>OX465090.1:26261400-27461400 GCA_949987675.1 Chymomyza fuscimana
TGCTTTGTTAAAAAGTCAACGTTGTATTGTTGATTAGGCTCACATGAGTCTATAGGGAGTCTAAAAATATATACATTCTTGCCCATATCTGTAGAAGACTTCATCTAATCTTGAAAATTTTTGCAACCTATTCTATTTTGCAATATTCTTCTACAAGAGAAACATATAAAGATATCGATATTTATCGATTAACTGCATCGGCGAACCAAGCTTAATCCCTAACTGAGCTGATATAAAGCCCTTTTGTTATAAAGAGCCAACGCCTACTTTTGCCTTATCCATCTCAAATCTACAATACAACTATAGAGTATTCAAAATTCACCAAGCACAAAATTCCTAAATAATTAATAATAAAAAAACGTTACTTTTTTGTCTGTAGAAAGTCGAGCAAGTTCAACGAATCTCTTAGCTTTGGCCGACCTTGAAATGATTATTTTGGGCAGCTGCTTAAAAAAAAAGATACTTTAGCCAAAAATAACAAAAAAAACACTTAATTTGTCAGAAATTGCAATGTTGCCGCAAGGTGGCGCCGTCTTTCAGTCATCGCAATGCAACTCTGCAACAGTCACATGGCCTCAATGTGCACTCATTAAGGACGGGTTATGCCAGCTTTTTAGGAAATAATGTGTTTTTTTTTTAAGCTTAGCTAAATACATAAAAGATTGTTAACATTTTGAGAAAAAATATTATTTTTTAAACTTTTTTATTTTAATGTTTTAACCATATTATTTATCGCAATGATTTCGTTAGCATGAAGCATTTATCGAAATAAATTGGAGTTATTCTTCCTTAATCACAAAACTTTTTAGAAAAATTCATTTTGGAATGCTACTTTTGGGAATGCTTTTTTGAACAATCTTGTGTCATAAAGTTTTTTTTAGCCAGAGATGTTTCTGTATTTTTTTAGTGCTTAGTCATCTGAAGAACAAAGACAGAATACAAATTTTTTCATTTCTCTTTTTTTTATTGAAAAAGTTACTCTTTCTTTCTTTGGCTATACTGATCTGATGAATAATACCTGAAAATTCTTAGAAATACAATTTAATATATTTAAAATATTTTACATTTTCGTAAAATTTTGGGATTATAATTTTTGTAATAATTTATTTTTTTTCAAAAGTTTATTCTTATTTGCTATTTATAATAAACTTCTATTTAACAAGATTTATTCTTGATTGAAATATTCTGTTTCCGCCAAATAAAGCGTATCTGATTCCGAAATTTCTCGTAAGATATGAATTGGTGACAACGCGCGGTATGAAAATGGTTGGAAAACCAAATAAACATTTGTCGAAATCGGTTTTGGCGAATTCAAATCAGGCTAAAATTTTTGAGAAATTGATCAGAATTTTATAAAATTTTTTATAAATAACTAGGTTAAACAACTACCTTTTATGCATTACTATTTTGGCGTGACGTTACGTGTGTCGTGAGCGGACGACTTTGGGATACCCTGTACCATCATATTGCAATCAAAGGTATATTGCTCGGTTTTTTTTCGAGGTACCCTGAAACACCTGTTTGGAAGCTATACCTATAATATAACCACCATATCAAAAAAAAAGAATACAAATTTGTCTTCCGTAAAGGCCCATACGCAGTTCGAAAAATTTCGCACGGAATGACAAAACTTCATACAAAAAAAAAACTACCATTTGGGATATACCATGCGAACTGCGTATGGGCCTTAAGATAATAAAAGATCTTATCTGAAAGTTTGGCTGCTCTAGCTCTTACCATCTTTGTGATCAAAGTGCTCATACAGGCGGGCAAATGGATACTTCCTCATTCATCCTGATCATACTTTAAGTAAGTTTTTGAGGTCTCCAAAGTCTCCTTCTGCATGTTTTTTGAATTTTCGGCTTGCAGAAAATTGAAAATAATGCAATGTTTGAAAATTATGTGAAACCTTTTAATTTCTTTCAGTTTTCGCCAAATCTTAGATATATATTTTTTTTTGTACCCCTAAGTGAATTTGGTGCTCGCGGGGAACTCTTCTACCAATATTTTAAATTGGAGTCAAGGGCCTAAAATTCAAGTCAATATAGTAATCAGCCGCGGATCCAGGATTTGGTCATATGGGGTTTTTCACTTTAAAGTGCTCATATATCACAGCTCGCAAAAAACTGCCAACACATTTTTCCAATTTTTGGAGGGTACGCAGCCGAAAAGCAACACCCACCCCCTGGATCCGCCACTGATTCTAATCCTGTAATCATCTTATATGGTCTACTTATCACTCATGCTTGTTTTTATAATTTTTATAACCCTTCCAGTTCGGCAAACTTTTCTTGGTCACACAAAGCCTGTAAAGCCCTATAAATGCCAAAATCAGGGGGTGGTAGACCATAATTTATCTTTGCTCAGCAACGGCTCGGTCAACAAAATATTTTGTCCATCTATCTGATGAAACTCCTGAATATCGAAGGCTATACAGCCTTTTACAACAAGTTTTTGGGTTCGCTGAAGGGGTGCCCCAAAAGTTGAGCTTTATAGCTACTTAGCTCAAGCGTGTCGCATAAGTTTGATATCATCCCTCGCACGATAGACATTGATTTATTCTCGAGGAAACCAACTTAGCCCATGTGGCAACAGCCCGTCACCTATCGATACAAGACTTGTTGCAAATAAAAAGTGTTTTTAGGGGAAAATTTGTGAAGTCTATAACACAATCGAGGATCCCCTTCAAAAACATTTTTTTTTTTTTTTTTTGCCTACTGTTTTCACCAAAAAAAAAGAGGTTCCTTTAATTTCCAGCTAAATGCAACTGCCGCACAAAAATTGTAACAATCAGCGCACAAATAAAAAAAAAAAAAATAAAAATCGAAATGTGCAGCGCAATTTGAAGGCACAGCTGCCAGGTTGCACCTTGCACAGTCTGGCTGGGCACCCTGATCCCCGGCTGGGGATTGCTCACAAGTACGCACAACAACGCCCCACAAACAATCACTTACAAGCTGCTAAATTGCATAATCACCAAAAGAATCAAAAGCAGGCACTGGAAAAAAGAAGAAAAAAAAAAAAAGCCCGAACGGCGGACCGTCAATTGTGGCATGGAACATTGAGATGGGGAGGTTGCACGTTGAGGGGAGTCTGGAATTCATTCAGTTGGCCAACGTTCTGGTAATTGTTGCCATTATTTGCTCAAGGAATGACACACACGCATGCAATTTCTTCGAGACCATGGACAGAGTGTAGTCCCACTCTGTGCTGCAGTGGAGCAGCTGCAGCTGCTTTATTCTCTGGCCGGCTGTTCTGGGAGTTGCTCAGATAAGAAATCATAAAGCACAGCGACCTGCTGATTGGCTTCTTGGACGTACTTGAGCGTGCAATTTGCAAAAGCAAACAAAAAGCTTGCCAAAAGAGCAACAGATTTCCAGATTCCCGAGTGGATCAGTTTTGAGCATGAAAATGAAGATGAGGATGAGGCTGCGCGTGGTGTTGTGTGTGTGCGTGTGTGTGTGTGTGTGTGTGTGTTGTTGCAGCTGAAATAAAATGAAATGAAATGCAATCAAAATGCTTTTGCCTGACTTTGTGTGTTTTTCTGATGCGGCTGCTCTTTAATTTATTTGCACTGGGAACGCCACACCCCATTAACCAGTGTGCCTTGAATGCGAGCCATAAGTGCATCTGTATATTATATGTGATGTATATACCCTATAGTCATAATATCAATAAAAGAGTACATCAGATGTGCTTCACTACCTTGACGTAGATATGGCTGAGGAAGGCAAAAGTATTTGTATGGGTGAGGAATGGGCATGAGGAAAGAAGAAGAAATCGTATCTTACAAAGATCTATAAGTTTTGGTAGAAACTTAAAGAGATTCCAGCTACAAAAAAATGCTTTGCTAACGGAGAGGATTAAGGTGACTAAAATATTCATATCCTAAATGGATTCAATTGCTTTGTACTCAATTTGAGCTTTCTAAGTAGAGACGTCTAGGTTTGTTAAACAGCCCCAAAAGCAAATGAGTCTTTAGTTTTTCGTATCTGACAAATGACGGCTCATTGGTTCTCGACTACACCATAGTGGTCAGTGCGTTAGTTTCAATGATGACCGGTTTTATTAAGTGCTGTCAACGAATCTCGCAAAAGTTGGCACCTAATCAGGAGAGCTTCCAGAGAAATATTGACAGACTGGCTGTCAATGTAATTGGTTACGTTCTCTGCCAATATCTTGGTCGCGTAAATCTTTAGCTGGCATAATTTGATGAAAAGAGAATACCAAAGCCTGAAAAGGTTAGCAGTAGATTACAACTTGTCTTTGTTCCCATTGTAAAGATAGACAGTTCAAGAAGATAGGATACCAAAATAGACCGTCCCATAGGACATTTTAGGGATTTGAGGGAGAATCGTTATTATTAGGTTCGTGCCTATTTGAAAGATTCTCGTAAACCTACCTTAAGTATAGGAACCATTATCTTGTCTGAGCAGTAATTAAGTCTGAATATCGCTTCTTGTCTTAGTAGTTGCTTTATGTTCTTTCAAGCTATGCACCATCTTCCACTTTGCGATTTCCTTTTCGGGCATTTTTATAAGGCCAGGAACCCATCTGAAGGACTCAATTCGTAAAAGTGTGGTTCATTGAAAACTTTTTTTTTTGTTATTTGTTTGTAATAATTTTGTACGTAAAAAAATTGTTTGAAATTTTTTACCTTTTTTTTTTTGGTTAAAAAATGATTGATTTGTTATAATTTCAAAATTTGCAAAGTTTTTTAAAATTATTTTTTATTTATTTTTAGTACAGTAAACGAAGGCTCAAAAAAAACGTTTATTGGAAAAAAATACTTAATGGATGAAACTTTCGAGGATCGTTAGGGACCTTGTTGTAAGTCTAAAACCGAGTTTTCGTATTTGTGGGTTGGGGCGTGGCACCGCCCCGTGACAATATATGTTGGTACGGTTATTGCATGACATTTTTTTTTGTATCAAACTTAGATTCATGATTGAAAGGTTGAAAATGTTGTCAATAAAATAATGTATCAAACAAGACTTAAATCCAGGATGTAATTTGCAAATATCTCAAAACAGGTAGGTTTTTTCAGAAATTTAACTCATTTAACTCAAATTTAAAGTAATTGAAATTATCTACAAAATGAGTCCTCGATCACTTTTCTACGATTAATAGTTTTAATTTTTTATTTGGAATAACTTTTAAGTTAAAATAAAAAAAAAAAATAATTTTAAAAAACAGCCTAAATAAAAATATTTTTATAACGCACAAAAAATAATGTTTTGTTAATTTTTTTGTTTGTAATAAATTTTTGCTTAAACAAGTAAAGTTAAATAAATTTTTTTTTTAATTTTAAAAAGTTGCTTATAATTTTTAAAAAAAAATTTTTTTGTAGTTTTAATAAAAAATATTTTGTATTGTTAATAAGTTTTTAATAAAAACATTTCTTAAATTTTGTTAGTTGATATTTTTTAGTTTTGGTTTAAATTACCAAATTTGTTTAAGTATAAACTCAATACACCTCAAATTATAAGTTCGAACTAAAATTTATGAATAAAAATGTATACCTATATTATATTTATACATTTTTTTTCCATGTTTTGGTTTAATTGTTTACTTAATCTTTTTTAATTATGCCACTTTTTATTATAGTTATTTTATATACATAATATTCTTTATTTAAAAAATCATTTTACTTGAAAATGCTATTTTGTTTTTTTAATTTTATTAATCTTAATATGTTTAATTTTGGTCAAATATTTTTTATTTTTTTAAATTTTACACAGCTTACAAATTTTATGACTTTTAATTTTTTTAAATTTTGGTTTTATAATATTTTTTATTTTAAATATCATTATAAACCAATTTTTAAAAATGTGTTTAATATTAATTTGCTGAAATTTGATCAAATATTTTTTATTAAATAATTAATCAAATAAAATAATTTAAAATGTTGTTGCTATTATTTTTTTTAATTTTGGCTATAAAATTATTGTATACGTTTTTTTAAAAAATTGTTTTAATATTGTTAGTTTCAAATTTCATTTATTTTTATTTATTATAGTATAGGCTTTAAGTAAACTTAAAACTAATACAGCAAATTGAAGCGCTGGCTGCTGGGGCCTTAGGCTTCTTGGTCTTAAAATCTAGTTATTTTTCCAAAATTTTACGAAGTACAGAACAATAGAATGTTTATAAATATATCAGTAAAGTTAAGAAATTGACTAATTTATTTATATTATTTGTAGTAGGTACAAAGAATAGTTTACTTTTTATATTTTATTATAAATTTTTACCTGCTTTAGAAATTTTAATAATAATTGCGCGTTTTTATTATTAAAGTTATATAAAGTTGATGACGGAATACTTTTCTTAAATATTTTATTTCTGGACTGACTTACTGCAGGGCACGTGTTGAGGATGTGTTCTACATTGGTTGCTTGAGGTTCTTGACATAGTTAGTTTCAAATTAATTTTTGTTTTCGGTCAAATTTCGCAAAATATATTTTTATATATTATTTAGTTAATTTGTATATACATATATTTTTTTTATTATGCTTTATATCCTTCAAAATACAAAGCTTGTGTAGAGCACATTTATTCTCTTTCTAACGACAACTTGTTCTTACTATCACTAACGTATAGGTAAGACCAATAATATAAGACAACAAAGGATAAAATAAAAAATGCTTGGCCTTAGAACGCAAAATTCTGCCATGATCTTACTATACTCATCTGACACCATCATCTAGAATTAAACAGCACAGCTTTTTGTATCTATTATAGCCGTCTTCGCCGTCGCCGTCGCCGTCATCTTGTGTTATTCTGTTTAATATGACCGCCAGATGGCGCAATCAAGTTTTTGTCGCTAGATGGCGCAAGCAAGTTCTTTTCTTGTTTGCGTTAAAAAACATATACAATTTAAAAAAAATAAATAATGTTAAGCTTGAGAGAGATGAGCACAGCGAGCAGAGAGTCAAACCACCTAGTAAGATTAAAAAAATTTTAATGGCTTGCCAGAGATTACAGTGTACAGTGTATTCGCTGTTCCACAGCTTTGCAGCAAATCTTTCACGCTTATTATATTATTTAATTTTATTTCTCGTGTTTCGCGATTATAAACCTTAATGTGGCTTTTGTGTGCTTTTGGGCAGAGCCTTTTATTTAATTTATGTGGCAGTTGTGCACACAAATTTGTGGCCAAATGGCATGAAAGCGAATTTGATTTGGAAATTGCGGCAGTAAAGAGGAGCTCCAGCAGCAGTCGCAACATGAGGCAGCCAACAACAGGCGGCAACGTGCAACAGGCGTAATTACAAGATCCCAGCCTCAGCACACTCTGGGCATGAACAGGCTGCTGCTGCTGCCGTAGGAAATTGATTGAATGCCAAGGCAGCAAAGTTTGCTCAAGATTTTAGGCGTTGGCACACATTAAACATGCTACGGCGACAGCTAACGGTCTAATGTCTATCGAGGATCGACGCTGGACCAGCTACCGGCTATAGGCTATCAAGTGACTAGCCATGATGAAAACAGCTCTAGATATGGTACGAGCTGAGGATCCGTGCTGTGTGTTAACAAACCATTTAAAATGCATAAAACTCATTTTGTTGATTAATTGCTTGTTGTGTCTTCTTTTATGGAGTGTTTGGTAGCCGCGCTCTTTTTTTTGTTGTTGTTCATTAATGATCAACAACACCCGCCTTTCCTCCAACTGTGCCGCCACCTTAGCCGCCTTGGTATTTCGGTAGCCATTTCTCGGCTGGATTTTAACCCATTTTATATCCTAGATATGTATCGATAAATTATGTGAATTTAATTTGCTGTCTCGCTTACATGCACTCACTGACGCCCGCTCGCTGTAACTACGTCTCTCTCTTTTTTTTTTTTTTTCAAAATAATTTAAAATATTTATGCAAACTTTTTGGTTACATTGTTTTGTTTGTATATCTCATATTTTATTATCTTGTTCTTACTAGACAAATCGTATGCAATTTGTATTTGTGAGCTTGGGTTGTTCCAATCCATACATCATTGATTTGTCTAATGGTTTTCAATAAAGTTGTTAATTCCAGATAAGCTGAATCAATTAAATTTTTATGACTTAATTCAAATTGGCAAACATGTTGAAATTGCACATCATCTATTGAAGTAGCTCTCTGGATAGACTATCTTTAAAGCCTTATCTCTATACCTAGGGGTATGGCTTTTTCATAAATCTAGTAAATAAAGTCGCAGTAAAGGCGTTTCTACTACAACAAAGTTGCAGCTTTTTTTATACACTTTACTTGTAGAGCAAGAGAAGATATTGACTTTGTCGCAACTGTCAGATATGGACTAAAGATAGTATCGAATATAAGAAAATCTGATGCCATGCACTGCCCTGACCAAAAAAGACATCATTTCATGACATATTTTTGAATTTTCTTCACAATTTGCTGATTTTACGTGTCAGTCTGTCAATGTGACAGCAAGATCTTAGATGTTGTCAGTGCGAACACCTTTTTCACATCTTCAAAAAATCCCATGCGTTCCGCTCAAAGCCCATTACTTTAATTTATCACGCCTGTTCCGATTCAGCTTTTTTCCGCAACTTTTTTTTCGATAAATTGCTATTTCATAAAAATATTGTACAAAATTTTAATAATAATTTATTACTACTTCAAATTCTTTAAAGTCAAAATTGGTCTTAACTTTATATTAAATTAAAATATCAACCCATGATGCAACAATTCAAAGATGACGCAATGTGCAGTTACTTTATTCTTGTCTCTCTGTAGAAGAGAGCGCTGGTTCAATTTTTGTATGGTAGCCATATGAAAAAGCGCAACAATTTGGATTAAACTTTACACAAATGTTAAGTCTAAAATAAAAAACATTTGTGCGAAGTTTGATCAAAATTGCTTAACTATTTCATATAGCTACCATACAAAATTGAACCAGTTTTCTGCGCGCTTCTTTGCTACACCTTGTAAAATTCATTCCAGCATGATATGAATCTATATGATTCCATTCTTGAGTGTTTAAAAAAAAAAGAACTAGCCTTATATTTTCACTCAGAAGCAGATGATGTTAGCTGTTGCTGTAAGAAATTTGTTGCAAAACAGAAAATTTTTAACTTTTCAACATTTCTTGAATAAAAGTTTTTTTCTTGAGCTATAATATAGACTAGGATTCTCGAACTAGAGAATCCGAAAATATACAAAATTTAAAAAGCTGTTTGCAGCCTAAGAACATAGGCTTATATAATAATGCCTACATAATTTTGCATATAAGCATAATACATATTTACTATATGTATAATATTGTAATATAATTACTCAACTTTTTTTACTCTTTTGTTTTCGTTTTTTTGTTTGTGGGATGTTTTGCGTTCATGTGTAATTAAAGTATCATTCACACCGAGTGTTCGCACAAACTAACGGCATTTTGCTAAAATAATAAAAAAAAAAAATTATACAAGAAAAAAAAAAAAAAACTAAAACAGACAACAAGCACAACAACAAAAAGTTGTCGTTCGCGGCTTCCGCCAATGAACAAACTGACAAACGGCGGCAACTCCGGCAATGACTCAACTTGCCCCTATGCCCCCCTGCCCGCCAGTTCTAAATGCAAGAGCACAACCTACCAAACGACGCCATTGTTGATATCGCATTTGCCAGTCACAGCCATGGTTGACAATTCTTTTAGTCTTTGACCTTTTTGGGAAGCGGGGAGGGCAAAGTCATTGTTGTCTGTGTGAGTATCTGTGTGCTGGACAATTAGCATGAACTTTTAGCTTTGCTTAATTACTGCCAGTGCTGCTGACTGCGCTGCCGACTGCGCCGCCTACTGCGCTGCTGTTCTTCTAAATGTGACGCAAAAAACGCCCAAACAAAAAAAAAAGAAACGCACCGACTTGAGGTTAATTACTTTTTGAAGATACAAGCAACTACAAAAACAATGTAAAATTGAAATGTTTGTTGTTTTGCGGCTCAGTGACCGCCTAGAGATACTATGGATTACAATTACCTTTGTGATTTGTTAATGGCACAGTGTGACAATTATGCAAATGGCAGCACTTAGCATCTACATTTTTTTGTTTTTTGGGGACACACTGTGCGGCAATATTTGTTAGTTGTCGCTAGCTGACGATAAACTTTTTGTATAGGTTCAATTTGTTGAAGGTCATTGCGCGCACTCTCTAAGATAACAAGTTCCGAGAATTATGCAAGATTAGGAGTGTGTAAGCTGTACCATCAGTTGCTGCAAAAGAGACATCATCAGGGAGAATATAAAAGTTAGTATAATCAAATGACAGATATGCAAACAGATCATGTTTATAGGTATATTTTTCTTTTTTCAGCTGGCTGGGCCCTATGTAAATTTCAGAATTAATTTTTTTCATCTTTGATTTATTTTTCTCTTCAATATATGTGCTCTTAGGGGCTAACACCAATGTGGAGCATGGTTTTTTAAGCTAATTTTTCGATTTCTTTTTTCAAAGAAACTTTATTTTATACTCAAAATTCAAATAGGCGTCGATTTTATACATATTTTGAGCTACAAAAATTAATTTTTCCAAAGTAATAAAAAACAAAATGGCGCTTGTAGAGAGCACGAGCATATGACTAATTTTCGGAGATGACTCCACGGTTGTTTTTTTTTCTCTTAATCTATGGACCAAAAGCAAGTGAATCACGTAGGGAGGGGCTTTCAAAAAAGGTAAATTTTAAAAATAATGTCATGATTGAAAAAAATAGTTCTTTCGTCAAAAAAAATCATGAAAAATGTGTTGTAAAATAAAAAGTTTTTATTATTTTGACAAAATCCTACTTGGTTCACTAGAAAGTGATGTTATAAAGATTGTGTCAAAATTTCAAATCGATCGGATAAAAATTGACTGGGTTATTCGTGAAGCCATCCGAAAAAAAGTAGTTTGGGATAATCCATGGCGAAGCGAAGTTATTCCATAACTGTTTCACAAGTGGATTGGGGGAAGGTCTATTTTGACGAAAATCAGCGTCACGTAGTTTATCGAGAAAAAAGCGCTTAAAGTTTTAACACTGACCCGACCGCACGGCGGGGTGCCAGGCGCCCGACGCTTGTAAGTGGGGGAAACATTTTTTTTTGAAAAATCATTTCGGGACATCGTTTCTAACATAAATGTCTATCCATTTAGCTAAAAAAAAATCGATTTGCTGAAGATTCTACACTGGTGTTATCTTAATGACAGCTCTCTCTTTGGTATGTGTGCAGTGTTGCCAGCTTGGTATTTTTTTCACGAACTAAGAGGCTTAAAGTCGAATATTTTGTCGGAATGAAACCGTCATTTTTCTTTTATGCGATATTGAGCTCTAAAGTGAGAATGTCTTAAGGAAACCCATGCAAACGGAAGTCAGAAAAAAATGTATCTAACTAGCATACACTCTGGTGTTGATTAAGATATTTCCGTTTGTCCCTTCCACCGTAGTAGCTATAAGTACCCAGATCTAGGAGGCCATTCGTGCTAGAAAAATATAGTTTACTTAGTAAGCTGTGCTTAGTTTGTCAATTCTATTCAGCACTTTATGAAATAATATTCAATAATCAAAATGGAGGAACAAAGCGTAGAAGTGTAAGTAAATATTTTGTTTATTATTCCAAGAAAAGAAAAAATTGTCAAGTGTCTTCTGATAATTAGTTATGCACCAATGGCTATCTTCTCGTCATTAAACGATGAACAGCGCGATTTTGCCTCTTTAATAATCAATGTAATAATGGGTGGCAATCTTGATGCGGCTCTTGAATTAATAACATTTGATGGATTTGGCGAACAGGTACTGCCACCACTGGAGCACAGCATTCTTAAAAGAATTGTACTGCGGTTGCAAGGACGAACTCAACCCCAGGACCATTTAGATCAAGTGGACATGGATGCGCGCCATCTGACCTTACTGGGTGACAATATAACAGAGGACACATTGCGGCAGTTCTATATGTCAGTTTACACGACAAATTTTCATCATATCTCCATAAAGCTGAAGCGCCACATGTTGTCTCGCATGCATTACATAATAGTAAGGCAAGACATTTTAGAGCAAAGAATTGAAGACATTGATATTGTGACGTACAATCCCATAAAACTCATGGCACTCATTTTGATTTTCTTTGCGGCTATGATGTGCTTCTTAACTGTAATTGATCCGTAGAACGACAGAGAGCAAAAACTATAAGACTTAAACACGTTATTTGCAACGACTCACTCTCAACTCTAAAAGCTTTAAAAAATATGAACCACAATGAACCCACCATTAATCAAATAAGAGATATAATCTCTTCCCAACATATGAAAATCAGGCTCATGTGGACACCTGGAAACGAGCAAGCGGATAAAGCAGCCACAATCGTCCCTCTAATACTACACAACTCCATAATCAACAAAATACGTAAACAGGCTCGTAAACCCAACTAGAAAAGCTCTCAGGATTCCAATCACAACAAACAGGAGACATAGGACACACAAAACTCACAAATGAACACATCTTAAATAAAACTGCGCCCCCTAGCTGTCCTTTATGGGATCTTACAATAGAACCTTTAACACAAAACTGCCAAAACATCCAAACTATTTGTAATTCTTTTAACATTCCGACCTTAAATATAAATCTAATGTCTAAATTAAATTTTGTCAATCAAATCTAAAAAATAAATTATATATAACTTACTCTATGTGCTAAGAACAAAAAAATAAAAAATGTTACTCAATTGTATATATATCACCCAGCCTGTAGGCCTATGTTGCTCTGACTTTGTTCCCTAGAACTAATTCCAAGCTACAATGTTAAATAAATAAATAAATAAAAGGACTTTCCCATGCTGATAAATTAATAAATTACGCAGTGAAACTTGCTTGTGGGCCGTCAATATCTTTAGAGGATCACGCTTTCTCAATTGCAAATCCAGGAAGTAGATTACATTCAAATGAAAAAAAAAATTGAGCTACTCTTAAGTAGATAATTACAGAAGAGTCAAAGTTTGTGTCTTAAGTCTTTTGTTTTATTTCATAAATTTTATTTGTTTTGAAATTTTTAAGATTTATATATCAATTGCGATATTTTAATGAATTAAATTGTAGTTGAAAGAAAAATGTAAAGGCTTTAAAATAAGTGCCCATGCGTCGTGACACGACAACTGAGAACTGCGCAATATTTTGTGGAATTGGGAATTTGTTGCCTGTGCAACATTTGTCATTGAAAAATAGGTAGGTACTTATATATTTTTTTTAATTTATACATTTTGATATATTTTTTTGTTCATAATTTTATATTTCAGACAATAAATTTAATTTAACAATGCTAATTCGTCTTATCAGTAGTTTTTTGTAAAATAATCATCCCCATTTACATTTGAAGGAATATCCAAAAGATTTAACATTTCTTTTGAATAATTACTTGTAAATTCTGTATTGGATCTCACATATCTAAGGGATCTCACATGTCCAACATATTAAAAAGATCCTCGTTTTCCCTTGATCGTGATATTTTACATGTATTCTAGTGCTGGAGATACATCAATGATGGAGAGAGAGAGATAACTAAATTTTCATAATATTCATTTTAAAATTAATTACATTTCATAGAAAAATAAGGTAAGAAATAATAAATAACAATCCAAAAGGTTATACAACGAAAACAAAAGATAATACAGACCACAAAAAGAAGTGGTGTAAACTTAACAGGGGACAAAGGCATCCCTTATGGATTTTGAGAAGCTGAATCCGAAGTCCAAAAAACTCCTTCACAAAAGGGTTATGAGATAACCAGCAAAAAATTCCATAAAACGAGATAATTTGCATATTATCTAAGAACCCTTGGATCGGGGTTTTTTGGACTTCGGATTCAGCTGCCCAAAGTCCAGAAGCGGTGCCTCTGTCACATGTAAAGTTTACACCACTTTTTTTTGTGAGCCTGTGAGTTATATCAAAAAAATCTTCTGTTCCAGCCAGAATTGCAGTCTCATAATCTTAAAACTAATTTGAGATCCATTCATTATGGTTATAAAATAAAATCATGTCAACGTTTTTTGATTTAAGCGAACTTCGCTTGTCGCTCAATAGATTGACAGCCTTCCTAAACTTTAAAAGGTATTACCTTCCAGTAATTCAACGGGCACATGCTTGAATCTAAGTTTTCAACATTAAAATATTGTCGAAGTGCCAAAATTGAGTCAACCCTCGGATGTTTTGAGATTTGTTTTTTTTTCTAAAAAAGCGAAAAGTGTCTGCGACGTGGCTGCCCATATTTTGTCCGTAATTGGATTTGGTCGATAATCGAAATAAAAATATCGATTATCGGAAAAAAAACATCGATGCATCGATATAACATCGATGTTACTTCCAGCACTAATGTATTCATAGCTCTGAATTTATTATAATCCTTATTTCTCGATTTCTAGGCTTCTTCTGACATCTCTCCAATGGGTAGGCAATAATATTCAATGAAAGATTGGCCATGTGTCAAAATTTTGTGAAGCGTGGGAGTCAGTTTATTTTCCGGATATTTTTCCATTAACAGCTCTGCAGTCTTAGTGGCATATTCACCAAATTTGCTGCCGTTAATTTTTTCGTTGCAGACTTGTCGATGACTCTCCAAAGATACCTAAAGATACCTAGGATGACTAGAGAAGTGGATATAGACATGTCGGTCTGTATGAGCGTCTAGATCTCAGAGATGATAAGAGCTAGAGCAACTAAACTTTCAGATTAGTTGCCTTAGACTTTATATTTGTACATAGCTCCCATAGGGGTATTATGTATCACTTCAAAAACATTTATGCATATAGTTATCTATAAGTAAGTTTTGTGGAATTATTTACCGAAATTGAAACTTATTTCGGCAGTCAAAAAGATTTTGGAGCACGTAAATTGAAAAATTAAACCCAGAGCGAATATTCAATGCCTGTTTCAGGACGCCAACGAATTTCGTTAACCCAGCCTATTTCTATTTCATTGCGCAAACTTTGACTTCTATAAACTAGAATTATATATATTATGCATTCGTTTATGTAAGGTCTGTGTATAGTTTGTGATGCTCACTCACCCATTTAGCTGATGCTACCTCGTCAAATTCAAATCATAGTAGTAGCTACTATGCTTCCCATTGACCCTCACCCAAATAGTCAGAGCCAAAGCTGCGTGCACACGCAAACCTTAATTAAACACTAACTAGTCGACTTACTCAGCATATTTATAAGTACATACTATACATACATTCATATTAACTCATACACATTCAGTTACTTGACTGAATGTGCGAAAAAAAAAACAAATACTCTGAGAAGATACGCCCAGACTGTGGGCCTCACGAGAATTTCGCATAAATTTACCAGACCAAAAAATACAAAAAAAAAAAATATACTATATAGTAGGTATATAATATAATTTAAGCCGCGTTGTTGTATTTTTCAGTTAATGCGCTCATAGGAACCAAAAAAAAAAGTTGTTGAATTTTGTTGGTGGGAATAACAGCAAATGGAGTAAGCCACGAGAACTTCAGACGCAGAAAGGCGGAAGCAGGTGACAAAGAACTAAGCCAAACCACAGCGTATAAAACAAAATCAAAGCAAACCTGTTGGGTTCAAATACTCTACTTTAGTACATAGAAAATGTTACTATGTATTTGTAGTAGCTGCTAAATTTTGATAATCTATGTATGAGTTTTTAGAGCTATCGCTAGCGTATAATTTTTATTTAAGGGCATCTCTCATTCTATGATAAAAAGATGGCGTACGTTAAAGTCGGGCGCTGACGACTATGGCATACCCTGTAACACTGCTTGCAATAAAATCCGGTAAATTGCTTAAGAACATCAAAAGACATTTGGTTGCCAAATTAAATTACGGTACCTTCATAAACAACCAAAAACAGACGAATTTTTAGCCAAAAACTTTTTTTCGACCGATCGGCCCTATGGGAGCTATATGATATAGTCAACCGATTTTGATCAAATTTGGTTCACTGCTGGGTAACCCTAAAAAACTTCCAAATGCCGAATTTGGTTACAATATCTTCACAAACAAACGAAGCACAACAAAATTTGTACAAAAAACGGTTTTTTATCGATCGGCCCTACGGGAGCTATATGATATAGTCAACCGATTTTGAACAAATTCGGTACAGTGTTGAAGACCTCTAAAAAACTCCGACTGCAAAATTTGGTTACGATATCTTTATAAAAAACCGAATTATCCATCTAATACTTTTGGTTTTTTTCGAGGTCCTCTGAAACATCCCTATGGGAGCTATATAATGTAACCCCGATATCGAAAAAATAAAATAAACTTGTCTCCTATGGAATAATAAGGGATCTTATCTGAAAGTTTGGTTGCTCTAGCTCTTACCATCTCTGAGATCTAGGCGTTCATACGGACAGACAGACAGACGGACAGACGGACAGACAGTCATGGGTATATCGACTTCTCTAGTCACCCTGATCATACTTTATTTAACTTTGAGGGGTCTCCGACGTCTCCTTCTGTATGTTACATACATTTTCGGCTTGGACAAACTTAATATACCCTTTGTACCATACGGTACAGGGTATAAAAATAGAAGATACCAGAACTAAATTGAAATTATAAAAAATAAATAAAGCTCCACTAAAACCAATTTCTTTTATAGAATATGTAGATATGCTAGATATTTAAAATATTGTTTGATATAGGTTTCAAAATTTTCAGGCTCTTAATTATTCTCACGATTCGTTTTTCAAAATCCGTCGAAATCGTTTCTACCGGAACACCGAAAATAAGATTTTAAGATTATATAAAACCTAAAATTTAAATAAAAGCATATATCCAAGTTCTCAAGAAATTAATATTCTTTACCTTTACACTAGACGTGAAAAATTAAAATTTAACTCAAAGCCCAGACCCTCCCAAAACCCAAAATTTGTCAAAATCCTTCTTAAGGTTTAAATAGTCACAATTTTAGGTTGAGACTATACCAGCTTTTAGCTAAATTTGTATTGCCCAGACGCCTTCAGATGTAATATCTGAAAAAACAGTGAAAATCAGAACGAAAATTTGAAATCTCCATAGCACCCTGGCCGTAATATAATTCAAAGCGAACAGCTGAACTCCAACGATTCCAAAAGAACTGGACCAGGATGGTGATAGGAGTTGTAACACAGCACTGCCTAAGAAAATGGAATTTCCCATCGCGGCTTCTGTCGACGCTGTAGAGATGAGGAAAAGATAGAAAGCATGCAACCAACACCTGCTCAACGACTGCCTTGTTCTTCTTAGAAAACGCACCCTGTAACTGGAAAAACAATTCTTCGAGGATTTGGATTGTCTGGCAAATGAGACCATGACAGATCTGTCTTTCTTTATTAAATCCTCAAAATGGTTCAGCAAGGAGAGAGCTAAGCAGCAATAACGGGGTCCACCAGCTCTTCTATCCAATTAACACCAACCCCACTACTCTACCACTCTTTCTACTTTCTCTTCCGGTTATTAGGCAAGCCAATGGACTGCCCGATCTCTGCCATATTTCGGTATATTTGTGGGTCATCTAAGATTTCCTGGGCCTATTCAAATAGTGGGTAGACTTTCAGGTACAAGATAGGATCAAAAAGTAATAGGACTGAATTTCTGTAGCGAATGAAAGACGATTGAACCACCTAGGCGTGATAGTGGGAGGCCTTCCGAAGAGACCGATATAGTTGCCAGTTGCCTATGGGCAAGCGGCACGTCATTTCCATAAACCACTTTTAAGAAGTGTCGTCACGATCCCAGATGGAGAAAAATCACTGCATCGAACTAGGGAAAACCTTCGGAATGATTTAGGAAGCCTATGAGGATGCTGCTACGAGCCGCTTAACAGTGTTCTAGTGGTATAAGCTGTTTCGGGATTCAATTTTAAGGATTTATGAAAATGTGGCAAAAGTAAAGACGCTGCTGGACTCTGATGTCTGATTGTAGATGATTTAGATATTTCGAACATTAGCGTCTAAAAAATTATAATCGAAGATTTGGCCATGTGAACGGCAGTACATATCAGGCACCGCCGGACTCTACTCCTTTTCATAGGAAATCGATACAGCTCCGTAGATAATGTTTAAGGGGCCGCGACGGCATCTTTGAAGCGGATTCTAGAAACCAACTTCCAGAAGAAATACCCGCAGTGGAAATCACCGATCTTCTACCTCTTTCCTCGGATCAAGCGGGAGCTCAAGGCAAATCGATAAAGCTCCGCAGAAGACATCCAGGGGGCCGTGAAGGCATCTCTAAGCAGAGATCCCACAATGCGAGTTCCAGAAGGCTTACGTTATATATCGGAGCACAAGGCTGCTTTTGCGGGGTCTACTAAGGATTTCTAACGATTTCAATTAATTGAATACCATTTATATAACTATGCTCCTAAGAATTTTCTAACATACTTCTGTATTTTTTCTTTTGAGGAAGAGGTTTCGGACTCAGTTTCAGTTTCGAAAGTTTTTTTTTTAAAGAGCAAAGGAGTTGCAAAGTATGTTCTATATGACTATGTACTTAGGCTTCCTTGAACTCATATATCATTAAATAAATATATAACAAAAAGGAAATAGTTAATCTAAGTTAGGGTGCCCCTAATTTACATACTCTCCAGTCTCCAATAGAAATGGATATGTCAATCAATTGTTGTTGTTTTGAAGCTTTTTCCTAAGATTTTTATGAGCATGTTTCTAATCGGACTCACAGTTTTTTTATTAGTACAAAGAGTGTATAAAAACATCGGTGACCCGAACTTAGCCTTCCGGTTTTATTTTAAACATATTATTTTGACTTGGGCTGGCATTTTGTTTTATTACCTTACTCAACTGCCAACAACAACAACAACACAAACAACAAGAACAATGAGAAAAATTTTAAAAACTATACTGGACAGTCCGGGGCAACGACAACAAGTTGTCACAAAAAAAAAAAAAAAAAAAATGCTACCGCCAAGTGGCTAAACTTTGTGACTTCCGAACTTTCGACAAGTTTTTTTTTGTGCGTCTCTTACTTTGTGTATTTCGGAAGAAAGAAAAAAAATATTCGTCATAAAGAACTCGATACGAACAATAACTAAAGCTACAAATTATGTGCATGCCGCATTAGTATATTAGGCAACACGATGATAACAATAAAAAAAAAAAAAACAAATTCTTATCAAAAGATCCAATGAACCGTCATAAAAATCAAATCAGACAAACTAAACAGCACCGAGTGGAGTTCAGTTGAGCTTGAAACGAACTTGTCTAGCCCACGCAGCTACTGAGCTTTGTCTGGGCAAAGGCGTAGGCTTTGGGGCTAGTCTATAGGAAAGTCTGGAAGAGGCAATGAAATTGTCATTTAAATCTACATAGGTAGCTTGTTATTAAGGATTTCGTTGGAGTCTTAGTTGTTTATAGCCATCATTCATTTAGTGGGTTATTCTCGGTGTATCTTAACTATTTGATCTTTCTTTCTTCGTTTTTGGCTACGTTCAAGACTCATCAAATATTTAGTTTATTGATAAGCTTTTGGTTTTGTTGCAGGCCTCATTATTAGCTGCAGTAGTTTTTTTTTTTTTTTTATAATGAACATGCTCAGTATATCAAACTTTTGTCATCAACTTTTTTTGTGTCTGCATCTTAAGATAGATCAAATTTTTATCTCTCGAGTTCACAAACTTAAGTAAAATACGATTTATGGCATTTCATCAAGCTCATTCATTCATTTAGAAAAGTTTGAATAACATAAAAAATGTCAAGACAGTAGGAACTATTTATATTAAGTCGCGTCTTTAGTGTTATTTTAACGAATTTGTTGTAATGGGTTGACAATAGATACGCGTACTAAACATATAAAGCAAGCTGTTGAGATACATTTTCTTAAAGGCCAGTACGCAGCTTCGTTAAAAGCACTGAAAGAAAAAACTCCAACTTATTTTATGAGCAAACAAATGTGCACATTTTTGAGCAATTGACAGCTAGATGGCGCTAGCAATTTATGCTAGATGGCGGCAGCAGTAACAACAGACTTGGACCAGGGATACACAGCCAATTTTGATACTGCGAGCAAACGAGAAATGTTTAGATTTTAACACTTAATCATAGCCCCTCTTAGTCTTAAACATCCAACTACTCCACTGCTTAGAGTACATACGAATATTGGCTCAATTTCAATTTAGTACTTATTGCCTTTTTGACCGACTAAACTCAATTTCTAATAAAGCATATCTTCAACTGCTTAAAGTAATCTAAAGCGCTTACAAATTTTCCATGCCTCATTCAAGCTACTTTAAATTGTTCGCCCAATAGCAAACTATCTGAATGCAAAACTGCATCGATATAATAGATGCCCATTACACATATTTCCTATATGTGAGGCACATATGCCAAATTTCTATAATCAAGCGCTTAACAGACGGCATTCAATTTGAATGAATTGCCAAAAAACAAGCGGCACGCTTACTGCTCGGGATATACCGACTATACTATACTCTATAATTTACTTCCTCGTATCTTAAAGCAAATGCTGAAAACGTTAAGACAAAACTTAATCGATTTTCGGAAGTGAGATCCTGTTTACCATATGTATTTTGGGATGGCTCAAATCGAAATCGGCGGTACAAAAAACCACAGCTCAACACGATGACAAAAACTCAAAAAAAAAAAAAGGGGGTGTAGGTTATAGTCGGGCGCGGGCGACTTTGGGATACCCTGTACCACTGCTTGCAATAAAATCCGGTGAATTGCTTAAGAACACCAAAAGACATTTGATTGCCAAATTAGATTATGATAAACAACTTCATAAACAACCAAAAACAGACGAATTTTTAATCACAAACTTTTTTTTTGACCGATTGGCCCTATGGGAGCTATATGATATAGTCAACCGATTTTGATAAAATTTGGTACAGTGCTGGGGGTTTCTAAAAAAATTCCGATTGCCAAATTTGGTTATGATATCTTCATAAGCAAACAAATTATCCATCTAAAACTTTTGCTTTTTTTCGAGGTCCTCTGAAACACACCTATGGGAGCTATATAATGTAATCCCGATATCAAAAAAATAAAAAAAACTTGTCTATGGGAGCTATATAATGTAGTCCCGATATCAAAAAAATAAAATAAACTTGTCTCTATGTCTATGGATTAATAAGGGATCTTATCTGAAAGTTTGGTTGCTCTAGCTCTTACCATCTCTGAGATCTAGGAGTTCATACGGACAGACGGACAGACGGACATGGGTATATCGACTTCTCTAGTCACTGATCATACTTTAGGTAACTTTGGGGGGTCTCCGACTTCTCCTTCTGTACAATATACCCTTTGTACCATACTGTACAGGGTATAAAAAACCCATAAAAAGAGATATTCTGAAGTGTAAAACTTTTGATTTTTCCTGATTTTTCCGAAAATTAGAATGAGTTTATACATAGTGTATAAGTCTATATACCGATTTTGGGGACTTTAGATTTTTTACAAAAACTAGCTGCTTCTTCTCAGTCAATATACTAGGCAGAAGAGTTTCCGAAGGTGTTACATAAAACCTTGCACAAGCTTACCTAACCTTTGCACCCAAACTACAGTGTATCAAAAAAAAAGGAAGCAAATTGCCAAAAATTGCGGATCCAAAATGGAGCAAGAATAAAATAAGTGCAACTTGTGGTATGACTGTATATAAGCCCTGGGGCAAGCTTAATTCGGCTCTTGAGCAGCGTAAATGTTGCATTTATAAATTTAAAAACCTATAATAAAGCCATTTGCTGCGGTGTGGTCGTCACTGGCCAATGGCGAGTCGTCGACAGAGACCCGATGCTTCCTTCAACAAAGCAACTTTGTAGTCGATAGGCAGCGTACTAGATGATCATGTTGTGTGTGTGTGTGTGTGCGTGTGTGTATGTTGCACGCATGCGCCAGACGGCACTCAAACACCAGTTTTGCATACGAGGGTGGATCAACAAAGTTTTCGAAAAACATAAGCCACTTTAGGAGTACACACAAGGCCGTAGAGAGAAAATCCGGGCCCGGGGGGAATCCAACGCTTTCCCACTCACTCTCGTTGGGTCTGAGTACACGGATGCTTTAGCGGTTGCACTATTTTTAAAGTTCCTTGCTCTTTGGTGTGCTCTGATGGATCCAAGTTGCATTCACTTTTTAAGAAACATCGCAAAAAGTCCTCAATGACGAAATTCCCTCGAAATGTTCACCAACACTGTCGCGAGGCAGTAGGTGATGGTATTCCTGAGAAGCAAAAATTTAGGGGAAAAAATTGAGAAAAATATTAAGAGTATTGCGCTCAAAAGCGAGATTGCTGCCGTTAAAACAATTTGCGGTGTCAAAAGTACTCCAATAACGATTTTTATATTATTAAGAGTAAATTGTGATTTGAAGATCGATTTTTTGTAGACTGAAATTCGAGAATGTTTACAATGATTTTAAGAAGTGCAACTAAGCGCATTACGTATTTATTGTATGAATGTTTCGTCTTATTGCTGAGATTTAGAGTACATATGTAGAAATGAAATTCCGTGCCGCCCGTCCAAAGGCAGGCATTCGTTATCCCCTTCCGTCACAGAGTTTTTGTGTTTTTATTTACTAGTATTCCGATCGAAATTTGTTTTCTTTAATGCAAATTATGTAGCCCAAGGGTATTAAAAAAAAAAATACTGGAAGACCAAAAGACTCTGATGAAGTTTCCACGTGAGTAAATAGTTGAAGTAAAAAGTTTTAAATCATTGTTTAAAGCATATTTAAGAAACTTCGAAAAATTTAATTTTGTTTAATTATTGACTAGATTGATTTTTTATATGTTATCTGAAACCAAAGCGAAGGCCGTACCCAGAGCTGGTAACAGAACATTGTTGTCCTATTTTTTTGTAGAAAAATATGAAACTAATGTGAAGCATTATCGGATAGGAACTGTAGATGTTATGGAACCATGAACGAATAATCACGTCTACTGCTGCATACATATTCGTGAAGACGTAACTGAACGCAAAGGAAAATCTTTGAGTGAAAAATTTTTTTTCATACAAAATGGTGATTGAGTGAAGATTGGAACTTCCGTACATGGTTCCATAACATCTACAGTTCCTATCCGATTTCGAAGTTCTTAGACTCAAAATGTTCGTAAAAGAATTCACTTTCAGCTTAAAGTTTATCATAATTTTTACAAATTTTATTTATGCAGTTCGAAATATTTCGCACCGAATCACAAAACTTGATATAAAAAAATGCCATTTGGGATATCCCATTTGGGATTTTTTTTTTAAATGAAGTTTTGCGAAATATAAAAAGTAAACCAAAAATTTGTAATTTTGGAAAATGGTCGAAAATTACACTTTTTTTCGACTTTGGTTACTTGTAACTTCAATAATTTTTACTTAATCTATAATATCATATATTACTGTAAAGAGCACATTAATACCTATTGATCAAATCATCATGTCGATACAAAATTTTATTCAAGAGAGGAATAACTGAAAAAAGTGCCCAAAAACATGTTTTTCGAAAAAATCTCGACCCAAAATTACCCTAAAAAACACTTCTGAACCTTCGTAATAATTTTTGTGTAAAATAGTGTTATTAATACAAAAATAAAATTATATTTTAACATTATTTTATAATTTTTTTGTCAAAAAATAAGACTTCAAATTTGATACAACTTTTTTTGGCTTTGATTTTTTTAAGCCCCATAACTCTTATTTGCTGTTCCTGAATTATAGCGAACCCTTTAGTGTCCAAGTGACGCTTCAACAATCCAAACAAAGCGTAAAAGTTCTTCTTAGTCTTATGAATTTTTTTTTAAAAAACTGCCGATTACTCTAGCATGATCCCAAACAAATTTTTCTAAAAAATTCACAAGAGTTAGCCAAGAGTTAACACAATAAGAAAATAATTTTAAATAAATCAACAATTGTGTATGATTTGTGTGTATTTGTCTCATTGGCAGTAGCATTCTAATATTTTATTCAATTTTGATTTCTATCCAATTCGATGAAACTTTGAAAATGGCTTTTGTAGCATTCTTTTGGGAAGACTGCTCTCTCTCGATTATGCCTCCGTTTTTTTCGATTATTTTTTTCAATGCTTTTTTTTTTCCTTCTTTGCGTATTTGAGCACACGTATATCGTCGGCGAAGTTCTCCATGTCTTCATCGTCTAGATTAAAGCGATAGGTGCCCTTATTTTCCTGCGACTTTTTGTTCAAAGAGATCTTAATGCCTTTGTACTCATAAGTTCCCTTACGTTCCTCAGGCACACAGTGCTCCAATTTCTCAAACCCATCAGCTCTAATATCGATATGCGATTGTGCGACATTCATGACTAGGAAAGCTTGCTTGTCTTGATTCTCTTCAAATCCATCTATATCCAAACACATAGTAGGCTGACCGATATTATTCAAGTTGGGGGCTGTGGTGGGGGCGGGGGTCCCATTCTCGACTACTGCATCATGATTGACAGCACTCACAGGAGTCCCAATTGGAAGCAATTCCTCCACCACCTCAGTTACCGAAGCACCATGCAAATTATGCGCCACCTTCTTTGATTTTTTATTATCAATGGAGCTGGCGGAAGGCTTCGACGGTGGCAGTAAGAATCTGATTTTGGTGGAGTGCACGCGTACATCATTGGCTCCCGGAAGCTTCAGACGTGGAATATAGTATGGAACATAAGGCGACGATACAAACACCTTTCGCATTAAGCGCAATCTGTTAAACATTTTCAAAACTTTTTTTTCCAAAATAAAATACAAATAAACTGAATTTAATGTTTTCGGAATGATTAATCCTGTAAAAGTGAATAAATATTTAAAGTGTTCGACTGACAGCCATTTCATGGCTATATATATGCATTATGGAATTTTCTAGAAAGCAAGCGTTGAATTTTTAGTATTTTAATTTATTGCAGGATGTATAAAAAAAATAATATATTGATAAAAAATTATAAAAACAAGATGCTTTTTAAAATAGGTAGATCTGACCAAAATATGAACTTTTAGCTTGGTAGCTGGATTTCTCGCCATCTTAAAAGCTTAGTTATAAGGAAAGCTTTAAGCTTTTAATTTTAATAACTTTTGAATATTTTGCTTCAATAAAAGGAGTTAGAAGGTATTTTTTTGTAACTTAAAATACTTTGGTCATGGTGAACCTTTTTGTGGAAATGACTATATCTCAAAAGCAATCACAAAACAGCTGACTCAATTATGAGTGTGACCGCAACAAAATTTGGCAGTATATACCAAAATATTTATTTTCATAGAAAATCAAAAACACCCGCTGCCATCTCTGACTGTATCCCATCTAAAGGGTTTCTCCACATGGCAACAACAAAAATACTAACAGAAGTAGTTACCATCTTGGTTTTCTCTTTTTGGTTAACTATACAGCCAGCCCTCGTTTGAATATACCAATTGAAGCAACAACGTGCAACTTCAACATCAGCATCAACAACATGGCACATTGATTATGCTGCTCGATTTGAATTTGTGCAACATTTTGTAACTGTTGCAACCATGGGACAATTGTCGCCTCTGGATGGCCTGAACTGGCCCATAGATTACATACTAAATACTACATACAGCTGGCAAGCTGCCACTTGCCACAACTGAATTGTTTTTTCTTTTTTTTAATCAATATAAAAATTATCAACGATGGACTGATTGTTGCGCCACTTTCTTTTAACCGTTTTCGAAATCGATTGCACTCATCATCGAAATGATGTCAAGTTGCACCAAAAACAAAGCAACTCTAAACACTAAATTCAATTAAATTTTAGTCACCTGCATTTGTTTCACTTAATCATTTAACGATTTGCCAGTTAGTTCAAGTTTTTAATCTCCACATAATGGAATGCTTCAGCTATTGTTTAAGAAATCGTTTAAAACCCACGCAAAAAATTCCAAGATACCACAAAAACATATAACAACAATGACAAAGGCGAGCAAAATCAAAGCAGCGCAATTCATTAAAATGCAAATTAAACAAATAATAATAATACATTAATAATGAATGAAACAATAAAAATAATAATAACAATAAGAGCAACAATAACAACTTGGATAATTTGCAGCTGCTCTTGCTGGGGGCAGTTGGACTTGGATAGAGAATTTGTGCGGCTACGAAAAAGTAAACTTTTTAAGAAATCGTGATTTAAAAGATTTTTCGATTTTTAAAATATTTTTATATGATTTTACATTTTTTACTACTGCTATTCTCTTGTCCCAGTGGAGCATAGGGCCTCAATTTTTATTTATTTTATAGTTTTAGTAAAATTGATATTAATTCACTTAATTGGTAATGCTTTTAGTAGTACCAAAGAAATTTTACTTTGATTCAGCATATTATATTCTCTTCTCTTCATTTAGTTAAGGTTTGCCGAATTTTAGCCTTGTAATACCCAGGATTTTTTGCATACTATTTGGGTCTATTTTTGGTTCAACACATTTTCTAAAAAAAATTTGAAATTTTCTTACTTATATTCCTTAAATATGTCAATCACCATTTTTTTTAAAACGTCTAGCTTGCGTTTGTGAGAGTGGCGCAGTGACGTCACAAAGTGTCAACACATGCAGCTTCGTGTCTGCTGCAGCGCATACAAGTGCATGCGACGTGTACTGAACGTGCGTCGACGTCGCTGCCGCGACTAATCCCTATAGATAGGGTGGGCCATCTGTTGGTTTGGTTGTTAAACACTCATACTTTGAGTATGTTATCCATCCCAAGTAGATGCTCTTCGACATATGTCAAGTTTAAAACTACTCAATTTCAGTCATGGATCGTTTAACAACCGAACAACGCGTAAAAGTGGTACAGGTATTATACGATATTATTTTCATACATAAATGAGTAGTTTCAAACTTGAATTTGATATATTTTTGTTGGAAAATATACGAATAAAATGCAATTAACAAACAAACCAACAGATGGCCCACGCTATACGTAATACTATACCACTGGCATACACTCTTGGGTTTAGTTATCCAAATTATTTTATTATTATTAACTGCGAGAGCGCAAAAAATCGAGAGGATATGCCAATTGGCTACGCGGACATAAAAGGAGAAACAGTTTGGGAGCTTAAGTAGATATTTCTAAAAGAGTTTTTGAATTTCGGTGTTTCTATCGATTGAGGAATCGGACTGTCTGAGGAGCAATAGATCCTAAAGTTTGTAGTGCAGCTATTCCACAAATATTGTTACAAGAGCGCCGATATTCCAGAGAAAAAGCTTACTGGCTTCTCGGACTGGAAAGACTGAATAGTTGGGACCCAGGATCGTCAGCAGACATTTCTATAAGAGTATATAAATTTTGGTATCCATTTTTTATTGAGATTTCTATCAGTATATAAATTTCGGTCTTCCATTTGTTTCGCAATCCATAGCTAACCTACAAATATGGTTACGAGAGTACCTGGGTTCGAGAAGAAAAGTTCACTGGCCTTTCAGCGCGGAAAGACTGATTAGTTGAAGGCCCCAGGGTCTCCGGCAGATATTTTTGTTTCGAGATTGCACTAAGTGCCGCAGTACAGCTATTACACAAATATTATTACTGGCTAGCCAGTCTGGAAGGACTGATTAGTTGGAGGCCTCAGGGTCTTCAGTACACATTTCTATAAGAGTATATAAATGTCGGTATTCGATTTGTTTTAGGCCTAGGAGCAATAAATTCTAAGGCCGTAGTGTAGCTATCCCTCAAATATTCTTATGAGAGTGCCGTGACTCGAGAGGAAAAGTTTACTGGCATTCCAGTCTGGAAGGTCAGATAAGTTGGGGGCCCCGGGCAGATATTTGTAGATATTTCTACAATGATATATAAATATCGGACTTTCTTTTATTTCGGGAATTGGACTTACTAAGAAATAATGGATCCTAAGCGACTCAGTGCTATTCCAAAAATATTGTTATCTGGTACAGAGATTCGAGAGGAGAAGTTAACTGGCTTTTTGTTGAGATTCCCAGGCTCTCTGAAATACATTTCTACAAGAGTATATAAATTTCGGTATTCGAATTGTTTCGGAAATCAGACTATCTGAAGAGCAATGGATCCTAAGGTTCGCAGCTCTATTCCACAAATATTGTTATCCGAAATTCGGGAGGAAAAGTTTAGTGGCTTTTGGTTGGGATTCCCAGTCTCTCTGAAAGACATTTCTACAAGAGTATAGAAATTTCGGTGTTCGGTAGTTAAACTTCTGTTGTCTTTGATTTTTTTGGTTACTCATTTATTTCTCACAATTAAGCAGACAATTTGTTGCGTCGATTATAAAGATATATATATATATATACCTATGTATGTAGACGCCAAGTAAAGCGCGGCAATCAATGTACGTACTGTCCCAAAACCAAACGGACAGACAATCAAACTGTTGTACAGGCGTATCAAACATCATATACATATATACATATTTATACTATATACAGCAGTTAACTACATATGTATATACAAGACATATGTGTTGGCTTTTGTTATAGCCATATTGTGAACTGCAGCTGGCTGGCCAATACAAAAATGGCAACGAGTACTTTTTAATTGTCAGACCGCCGCCTCAAGTGCTTTTCGAAATGTGTGAACTTAATAAATTATACTTCTTTCTAGAGATATTGTTGGATTTGTTGTTGTTGGTGCTATTTACATTAACTTGGACTTGGACTTGGAATTAATCTCTGTGAGCTGCCGCTTTCGGCATTTGTTTCGATTTGAATTTGCTACGATTTTAGCTTTTTGTACAATTATTTATTTGATATTATTTATTGTACTCATTTCCATGCTTCATGTTCTTTGATTAAAACATTTTTTCCACTTTAATTACTGCGCGTCGAATCTTAAGTACATATAATATCTATCTATCTTTTTATACACTATACCACCCAGAGTGTAAGCAGTTTATTGGGTTGCTAGAAGCAAACGACTAAGACCTCACAATCTTTAGACGAAAATATTCAGCTGGAAAAACAAAACGATTTAGACATGTCCCTAGGTACAAAAACGTTTATTTTTTGTGAATTTCGTTAGCGCCAGTATGCAGCACCCAAAAACGCTTTCGTAAAGAAAACGAATTTTTTGTAAAAATAACCGAAAAACAAAGAAATTACTCACCAATAATTTCGGCACAGCTGCAATAGTTTGAAATTACAAATAAATTAGTGTCTATATTTATTTATTTATATTTAGTGATAACTAACAAAAAAAAAGAAGTCACCAAGACCTACAATGATGGCGAAAAGTATTTTGACAACACTGTACTAAATGTATTAATGCATGTATATAAAAACTGAGAGAAGTAACGGTATCCATTTGATTTTTAAGAGAAAGAATCTGTTATTAGCTTTAAGAGAGCAAAAAATTACAGTGATAACGGGACCCATTTGCTTTCTTTGTTATTCTGCGTGTGAGGCTATGCATTTTTGTCTGGACAAAAGTATTTTGACATTGCTTTCATTTGCATTTTCTTCGTTTCGTGTTCAAAACATATTTTCATTTATTTTTGTAAATATTAATAACACTTTTATTCTTTTATTTTTTGAATAATGGGTAAAACACGTGAAATTAATGAACTTGTTCGAAATGAAATGGTGACAAAGTATAATGCAGGTTTTTCAGTAAAAAATCTTAGCAAATCATACAAAGTGCCTAGACAAACAGTTAATTATCAAATAAACAAGCAAAAGAAAACTAATTCTATAAAAAACATACCCAGATCGGGCAGACCACGCAAAACAACGCCAAGAGAGGACCGCATTGTGTTCGCAAAGTTTAAGGAAGATGCCTTAATTCCTCCAAAAGCAGTATCAATTGAAGTCAAAAAACAGTATAATATATCAATTAGTCGAAAAACAGTTGAAAGACGGTTAAAAGAAGCTAATTTTTATACTTATATAGCCCGTCCAATTCCTTCAATTTCATCAAAAAATAAGCTCAAGCGCTTAACATTTGCTAAATTACCTCAATCGTTTTGGGAACGCATATTATGAACTGATGAAAGTTCTTTCGTATATCATGGATCGAAAAAAAAAGTTTATTGTAGATTACCCAAGAGTATTCGAAAAAAAATGATGCCTGTGTGCGAACGGGTACCACATGGTGGAGGCTCGGTTATGTTTTGGGGATGTGTGAGCTTTAATGGCTTGGGCGATTTGATACCAATCGATGGTACAATGAATAAAGATAAATGTTTACACGTCTTAAATGACCACGCATTCACTTCTGGTGATAGACTCATTGGACAATCCTTTATCTTGCAACAGGATAATGATCCGTGCCACAAGTCCCATATGAAAACCAATTTTTTGAGAGAAATGGAAGTAAATACAATAGATTGGCCACCTCAAAGTCCTGATCTTAACATAATAGAGAACGTATGGGCTTATATAAAAAGAAAAAGAAGCTCAAATTTATCAAGAACACGAGTTGAGACAATTGCCGAAGTCGAAGGCCTTTGGAAGGTTATTTCACTTGAAACATTGAAAAATTTGGTAAGATCAATCCCAGTACGCTAGCAAAAATCCATCGACGTCAAAGGAGGATTTACATTTTATTAAATTTTTTTTCTATGCTGAATTAACTGCTTTTTCTCTTCTTTTCTTAAAGATTTTCATAATGTCAAAATACTTTTGTTCCGCAACATTTATGAAAAATCATTTTTATTTTCTAAGCCATAACATTAAAAATAATAAACTTATGCGTTTTTATAAGCTAAACATAGTATTTTTCTCATAAAATTTTGTAAAAATTTATTTATAAAATAAATCATAAGAAATGACCAAATCAATATTATTTTACTTATGTCAAAATACTTTTGGCCACTATCGTATGTAAAAAAAACAAAAAAAAAATTCAATGCAAAGCGTAAAAAAATGGAATAAAAATTGTGAAAATAGAGTGGGCTACAGAGCATATTAAAGTCGCGCTGACCCGAACTATAACCGACAACTTGTTTCTGCTTTAAGGTGGGCGCTTGTACAGTAGTAACTTGAAAGATTTCTGTATCCCACGGTGCCCAAATGCTTAACTTAAATGGTACGTTTGTCAATTTTAGCACATTTTTTTTTAAAACTTATTTCTAGATGCAATTATGCGATAAAAATATTTGACAGTTCTTCAACTAATGACAGTTATACGCATGATATTATTTTTGGACTTATAAGTAGAAATACTTGGTACGTATTTACTTTTTTTTGGTATTTTTATTTTAGTCTCCAATTTCAATTTTTTTTTTTAACCCATGATTGCTGAATATTTCAATAATCCTTGCCACGATAGTTTCCTGATCACTTCTGAAATCTTGAAGTCGCTCTGTATAATACACCCTATTCTACATTGTTTTTTTTTGACCTTTTAACTTTAAGTGCTGGCTGAGCCTAATGTAACTTTCAGAATTAATTTTTTTCATCTTTGATTTATTTTTTTCTTCAATATATGTGCTCTTAGTGGCTAACACCAATGTGTAGCATGGTTTTTTGAGCTAATTTTTCGATTTCTTTTTTCAAAGAAACTTTATTTTATACTCAAAATCCAAATAGGTGTCGATTTTATACATATTTTGAGCTACAAAAATAAATTTTTCCAAAGTAATAAAAAACAAAATGGCGCCTGCAGAGAGCACGAGCATATGACTAATTTTAGGAGATGATTCTACAGTTGTAGTTTTTTGACGCCGCCCTTGAACTGAAACATGAAGAAATTTTTGTTCTCTTAATCCAGTGATGGGCAGTCTCTCAATTTACATAACTCGCGAGGCTATTGCACCAAAATCTGCCGCAGCGCAGTCGGCTCATGTACGGTCCAAGTGTGTGAAATCTCTCGCTCGTTTTTGCTTAATTGCGGTTCTTGCTCTCTCGTGCGCTTTTGCTTACTGCGCTGTTTACTCACACAAAGAAATGTTTGTTGGTATGAGTTTTGCCCATCACTGTCTTAATCTATGGACCAAAAGCAAGTGAACCACGTAGGGAGGGGCTTTCAATAAAGGTCAATTTTAAAAAAAATGTCATGATTGAAAAAAAATAGTTCTTTCGTCAAAAAAAAAAAATCATGAAAAATGTTTTTATTATTTTGACAAAATCCTACTTGGTTCACTAGAAAATGATGTTATAAAGATTGTGTCAAAATTTCAAATCGATCGGATGAAAATTGACTGGGTTATTCGTGAAGCCATTCGAAAAAAAGTAGTTTGGGATCATCCATGGCGAAGCGTCTCGATGATATTGAAAATCTTCAAAAATATTCCATCACTGTTTCACAAGGAGGTCGGTGTGGAGTTCTATTTTGACGAAAATCAGCGTCACGTAGTTCATGGATGATCCCTTTCGAGAAAAAAGCGCTTAAAGTTTTAACACTGGCCCGACCGCACGGCGGGTTGTCAGGCGCCCGACGCTTGTAAGTAGGGGAAACATTTTTTTTTTGAAAAATCATTTCGGGACATCGTTTCTAATATAATTATCTATACATTTAGCTAAAAAAAAATCGATTTGCTGAAGATTCTACACTGGTGTTAGCCCTTAATGACAGCTCTCTCTTTGGTATGTGGGCAGTGTTGCCAGCTTGGTATTTTTTTCACGAACTAAGAGGCTTAAAGTCGAATATTTTGTCGGAATGAAACCGTCATTTTTCTTTTATGCGATATTGAGCTCTAAAGTGAGAATGTCTTAAGGAAACCCATGCAAACGGAAGTCAGAAAAAAAATGTATCTAACTAGCATACACTCTGGTGTTGATTAAGATATTTCCGTTTGTCCCAGTACCCAGATCTAGGAGGCCATTCGTGCTAGAAAAATATAGTATACTTAGTAAGCTGTGCTTATTATATATTATATAATATATGGTACTTAGTAAGCTTTGCTTAGTTTGTAAATTCTATTCAGCACTTTATGAAATAATATTCAATAATCAAAATGGAGGAACAAACCGTAGCAGTGTAAGTAAATATTTTGTTACCTATTCCAAGAAAAGAAAAAATTGTCAAGTGCTTCTGATAATTAGTTATGCACCAATGACTATCTTCTCGTCATTAAACGATGAACAGCGCGAGTTTGCCGCTACGATAATAAAATTTGTATTGGATGGAGATCTTGACGTGGCTTTGGAACTATTAACGTTTGATGGATTTGGCGAACGGATACTGCCTCCGCTGGAGCACAGCATTCTCAAGAGAGTGGTGCTAAGGTTGCAGTGCCCATTACAACCCGATGTTTATTTAGATCAAGTGGATATGGATGCACTTCACCTTACCCGAGATCGTGACAATGTAACGGGGGAAACATTGCGGCAGCTCTATATATCGGTTTTCACATTAAGTTTTCATCAAATCTACGTGGAGCTGATGCGCCGTTTATTGTCTCACATGTTTTATAAACATCAAAGCCACAAAAGATTGGAGGAAAGATTGGAACGTCTAAATATTATCACGGACTTGCCCAACGAACTCGCACTCACTTTGATTTTGTTTGGTATTTTTATGTGCCTCTTTCAATTTATAGACATGTAGAACGAATGGGACTAAAAGGACCTTAAGTAAATACTGAGTAAATCCATTCTTTAGAAACCAATCACAAATCTACATTTTTTCATCTTAGAACTTCAAAATTCACGCTAAACGGATTACAACAAAACATCAAAGGATTTCACGTTATTTGCATTTAATAGACCATTATTTTGTTTAAATATTTATAATACACTTTAATGTACAAAACTATTCCGTCCGTTATGCTATGTTAAGATTTATTAATTATTAATTATGTTATGATATATATGAAGCTCTGATGTCGCATGTTTTTTTTTTGGAAAAATGTTTTCAAGAATCAAAAGTAGCCCGAAACTATGCCGCAACTTCTAGAGGTTCTTTATTTTACCAATGTAAAAGATTTCATTTCGCGTCTCTACAAACTGGCTTGAAAAATTGATTTAAAAAATCGGTGTGATTTGAGTGATTCCAAAAATTACGCATAGAGAGTCACTCGTTGGACGTTTTGGGCTGTGCTCTTGATGAATAAACAATTTAGCTCCGCCCGTATCAGATTGATTTTATCTATACCTATGTAAAGTGCTTTTCCTCGTGATCTCAAGTCGCTCGAGGTTTCAATATTTTCTTTCTTCTATTTATTTTTTTAAATAACCACTTTTCAAACTGAACTAGAGTACTCCTGGTCCCGGGCAGTATTCCCCATGTAATTTTTTATATCCTGTACCTTAAAGTAAAAAGCGTATACTAAGTTCGTCTAATTCCAATATGTACATAGAGAAGGATTCGTCGTAGGTTCCACAAAGTTTTCTAAAGTATGATCAGAGTTACTGAATCAGTCATGTCTCGAAAATAATAACATTGATAAGTTTTTTTCATTTTTTATACCCTGTACCGTATGGTACAAAGGGTATATTGTGTTTGTGCAAGCCGAAAATGTATGTAACGTACAGAAGGAGAAGTCGGAGACCCCCAAAGTTACCTAAAGTATGATCAGAGTGACTAGAGAAGTCGATATACCCATGTCCGTCTGTCCGTCTGACCGTCTGTCCGTCTGTCCGTATGAACGCCTAGATCTCAGAGATGGTAAGAGCTAGAGCAACCAAACTTTCAGATAAGATCCCTTGTTAATCCATAGGAGACAAGTTTATTTTATTTTTTTGATATCGGGACTACATTATATAGCTCCCATAGGGGTGTTTCAGAGGACCTCGAAAAAAAGCAAAAGTTTTAGATGGATAATTCGTTTGCTTATGAAGATATCATAACCAAATTTGGCAATCGGAAGTTTTTTAGAAACCCCCAGCACTGTACCAAATTTTATCTAAATCGGTTGACTATATCATATAGCTCCCATAGGACCAATCGGTCGAAAATTTGTTTTATGTACAAAATTCGTTGTGTTTCGTTTGTTTGTGAAGATATTGTAACCAAATTTGGCGTTAAGGAGTTTTTTAGAGTTCCCAAGCACTGTACCAAATTTGATCAAAATCGGTTGACTATATCATATAGCTCCTATAGGACTAATCGGTCAAAAAATCGTGTTTTGTACAAAATTCGTTGCGTTTCGTTTGTTTGTGAAGATATTATAACCAAATTTGGCATTTATAAGTTTTTAAGAGTTCCCAAGCACTGTACCAAATTTGATCAAAATCGGTTGACTATATCATATAGCTCCCATAGGACCAATCGGTCAAAAAATCCTTTTTTGTACAAAATTCGTTGCGTTTCGTTTGTTTGTAAAGATATTATAACCAAATTTGGCATTTATCAGTTTTTAAGAGTTCCCAAGCACTGTACCAAATTTGATCAAAATCGGTTGACTATATCATATAGCTCCCATAGGATCGATCGGTCGAAAAATACGCTTTTTGTACAAAATTGGTTGTGTTTCGTTTGTTTGTCAAGATATTGTAACCAAATTTGGCATTCAGAAGTTTTTTAGAGATCTTCAACACTGTAGCAAATTTGATCAAAATCGGTTGATTATATCATATAGCTTTGAACAAAATTCGTTGTGTTTCGTTTATTTGGCAAAGAAATATCTTTTGGAGTTTGTAAGCAATATATCGGACTTGATTGCAATTTAGTGGTACAGGGTATCCCAAAGTCGTCCGCGCCCGACTTTAACGTACGCCATCTTTATAAATCGGAATTATATTAATATATAGCTAATAGCACCTCGAAAAACCAAAAAATTTTAAGCGCATTATTTTTGCCTTTTTTTGCTAATATTATAACCAAATTTCAAATGTTATTTAGAATTCCCAAATTGGGTTAATTATATTATACAGTTTCCAAAGGATTGATCGATCGAAAAAAAAGTTTTCAGTGCATAATTCGTTGAATTTTCGTTTTTTGTGCAATTATTGTAACAAAATTGGGCAGTCGAAAGTTGTTTTTAGAGTTCCGAAGCACAGTACCAAATTTTAGAAAAATTTCGGTCGAAAAACGTTTTCAAGGAAATATTACCTTTATTTTGCGGTTGTCTATAAAGATATTGCAGATTGAAAAGATTTTAGAATAGCTCTCCACCGAAATTATTATTCCAAAAACTTAACGCAATATCGTAGCATATAATACGTTTCCGCCTCATCTTATCGCTATTCAATAAACTCAAACTGCTTGTCTCGATAAAAGAGATACAAAGCCAATTTGAAGTCGATATTGAAGTCCATTCCACTCATAACTTTTAACTGAAGATTAACAGAAAATGTGACTAAGTTGAAATTAACTTTGAAGGATATTCTCTTCCCAAGTATAGATGACAACTCGGGTATCATTGTGAAGTATACTTACTTATATGAATGGTATCGTAGATTTAGAAATCTATTGCATCCAGGTTTACATCCCACACACATAATTAACTTTATTTAAATAGAAATTGCAGATATTTTCTACGAAAAGTAGATGCCATTACATATGCAAGAAGACGCTAAGATAACTTTAATTTTTGCCTTTCTTTTAGAAAGCGCTTGCGAGTATTAACGAGTATTTAGCTTATCGAAAAAAAGATTCCCATAGCAATTAGCACAAATTTATGCAAGCAACTAATTCGCAATTCTAATACAAATATTAATGTGACCATAATTTTTTTAGTGGCACTATTTGAGACCATTAGGCATGGTCAGCATAAAATCATCGAGCCTATTGATGGCAAATCATAACCAAGCATGTTTCTTGGCTAACTCATAATAAAATTGAATTTTTATGAGTCCAATAGTTTTTTGTGTTTTATGCATTGCAGACACATGAATGTCTGTCAACGTTCTGCCAGCTCCAATTAGAGCATCATATTTACGATAACAAAAAGAAAAAAAAAAGACAACCATGTTTAGACAGGCGACAATCTTTGATTGCAACTTTGTATGATGCGTGTATGTGATAGAGGAGTGCTTTTTGTGCAAAAGAGCTGCTTTATAATATTAAAATCCATATAATATGTAGTAGATACTAGAGAGCTGCACAAAATGTTCTAAACGTTCACACTTCACTACTGCACAGAACTTCCAAGCAGAACAAAATGTTTTGATGTTCTGTTTGCTTCAAAACAAAACCTTCAGTGCTTGAACTGCCTTTGCTTCAGTGCTTGACAGTGCTACAATATTTAAAAAAAATTGGAACATTATACAAAATGCTTGAGTGAAGCAAATTTTCGGCAAGCATAGCGAGTGCACTAGAATGTTTTGATTTTTTGCGCAGCAGACCTAATATTCAGCCACACACAGACACAGATTGTTTGTTTGAGTTAGTCAAAAAAACCACCGCCAATATCATTGCAACAACAAAAACGGTCTACTATGCTTGAAATGTTCTACTTCAGTTTGGTTCTACTTCCATTTGTTCTACTTCAGTTTTGTTCTGTTTCACTTTTGTTTTGATGTTCTGTTCCAAGCACTTGACACTGAAGTATTTGTTTTGTTTTGTTCAAGCCAAAGACATGAAATGCTTGAAATAACAGCTGATGGCTTATAAGACATTTGTGCAGTGCTTCCGCAGCTCTCTAGCAGATACAAACATACAGCATATAATATAAATATGTATATTTTTGTTTAGAGGCAAACATTCGGATGTTTTCGAAATTCGCGGTTTTTTATATTTGCGCAAAATCCAATTTTGAAACCAAACCCAAAGACTTGTTCTTTCGTTGAAAGGAGTTTAAAAAGCTATCAGGATTCGTTGGATTTTTTTATATCCAGTAGCCTAAATGCTTATAACATAAACAAGTTGACCCCCTAAGTTACCACCAATATGATCAAAAGAAAATGATTAAGAGTGTGTATGGACGCCGAGATCTTGAAATGTATAGGGTTGTTGGTTTGTTTGTTTATTGCATTTGATTCGAATATTTTCCAACAAAATTGGGCATATGCCCATACCAAATGCAATTTAAAAACCACTCATTTATATATAAAAAAGGCCCGTATGCAAACTTCGTAATTTCCGGCACAGACCGGGCCAACCGACTTGCTATATTATTCGCAAAAATAAAAAAAAATATTACATTTATTTGGCCAATATTGACGGCATAAATAGAGACGCACATATGTGAATCTACAAACTAAACTACATTCATTAAAGAAACATTTTCCTGAAAAATTAAAAAAAAAAATTGTAATGACAAAATAAAATTAAATATTACGACAAAATAGCCGCCGTATAAGGAAACTGCAGCTTTAAGCAGTTGTGAATTATAAGCACGAACAAGCGTCCATAGCGTTTTGTTAAATATTTATACACTGTACCGTATGGTACAACGGGTATATTAAGTTTGTGCAAGCCGAAAATGTATGTAACATACAGAAGGAAACGTCGCGACGCGTCGGAGACCCCCCAAAGTTACCTAAAGTATGATCAGGGTGACTAGAGAAGTCGATATACGCATAACCGTCTGTCCGTATGAACGCCTAGATCCCTTATTATTCCATAGGAAACAAGTTTATTTAATTTGTTTGATATCGGGGTTACATTATATAGCTCCCATAGGGGTGTTTCAGAAGACCACGAATAAAAACAAAAGTTTTTGATGGATAATTCATTTGTTTATAAAGAAAGCGTAACCAAATTTTGCATTCGGAAGTTTTTTAGAGATCTTCAACACTGTACCAAATTTGATCAAAATCGGTTGACTATATCATATAGCTCCCATAGGACCAATAGGGCAAACAAATTTTTTTTCAATAAAATTTGAATTATTTTGTTTGTTTATGTAGGTATTACAACCAAAGTTGGCATTCAGCAGTTTTTTGGAATACCCAAGCACTAAACCAAATTTGATCAAAATCGGTTGCCTATATCATACAGGCGCCATAGGACCAATCGGCCAAAAAATCGATTTTTGTACAAAAATTTGGTATGTTTCGTTTTTTTATAAAGATATCGTAACCAAATTTGGCACTCGCAAGTTTTTTATAGGTCCCAAGTACCAAATTTAATCAAAATCAGTTGACTATATCATAGAGCTCTCATAGGACAAAGCGGCCAAAAAAATGTTTTTTCTACCAAACTCGTTGTATTTCGTTTGTTTATGAAGATATTGTAGTCAAACCTCACATTCGAAAGGTTTTTATAGTTAAAATTTGATCAAAATCGGTTGACTTTATCATATAGCCCAAATAGGACCGATCGGTCAAAAAAATGTATTTAGTGCAAAATTCGTTTTGTTTCGTGTTTTTATGAAGATAAGGTATCCGAAACAATATTCCTGATTTTACCCTGTACCATCAGGGTATCCCAAAGTCGTCCGCGCCCGACTTTAACGTACGCCATTTTTTATATATACATATATTATATACGAATAAAATGCCATTAACAAACTAACTAACAGTTGGCCCATCCTATATTTGTTTTTAGCTACAATTTACATTCGAAAAATGTTATCTTTATGAAATTCTCTTGCTCTTCTGTTTCCAAATTTCATCCCAGCTAACCTAACTATAAAAGAGAATAAATAAAAATAATAATAAAAAAATATCAGCTTGCAAAATTGTGAACAACTGCCAAATTTGTCTTTTATAAAGTGACAGCATTTTGAGCTCGAATTTAATGCATCCCTAGACTGCAAGGAGTAAGTCTTTCTTTGAAGTCTATAAATAAATAATTTCTAGAAGTGCTAAATGTTTAGAGCACAGACCGGTGCAACAGGTAACCCACCAGATAACCAAAGTAAGTTAAACATGCAACAACTTAACCGGTTGCCAACCAAACATTTTGACTAATCAACTGAAAATATTATTAGTTACTTTGTGGCGTAAGGTAAGTATATATGTATGTATGTTATGTACATACATATATACATATATATATGTATTTTATGTAGCTGCAGTTCTTGCTTGGCATGTGCAGAAAAAGTCACAAGAAATCTAAGAAAATTGAAATGTTTTGCTGTGGCGACAAACGGCACTTGAGGACGCACTGCACCAACCAGGCGACTAATCAAAAGAGTTGGTTACTTGGACAGACACTTGGCAAGTAGTTGGCATCTAAGCAGACAGTCCGACAGACAGTTACTCTGACCGACCGCCAGCAGCTGGCACTACTTGCATTTCCTGTCCATAATATGCTGCTGCTGCTGCTGCGGCTGCTCTACCGGCTTTAGCATCCACAGCAGCCCGTTGCCCGTTGCCTGCATTTGGCGGCGACAATCATAATCGTCAGTGACAAATGCCCAGTTTTAGGCTTTACATATACATACATATGTACATGCTCCATACGCGTGTGCTGCTGCTATAGATAGTTACAGATACATAGTTAGATGCGTATGCATATCTGTCGTCAAGTCCAATGAAGCAACTGGTATTAGTACATGCCAATATTCCAGGCAATGACTTAGACGTCAACCGACGACCGACTACTACTTATTACCACATAGTTTGAATGTGCAGCCTTCTTCCTCTATACATACCATATATATATATATATATAAATACTATATATACTATGTACTACGCCTTCTATTGCTTGCTGAGGCTGCAGCTCTACAACAAGTTCTGCTACGCATTATTTCAGCTATTTATAAAATATTACGTATACGTATATCTAAATATTTGTTATATATTTATACATTTAATTATACGCTGGATGAATTTCTAGCTGCTAATCGGATATTCGCAATAACTCGCGCTGAATATGTCACAAAACATTAAGTCTTGAGATGATTCAAGAGTATGCGCATTATAGGATTAAAGTTTGCTGGCCAAGTGATCATATAATTGTGGCGTTCCGGCAGAACAAGGCTTAGTTTTTTTTATAAAAAGCGGATTGAAGCGATGCTGACCTTTTTTTTTTTTTTGGAGAGCTTTAGATACAGCTGGATTGGAATGAGAATAGTGACAGCAGTCCCAGCAATTGAAGGCAATTCCAAGTCCCATATCCTCCTTTTTCGCAATACAGCTGTAGCTAATTAGTTGCCCCAAAAACCTTATCAAGATCATACTTGTACATATGTATATATTGGTATGCAAAGCAACTTAGACATATAAATAGTATCTTGGAAATATGCTTATCCTAACATAGACTTTGCATGTCTTTAATCATGCTTGCACCATCAAGGCCATAAAAATTCTGATGTTCTACTAACGATATGTAGTTCAGCGTCCTAATCCGTACATCTTTTTTTTTTTTTTTTGCCATTGCACAACATTTGTAAAAGCCACAACGAACTGTTAAGTTGGCAATTTGTTGGCACCAAGACCATGGCCATGGCCAAAAAGCTTTTTTTATTTTCCACTGAGCCACATTTTCTGTAAGCCAAATGTGTTTACGAGCCGTTTATTGGACTCGGGTGGTGGTCGTTGGCAACGGCGTTGGCCATTGTCTGTCTCTGGCCCACACCAAGCAAAACCAAGTCAGGCTAGTTTCCACACTTCCATGCCACAAGCAATTGCCGTCGTAAAGTCCAAGTCACTGGGGCTGTGTGCCGCAGCCAAGAGTCGGGACAACAATTGACGCAATCTGGAAAAACTTGTAACCTTGCAGCCTTGGATTGGTTCGAGTTCGGTTTGGATTTGGATTGGTGTTGTTTTTTTTTGCCTGGTCATCATAAAGTGTTTGCTTGTTAGCAGTCATTTCTTCAGCTGGGGTAAAGTACTACAAAGTTTATAAGTTGGTAAGGCCTAGTGGAAGAGTGCCAAATAGTTTCGTCAAGATATGCATCATTTGGTATAGTGCCCCACAGTGGGATACAAAAAAAAGCGTATTATTCGGCCGTGCTGCGTAAAACGAATTCGAACATTTTATGCGGATTCGTTCTGAAACCGAATGTTTGGTGCTATCAATTTCACCAAACCAAATTTTGCATGTGGTTTGAAACCGAATGTTTTGTTGCAAAACGAATTAGAACGAATCGCCAAAATAGATTTAAATAATTGTATTGTCATCAGTCCTTGACCCCTGTGCAAATTTTCAAGATGATCAGACTTCTTGAAATTGCTGAAAACTACGCTGAAAGATTTCGTTACATACATAAATACATACATACAGGTCAAGCTAATAAAAGTTAAAAGAAAGCATTTTATATTGAAATAATTTAAATTTTAAATATTCTATTATATTCTTAGATTGTATTTATGCCAACTTAAAGTTTAATTTATTGACAATTATTTTTAAATATTTTTTTTCTAACTCAACCCAAAAAATAATTTCGTGTAAACACAACATGAGAATTTATTTGAAAAATAATAGAGATATACGTATTTATCGAAAATAAAAAGCGAAATATCGACAAAAAAAATTCATTTTCCGGAACAAAAACGAATCCGAGTAAAATTGTTTGGTTTGGTTTTTTCGTTTTCCGGATTATACATTGAAAATGGTAGATGCATTGAAGAAAAATGATAAAGAAGCTTGAAGCAATAAATATTTCAAGCCAGATTACATGCTTTACAAAATAGTTTTGAGATATTGTTCATTGGTTCCATAATGAACCTTTTCGGGCCATGTCTGCTCAAACACTCCAACTTGAATAGAAAATAAAGTTTTATTTAAGAAAAAATTACTAGAAATCCTTTGATGTTTGGTTGTAATCCGTTTAGCGTAAATTTTAAAGTTCTAAGATGAAAAAATGTGAATTTGTGATTGGTTTCTAAAGACATTAATTCAAGAAAAATGCATTTACTTACTATTTATATAAAGTCCCTTTACTCTCTGTCGTTCTATGGGTCTATTAATGAAATAACCCAAAAAATAATACCAATACAAATTAAAATGAGTGCGGGTTCATTGGTCAAGTCCATGAACCAAGTTGAAACAATACTACTATCGTCAATTCTTGCCTCCAAAGTGTTGTGCCTTTGATTTTCATAAAGTATACGACACAAATTGCGGCGCCACACCTCCACGTAGAAATGATTATAATTTGCCGTGAAAACCTTTATATAGAGCTCTCGCAACGTCTGCTCTGACATATCGTCACCGACTATGGTCAGGTGGCGCACATCCAAGTCCACTTCATCTAAATATACTTCGGGTTGGAAGGGGCACTGCAACCGAAGCACAACTCTTTGCAGTATACTTTGCTCCAGCGGAGGCAGTATCCCATCGTCAGATCCATTAAGTGTTAACATTTCCAGAGCTGTCTCCAAATCGCCATCAATTATGTAGTATGTTACTGTGTTAATAAATTCACGTTGTTCGTTGCTTAACGACGCGTAGACTGTTCTGGGTACATCCCTAGTTATCAGAAGACACTAGACAATTTTTTCTTTTCTTGGAACAATAAACAAAATATTTACTTACTCTAAAATTGCTAAACTTTGCTGCTCCATTTTGAATATTATGTTATAGATGTAATAGACTTTACAAACTAAGCAAAGCTTACTAAGCTTACTAAAGCAAATTACTACTACAAATGGGCTCCTACATTTGGGTACTTATAGGTAATACATATTTGGAAAAGTGAGATCTTGATCTCACTTGGTGATCTTGCAAAAATTCCCTTGGAGCTATTCCCTTAGCTATTGACTCAACTGCAGTGTATTCATATAGACATTGGAGCAGTTTCTCACTTTTGTGATCTCTCTCTCTCTCTATCTGGTTAAGAGTGTCTAAGCTTCGTTGTAGCGCTGTCAGGCTTCCGGTATTTACATACACATATATGTATATGTGTTTGTGGGTCTTCGGAAAAATTATGTTCGATATCAATTTCGCGTGGACACATGCCAAGAGACACGCAACGCCACCTAACACGCGCACCAATTTTTTGTCGACCAGCTTAAGCTGCTTTTAGTATACCCTGCACTTTGGGTGCAAGAGTACATTAAATGTGTGCAAACAATTTTTATGAGTAAGATCCCACAACCATTATAATCAAATGATCAGGACGTTCAGGGAGAGCGAAAAAGCTGTTTGTAAGTCCATGCGTCTGTTTGGGTTTCCTATTCCTCAAAGGCAAAAGTCATCTACAAATAAAATCGTCATCTTCAAATGGTCATCTTCATCTTATTTTGAGACAACTTAGTTAACCACTCTCCAGTACCACGCGATAGTTATTCTTTTTTAAAATATTCGATCTTTAAATATGCTTAAGTACGCGTCAAATTCAGATGAAGACTGTGAAAATTTCTTCAATCATCTTGAAATGGTATCGACTTTTTCAAATGATATGGTTATTTTCAAACGAAATGGTCATCTTAATCTTGTTTTGACACCATTTAGTTAGTTATTCTTATTTTAAATATTCGATCTTTAAATATGCTTAACTACGCGTCAAATTCAGATGAAGACTGTGAAAATTTCTCGAGGGCAAAAAGTCATCTGATATCGCTTTCTCCAAATGATATGGTCATCTTCAAATAAAATGGTCATCTTCATCTTATATTTGATAATGCCTGACGATTTATGATTTTGAAGGCATAGAAAACTTAGATAACAACTCCTCAGTACCACGCAATAGCTATTTTTTTATAAAATATTCGTTCTTCGAATATGTTTAAATCAAATTCAGATGAAAACTGTAAAAACCAAACAAAGTAAAGTGTTTATTATAGTCGCTACGTTCCGACTTTAAGCAGCCCACTTGTTGTTGCATTTTTTGTTGTTTGTTGCTTTGCATTTTTACAACAACGACTGCGAATAAAAAAAAGCTAATTGAAAATAGAAGAAAAGCAACGTTGAGCTTGTTCGTTTCTTCAACTACTGCCCTCCATTTTGTCAGTGGTTAGTTAACCGTGCTTCCATTTCTCTGGCAGGAAGTAATTATTGGCAGACCCAGACGACGAAGACGACAAAGTGGTTCGCGTCTTAAACGTTTTTATCAAAAAAAAAAATAAAAATTGAAGACATCTATTTGGAAATTGTGCGTGTCTGCCATAGTTGTCGTTTGATCTGAATTTAGTTGAAGAAACATAGTTGGTTGTCGGGCTTAGAAGTTTGTTCAGGTGTGGATGGAGTATTTATGATCTAGTATAACCGTGGGTGTGCTAACAGAAATAGCCAAGTACCTGGTTCAAGCCATTAAGATGAAAGCTGGCCGAAGTCCACATTTATGGAAATGCCCATATAGATGGATAAGTGTTAATGAAAAAAAATTATACAACAAATGAGTTTTATTTTAAAAATTATAGTTGACAACGAATAAAGAATGCTGCAATTCTTCATATAGATTGTTTTACATTCCTTCATCTCTACTCTACCAGTCCCGATGCACTTGAAATTATATTGAATACTGTAATATGGGTCTTTCTCGGAAGCTAGCATAGGTAATAGGCAGGATGTGACAAATCTTATAGGTAGACATAATATTGCTACAGTGCATCAGTTTTTGTTTCATATAAGCCTTTTCCCCAAATCATGCAAGGATCAAATTTTGTTAGAAGGTGCATACAACATTCGTATCTCTCTGAAAAAGAGAGCGCTGGTTCTTTTTTTGTATCGTAGCTATATGAAGTAGTGGACCAATTTTAATCAAACTGCCCACAAGTGTATAGATTAAGGTAAAACGGAAAAAACACATAAATAGGTAGGGGAAAGGTTTGTAAGTTGGGACGGTTTGTAAGTTGGGACACTGGTCGATTTCGATGTTCCAGCAATCAAAACACCAAAATTCCACCTGTCGAACAGTTTCAAAAATGCAGTGTGTGTGTGACAAAATATAAAAATTGTTTTTAAAGAAATCGAAAAATAACAAACATTATTTTTGATTGCGCTCGAAAAGTGATCAAATCAAAATAAAAAATAATGGAAGAACTTTTCAAATCAAATCAAAAAAGGTTTTCGGATACTGTTTGTCGATATCTGGCCCCTGCCACCGTAAGAGAATTTCTCGGTTTACTTCTTTATATATGACTCTTTTTTTCAATATTTTATGCGTAACTCTGGTAACCAGTGCGGAGACGAATCCAACAAACCATAGATCATCAAAATTGGCCCAGACGTTCTTGAGTTATAAATGGTGTAACTAACATAACTTTTAACTCTCTTTTATATATATAGATATAGTGTCCCAACTTACAAGCCTTTCCCTTACATGTTAGAAAATTTTTGAATTTTTTAAAATATGGCGACCAAATTTATGTCAGTTGTATATTGTGTTAGACTTAACATTTGTGTAAAGTTTAATCAAAATTGGGATACTATTTAATATAGCTACCATACAAAATTGAACCACTTATCTGCGCAGCAAAATGCGCGCACTTCTGTGCGACACCTTTTAAAATTCAGTGCATTATGAAGCATTTTTGTAATGGCATCTAAATTTTAAGGAAACTGCGCTAATTCATGGATAATAAGTATTAGAGAGTGTAGGATACTCCCAGTTGGCAATCTTTAATTAATTCATTAATAGGTAGGTACATATAAGAATCTTTTATTAGAATAAAATAAATTAACCTAGTATCAAGAGAATTCAAAAATTCATTTGCTGCCTAATTTAAAAGTCTAATTGCCAGGAATTTCCTAGGACCCTATACCTAAATAGATATTTCTCAATTTTAGTACCCGTAACAATTTATAACAGAAATTCCGCGAAAAAAGCGGCATATTTTTTTTTGTTTTGAGTGTGTAGTAATTTATATTACGACATGTATCCTATTGCATATCCTTGACTTCTGGGCAGGTGAAACACTTTCATTAAATGTCATGATATGTGATATAGTGCAGCGCACTTAAAACTGAGATAAGATACATAATAACAATAATATATAAAACGGATTCAAATATTATGAGGCACTGAATTTCAAGCAAAATGCTTTTTATGGTGCGATAAACACATGTTTTAACTGATATATGAGATTTATGTAGTGTGTGTATATAAATTTTGGGATCTTATACCCTGTACTCAAGGGGTAAAGTGCAGTATAGTTTTGTGAAGAAGGTAAAAGGAGGCATTGGTAAAATAAGTTATTTGCACCAAATTAAGCAGCATGGATTGAGCCTTGTCTTGAATATTTAGATCTTCTGTGCCAGTGGAGCTACGTAAACGCTAAGGAATAATAAATGCATACAAAGATTTTTAAAAAATAATAATTAGTTCGAATATAAGGCAGATAAAAAAAAAAGTTCTATTTTGGCGTTACGTTACATTAGCACAACAATTTTTTAATAAGTGCTTTATATATCTACGTAGCAATTGACTGTATATAGTAAAAAAATGACAATAATCGAACTTATGCAATAAAAAGATACAAGCAACATCACGCATGGCGTTACGTTATAAATAATTAAAGCTGGGAGTTTGACTTGAATAAGAAAATCGAACATTTCAGACTTGTAAAACTTATTTTAGTATGATTTGTAAAAATTATTATTTCAAATTTTCACAGACGGATCCAAAATGGAATCCAGCGTTGGGACCGCGGTATACTCTATAGACCCACCCATGGAGGTATCTTTCAAGCTACCGAACCACTGTAGCATCTTCCAGGCGGAGGTATTCGCCATAAAGAAGGCTGCAGAACTAGCGCTCACCCAAGAGCAGAGCCGAACAAATATCTTTTTTGACAGTTAAGCGGCGATCAAATCCATGATAGCCTTCAGCATCAATTCCAAAAGTGTACTGGCAACCAGGGACACACTAAATGAACTAAGCACCCAGAAGAAGGTGTACATCTTTTGGGTTCCCAGCCACCAGGGCATCGATGGAAATGAAATAGCTGAGAGGCTCGCAAAGGAAGCAGCCGGATCAAGACAACCGTCACTTGAGGATCTAAAGATTCCATTGACGACGATTAACCAGCGAGCAGAAGAAGACGCTGTAGTCAGATCTGACAGAAGGTGGCACAACACAACGAACTGCAAGATAGCTCGCACTATGTGCAAGAAAACCAACAACAAATTAGCCCAGTATATTCTGAAACTCCCAAGAAGAGACTGTAGACTCATAGTGGACATACTTACTGGTCACTGCCTGACCGCAGCTCACGCTACGAAGCTAGGCGTTGCCAACAGCGACGAATGCGGGAAGTATAGGGAGACAGATGTCAAAGAGACTCCTGGAGCACCTCATCTGCCGCTGCCCCGCCCTATGCACATCGAGACTTAAGTACCTAGGGAAAACCCTGGCTTAACTCACTGGAAGAGGCAGCCGAAAGGGCAACTCAAAAGCTTCTGGCGTTCGCCAAGCACACGCGCATAATCGATAACTAACGTCTAATGCACACCAGCCGCATCCTCCAGTTCCACTAAGGATTATGCAGTCTATGTGTGACTTCCCCCCAGGGGTCAACCGGTATAACCTAACCTAACCTATTGCATTATTTAATGCAATCAAAAAACCTTTTCTCATTTTTTATTATGTCTACGTATCTGGCGTTACGTTACTCTCTTTTCCATTAAAATTTTATTTTTTTTTTAACTTTTTTTAAAACTTTTTTTTTGGCTTCAATATTAATCAATATTGAATAACACGGTCTAAAAAAAATGGTTTACACAATTTCAATCGATTTAGTACGATTAAAAAAAGCTTATTGATTGAAATTTTAAAGAAAAATCCTCTTTTCTAATTTATTTTCATAGCAGTAAGGATTTAACTTACTTACTTATTTAATTAAACGTATCTACCGTGTAAAAACAGAATTAGGTGTATTTTACTTTCTAAAATAATTATAATTTAATTTAAAAAAAAAAATGATCTTAAAAATAGGCAAAGCTGACGAAAAAAATTAACTACGTCGAACGACTTTTAAATATAAAGATATGGACAAAAGTGTTCATTTAATAACAAATTGCAGCCTAAATTGCATTAATAATGCATTTTCTTTCGTCAATACGTTGGCGTGAGCCATTAAATTTTTTATGTACATTTGTGAGCCTGTGAGCCTAATCAACAGCAGAACGTTGTTATTAAGTGTGGCGAAAAACTACTCAAAATGTGAGCCAAAAAAGCATCCATTTACACGTCATAAATAATTCATTTTCTTTTATTAAAAAATTAGCCGGAGCTATAAAATTTTTTATGTACAATAGTTTCATGTGAGCCTAATAAAAATTGTTAATTTTTGTTTAAAGAAGCTCCCAATATCGTTGAATAGGTCTACAAGTCGTATCCTTCCATTGCCGGCAACGTTTCCTTATTATTTTTTTTTTTTTTGTGTGCCATTGCCGGACACCTCCTCCACCTATACAAGTGAATTTCTTTTTATCGTATCCCAATTTTTATCTTTTTTTTTTGGAAAAAGTGTATACCACTGCCGTACACTGCTTTGACTGATACCAATTTTTTGTCATGGCATTGCCATTTCTTTGCCCTTGCAGACACACCTCTGGCCACAAAACTTAATGCACTTTAATTTCGTGCTGCGGCTAAGCAGCTAAGTGAATTATGTTTGTGATCTGCCGTATCGGGGCAGTGTTGCAAGTCGCAAGTTCCTTGACCCAACAGACTGCGTACTGCTGACATTGTGTGGCATGAGTGAGTTCCATGAAATGCGTGCGCGACTGTCAGTCAGTCAGTCAGTCATTCAATAAGTGAGTTCTGCTGCTGCTACAGCTGCCGATGATGACGACGATGAATCGATTCATCGATCGCTGACTTTGTTGCAGCTAGTTATGTAATGTGTCTGAGCGACACTATAACCGGGAGGGTGGGGGGTAGGCAACAAGGTGCCAGCTGCTGTAGAGCAAGATCAAGGCGCCCAACTTGGTCGGTCTGTTGGCCAGTGCAACAATAACCACAAAAACAGGCCAACAACAAACGCAAACACTTTAAGCTGCTTTATGATGTGTTAAAATTGTTGCAGCAACAACAACGATGACTAGCAGACGCACGTCGAATCTTTGTCCAGATCTGTACGACGTCGTCGTCGTCAGCTTTTGCTTTGACTTGTATCAAGTGCTGCTGCTAGCCGAATGACTCGACTACTCTGTATTTGTATCTGTATCTGTATCTATGAGTGTGTGTATCTGTATCTGTGTATGTCGCTTCATCTTGCCGATAATTGATCATCATCAGTCGTTTTAATTGATCGCTTTGCTTTCATGCGTTTTGCTCTGCGTCGCCTGTTTTTTGATCGTAATCAATCACTTTCGTGGAACTGCAGCAGTAGTCCCTGTCGCAGCCTCAATGAACTAGAACATAGATACTAAGCAAGCTTCTAGGTATCCAACAATCCATGTACTGTGCCGTTTCGCTCCAATCTACTCGGGCGTTGTCATTGTCGTTGCCATTGTCACTGGCATTTTCCTTCCAATCAGCGCAATTGCGTACGTGAGTTGCCGTTCCAAATCATCAGCGCTTCTCTTAAGTATATACAAAATCGTCTTATCGAAGTACAGTGGAAACTCGCATAGCGCAACTTGGCACAACTGTAGCTTTTCTGTCGCAACCAATTGAGAACTTCTCAATACACACTTTTAATCGAAAATTTTAAGTACATACTTACTTTTTAAATTATTTTATTTATGATTTAAACGCGAATATCTCCAAATGAATATTTTTTAAACGTTACAGTTGTGATTAGGCACGTTTTTCAAGAACCATTGAATGTATCGAATATATTTTTGCTGGCAACTTTATTATGTTAAATCTTGTTCGTGAGCGAAAAAATTTTCATTTGGAGCAAAACTTTTTTGGGGGCGGAAAAAAATGATTTCGGAAACACCAAAAATGGAACTTTTATTCGAAACAAATCTTTTTTTTGGAGGCCGAAAAACTGACAACCAAAAATCTAAGCTTTTCTTCAAAATGCAAATTAGTATTTTCTCAAATCCTTCGTTCACGAACAACATCAGGATCTAAGTGAAATAAAAAGTATTTGTGCTCCAACTTCAGTTAAAGCATTCACGTCAAGAATGAAGAAATTTGCTGAAAATTTTATTCTTTTGGGAGAGTAAATATATAAAGGGTCATCAATCTTGAGTTTTTTTTTTTAAATAAAAAAAATACAAAAATTTAAAATAAATCGGAAAATGTTAAGTATCAACCGTTCTTGCCATTCACTTTTTAAAAATAATAAGCGGAGGTTCCAATTTTCGTTGACGCGTTTGAGCATAATCGGCGGTGTCTCGCGAATAACAAGGGTAATGTTGGCCTATAATGCTTCAATCGTAGCTGGATTATCCACTTCACGTAGCTCCAAAGGAAAAAGTCTAACGGTGTGATATCACACGATCTTGGTGGCCAATTCACCGGTCCGGAACGTGAAATTAATCTTCACCAGATTCTCAAAATTCAAAATGGCAGATCCAAAATGGCTGACCAAGTTTAAACATTTTGTTTTGATTCTGACGAAAATTTTTGAAGTCGCTAATTACGATTCCCTCATCAGACTTTTGAAAATTTGATTGTGATAAAATTTATATATATGTATTCCGCATCGCTAACCACAATTTCGTTATTAAATTTTCAAAATAAAATATGGCGGATCGACTAAGGCTTCACAAGTTTTAAAAAATGTTCTTTGGTTGTGATAAAAATTTGTATATAAGGGCTAAGGATAGCTTAACTTAATCGAATAAGCTGTTTAAAAGTTGTACTTTTTTAAGATTTAAAAAAAACCAAATTATGTTAATAATTAGATTTTCTTAGATTTTCAAAATTTAAGAAGACGCATACAATATGGCATATGGAATTTAAAAAATTCTTGCTGCTTGTAATGAAAATGTATATGAATTTGTTTTCCGGATCGCTGAACACAATTTTTTTATTCAATTTTCAAAATGGCTTAAGAAATTGAAAAAATTTTTTCGGATTGTGTTCAAAATTTCTAGATATGGGTTTTCACGGTCGCTGAATCAATTTAATGAAAAATGGATGAACTTAATATAATCCAAGAAGCTTTTCAAAAGTTATATTTTTATTAACAATGAAAATTGGCACCAATAAAGAATCCTAAAAACTTGGTCTTCGCCCCTGAAAAATAAATAATGACGATGAGCACGACGACGAAAAATAAAACTATCGCAACAACTTTTTGTGCATTCGTGGTTCTACAGTAGTCCATGTGATCTAGTCCGCTGACAGATATCATGCTGCGTCAATAAGTCAGTTAATGGCATTTGTGAAATGTTTCAAGGCACAGTTTCCATAATTTATATAGATATATAATATAAATTGGCAAATCCTAGCCAATTGAATGACCAATCAAACCTGCTAAAGTTGGACTTAATACAGTTTATAATGAGCGTTAGTTCTTGTTAGCTTAAATGGAACGCAACATGGCGCCGAGGGATTACTGGTTTTTATATTACTTTTATGACAAATCACATGACTAATTGGAGATCACAAAACTTTTATGACACCATTTAATGGCCAACGAAATAAAAGGAAAACAACGTTTATATTGCATGGTCATAAAAAAATATTTTCAAGGGTTTCGAACCAAAAATAAAAGAATGCCTACACTGTGATACATTTGAGTGGGTTCGTTTATTTGGTGGATATTTTTAAAAAGAAAGCTCGGAATCAAAAGATTTTTACAAATGAAATCCTGATTTTGATGTTTAAGTAGTCAGATGATTTGTTCAGTCCAAATCAATTGAAGAAAAAAGAAAGAAAAAAATTAATCATCATAACTTACCAAAGATAAGCCATTAAAATTTTTGAATTGTACAACTAATAGAAAAAATTAACAGATGTCGAAATAAAAGTATCATCTTTAATGAAATGTAGGATAAAAGTATCAGCTTTAAAGAAAGCTAGGATACCAAAGACTTGCTAGGCCAAATATTTGCATAAAACAAACGTTCTAAAAAATCGTAGTACATAAGAATGTAGACTTCTCTACCAGCTGCAGCTACCAAAAGATATCTACGACAAGGCTAAGATCTTATCTCTTCAACAAGACAAACACAGTGGCACAGGACGCAATTCAGTTGAGATCTTAATTACGCCAACGTTGTGTTCTACACAAAGCATTCTCCGGAAGGCATAAAAGACACGCCAACAACATAAAAGCCAAATTGGTTTGAAGATCAAATCCAAACAAAGTTTCAACTTTTAATGCTTTTAACCACAAATGGCTTGCCATTTACAAAAGCTAACGATTCTTCAGTCATCTCCAAAGATGATGAAGATGACGTCTGTTATCTTGGGAGCATTCTTCTATACAAGACCAAGCTTAGAAAAAAGTGGCAAACAAGATTTGTAAGAAACTTCATTTATTTTCTTCCTGTGGTTTAAGAATTAAAAAAAAAAAAAGTAAATAAGTAAATAGTGGAGCAGTAAATAGTGCTATAATAGTTTGTGGCGACCAAAAGCTGGCAGACTACAAGTCGTTATTGAACTTGACTAGGTCACGCAGAGTTCATTTTTTTTACCATACATAAGCAGTTAATTTAGGAGCATACTTTTTAAATATTTCTGCAGGTTGTTGTCGAAGAGAGATGACATATGTAGCTCAAGGACCTTATGACTATGATCATTATCTGCTGTTATTTAAAAACGCAAGCTTACAAAATTTAAAAAAGAATTCGTATCATTCATTTTTTTAATCAGTTGTTTCTTTCATAATTTATCATATTCCAATTTTGATTGATAAATTACAAAAAAATATTTCAAAAACTTTCTAAAATTATCGAAAAATTGCATATAAATGCCGTGACATAATTTATGAAGCCTCATGTGATCCTTATAAACAAAACGATGTCTACCTTTTGCAAATTCCATTCCCGTTAACTTTCGTAGCAGTAATTTATCTTTCAATTCTTTTTTTTTAATTTAAGTTCAGTAATCTTTTTTATTTTCTTAGTTTCTTTTTTTTTTTTACAAATAGTAGAAAAGTAATGCCCATGTACAAGCATATTATCGAATGTTCACGAATATGGCAAAAATCTGAAAACCTGATGGTCACACTAATTATAAAAATAGCACGAAAATGGCAATAATTTTCCTGGTTCCATAACATCTACAGTTCCTATCCGATTTCGAAGATCTTAGACTCGAAATGTTCGTAAAAGAATTCCCTTTCAGCTTACAGCTTAACATAATTTTCAAAAATTTTTACTCGTTAATAAAAAGAATACTGAAAATTTGTAATTTTGAAAAATGGTCGAAAATTACACAATTTTCAACTACAGTTGCCTGTAACTTCGATAATTTTTACTTTATCTGTACATATTATATATCACTGGAAAGAGCATCGTCTTTTATATCGATACAAAATTTTGTTCACGTGATATTGAGTGAAAAAAGTGCCCAAAATCATGTTTTTCGAAAATATCTCGAAAACGGTGCTTAAGATAAAAAAAAGGTTGCCATTTTCGTGTTTCTCGACCCCAAATTTCCCTAAAAAAACACTTTTTTAGGAAGGTTAATTTTTCGTGTAAACTAGTGTAATATAAAAAAAATTCAATTGTTGGACTTTTTACTAAGATTTTTACTTCAATGTGCAAGAATTGGTTTGGAAAAATAAGGCTACAGCGTATCCCATCGAATTCGATTTAGTTTCATCTACCTAATTTTTTTCCGTGTATATATATATGTCATACACAGCGCACGCAGCGCTTTGAAGCTCATAATTTTTTGTTTTAGGTTCAAAGTTGAAAATTGCTTAAGTGCTCTAGTCTCATAAAATCAAATTAAGTTTGTGTGGGGTATATGAAATCATTACAACTCCATTTGGGCCTAAACGAGTGTGTGTGTGTATGTATCTATTTTTACAAGTATATACTACGTGTTTGTGTGTGTGTGGTTTATTTTGGCAATAAATCAATAACATGTAATAATAAACACACTCACACACACACACATGCACATATTAACAAGTCAATAGTTTTGGCCATTCGTGAAAGCAAGTTCGTTGCCTAAGTCTTTTGTTTTCAATACAATGTCGCAGAAGTCGCCACATAAAGGAAACTCAAAGTTTTTTTTTTTATTTTTGTTGTGAATTATTTTGTGCTAATTTTACAATGAGTATTTGGTGTATCTGTGTGAGAGTTTATGTGTGTGAGTGTGTGTGTATTGCTCGCATTTTGAAAGTTTATCATGTAAAAATTTAAGCCATTTTTATGTTGTGGTTTGCAAGTTAGTTGCTTTGAGGTTTTGTGTTATGTTTTGTGAAAGGAAGTTCAACTCATATGCAAATAAGGTCGTCAGCTTAGGTATCTTACCAGCGAAATGAGAGAGAATGAGGGAGAGCACAGCAGATGTGCACACTGCAAGCCAGTGTTGGTTTATGGGGGAAGTGTTCTTCGGCCTCTTGACCCTTTGTACACTCCACAGCGAAAGATTGTATTCAAAGTGGAATATAGTAATTGAAAATTAGTTAAGCGCATAAGTAAATAAAAAAACTTTTTTTATTAATTATATATTTATGTATACCCATATATTATGTTGATATTGCTTTATCCGTAAGCAAGTGAGGCTTCTCGATACACCGCAGAAGAGTATCTCGGTACACTATAAAGCTGCCCAGTTGATATTTGTTGCAGTTTTAGAAAAACAGTACATATTCTGAAAAAATATCAAACCTAGATGGTTTTTGTGTATTATGAAAAAAAAAAATCACACAAAAATTGGTCTACGTCGAATCGACGACTAAGGTCTAGTCAGCTGTACATGTGTTCCCTTCAGTAGCGACGACTCGAACTGTAACGAAAATAAGCACAAAAGAATAAACGCAAACAAGATAAATATGTTTTTAAAAAATGTTCGTCGTCGATTCGACGCAGACCATTCATATAGTGCTCGAGTCGGATGAATGCTTGCAAAGATTTAGGCAAAAAGGTATCAAGTTTAGAATTACTACTTTTTTTTATTGATTTACAAGCTCGATTCACAAAATATATTGGCCAGAAGAAATTTTCGTCGTCGATTCGACGAAGGCCACCAATTTTAGACCTCCACCCCAATATACCACAATACAGTTTCACTTAGTTTTTTTTATTTACAAGCTCGATTCACAAAAAATATTGTCAAGAAGAAATTTTCGTCGTCGATTCGACGAAGGCCATCCATCTAGTGCTAAAGTCGCATGAAAACTTGCAAAAAATTAGGCAAAAAGGTATAAGTTTTAGACATCCTGCCCATGACGCCTTAAAAAATGTTCTTAAAATACGCCTACAGTCACTAAAAAATTTTACACCCAATCACTTCGAAATTTTAATCTAGCTTCGCCACTGCTTCATGTGATTCCAATAAAATAGTTTTAGCATTCAAAACTCTAGTTGGAAGGTCCTGCAAGTCCGGAGTCCTCGAAACAGCTGAGCTTCTTAAATTAAACTACGTAAGAAATTTTAACACTACACATCACCAGCCCAAAATTTTAGTCTTGATTCGCAACAGCTTCAAGCGATTCCTAGTTGGAGGTCCGGGGTTCTCAACGCTCCACCAAAAATGTGAGTTTCTTAAAAATTTTGAATTTATTGAGCGAAACTGGTTTCTAAATCCGTCACTTCTTTGATTAGGGATTCCTTGAGGTGTGAGCCCGGGCTCAACATGCTGTGTCTGAAATCACACTAAAAATCGATTTTGTAGAATTTTTGAATTTTTTGCTAAATCATCAATGTTTGATTCTTTTAAAATGGCATTCCAACCTACAGTTAGGCGGTCCTAGTAAGATATGACGTCACAAGCTACTATAGCATAATGACCAACAAAACTTTTCATCGAGGGTTCTAGAGATGGAAATCTCCGACGCCCATGTGTTGTCTGAAATCCCACTAAGAATGAAATTTGGAATCCAGAACCAATTGGCAGTCAGGGGGAGTTCCATAACCCCCGACATCAAACTAAGAATGAAATTTCAAACGCCCACGCCCCCCACGTAATTCATACTGAGTCCGCCACTGCTCAGAAGCGTTTCCAACAGAATGGCTAAAGCATTCAAAACTAAAGCAAATCCCGAGCGGAAAAGGCGTAAATCACAGCTGCAAATCGTCAGCCGGCAACGGACATTGAGCTGACAGCGGGAAGCCACACTAAGCTGGCTTGGATTTGGCATTTGCACAGTGAATTGAATTGATTTGATTTGACTTGACCAAAGGAGTGACTTGTGGGCCGACAGCCGCACGTCAATCGTTGTCAAATCGAGGCAGCGATTTGTCTTCTATTCTGGCCAAAAACTAGAGGCAACCACAGGACAGACACCACGACGTCATCATCGGCACGCCGTTAGCCAATTGACACTAGAGGCGTTGGCTTTGGCAGCACCAGAAGCAGCAGCAGCAGCAGAAGATCGAAGACTTCGTTTAGTCCCGACGACGAGTATGAGATTCAGCCTTGTGGCCGACTGGGTGCTGACTTTGAAAGCAATTTATAAACGAAATAAATTCAATTGACTTGTTTGTTGCAGCATTTACAGTTGGCAACAATTGCAGCAATGCCATAAATTGTTGCTGCCGTATATAATATACATACATACATACATATGTACATGCATAGACGCAGCTGCACTTGGCCAAAGCCACAGTTTTCCAACTGCGTAACAATAAATTTTCAATGCAAACAAGTTGAGGCTGTGGCCAAGACCAAGTTGCAACTTGAAGTGGAAGTTGAGCCTGTAACTGCTGCCACAGACTGCGGCAAATCGAGGCGCAGAATTTGTTATTTGAATTTCGAAAATTATGGCCACAAATTTGTTTTATTGCCAAAGTCAAGGCGTGCAATCATTAAATGCAGCAGCATGCGGTCCACAACACACGAACAGCCAACAAACCAACCTCTAAGCCAAGTCAGCATCTTTTGGCCAAGTGGCTGCTGATGCTTAATCTTGGTGGCTTTGGTCTTATGGTCTGTTGCTCTGGCTTTTTAGCATTGCTCCTGCTGCACTTAAAAGCGTTTCAACTAACTTAAATATGAGCACATCATTAGCCTAAAATTGTTAGTTGTTACCCCGCGGCCGTCTTTAGACCAAACACCCCGTACGTTGTTGTAACAGCTGCGCAGCTACACTGAGACAAATTAAAGAGACATAGAGAAATTAAAAAAAAATTTATATATAAATATTGTAAATAAATTGTAAAAAATATAAATTTATAGATTCCTAAAAAAAAGAGTGTGCTGCTGGGTGCCACGACAAGAAGGAGAAAGTTCCTTTCATCTATACTTATTCAAAAAAAAAACAAAGTTTTGTTTAAATTTACAATTTTAAAAAAATTTGTTCAAATATCTTTATCAGTTAAGTAGATATGGTTTGTCAAAGAAACATCTAAAAATAGAAGTCTCAATATTCAGTTATCGATAACTCAATAAATAATCGGAATATTGCAATAAAATTTGACGTGGTTACTATTGGCAAGTAGCTCTACCAAATATGTAAAAATCATCAAAATCGAGAAGTTTGGGGAAAGAGTGGCCCGTTTCACTTATGTTCACCGATATATATACAGCACATCTTATCTTTCAAAATGGGTTTTAAAATTACCAAAGTACTATCGTTACCAAAATCGCTTAAAAAATAGCCTTGTGACAAACAATGCAGCATTTAAATGCAACTTCAACTTCATTCACTGCTAAACTAACAATACAATATAATGCTAAAAAGGATAGATTTGAAGTAGTAGAAATCTATCTGGAAGAACGAAAAGAAAATAATTTTAAATAAATCAACAATTGTGTATGATTTGTGTGTATTTGTCTCATTGGCAGTAGCATTCCAATATTTTATTCAATTTTGATTTCTATCTGATTCGATGAAACTTTGAAAATGATTTTTGCAGCATTCTTTTCAGAAGACTGCTCTCTCTCTCTCGATTATGCATATTCATTCTGTTTTTTCGATTTTTTTTTTTCGTATGCTTTGCTATTTACTTCTTTGCATACTTGAGCACACGTATATCGTCGGCGAAGTTCTCCATGTCTTCATCGTCTAGATTAAAGCGATAGGTGCCCATATTTTCCTGCGACTTCTTGGACAAAGAGATCTTAATGCCTTTGTACTCATAAGTTCCCTTACGTTCCTCAGGCACACTGAGCTCCGATTTCTCATACCCATCAGCTATAATATCCATATGCTTGCTTGTCTTGATTCTCTTCAAATCCATCTATATCCACACACATTATAGGCTGCCCGTCTGAACCAATGTTGTTTTTAACCGTGGTTCCATTCTCGACTACTGCATCATGATTGACAGCGCTCACAACAGTCTCAATTGGAAGCAATTCTCCCACCACCTCAGTTACCGAAACACCATGCAAATTATTCGCCACCTTCTTAGATTTATTAATATCATTGGAGCTGGCGGTAGGCTTCGACGGTGGCGGTAAGAATCTGATTTTGGTGGAGTGCGTGCGTACATCATTGGCTTCCGGAAGCTTCACACGTGGTATATAGTATGGAACATAACGCGACGATACCATCACCTTTCGCATGAAGCGCAATCTGTTAAACATTTTCAAAACTTTTGTTCCCAAAATAAAATAGAAATATACTGATTTTGATGTGTTCGGAACGAATATTCCTGTAAAAGAGAATAAATATTTCAAGTGTTCGACTGACATCCATTTCATGGCTATGTATGTATATGCATTATATAATTTTCTAGATTCCTTATATGTAGTATAAAGCAAGCTATGATTTCATAGAATTTTAATATTAAGTAATTGCATTTTTATAAACTTTGCGCGGGTAAAAAATGTAAAAATTTATCGATAATATATACGACTTTTGAAGATTAGGTACAGTATTCCCCGCCCAGACGAATAAGTCTATGAAGACCTTTGGTGTGTACCGAGTGTTCGGGTGTCTAGTTAGGTCATCTGTTCTCTCCAGGCCTTTTCGAAGTATTAGTCGATTTTTAAGTGAATTTTTATTTCGTGCAGCGTAGTTTGTAAAACTTAAGCTGTTCGTAAATCATCCGTTTCCTGCCTTTTCCACTCTCAACAAGTTTACGTAATTTTGTACTCGTTGTTTAAAAAAAAATGGAAATACGTCAATCGGGACACTTACGTATAAAAATACGTGCAGGCAGATCAAGTTTATTTTATTTTTGCACGTGATTCCAAAACGCAATATTCTCTTTATTTTTAAAGTTACGGCTTTAGTTTTAGTTATTAAAATCGTGAACAAAAGATTATTTAATTAATAACAAACATCATTATAATCGATATAATCGCAACACAGTACTTAAGGGTGGATCTCAAAACTTAGAGTTGTCACGAGTTCCAGTCGATATAAATTTTTAACTGCTTCTCTCACGTAGCATACTCGAAAATTTTAAGCCAGCGGCGTCAAATGGACAACATCGATTGGAAAAGCGAGGTAGTCCCGACCGAAATCGTCGTTAAAGCCCATGGTATGATAAGGCCGTAGGAATCTCTGTATATCCAATATTACATAAATATTTGAACCCATAAAAGGTATCCGCGCTAAAACTCGGCCATAAGCGCAACCGTAGTCTCTATAGCTAGATTCATGAAAACAAATCTATAAATCTCTGCAACGCACAGTGGCACGGCAGCCGCAAAAGCGTTGCAAAAATCGATTTTGCGATGTAACCATTTTCTAAATGTAATACATGCATCTGATTTAGAATATCCCAGGGATCAAGAAAATAAAAATTTTATTCAATTCGGATGAATAGTTTAGTTGCTACAGCCGCTCAAAGTGGAGTATATTTTCAACTTTGAAAAAAATCGCAATTTTTGGAATAAAAATTCGTGTTTAAGATTGTTTTGTGGTAAAACTACGCAACCAATCCCTATTTTCTTAGTTTCTATAAAAAGGTACATGAAATTTAAACATACAAGAAAAAAAAAATGACTTCATATCTTTTATGGGTTTTTCAATACTTCCGTTTAACTGAACCACTATATTTGGACCACTTTTTCAACTTTGGAAGAAAATATTTTAAATTACATATTTTTACATTTTTTCAATTTAACATAAATGGTTTTGTTATCAATTTATTTACCTACTCTATAAAGTTTTGGTCTGCCTTTATCTACCTTTGGCTGTAAAGCCACTAGAAGTGCAGAAACCCAACTGCAAAAAATGCTACCGCAGGTAGAAGAAGAAGAACACGCAGTAGATGTATCCACTAAATTAAGAGATGTTTGCTTATATTTGTATTTGACAATAAAAAAGCACCTACCTGTGACATTTCAAAAAAGGTAGATTAATTATTATTAAGACAAATTCAAATTTTTTGCATGTTTAGGTAGTTGAACTGAAATCATACGGATAGGGATGTAACCTTTCCCTTTATAATGTTAGGTATCAACTAAAAACATTTAATGCAACTACTTTTTTACCTGTTAGGCTTGTGGATATATATTTGTATATATTTGCCTGAATATTTCTGAAATATCATAGTCTGGTTTTGACTTTACAAGATCACGTATTGCAGTGAAAGTATTTTTAAATATAATTCGCAAGCATTGATTTTATAAGTGTAACGATGTCTTTGGAAAACTTAAAATTATTTGAGTTGTTCAGAAGCTCCAAAAGCGCGAATGAATTCGTTTCGGCCATCAGAAAAGAACTAAAAGTTGAGGAAACAAATATGGAGAAAGGCAAACTTAATCTAATTTTTGCCCAAATAAAAACAAAGTGGCTAGACGCTAAATACTCCCGAGAAAAATTTACTAAGAAACACGAAAACTGGCTAAAAGGACTGACTCTTATTGAAAATTTCTCGGAAGAACCCCATACGTCTTCGCACCGAAACAAAGGAAGACCTACAAAATGTTTGGACGAGTGTTCAAACTTTACTCGAAAGAGAAAACTTGCCGATGCCACAGTCGATATAGCCACGGATCATCTATCGGAGGCTCTATCAATAAAGTACAGGAATTAGATGCATGGAGTTTATTTTGAAGCTTGCATATACTCTTCCGCAAATGAACGAATCTTTTGAAGACAACACACCAGAAAGAGAAAAACAAAATACCAGGAAAAAAAAATTCAAGACGTTTTCTTCACTCGACTTGGACTGAGAGTCGACTTTCCCAAATATGGATATGGTAACACAAACGATGGAAACTCATCCCGAAAATTCTTTGCAGAAAACAAAGTTACATCAGAAATAACTGGAGTGGATGATGAAATTATCAAAAGATTGGGTGTTATTTTGAATATTCTGAACTGCAAGGAAAAAATTAACGGCAGCAAATTTGGTGAATATGCCACTAAGACTGCAGAGCTGTTAATGGAAAAATATCCGAAAAAGAACTCCCACGCTTTACAAAATTTTGGCACATGGCCAATCTTTAATGGAATATCATTTCCTATCCATTGGCGAGATACCAGAAGAAGCCCAAGAATCAAGAAATAAGGATTACAAAAAATTCAGAGCTAGGAATACATGTAAAATATCACGATCAAGGGTAAACGAGGATCTTTTTAATATGTTGGCAGCCTCTTCAGATCCACTAGTTGCATCCCTTAGACATGTGAAATCCAATACAGAATTAACAAGTACTAGTTATTCAAATGAAATGTTAAGTCTTTTAGATATTCCTTCAAATGTAAATGTGGATAATTATTTTACGAAAAACTACTGATAAGACAAATTATTTATTTATTTATTTATAATATATTATGATAAAAAAGCATTGTTACATTAAATTTATTGACTGAAATAAAAAATTATGAACAAAAATATATCATCAAAATTTCTTTATAAATGAAAAAAATATGTACATATTTTACAAATACCTATATACAAATATGGCACAGGCAACAAAATCCAACTTCCACAACATATTGCTCAGCTCTCAGATATCGTATCACCATACATGAGCACTTATTTTCAAGCCTGAACGTTTTTCTTTCAAATACAATCTAAATCATTCAAATATCTCAATTGGTTTAGAAAATATGGAAAAAATAATTACGTATTTTTCAATGGGAAATGTTGCACAGGCAACAAAATCCAACTTCCACAACATATTGCGCAGCTCTCAGATGTCGTATCACACTGTATGGGTACTTATTTTAAAGCTTAAAGATTTTTCTTTCAATTACAATTTAATTCATAAAAATATCTCAATTGGTTTAGAAAATATGATTTTTGCAACGTTTTTTTGGCTTCCGTGCCACTGTGCAACGGTAAGAAAACTAGGTGGAAAAAAGAGGTCATTACAGACCTTTTGTCAGGATTTGGCGAAATCAAATTATTTGGAAGGACTAACAATATTGACGAAAAGTTGAAGTGAATGCATTAAAAAAAAAACAAAATTTACTCAAAGTGAGTGAGTTATAAAACTGCCCTCGTATTTATTTCTAGTGTTATTATTTCTATGCTATTCAGTCTCGTAAAATACATAATGGTTACAAGATACTGTCCTAAATTTCCAGATCTCCTAACTTATTAAAATTTGATTTTAAGTCCCGCTCGTAGTGGCGCCTAATGCTTTCAAGTTTTCAAAACTTTCGCTCAGTGTACGACTGCGCCCCTAACGTTGTAGCCAAGGCGGCGCTTCTGACGCTTTACGTAAAGTGCAGTCCATCGGCGCGTAATGTCTGATTAACACGTGCGCAAATTATAAGATTTTATGCATTAGACACAGATCAAAATGCTATATACGCCTGGAACTGGAGATAAAAGCAAAAATTACCAACTGCCGCAAAAGCCTCTGAAGTCATCTCTAACTCAGCTAGCCAGTTTTTGCTGGGTTTAGTTGTTGTTTGGTACGACCGTCCGACCAAGACGACCATTTCGACTAGTCGACAAGACGACGACCATTTGACCAACACTCCAAGTGTACCAAACAGTCTATGGCTATGCGGCTGCGCTCATCATTCAGGCATTATGAGTGATGATTATGCATGTGTTGCATGCACGCACAGTCTTGGTCGCAAATCTCGGCTAGAAATATTCGCTAGTCTATAGTTTTCAATATTTGCATGTATGTTTTTGGCATTAAGTTGAAAATGGCTTTTCATGGCCGCACTCTGAACACTTTATTATGATCTGAGGCGCAGTTCGATCGAATGCAACAGATGACGCTGGAGTTGATGATGATAGAGCTTTGGGGTTGCTGCTGCTGATGCGCTTCTAACTGCCTCTTAAATATATAGGTAGGCAGGCATTTGGCAGATGTTGGCTACCAACTTGGACTATGTGGTCAAATAATAGACCCGTTGGCCTAAACAAATTTTGTCGAGTGTTCGTACCTCCTGGCTAGTAGTAGCATACAGCTGGGTGTTGTTATTCGGGGCAATTGAATACCAACTCAAGTAGCCGAGTGTAGCCCACACAGGATGAGCATTGAAACGGTGCGGAATGCTTTAAATCGGAGGGTTGGGTCCCAAATAGCAGACTCTGGCTTTTACTGTTTTGCAGCGATTAAGTAATTTTATCTATCTATCTTTTTATAAAATATTAATCGATAGTCTATTAAACGGGCTAATGATAAGTTAATCGATTTAAGTTGGCTCAAAGCTTGGCCAAGATTTGTGCTCATTTAAATTTCATACGCGTCTCATCTGCTGGCATTTGGCTCGATAGTTACAATTTTTTATAAATCTTTTCGTGTATCTCGCCAATGGCTCAGATAATGTTGCTCTCCAGCTGACAAATTGTTGTTGATTTATTAGCATAATCCTTCAATTTAATGTAGCCCCAGAAAAAATCCCAGTCCGTTTACAGCGAACAGCTCAAATAGTTTCTTGTGGAACTTTTATTTTGTGGGCAACTCGAATGTAGCGCCTACTATGTGGCTCTTCGCGTCATCTTTTTAGAGTCATATTTCATGCAAGTTCATGTTGTCCAATCGAGGCCAAAAAAGTGCAGGGGAGCATCTTCACACTGCTGTGTATTACTCTCTCGCCAAACGCGGTATTTATAAAATAAATCATATAACATCCTAAATTACTAAAGATGACTTTTCACACAAAATTGGATCCATTGGCAATTGGTCAAGAGACTAAGTTGTTGAATGTTATAACGCTCCATGTTGACTCTTGCGGAATCTAAACATCAAGTTAATATCAGGATTTTCAATCAAAAAAACAATATCTAATCAAAATCTAATCCTATATTAGAATAACGTTTTCAAAAAAATTAAATTCTAATGAAGAACCTATATCCAGAAATGCATATTCTTATAAAAAAAACTCTGTTCACCTAAATAGACTTCTTAGCATACAAAAAAAAACTATCTAATGAACACCCTATGTTAGGTATTATTATTTGCTGAAATTAAGGCATGTGTAACTAATTAAAATTTTAATAAAGGCGACATATTTAGGTTTACGTTTTCTTGGAATTAAGGGTCCCACCCTAACACATATTCTTGAATTTAAGGTATAATCCAAATTCTAAGAAAGACCCTATATTTAAGATTACATTTTCTTGATATAAAGCTCTGAGATTTTCTCTAAAATGAAATAACTAACGCAGACACTATATTCCAACTTCATTATCTTTCAATTAGGGAATATTTACCTAATAACAAACCTATGAAAAGCCTATATTTAAGATTGCATTCTCTTGAAATAAAGATCACCGTATGACGTCGCCAACTTTAGGGGTTTTCAGGTCTCTCTCAATGTCCCTTGTGCGCATGTACCAAGGAGCATTGGAAATTTTTCTGAGGATTTTGCTTTGCGAATGTTGAACTAGCATGCAGTATTACACTTGCTTGAAATCAAGATCGGTTTGATGTAATTATTTTGAACCTATCCTTGCACAAAAAAGTGTCATTTATGAGCGAGCAGACCAAGAAATGGTTCCTTGTTAGTGTCCGTCTTATAGGGGTTCCAGAAGTATATTTCTCATTGCCTCTTACCAGTTTCGGTATTTTTTTTGAATTTTAATTTATCCAGTGCCGCAATAGTTGACCAGGGCTTAGAGATGACCTGGTTCTAACTCCGTAACTAACTCATCTATGAAGCTCTATAAAGATAATAAACTGTGGGAGACGAATCTTTAAAAGTATCTAAAAATCCCTGCAAAATATAAAGTAAGGCTTAATGCATTCAAAGAGTTCTGGAACGCACTTAAATTAAGTGGCCTTTGGCGCTTTATCCATATAAACTTTGGGAGTCCTCGCACAGAAGCGCGTTCCATAAACAGCGAGAAGACCCAAAAATTGGTTTCTTCTAATTGACATGTAGGGTTTCCAGCTTGAAGGATAAATCTTTGTAGTTTCATTATTAAAATGCATTTTAATCGCAAAGTTTAGTGTCTCAGATAAATTAGATAATTTCTTTGTAATCCAGGGTAAGAGATGATGTGGGTCTAACTTTATAACTACCTCTTCAATGCAGCTCAAGAGAGATAAACCCTGGCAGACGTAAACTTAAAAGCTATGCTAAAATATTCACCCTTGGATAGATTCCAGCACATAAGAATATTCCCGAGAACAAAGTAGCCCGAAAGCTGGCGAGGAACGAAAAGAAAATATTGAGACGAGACTTAGTAGAGGTCGGCTCGGCTGGCCTCAAGCAGGCCAAGCAACTGCTTGGTTCCTATATCACCTGAGCAAAATGGGCATTACGGATACGAACACCTGTAAGTTCTGAGAGATTGACGCTGCTGCTTTGGCAGTCATAGAACCTCGATGCACGATGTCACTCGACTAGAACCGCTCCAAATAATTAAGTTTCTTTCGAAAATTGGCTAAGGCTAAAAGGGAGCACAATCGATGCTCATAGTGCAGCTTTTCCAAACATCTGCTCGAGCTACTGAATCCACTTAATATTGAAATTATATAAAATTAATTTAAATGTTTGGCTCAATTATTTGCAGCGCCATCTAGTGTGTGTTTTCTGTCACCATAATAATACAACAGCAGGAGAATTGAAACACCTGTGAGCAATTGACCAGTAATTGAAAACGCCTTTTGGCTTTAACCAACCAAAAACAAAAACAACATCAAAGAGCTAACAGTTCCGTCAAGCTGCTGCCAATGGCATTTGGCTCATTTATTTCAACTATTTGCCACAATTTGGCCAATAACACTTACATACACAGACAACACTGGCAGCATTGGCAACACTGGTTGAGGCTTATAATTATTAATGCGCAGCATCACATAAATCCAATTCCGATTTGAATTCTCCCCATTTCGAATCCATTAGAGCAGCAAACATGCCGCTATTCGAGCTGTCAATTACTCCACTCCGGCTGCCAAATGCCAAAATCAAATACTTTGACTTTGGCTTTTGGTATTAATCTGGCCAGATGGCCAGAGCCGAGTAGCTGACTGGCTGACTGTGGTCGCTTGTGGTTTTGGCCGTGTTAGGTAAATACGCCCGGACTAATTAGCATAGCGCAATGGAGGTTGGAGCAATGCCAGGCGGCAATCAAATGACAGTAAAACAATCAAAATCAAATGCGCCAAGGCCAAGGCAGCACTTGGCTGCATGAATGCTTGCAGGCTTGCTGGGATGGATGTTGCTTGAAGATGGCTATGATTGTCATGTGGGTAGTGTATACATTGTGGCAGACATTCCGGCATAAATGCAACTTAATTAATGGCGTGCGAGATGCAGCAGTTACATCTGTGCAACCAGAGGCGTATAGAGTACAAATAAAAATTCGAAGGGGCTCAGTTGGGGGACACCCTGCGTCTATATTTTACAAAAAAGATCTTATAACTTGTGCCATAGCGTATTATAGGTAAAAGAAATGCTTCAAAAATTTTAATTTTTTATTGCGATATAGGTTAAAGGCAAAGTTTTAAAAAACAATTTTTTCTTAAAATTTCTTAAAAAATTAAAGTCGATTTGGGGCAACATTCTTAAAAAATAATTAAACGATATTTTGTAAATTTTTAATTTTTTTCTTTGAAAAAAGCTTTTGAAAAAAAGAACTTATAACTTGTGTCAAAGGGGCGATCGATTTATGGGTAAAATAAATGTTTAAAAAAAATTTATTTTTTCAATTTAGGGCTTAAAAAAAAAGAATTTCGTACTTTTTAATTAATGTAGACTAATCACTGAGATGTTTTGAATAATTTTTTATTGCGATATAGGTTAAAGGCAATTTTTTAAAAAACAATTTTTTCTTAAAATTGCTTAAAAAATTAAAGTCGTTTTGGGGCAACATTCTTAAAAAATATTTAAACGATATTATTTATGTATTTAACGATTGAAAAAAGCTTTTGAAAAAAAGAACTTACAACTTGTGTCAAAGGGGCGATCGATTTATGGATAAAATAAATGTTTAAAAAAAATTTATTTTTTCAATTTAGGGCTTAATTAATTAAGTAAGAAAAAAGAATTTCGTACTTTTAATTAATTTAGACTAATCTACTGAAAAAAAAATCTCATAACTTTTGTCAAAGGGGCGACCGATTATGGTTAAAATAAATTTTAAAAAATATTAACTAAATATAATTAATAAAAAAAAATCTTTTAAATTTGACTTGTCTACCAAATATTTTTGAAGAATTGTTCTTTTCATTTTTATTTGACCATCATATTTTTTTTAAATATTTAAGCTATCGGCTTATCGGTTTAAGAATATTAAAAATAAATTGAACTAAAATTTGTAAGTTTAAAAAAGGCTTATTTAAAAATTTATTCTTTTCAAGGCGTCCAAATAAAGAAAAATTTTTTTATATTAAATTATTGACACATTATAACGAACAAATTTTTTTGATTAAAGTATTCGTTTTTATTTTTATTGTTTATCAGTGTAATAAAAAAAAAAAATGTATATTTAACAAACAAAATAATTATTATCTAACAATATCATTACACAATGCCGCTTTAAAGAGTTCTCAAGTGTTAAAAAAAAAATAATGTTAGTGACAATTAAAGTAATCGTTTTCAAAAAACAATCAGAACTGTAGCCAGTAAACTTTTTTTTTTATGAAAGTATAAGAAACTTGCAAGCCATATGTAAATTAGAGCCGAAGGCTTCCTTATTAGTTAGCTAGTTCTGTAAACTTTCTTAATTTTTATTAAATAAATATTTAAATTAGTTATTTATAAGTACTGCAAATGTGTGTAGTAACAGGTAAATAATTAACTTAAGCTCTACTTACAAAAAAAAAAGGGTATTTAAACTTCCCACGTACATATTCTGAAAGAAGTACATACTTTTTTTTCAAATTTCCTTAGTCTATAATTTCATTAATATAAAGTTTTAAATTCAACAGCATTAATGGCTGACAACATCAAAAAATATCGATAAGCTATCGAGCTATTTGACTATCGAATATTTGCCATCTCTAGGCTCGATGCACTAAAATTTTTGCCTATAAATACGTGCAGCAGTTGAAGTTGAGCTCAGTCAGTGCTTGGCCCTTGGCCAAGGCTGTTCTAATATTATTTACTATATTTTGTTAAAATTTATTATTACTTAAATATTTCAAGTTTTTATATAATTTATATTTTTTTTTTTTTAAATAATATATCTTTCTAACCTTTTTCATGGATATATTTCACAATGTTAATTTGATCCTTCTTTCAAATTAATTCGCAAAGACTTTAAAGGAAAACAATTTATATAGAGCCATTAGGGTATCTAAAAATATGTGATTTATGTCAAGACGATGCTCTACACCAGGAATACCTTTATTATTATTATTATTAATGATGGGTGTAAAGATATACTGCGACCCAAATGGATCTATTGTACCCCCTTCGCGGCTCAGAGCTCTCCCAACAGTCGAATGGCCTGCATATATTCCAGTATTTTGATTGGACTTAGGGTAACAACGATCTCCGGTGGGAGAACGTACATGCCCAGAAACTTGTTCCTTTTGCTGATGAGGGCCATGCATTTACATAGTAAATGTATTGAAGTTTCTCCCTCCATTCTGCAGAATCGACATAGTCCGCTATCCGCTATGCCAATTTTGTTCAAGTGACTGCGGAGCCTACAATGTCCCGTAAAGAGGCCCGTCAGGATCCGCACGGTATTTTTCCCGTGAGTTATCATGAGTTTGAACCTCTTGCGGTTGTAGTTAGAGAGAAGGGCTTTTGCCTGCTTAAGTCCTGGTGTCTGTGCCCAGTGAAGCAGCCGTTTATTTTCCTCCTCCATTCTCAACTGGTCCCGTACCACGTGGTTACCAATCCCACAGTATGGTTCGGGTCCGATTAGCGGTGTTGCTGCTCCGGTCCTTGCTAGTCTATCCGCCAGCTCGTTCCCAGGTATATTGTTATGTCCTGGAACCCATCTTATCGTGAGCGTATTCCTAGCACCTAATTTGTCTAGTGAAGTTCTCACTTCTTTGACCAGCCTTGATGTAATCTTGGCTCTACTTAATGCCCTTATCGCTGCTTGACTGTCCGACAGGATGGAGATGTCCTTGTCGTGATAGTTATTTTGCAGATTGAACTCTGCACACCTTCCAATAGCACAGACTTCAGCTTGGAAAATGCTGGTGTGTCTGCCTAATGATTCGTAATATTTTGTCTTGGGTCCTACTACCCCCAGGCCACTTCCTTCATCAGTGAGGGATCCGTCTGTATACCACTTTATTGTTTGTGGTTTCATTGGGTGAACTGCCGAAGAGAATACCTTTATTACACATGCAACATTTTTTTCTGCCTGTTAATACGCTTGACAGATATTTCGCGAGTTCTCGGTTGCCAGAGCTCCCCACTGTATCCGCCACTGGCTACACTAACAACGACAGAACCGGAGTAATAAACAAAGACATCAATGACTGGAGGCTTCCAACAAACAGCAAGCGGCTGCATTTGGGGGCTTTAAAAATTAGATGCAGGCAATAAATAATAATTCGTTGCCGATGTCGATACCGATACAAATGCAGCAATGCCAGTGACAGCCGCAGCGGCAGTTAAGTGGCAAAGCAAATACTGCCAGCGACAAATGTTGCACAATCACAAAGTGGACCGCAGATGGGCGGGGGCGAGTATGTGTAGCTGGCATTAGAGATGGGCGTGGGATGGACTTAAGTTTTCGTGATTCGCAAAACATGCTGCAGTTCTGATATCTAGCAGGCATCTAGGCACTTTTTTAAGCTCATATTAAATCGCTTAAATAGTCCAGGTTTGGAGCACCGATTCAAGCTCGAGCTTATCTAAACCCGATCTAGTCTAGTTGTTACTTTGTATTTATATTGATTCCAAAATAAGTCCCGTGTACATCTCTAGCGGGCAGCTACTAATGTGGTGGGCTGACTTGGTTCTTAGCCATTGTACGGTGTTGGCAGCGCTACTGCCGCCACCATGTTCGCCCAGAGACCCAGAACAATCAATAAGCAGTCGCTCTGTAGTTGCCTGATGGTTGGTTCTAAGTGCTAGTGGGGTCTGTTAGATGTTGGCGCTGGGCAAACCTGTTTACACAACGGGGCGTACATGCGGCGCCCGCCCCCCAGCCACACAATGCTGTATCGTTGCTACTTGCTCATATGCAGGTCCTTTGAGTGCAGACCTAAGTTTTTGGATGGGCTAAGCGAAGCGTTTTTAAAAATAGCAACAAACCGGGCAACAGTCGCCATTAAGTACAGCAACAGTTCAAGGAGAGACACACACATTGGTAAGTGCATATATACCACTTGGTAAGTGTGCAGCGGAATGTAGGTATCAGTTTTCAATGTCCATGGACATATTCCTGTTTTGGCGGCCAAGAGCGTGTTGCGAACATTAGAAGCTGGGACTGACTTTGATTTAAAAAAAAAAAAAAAAAATCTAAAAAAAAACAGGCAGAAAAAAGAAGCAGCAGCAGAGTTGCTCTGCCGCCGACGACGACGACGACGACGACGATGATGTTGCTGGCAGCAGCAGCAGCTTAAAAGAAAAATTATAATAATAAAAATAATAGCAAACCGGAATTTCCTGATCCTGGATGTCTCGCGTTGTGATTCCTTTTAAAGTTCGTTGCACAATGCCACTACCAAAGCTGCAGCAGCAGCAGCAGCAGCAACGTCAGCATCGACGTCAACGTCAACTGAGTTCCGCAGATGTTTATCGCTTGACCAGCGCCCGCACGGCTGACAGTTGGCGTTAAGAGCTCCATAGCTTTAGCTTTGGTCACAGTTTTATTATTTTTTTTTGTTTTTGCTCTCCATCTCTTAGAATTAAGTTGACATCGAACATTTGGACTACATAGTCTATATGTAAGGCATTGGGTTTGGGTTATGCCATTCTAGTAGACTTGGTTGCCACTTAGGCGTCATTTCCACACCGTTTCCAAATCTTTTGAAGCAGCCATATACTCTTCTTTTATTTATCTATATATAACTGTTAAGCAAAATTTTTATCGATATATTTCCGATGCCCAGCAACTCACTTTTTATGTTTTCTTTTTTTGGCTCTTGACTTGGTCCAAAATATAATGTATCTGGATGACCAGATAAGAACGATAGAAAAAATATTGATGCTGGATTTTCTTTAAAGTTACCTTCATGACACTATGTATGTTTCCGCTTCGATTACAGTGCTTTTTGGCCTGGATCTGGATCTATAAGCAACATTTCCAGCGCACAATAATTCAGCAATTCTTGCATCATCTCAATCTTAAATGCTTAAGGTTGATGCTCTTACGATTCACAATTCAGCTGATTGACGCCATATTGTCATTGCTGTATCTTCCTTATATTATAAATATAATTTCAATATATTTACATTATATATATTTATATTTAAGCTTGATTCAGTGCAAATCTATTGTGTATAATATAAAAAGTTTTCCCGATAAAGATTTGAAGCACACCAAATCCGCAAAAATTTAAACTGCTTTTAAACTGCTTGTTGCACTGCATATCAATAATTGGCACTTGCAATAAGAACACGGAAAGTGTGTTTTTTTTTTGTTGCTAATTTAATGGAAATAGGTTTTCATAATAGGTACTTATATTATAAAAAAAAATTTTAAGAGGACTTTTTTTTTTAGGGAAATCTATTTTTTTTTTCTTTAATTTTTTTAACATGGATTTCAGTCAAATATTTTTTTAAAATGTTTATTTTACTATTATAACACTAGTATATAGTATACGATATTATCTAGTGTACTGACTATATCAAGATGATATATGCGTTTGAAAAAAAATTGTGTTTTGTGAATATATTTTTTGGGATATTTTTTTTTTATATGAAGTTTTGACGTTTGGGGCGGAATTTTTGCATGCTGCGTATGGGCCTTAAGTTGTAAGAAAAGAGTTAAACTTTTGAATATTTTTCTATTTATAAATCTAGCTAAAATAAGCCAAAAGCTACACTAACTTTAATAAATAAATAAATAATAAAATAAACAAATCTAGTTTAAATATATTTTTTTTATTATGCTTTTAATTTTTCGTCCATGATGCGCCACTCTCTGTGGTAATGACCATATATCAAACACAATTTTTTTTTTAAACGCATATATCATCTTGATATAGTCAGTAAACTCGATAATATCGTATACTATATACTAGTGTTATAATAGTAAAATAAACATTTTAAAAAAATCCCTTTTTTTGGGATATTCTTTTTTTATATGAAGTTTTGACGTTGGAATTTTTGCATGCTGCGTATGGCTGTAAAATGCCAAGAAATTCGGCAACATAACTAAAAGTTCATATTTTGATTAGTCTATTTTTAAAAGCATCTTCTTTTTATTAATTTGTTCTCATAATATTACAATTATTTTTTTAACACGCTAAATATTTTCATTAAATTTCTTAAAATTAAAGCCAGAATTTATGTTTTCCTTGAGTTAAATAGTTTTAAATAAGAGTTATTAAAAAAAAAAACATAATGAAAATTTTTAGTAACGTCACGCCACATATTAGGTTGTTTTAAGTTTACAGACTGCAAAATGAACTGATTTAATTTGCGATTTTTTAAGCCAAGCCAAAACGCACTTCTATATTTGGTAGCGTAACGCCATGCGTAGTTATGACCAATTTTTGTCTTGAATTGCTACGTAATTATAATACAACTTTTTTAAAATTTTAGCTTTTTTCTATTTTTTTTTCTTATGTTTTGTCGTACAAACGTAACGTCACGCCATTATGGAAATGGCCAGATGGTATGGAATATACATAAAAGTTAATAAGAAAATTTAATTTTGTTTTGTAAAGAAAGAGAAATAGAAAAAAAAAAAAATCAGAATTTGTTTTTAAAGCTACTTTTTTAAAAATTACACCTCGACAATTAAATAAAAAAAGAAAAAGACGGTTTTTACATGAACCATAGCAAATTTTGATTAAAAAGTAAAATTTTTGAAAAATTCTTGTTTTAGTTAAGAATTTATCAGCACGTTACGTCACGCCATTATGGAAATGGCCAGATGGTAAGAAATATACATAAAAGTGAATAAGAAAATTTAATTTTGTTTTGGAAAGAAAGAGAAATAGCTAAAAAATAAAACAGAATTTGTTTTTAAAGCTACTTTTTTAAAACTAACACTTCGACAATTAAATCAAAAAAGAAAAAGACGGTTTTTACATGAAGCCATAACAAATTTTGATTAAAAAGTAAAAGTTTTGAAAAATTGTTGTTTTAGTTAAGATATCATCAGCATCATTATTTTGAGCCAATTAAATCCCTTTATCAGCCCGAATATAATATCCCATAAATTTTCACTGTTGCTTAATCCAAAACAGCTGGAAAGAAAATCCACACTTTCCCTACTCCAGAGGACTAGAGTCTCTTGATCCTATGCATTTTCATTTGTTAGATTTATTTCAGTACCAAAATTACGACATATTTAGAAACTATGATTTCGAAATCTTATTTCCTTGCATCTACTGTGCATAATTTATTCTATTTTCTTTTTTAATTACACTGGTGGCAAGTAGTAGCTGACTTGGAAGTCAAGTGGCAAAAATACACCAACACCAACCGACAACGGACAACAGACAGAAGCCACCAATATGTTGATCAGAATCCGCCCCGACTATTCCGAATCTTCCGGCTGAGCCAACCAGCTGCTGTTCTGGCTGCATTTTGATTGCTTTTTGCGCTTTATTTCTAACTAGCTGCAAGCGAGCTTGCAACCATTTTGTTGTTGCAATTTTGCAGCCTGGACTTGCCACAATTATGTGCAGTCAGTGCAGAAATTATTCGCACACTTTTAAATGATATTTTGCGTTAAGTGTAACTATAAAGATAAGCTGTATGGTTAAAGCTAAGAACCTGTTTAGTTTTTAAAAATAAAAATAATCAAATTTAATATTAATAATAAAATCTTAAACGAAGACTTTTCACCCTGGCTATTTTTAACACTTCCTAAACTTGGTTAAATAGTGCGCGAATAATTACTATAGTGACTGTTGATGTATTGCCACTGATTTGATGGCTGGCCAGGAGCGAGTCTCCGCCAGATACTCACAGCCATGCCACAAATTTATTGGTCAGCAGCGTTGTGGCAATTAATACGATTATCATGCGGATTAATTGACAATGTGAATGCAATTAATACTACTGCAACATGCCGCATAGGAGTAGCAACAGAAGACGATGGCGTCGTCGTCGTCGTCGTCGCCGCCATGTTAACCCCCAGCTGTTGGCAGGTGTCAATGCCTGGATTAGTTATGTTAGCGTTATTAACATGGCTTAAAAATCTGTCCCACCTGTAATTTGCGTTTTGTTTTTTTTTTTTGTAATTTTTACAGCTACTAATTAGTCAGCATTGCATTGATTTTGCTTATTTATTTATTCACGACCAGGGGCGGAGTCAAAAAAGTATTTCAGGTGCGCGAGTGCAAATTTTATATACAGTGTGTTTAGTAAATATTTGTACACTACACTGCTTTCGATGTGTAGCTGAGATACCTGAACTTAGAGCCAACCCCTGAAAGCGCCCCTGCTTTTTTGTCGTTGTCAACTTGACGAATCAATATTTAAACACAAAAAGCTACGCCTTGCAAAAAAGTAAGCACAAACAAAAGCCTTAAAAGGTTAAATCGTTAAAAAATTGAGATCTTATATGGAATTTACATAACTGTTCTCCAAACGAAAACAAAATCCAAGGCCGATGACGAGCTCTGTTTATTTTGGACTCAAAAGTTTATACCCTCTAGCAAAATGGTAAGGGTTATATTAGGTTACAGACCTGACTGTATCACAAATATAATATACCCAGTATTCTTTCGTTTCTTCAGTTTTCATGCAATTCTTCTCATCAAGCTTCAAATTTCTGCAATGAAAGCTTTGTATGTAGTCGAACAAGTGCCTGGACAGCTTTTGACAAAAGCTCTAGAAAAAAACATTTTTTTTATGCACACTAGGGTGGCCATTTTTGCAACATCTCACGATTTTAATAGCCCCACCGCCTAAAAAGTTTCGAAAGTAATTGAAGAACACTAAAATAGGTCAAAGTTCATAAAAATGTATCATATGAATGCATAAATAGCGACCAAACAACCGAAGTTTGACAAAAATATGTTCCAAAGATGATCGATGGGTAATTCAATTATCTACAGTCAGGTAATTATCGAAATCAGTTTAGTACAACCAGAGATATTTGCTGTTAAGCAAGTAGAGGCACTTTTTTTTTCTAATTTCGAAAAATGGTTTTTTCGGAATATCTCGCAACCTCTTTCATGAAACAATTTTTTCATTTTACTACGGAAACGACTAAAACATGTTGAGGATACCAAAATTTTTTAAAATTTGTAAACTCGTGTAATTAATCAATTTAATCAATTTTAGAGCTTACCAAATTTAGTCAGGCCGACTGTATATTTTTTTAAAATTATGTTTAGATTGATATGAGACTTTTTGAACCATCATTTGTTTGATTGGAAATAAGTTTTTAAAGTTTATGTAAAACATTACAGTCAAAAACGGAAAAAGTGAAAATTATGACCTTTGAGCTATTTTCGGGTCCATCAAATACAAATTTAAATTTTACAGGCGCTATATGCAGGTAAAAAGGAAACTTTTTAGGTGGTGGATTATTGATATCGTCGGCGTAAAAATCTGCCATACCAGCGGCGGCCACCCTAATACACACTCATGGCAAAAATAGAAGGTGTGTTCAATAAATAAATTTAATAATCGAATCAGAAATTCTTGATTATTCAGAGCACGTCTATGCAACAAGCTTCATCCTCTTCAAAGAACTTTTAAGTAGAGAAACTTCTTGGGCTCCGAGATGACGTAAATATATACAAAATCATTGCTATAAAAAATTCTTCAAATTTTGATCAAATATTCTTAAGCCAGAATAATCTATTAAAAAGGATACCTAAAAGTCATTTGAAGAGCACGGTCAAAGGGGGGTTTTTCACTTCGTAGTGCATATGTGTACCTCTGCGACCTCTGATCGCAAAAAACTGTCAATCCATTTTTCGAACTTTTGGGTGGTGCTCGGATACGAAAACTTCCCCGTGGATCCGCCACTGGCATGAAGCTATCTTCGTAGTTTTGAGCTCAAATATTATTACACTAGCTTACACGAAAAATGAACCTTTCTAAAAAAGTGTTTTTTAGTGTAATTTGGGGTCGAGAAACACGAAAATGGCAACCTTTTTTTTTCTTAAGCACCGTTTTCGAGATATTTTCGAAAAACATGTTTCGTGTATCGACATGAAAAATGATTAGATCGAAACGGTTTGATATGTTCTTTCCAGTGCTATATAATATGTACAGATTAAGTAAAAATTATCGAAGTTACAGGCAACCAAAGTCGAAAAAAGTGTAATTTTTGACTATTTTTAAAAATTACACATTTCTGGTATGCTTTTTATTAACGAAAAATTTTTTTTCAAAATTATGTTAAGCTTTAGGCTGAAAGGGAATTCTTTCACGAACATTTCGAGTCTTAGATCTTTGAAATCGGATAGGAACTGTAGATGTTAAAAAAAAAAACACTTTTTTAGGAAGGTTCACTCAATGACCATTAAATTTGTAAACTAGTGTTATTTAACCTTTATTTGGTTTAGTTTTTTTCAAAATACTACTCTCTGAAACTACATATTATAAATGATTCTTTTAATTTGTTACTTTTGAATTTTTACCCACAGCTTGAGTAATCTTCCATTTCATTTCGAAACAAAAAAGTTATTTAACTGTATTAAAATTTGCGTCGCTTGTTTTTCGAGATTTAAAAAATTTTTTAGAATCCGTCTAGAATCAGCTGACCTAACATACTAGTTTTGGCAAATGTCGAAAAAAATGTAAAAAAGGCAAATATCGTATTTTGAAAAAAGATTTAATATTACAATTAAGTAAGTTTCCGGTAAATTAAGCAGTTTACCAGCAGGAACCCGACCGCATACAGTTTTATGGAATAGAAACTTAAAAAAAAAATTTGCAAGACCATGACTAGGAAACACCTTCTACTAGCCAAGCTTTATTACCAAAACAAGTATTTCGCTACCAAACATGGCTTGATGAACAATTCCGGTTTCGGTTTTACTTTGATAAGCCGGTAAGGGTAATTGCTTTTGTGACAACTTTGCTTTATGCAAGATATGCGAATTTCAGACATATGTTTTTTTTTACATACTACATACATATTACTTTATATACAATCATTTTTTTTATTACCAAAATAAATGACGAGCTCCAATCGACAACAACAACAACAATAAAGTTAAGAACCCAACAAACTAATAAAAAGCCATTAACGCGAGTTCAGGCAGGTCATGTGACTCAGTCGATTACCAGAATTTTTCTTCACTCTGTAGAGGATGATATTTTTTTTTGCTGCAGCCACAGACATCGTGAACTTGCAACCATAAATCAGCGAAATTAGAAAAAAAAAAAACTGCAACAAGTTGCACCAAAATCAGTCTCTCTAAAGCACTAAGCATCAGAAAAAAAAATGAGGCCCAAAAGCAAAAGTTCAGCCCAACTCAAAAGGCAATTTTCAATATTTGCCAACACCATATTTCACGCCCAAAACAGTGTTGGGCAAGTTCGTAGAAGCTACAGCTGTAGACTTGCGTCAGTACCGCGCCCTTTTGGCTGCCTTCAGTGTGTACCTCTCTTTGTTCTTTGCATACCAATTCATTTGCTCTCGAGCGTTCTTATGCCTTACCTTACCTTACCTTGACTCTGGCCTTATTGGCAAGAGAGAGACCCCTTTTGAGGCAGCAATGTTCTTAACGTTTGTTCGGGCCAACTTCTTGGAAAGCAACTGTATTTGAAAAGGAAAAGGGAGAAACCAGTTTCAGTTTTGCTCAACTTCATTTTCCTTTGATTTTTTTTTGTTTATTTTGTTCGATGTTGTTTGATGGAACTTTGCTGCCTTTGTTCTTTGTTGCCTGTTTTTAACTTTTTAGCCTTTTTTTTCATTGATTTCTGTTTGGGCTAATTCATTTGTTGTGTCTTCTTAGGAGAACACAGAAGTTCTTTTGCATTTAAAAATATAACTCTAATATAATTAAGAATTTTTTAGAGAATTTTTTTATAAGTAAGCTATAGGTTTAAATAGATAGAAACATAAGAAAGTTTAATTTTTAAGAATTTTAGAGCTAAAGTAAATAGGTTACTTAATTTTTATGCTCTTGGTCTTGCTGATCTTCTCTATATTAGAAAACGCCAAATTGTGTTCTTGCTAATTTGTGATAGAAATCTCTGTATTAAGAATCTCTTCAAAAGTTCATGCAAAAGCTTTTAGTATAGATTCAATATCGTCAGTTTTAAGTTTTGTAACGCTAAGATTTAAAACTGTTCAGCACAAGAGAATTTAAAGAAATCTCTTTAAAGATAAAATTTTATTGGAATTTCGTAATTTGTGCAACGAAAATTTTTCACATGGATGACTACAAGAATATTTATATTATAGAAATATATTCAAAAATTTTTCTTAAAAGAGATAACATCATAATTTTTTTTAATGAGAAGATTTAAAAATTGCAAGCATAGATGTTGTCACTCAAAAACATGTCATAACCTCGTCCCCATAATTTGTTTTTTTTTTTTGTAAATTGCAGGAGCTTACGTTTATTAAGTATGATTCTAGTTAGATTAATATCGATACACTCAATAAAATTATCGGGATTTATTTATTTATTTATCAACAATGTTATTTTTCGAAAATAAATCTATAAGATTTTTTTTTATCTCAGTCTTAAAAACTCCAACTAAACTCCAAAATACCAAAAACAAAAGAAAATCGTCCCAATTTTAATTTTCACGAATTCTCACAAAAAAAAAATGTATTTAAAAAATTTGCCACAAATCAACTTTTTGTATTTCCCCTTTATTCATTAATTCTGGAACTTTCTGCTATTATTTCGTATGAGAAATCTTACTTAATTACGGAAATTCTTGTGCCATAATTTTACGATAGCCAAAAATAAAAACGTCAATAATATTTGCCAAATAAATTGGGTCAATTGAGTGAAATGGGACTAAATATTGACAGTGGGACTGTTGCTGCGGCAGCGCTGTCGACTGCGACTGCGCAGCTGACGTTGTAGAGAAAAGTATCTGTAGCATGTTTATGCTAATAAGTTGAACGCGTTCTAATAGATATGAATGAACTTGGTAGCAGTACAAACGAGGGCAAGTCGGTAAGTAATTAGTCTGATATAGAAATAACAGAAAACGTTTTTTCGAGTAATAGATTTTAGCAAGGCTATATGATGTAGGTATATATATATATATGGTAAATGGGTCTAAATTGAAAGTTGGGTTGCTCTAGCTCTAGCTGAGTCCATATTGACTTCTCTAACTTATGGGGTGTCATCTACGTCTCCTTCTTTTCGATACTTGTCAGCCAGCCCTCGCACACACACACACACGAACAGAGAGATACACAGATTTAATTAGATATTAAAGCTGTAGAGATAGAGAATCAATAAAAAGCCGAGCAAATTGTTGCTTGGCAACTGTAAATGTTGTAATCAAACATTTTGGCAACGCGAGATGGAAAAACAATGCACAATTGCCTATTAACATAATGATGCTATAAAATACATACAACAAATGTTTAACTGTGTGTAAGTGTGTGCAAGAGAGTGTATCTATGTGTGTGAGAGCATCTGTGAGAGAGATATAGGAGAGGCATTTACAAGGAATGTCGTAATGCATAGTAAATGAACATGCCAAACATGTGCACAGCCTGACACGACAGAGAGACAAGACGACAGACGAACTTGGTCAACTTTGTTGATTGTTGTTGTTTGTTGTTGTTGTTGTTGTTGTTGCAGCGGCTTATCAGAAGCAGTGCGTGCTGTCATCATTAAAAAGCCAACGGGTAACGTTTTACACATACTGGTATACGAGGGCAGTTTGACAACACTGTGCAATAATTTTGGAACTATTTTTAAAAAATGTTGATGGCGAAAGAACTTCAATTCGGAGTGAGAACAGCATAACCCTAAAAAGTATTTTGCTAAGCTAAGCCAAAGTTTTTATAGGCCAGTACGCAGCCGTCTGAAACGATTCCGAACAAGAATTTAATTGCTGTGTGTGCCCAGTACCGAAATATAATTTTTTACTGAAAATTCTTTCAGCTGTCAGCTGTTTTGTTTTCAACTGCTAAAAATTTATAACATCGTAAAAGTATACCTATTATTTACATGACGCCGTTACGTTACAAAAGGCGGAGTATCTGGTTACACCAACGTATGCTCTTTTTACGAGGGCTAATAACTTGAATATAAAGTCAAAACTAATGCTGTAGATTTAAAACTGTAGAAAAAGGAAATTATTTGGCTATTGGCGACTAGGGAACCCAATTCACGGTGTAATTCTAAAAACTCATAGATTGCTTTATGCTATTATTACTAAAAGGAATCTAAAAAATTCTGTAATGAATATATAGTACATAGCCATGAAATTGATATCAGTCGAACACTTTAAATATTTATTCACTTTTACAGGATTATTCATTCCAAACACATCAAATTCAGTTTATTTCTATTTTACTTTGGAAAAATCGTTTTGAAAATGTTTAACGGATTGCGCTTAATGCGAAAGGCGTTTGTATCGTCGCGTTGTGTTCCATACTATATACCACGTGTGAAGCTGCCGGGAGCCAATGATGTACGCGTGCACACCACTAAAATCAGATTCTTACCGCCACCGTCGAAGCCTTCCGCCAGCCCCAATGATATTAATAAATCTAAGGAGGTGGCGAATAATTTGCATGGTGTACCGGTAACTGAGGTGGTGGGACAATTGTTTCCAACTGAGACTGTTGTGAGCGCTGTCAATCATGATGCAGTAGTCGAGAATAGAACCACGGCTAAAAACAACATTGGTTCAGAAGTTCAGCCTATAATGTGTGTGGATATAGATGGATATGAAGAGAATCAAGACAAGCAAGCTTTTGGGAAGCTGCCGGGAGCCAATGATGCACGCATGCACTCCACCAAAATCAGATTCTTACCGCCACCGTCGAAGCTTTCCGCCAGCTCCAATGATATTAATAAATCTAAGAAGGTGGCGAATAATTTGCATGGTGTTTCGGTAACTGAGGTGGTGGGACAATTGCTTCCAATTGAGACTGTTGTGAGCGCTGTCCATCATGATGCAGTAGTCGAGAATGGAACCACGGTTAAAAACAACATTGGTTCAGAAGTTCAGCCTATAATGTGTGTGGATATAGATGGATATGAAGAGAATCAAGACAAGCAAGCTTTTGGGAAGCTGCCGGGAGCCAATGATGTACGCATGCACTCCACCAAAATCAGATTCTTACCGCCACCGTCGAAGCTTTCCGCCAGCTCCAATGATATTAATAAATCTAAGAAGGTGGCGAATAATTTGCATGGTGTTTCGGTAACTGAGGTGGTGGGACAATTGCTTCCAATTGAGACTGTTGTGAGCGCTGTCAATCATGATGCAGTAGTCGAGAATAGAACCACGGCTAAAAACAACATTGGTTCAGAAGTTCAGCCTATAATGTGTGTGGATATAGATGGATATGAAGAGAATCAAGACAAGCAAGCTTTTGGGAAGCTGCCGGGAGCCAATGATGTACGCATGCACTCCACCAAAATCAGATTCTTACCGCCACCGTCGAAGCCTTCCGCCAGCCCCAATGATATTAATAAATCTAAGAAGGTGGCGAATAATTTGCATGGTGTACCGGTAACTGAGGAGGTGGGACAATTGTTTCCAACTGAGACTGTTGTGAGCGCTGTCAATCATGATGCAGTAGTCGAGAATAGAACCACGGCTAAAAACAACATTGGTTCAGAAGTTCAGCCTATAATGTGTGTGGATATAGATGGATATGAAGAGAATCAAGACAAGCAAGCTTTTGGGAAGCTGCCGGGAGCCAATGATGTACGCATGCACTCCACCAAAATCAGATTCTTACCGCCACCGTCGAAGCCTTCCGCCAGCCCCAATGATATTAATAAATCTAAGAAGGTGGCGAATAATTTGCATGGTGTACCGGTAACTGAGGTGGTGGGACAATTGTTTCCAACTGAGACTGTTGTGAGCGCTGTCAATCATGATGCAGTAGTCGAGAATAGAACCACGGCTAAAAACAACATTGGTTCAGAAGTTCAGCCTATAATGTGTGTGGATATAGATGGATTTGAAGAGAATCAAGACAAGCAAGCTTTTGGGAAGCTGCCGGGAGCCAATGATGCACGCATGCACTCCACCAAAATCAGATTCTTACCGCCACCGTCGAAGCTTTCCGCCAGCTCCAATGATATTAATAAATCTAAGAAGGTGGCGAATAATTTGCATGGTGTTTCGGTAACTGAGGTGGTGGGACAATTGCTTCCAATTGAGACTGTTGTGAGCGCTGTCAATCATGATGCAGTAGTCGAGAATAGAACCACGGCTAAAAACAACATTGGTTCAGAAGTTCAGCCTATAATGTGTGTGGATATAGATGGATTTAAAGAGAATCAAGACAAGCAAGCTTTTGGGAAGCTGCCGGGAGCCAATGATGCACGCATGCACTCCACCAAAATCAGATTCTTACCGCCACCGTCGAAGCTTTCCGCCAGCTCCAATGATATTAATAAATCTAAGAAGGTGGCGAATAATTTGCATGGTGTTTCGGTAACTGAGGTGGTGGGACAATTGCTTCCAATTGAGACTGTTGTGAGCGCTGTCAATCATGATGCAGTAGTCGAGAATAGAACCACGGCTAAAAACAACATTGGTTCAGAAGTTCAGCCTATAATGTGTGTGGATATAGATGGATATGAAGAGAATCAAGACAAGCAAGCTTTTGGGAAGCTGCCGGGAGCCAATGATGTACGCATGCACTCCACCAAAATCAGATTCTTACCGCCACCGTCGAAGCTTTCCGCCAGCTCCAATGATATTAATAAATCTAAGAAGGTGGCGAATAATTTGCATGGTGTTTCGGTAACTGAGGTGGTGGGACAATTGTTTCCAACTGAGACTGTTGTGAGCGCTGTCAATCATGATGCAGTAGTCGAGAATAGAACCACGGCTAAAAACAACATTGGTTCAGAAGTTCAGCCTATAATGTGTGTGGATATAGATGGATATGAAGAGAATCAAGACAAGCAAGCTTTTGGGAAGCTGCCGGGAGCCAATGATGTACGCATGCACTCCACCAAAATCAGATTCTTACCGCCACCGTCGAAGCCTTCCGCCAGCCCCAATGATATTAATAAATCTAAGAAGGTGGCGAATAATTTGCATGGTGTACCGGTAACTGAGGAGGTGGGACAATTGTTTCCAACTGAGACTGTTGTGAGCGCTGTCAATCATGATGCAGTAGTCGAGAATAGAACCACGGCTAAAAACAACATTGGTTCAGAAGTTCAGCCTATAATGTGTGTGGATATAGATGGATTTGAAGAGAATCAAGACAAGCAAGCTTTTGGGAAGCTGCCGGGAGCCAATGATGCACGCATGCACTCCACCAAAATCAGATTCTTACCGCCACCGTCGAAGCTTTCCGCCAGCTCCAATGATATTAATAAATCTAAGAAGGTGGCGAATAATTTGCATGGTGTTTCGGTAACTGAGGTGGTGGGACAATTGCTTCCAATTGAGACTGTTGTGAGCGCTGTCAATCATGATGCAGTAGTCGAGAATAGAACCACGGCTAAAAACAACATTGGTTCAGAAGTTCAGCCTATAATGTGTGTGGATATAGATGGATATGAAGAGAATCAAGACAAGCAAGCTTTTGGGAAGCTGCCGGGAGCCAATGATGTACGCATGCACTCCACCAAAATCAGATTCTTACCGCCACCGTCGAAGCCTATCGCCAGCCCCAATGATTTTAATAAATCTAAGAAGGTGGCGAATAATTTGCATGGTGTACCGGTAACTGAGGTGGTGGGACAATTGTTTCCAACTGAGACTGTTGTGAGCGCTGTCAATCATAATGCAGTAGTCGAGAATGGAACCACGGTTGAAAACAACGTTGGTTCAGAAGTTCAGCCTATAATGTGTGTGGATATAGATGGATATGAAGAGAATCAAGACAAGCAAGCTTTTGTGAAGCTGCCGGGAGCCAATGATGTACGCATGCACTCCACCAAAATCAGATTCTTACCGCCACCGTCGAAGCTTTCCGCCAGCTCCAATGATATTAATAAATCTAAGAAGGTGGCGAATAATTTGCATGGTGTTTCGGTAACTGAGGTGGTGGGACAATTGTTTCCAACTGAGACTGTTGTGAGCGCTGTCAATCATAATGCAGTAGTCGAGAATAGAACCACGGCTAAAAACAACATTGGTTCAGAATTTCAGCCTATAATGTGTGTGGTTATAGATGGATATGAAGAGAATCAAGACAAGCAAGCTTTTGGGAAGCTGCCGGGAGCCAATGATGTACGCATGCACTCCACCAAAATCAGATTCTTACCGCCACCGTCGAAGCCTTCCGCCAGCCCCAATGATATTGATAAATCTAAGAAGGTGGCGAATAATTTGCATGGTGTACCGGTAACTGAGGTGGTGGGACAATTGTTTCCAACTGAGACTGTTGTGAGCGCTGTCAATCATGATGCAGTAGTCGAGAATAGAACCACGGCTAAAAACAACATTGGTTCAGAAGTTCAGCCTATAATGTGTGTGGATATAGATGGATATGAAGAGAATCAAGACAAGCAAGCTTTTGGGAAGCTGCCGGGAGCCAATGATGTACGCATGCACTCCACCAAAATCAGATTCTTACCGCCACCGTCGAAGCCTTCCGCCAGCCCCAATGATATTAATAAATCTAAGAAGGTGGCGAATAATTTGCATGGTGTACCGGTAACTGAGGTGGTGGGAGAACTGTTTCCAACTGAGACTGTTGTGAGCGCTGTCAATCATGATGCAGTAGTCGAGAATAGAACCACGGCTAAAAACAACATTGGTTCAGAAGTTCAGCCTATAATGCGTGTGGATATAGATGGATTTGAAGAGAATCAAGACAAGCAAGCTTTTGGGAAGCTGCCGGGAGCCAATGATGCACGCATGCACTCCACCAAAATCAGATTCTTACCGCCACCGTCGAAGCTTTCCGCCAGCCCCAATGATATTAATAAATCTAAGAAGGTGGCGAATAATTTGCATGGTGTACCGGTAACTGAGGTGGTGGGACAATTGTTTCCAACTGAGACTGTTGTGAGCGCTGTCAATCATGATGCAGTAGTCGAGAATAGAACCACGGCTAAAAACAACATTGGTTCAGCAGTTCAGCCTATAATGTGTGTGGATATAGATGGAATTGAAGAGAATCAAGACAAGCAAGCTTTTGGGAAGCTGTCAGGAGCCAATGATGTACGCATGCACTCCACCAAAATCAGATTCTTGCCGCCACCGTCGAAGCCTTCCGCCAGCCCCAATGATATTAATAAATCTAAGAAGGTGGCGAATAATTTGCATGGTGTACCGGTAACTGAGGTGGTGGGACAATTGTTTCCAACTGAGACTGTTGTGAGCGCTGTCAATCATGATGCAGTAGTCGAGAATAGAACCACGGCTAAAAACAACATTGGTTCAGAAGTTCAGCCTATAATGTGTGTGGATATAGATGGATATGAAGAGAATCAAGACAAGCAAGCTTTTGGGAAGCTGCCGGGAGCCAATGATGTACGCATGCACTCCACCAAAATCAGATTCTTACCGCCACCGTCGAAGCCTTCCGCCAGCCCCAATGATATTAATAAATCTAAGAAGGTGGCGGATAATTTGCATGGTGTACCGGTAACTGAGGTGGTGGGACAATTGTTTCCAACTGAGACTGTTGTGAGCGCTGTCAATCATGATGCAGTAGTCGAGAATAGAACCACGGCTAAAAACAACATTGGTTCAGAAGTTCAGCCTATAATGTGTGTGGATATAGATGGATTTGAAGAGAATCAAGACAAGCAAGCTTTTGGGAAGCTGCCGGGAGCTAATGATGTACGCATGCACTCCACCAAAATCAGATTCTTACCGCCACCGTCGAAGCTTTCCGCCAGACACAATGATATTAATAAATCTAAGAAGGTGGCGAATAATTTGCATGGTGTACGGGTAACAGAGGTGGTGGGACAATTGTTTCCAACTGAGACTGTTGTGAGCGCTGTCAATCATGATGCAGTAGTCGAGAATAGAACCACGGCTAAAAACAACATTGGTTCAGAAGTTCAGCCTATAATGTGTGTGGATATAGATGGATTTGAAGAGAATCAAGACAAGCAAGCTTTTGGGAAGCTGCCAGGAGCCAATGATGTACGCATGCACTCCACCAAAATCAGATTCTTACCGCCACCGTCGAAGCCTTCCGCCAGCCCCAATGATATTAATAAATCTAAGAAGGTGGCGGATAATTTGCATGGTGTACCGGTAACTGAGGTGGTGGGACAATTGCTTCCAATTGAGACTGTTGTGAGCGCTGTCAATCATGATTCAGTAGTCGAGAATGGAGCCACGGTTAAAAACAACATTGGTTCAGACGGGCAGCCTATAATGTGTGTGGATATATATGGATTTGAAGAGAATCAAGACAAGCAAGCTTTAGGGAAGCTGCCGGGAGCCAATGATGTACGCATGCACTCCACTAAAATCAGATTCTTACCGCCACCGTCGAAGCCTTCCGCCAGCTCCAATGATATTAATAAATCTAAGAAGGTGGCGAATAATTTGCATAGTGTTTCGGTAACTGAGTCCGTGGGGGAATTGCTTCCAATTGAGACTGTTGTGAGCGCTGTCAATCATGATGCAGTAGTCGAGAATAGAACCACGGCTAAAAACAACATTGGTTCAGAAGTTCAGCCTATAATGTGTGTGGATATAGATGGATTTGAAGAGAATCAAGACAAGCAAGCTTTAGGGAAGCTGCCGGGAGCCAATGATGTACGCATGCACTCCACCAAAATCAGATTCTTACCGTCACCGTCGAAGCCTTCCGCCAGCTCCAATGATATTAATAAATATAAGAAGGTGGCGCATAATTTGCATAGTGTTTCGGTAACTGAGTCGGTGGAGGAATTGCTTCCAATTGAGACTGTTGGGACCGCTGTCAATCATGATGCAGTAGTCGAGAATGGAACCACGGTTAAAAACAACATTGGTTCAGAAGTTCAGCCTATAATGTGTGTGGATATAGATGGATATGAAGAGAATCAAGACAAGCAAGCTTTTGGGAAGCTGCCGGGAGCCAATGATGTACGCATGCACTCCACCAAAATCAGATTCTTACCGCCACCGTCGAAGCCTTCCGCCAGCCCCAATGATATTAATAAATCTAAGAAGGTGGCGAATAATTTGCATGGTGTACCGGTAACTGAGGTGGTGGGACAATTGTTTCCAACTGAGACTGTTGTGAGCGCTGTCAATCATGATGCAGTAGTCGAGAATGGAACCACGGTTGAAAACAACGTTTGTTCAGAAGTTCAGCCTATAATGTGTGTGGATATAGATGGATATGAAGAGAATCAAGACAAGCAAGCTTTCCTAGTCATGAATGTCGCACAACAGCATATGGATATCATAGCTGATGGGTATGAGAAATCGGAGCTCAGTGTGCCTGAGGAACGTAAGGGAACTTATGAGTACAAAGGCATTAAGATTTCTTTTCCCAAGAAGTCGCAGGAAAATAAGGGCACCTATCGCTTTAATCTAGACGATGAAGACATGGAGAACTTCGCCGACGATATACGTGTGCTCAAGTATGCAAAGAAGTAAATAGCAAAGCATAGGAAAAAAAAAAATCGAAAAAACAATGTATATGCATAATCGAGAGAGAGAGAGAGCAGTCTTCTGAAAAGAATGCTGCAAAAATCATTTTCAAAGTTTCATCGAATCAGATAGAAATCAAAATTGAATAAAATATTGGAATGCTACTGCCAATGAGACAAATACACACAAATCATACACAATTGTTGATTTATTTAAAATTATTTTCTTTTCGTTCTTATCTGGCCACACTTGTCAGTTTGTAACAGTGTTGCCAGATAGATTTCTACTACTTCAAATCTATCCTTTTTAGCATTATATTGTATTGTTAGTTTAGCAGTGAATGAAGTTGAAGTTGCATTTAGATGGTGCATTGTCTGTCACAAGACAATTTTTTAAGCAAGTTTTCTAACAATAGTACTTTGGTATTTTTAAAAAACAATTTTGAAAGATAAGTCTATGTATAAATAACAACTTTCTATGTAAATTCACAAGCCGACAAAGCTCTTGGAAGTACTCTTCTTTCTAAAAAATATCGAAACTCTTGCTATTGAAATTATTTACCGAGCACACAAAGAGCTGAGACTTCGATTTTAGACTTTTTTATTTGGAAACAATTTTTTACACAATATAGGTAATATTCTGATCTTTTGAAGTGATAAAATATAGACTACACCGTTTAATTTTGTCCCAAAATGAAGATCTATACACTGCAGTCAACAATATGTATTTTGAATTGACAATATTTTGTTGTCCTTGTACTGGCCAATTAATGAAATTGAGCAAATCTTCAGGCTGGTCAGTTTGGAAAAAAAAAAAATTATCAACAGCGTCTTTTCATTATCCGGTCAATCTTAATTTCCATCTATTCAATAAAATTTTATCTCTTTTTAAAAGATTTGGACAAATATTGAAGAATAATGCGCAGATACGCCAACGAGGAAGATATACAGAATATTGCGATTTTTGACGAAGCCACAACTTTAATATATAGTCTATGCAAAGTCTTTTGCTTTATATTCGCGTTATTCTTTTATATTATATTTCTAGAATATTTATTCGTGAAGAGAAAAATAAAAGTGCCCATCTGATGACATGAACAACCCTAACAACGATGCAGAAATGCAAAAGTGCCAGACTTACAATGCAATAGAAAACAGCTGTTTATGCAAGTGCTATATGACATGCTTTTTTTTTGGTTAAGCAGAGTTCTGGTATAAAAATTTAAATTTAAAGTCTAGATTAAGTTTAAGGCGAAAAAAAAATTTGAGTTCAATACGATTGACGATTGATTAACACTTGGTTTTACAAAAAAATCCCTTAAAAAGAAGTGTAATGGTTCAGCCTCCATACAAGATCTTAAAAACAACAACACTGTTGGATTACTCATCAAACAACCCTCGTCCTCAAACAACGCATTTAACATTTTATGTTCTGCATTCTACATAGACATTGCCATTGTTGTCGTTTTAAGACAATTAACACACCGCAAACAAAGCTTGGACACTTGCGACTGGTTATGGTCAGAATCTTCAGTAAGCGTTAACTGACTGGCTCATACACTGCAAAAAAAAAAAGAAACAAAAAAAAGTAAAATATTAAGAATGCTGTAAGCCAACTGAGGTAAGACAATTTAGCAGGTTGCATCACGATGCATGCCACATACAATGTGGCAAAGTAGTTTGTGGCGTACAACAAAAACTCATACTACAAAGGATGACCAAAAGGAGCGCAACTAATAGCCTTGTTTTGTCCGACTGGCAAGTCGCTTTTTAGGCAAAACAAATTGAACGGAAATTGTTGTGGTTTTTGCTCACGCGTGTGGCAACTCTAGAAAGGACTTTCAGCTTAGAGGTAATTAGTTCATTTGCTGTCGATAGTAAGGCTATATCGATCACTTGTACAAATCGAAATTCGTTATAGGCATGTTCTACTGTATATTTCTGTTTAAGAGCCAATCTAGGTACGGATGGACTTTTATTTGCAAAGACATTGACAGTATAGTTGGAAAGCGATTAAAAAACCTAACCAGACCTTTTTTTTTATGAAATAAGTGGAATCTATTCGGACTTTTTATTAATAATAAATAAATAAATAATCTAAAAAACTGGAAAAGTTATTTTAGCAAAAATCCAGCATTGCCGTAAGATTTGAGGTCTCTGATCACGATCGATAAAGAAGCTTTTGGGCGATAGGTGATAATTTTTAATATGCCGATAATTTAAAAACTATGCAGGATAAACAAAAAATGTTGGAAGGCTGGTACTAGCATGAACTTTATCGATAAAGACACTCAAATTTATAATATAAGAATTACTTTTTTTTTCACATTACGATCCAGAAGGTATCTGGGCAATCTTTTTGTAAAGAAATATATCGATGAAAATATGTGAAGCGGGTCAATTTTAAGGTTGACCTCTTCGACTTAGATAATTTTAACCTATATGATAGAGCTACTAGCCAATGGCAACCACGTAAATTATGTTGCGAACTTTCGATTATTTATCGTGTTATCAATAACTGAATATTGGATTTTTCATTTTTAGACTTTAGAGAGATCGACTTTAAAAGTGAACCGCTGCAGTGTGTTTTGCCCATATTTAAAACCTTTTACAAAGGTAGTACATACAATTAGGGGGCTCCACCACGTGCGTGCTTTACACGCCAACTCCCATAATGCCTGCTATATTAAATTCGAAAAACCCCGATCTTAATATCCGCTGTACTTTCTGTAATTTCTAATTTATAATTTCGTGTCTGCCCGACTCTCAAATACCCTGTACCAAAACAGTTTTTAAGGATCCTTTGGGCAAAACTTTTTAAATTTGGTAATTTTTAATCGGATTTTAATAAAACTCACAGCAATGCATGACTAAAAAAAGATAAAAGTATGTGGCTAGTTTTGAAGTAGGTCTTGCGGTGGACTGGGCGATGGCATCTCCAAGAACTTTCATGTTTTATTCTATATTCTTCAGTATTCTACATACCAGTTTTTGTGACTATAGCTTCTTCAAGAAGAGTTTTAAAAAATGCTTGATTTTGATGCAATGAGGAACAGCGAAGGGGTCTAATAAAGTCACATTTTTAACTATTACTTTTTAAGTTTTCATCCATTTTTACAATATAAACTTAAGATTATAGGTATAATATGCTTTAAAGCATAATTGTGGTAAATTTGGGTTTGGTAGCTTTTATAATAAGTAGCGAAATTTTATTAAGGCGAAACGGGTCAATTTATCGATATGAATTAGAAATTTTATCGATCTGACGAGCATGCGCATTAGGGTAGCCGCCGCTAGTATGGCAAATTTTTGTTGGTTTAAAAGTCCATCAAATACTTTCGGATCGTCTTTAAATTTTACAGGCGCTAAATGCAGGAAACTTTTTAGGAGTTAAGGTTATTAAAATCGTGAGATGTTGCAAAAATGGCCACCCAAATGCGCATCTGTTGGTAAAATCTGAGCTCTATAGTTATTATAGGGTCGGAAACGGACAGACGGAAGAACAAACAGAAATAGCTGTATCGACTAGCCTGTTCATGTTGATAAAGAATACATAGACTTTATAGGGTCTTCACGCCTTCTACTTGCATACATTACCCAGTGTTGTACAGGGTATACATAAAAACACAATCATATTATAATTTAATGACGTATCAGTTGCCTTTGAACATATACCAAAAAATTATATTAATGGGAATTTACGTTTCAGCAAAAGCTATATTTACATTAGAAAATTTAAAAAATAAAAACTAAAAATTTCAAATCTTTCGAAAAATGCACAAAATTCAACTTTAGAACATTTCTTTGTTGCAGTGTACGCGTAGCAACCGCCTTTAGTATCTACGAGGTCTTCAGAGCTCTTCTGTATGTCTTTTGTATCTGTATATGGCGTAATAGTGACGCGTATTCGTCAAAGTTACTTTAACGCTATCCAATTACTAGACACATATGTACATATACCTTTTTATTGCTGAGTAACGACGCATTTGTATGCGTCTCGTTCTTCAGAAATGGTTTCAAGTTTTGGTCTTTGGTCTGCCCTACGTTAATTCGCTCCATAATCGTCATGTACATCATTATGATCTACATAATCATCGTACTCATACGCACGTTACAGCTAACTATGTAAAAAAGAAGACGGACGCAATGACGTAGTGAGAAAATAAAAGAGAGAGCGAAATCAAGTGAGAAATATTGGTACACGTAAAGTCAGTCACTGTTCTAGTATTTGTATTTGTGATGTCTCTGCCAAGTTCGCGTTGGAAACCTGCTTTATTTGTATTTGTTGTATTACTTAGCAGGGTTACTCCGAAGCTCCAGTGTTTATATTATGCATGTCATAATCTTCAGATGGCTTGCATAACTTACAAAAAAAAAAAAAACAAAAGCGAGGAAAACATGCAAGACACCAAAGTGAGATACTTAAGTTTAAACTCGTAAACTCGGTCAGCGGTGGAAATTTTCGCGCAGCTAAAAGCCCAAAGCTCGACTTACAATATATAATTATTCTTTGTTCATTTCCGAGAAAAGATATATTTTTTTTTACAAAATCAAAAAAAGGTTCTACTAAGCTATTTAAAAAAGGAATAAAATGCTGAAGAGATTGGCAAGATACAGAAAGTTTTCCAAGGGTCTTCAACGGAAGTTTTGAAATTTTAGAATTTTTTTTTTTACGGCCCTCTAGTCGTTGTAGGACTTATAGGAACTTATATAGAAATTTTAGAAGTGTTGCGTTTTCTCAGTTTTGACTCTATTCCAAAGAAAAAAAGATCGTGAAAAGATCCTTTTTGAGCCCAACACAATCAAGGACAATACCAATTTTTCAAGTGTTAGAAAACTTTTAACTTTTTTCGTCAAAAAGAAACCCTTGTTAATAATATATTGTGTAGATTTACTTAAAAAGCTGATCTGTAAATAACCATCCGAAAAAAATATTTTTATATACGTATTTATTCATCTTTCCTGTTGGGCCTGGCTATCAGGCAGATGAACGTTGGGATCTATTATGCTCGAAAAAATGCCCCGTCAGTTGAAGTTATGCATCAAACATTTTCATTTGATATGGTTCTACACGAGCCGAGAGAGTGGTTCCATGCTCACTGAAGACAGATGGTTCTGCGAAGACTCATCTTCTTTTCTCAAGTATCCTTAAATCACCAGCTATAATAAGCAAACCAGTCTAGTGTAGGGCATTTCATAAACATAACTTTTAGAGAAATTTGACAGCGATCAACTTTTGAAGACTTCGATTTCACTTACCTATGCAAAAAGATGATTCAATCTTTCCCCATCACCTCTTTAAAAGCGGTTTTAGGGCAACCATTACAGATTTCGTCAAAACAGCCCTGACTAAAATCATTGTAACTTATTTTTACAGTGAAATATGCAAATAATTCGAATCTTTAAAATATTTTTATGCAAAAAATTAAATTAAAAAAAAAAATTTTCGAACAATGTTTCATCATCTGAAGATTATAACAGATAATTTTAAGATAGTTACAATCTTTGAAAAAAGCAAGAATTTAGGCTGAGCATAAATTTTAGAAATCCCCTTATTTCTATAAATATGTTAAAGTCTAAACTATTTACCTGGGATCTTCAATCTGAAAACTGATTCTTCTCAGCTTCAAATGACTCTTTCACCTCAATTTAACCAAAGTGTTTTTAAATAAGCTTTTAATACAATCAATTCTACATGAATTATCTAATTCGGTTGCTGCAACTAGTTGGAAGTCTTAAAAAAAAAAAAAAAAACAAATAGACTGCCTTATATAATTAGCTTGATTATGTACAAAGTTTTCAATATATATATATAAACATAGTCATAAACAAGCAAATACACAGTTAACTAACGGTACGAAAAAGTTAAAAGCGTCAAGTTGACAAGTTCGTAAGCCTTAAAGCTACGCATGACCAATCATAATTTAAGAGATCCCCTCAGTGAATTCCAATTTGGCGAATTAGCGAAAAAAAAAACGATCCAAAGATTTCGTTTTTCATCAAGTCTACGCGACGAATTACTGACAAACTGATGAACTGACTGACCTTAGCTTTGAGGCATATAAATTGATCAACTTGGAACTTAAAATACCGTAAGATACCATTTGATAAAGATGCTACGCTTTGTAGATTTGTTTTCTTTTGTCTTCCCAAAAAAAAAATAAAAATAAATATAAAAAGACTACAAAGTTTTCTATTATTATAACAAATATGTGTACCAAGACAATACAATTTTGTATGTGATTTTTTTAAAAGTTGTTTTATTTTTTTTTATTATTATTATTTATTAGCAAACTTGAGACAGGTTGTCAGCTGTGCGTTGACATTTGTCAAGATCTTTTAAAGATTTGCGACGTTACATTTCGCGCCAAACAGGCCTATTAAGCTTTGTATGTCTCTACGTTGGTTTCTCGCAAAAACCTTTTATATATTGAACTATAGATATACATAGATTATATCATCGCTCATTATTGGGCAGTACAAAGCTTTCATCACACACTGTGAAGCGTTTAAATTGGTTTATTTTAAATATAATACACTACTTCAATGACCTGCCGAGTATTTGTCTGGCTATCTATTTATAGAGCTGGTAGATTTGTTCTTTTTATTTTCGGAATTCTTATGCAGATTGCAAGAGGTGAGTGGCCTGAAAAAAACAGAAACCAAATCGTATCGCCACAAGTTGTTGCCAGTTCCAGCGCAAGTGTGAGGCACTACAATGAAGTGTGTCTCAGGCTGTTAATCTACTAATGGGCAAGGTAGTACCCAAAACGCCCAGTTTTATCAACGGGACGATCCGACCTCTGCCGACACTCTGCTGCAGTGTTCATACGATCTTAGGGCGTTTTGAAGCATATATTCTAGGAGTCTGCGTACCGATTTTACTGTAGCTGCCGTTTCTAGCTATAAGGCCCATACAAAGTTCGAAAATTTTCGCACGGAATGACAAAACTTCAAAACTTTAAAATTTCAAAACATGTGAATTCAAATCGCAAAATTCTATAGGCTGAATAAACAATTGAATGAAGATGAAAAACTAGACCAGAAGACGCAATATGTGACAAATTTATTGCTCATAGCTTCTTTAATTTCGGAAATATACGCCAAAATCGATTTCTTTTGTCGTTCTGACATTTTGCTATTAAGATTTTGATATTAAATTTATTTTGCAAACACTTAATATAGTCCTAGTACACCCCAACTACAGGGCATAACCCAAGTTGACATACCCTTTTCTCAGCTCTGGTTACAATTCTTCAGAAAAAATTAAATTCTTCAGAAACAGTTTTGGTTATTTATTGAGATCTTAAGTTTCAGAAGACTTTATTTTAATCAACTCAAAAATTTCTAGTTATATATAATAAGTTCTGAATGCAAGAAGAGATTTTACAGAAATCGGAAATATTGGATAACCCCAAACATTCTATAACGAAATGGTTATTTAAGAAAAAATATGAGTTTCTCTTGTCACAATTCCAAGAAGCTCACTTCTACTTTCTGAATAGCTTCCATAATAATAATGATATTGTGAAAACTGCAGCTTTGGATCTATTCTGCTCTCTAGTAGCCCCTGATTCACGAGATAAACCTCATTGCCTTGGATGGTTCTAGTCTGTTGACAACGTGCATCGAGATTCTATTACCACCAAAGAAGCTTGCCCTTCTTCCAGCAAGTACTCAGACTCAGTAAGTATTTATTAAGCGGGTTCCTTCTTAATCTCATAGAACGTAAAGTTGATAGAACCCATCGGCTCATCAGTATGTCCTGAGCCTGCAATACCCTGTAAGTAACCCAGTTAGCATCTCTGATGCTTTTTGCAGTTTCAAGTTTGGAAATTTATACTAGAGTAAAGGAAATCCAGAAATAAGGAAAACATCCAGAAAAAAAAGGAAGGAGTCCCAAAACGGTGATAAAACAATTCTTCGAGCTCCAAGCTTTTCTCCAAGTACGATCTTGTAGTGAAATTATTTTTGAAAATGTATTTTATATATTTTTGTTTGCAACTTTCGGTAGTTTGTATGAACCTTCAACTAGTTAGACGAACGATTGGTTTATATGCTGAACTTGATAGCTTAAAGGAGCATCTAAGTAAGCTGGACCTTCACAGAAACTTGTTGGTTAGAATTCTCGCAGCATTTATTTCTATTATTTGTAGTATAAATCTGTCTCTGGTAGCAATAAGTCAGTTATGAGCACCACCTTGACATAAAATAGAATACAGCAACGTGAGAGATCTGAATTGGGCTGTTCAGATCATCTCTCAAGAAATGATTCTAATGATGATCGTGCAATATATGATTCGAAGTTGGCGAACAGGTGGGCTTTTGTCAAGCAGTTTATTTATTTGCTGCGATTTTAGTCGCTTAAACTGCCTCTGTGATCAGCTAGTTCGCTTCTTCGAAATCTCAGGAACTCTGAAGACTCGATGTAGCACAAGGTTGCTTATGTAGTACGCGGAAGTTTTCTCTAAAAACGTAAGATTTTTATGTTTGAAGCCAGAGATGAAGCTAAAGTCTTCCCAATAATCCCAGATTGAAAAGGTAGAAACAGTTAGTCGTGAATAATGGTATAGTCTAACTGATCCATTTAAGACACATTTTAAAAATACCAGGGATACATAGCAAATTTAGGCTCAATTCCGATCACTATGCAATGTCTTTCTAGATAGATGGGACTTACTGAAAATAAGATGACATTAGATAAGAAGATTCGCAATGCAGTCTTGCCCAAAAACATTATAAAAACGATTATATACAAACTTTATGTTGAAGTATTTGAAATTCGGCAGATCTGTTGTTTACTATAATGGTATTATTAAGCAAGTCACGAATCTTTTATGATGAAAATAAAGTACATTGTAGTATCTTTAAGGCTATGAGTAGCAAATTTAATGGAAGTTTTGATATGCTTTCCATTAGCTTTTAAAAGCCCGACAACGACGACGACGAGACACCTGTTTGGCCATTGGCGTACCAGGCCTAGGCGTCTTGTTGCAAGCTGTAAGGAAGCCGTTGAACGACCCATTAGTTTCGCCCCATACAAGCCGCAAGACGAGCTGCAAACACGCCTTCGTAATGGCATTTGGAAATTTGTCAATCGTTGTTGCGAGCGTAGTCCTCCTCTCCAAGATGCTCCAACATGCTCCTAGCTAGCTTCATTGGCGACGTTTTTCAAGTGTGGCGGAAGTGTAAAAATAGCTTAAAGCGGTTCTTGTGCTTGCCACACTTTGTTGTACTCTGCTGCTGCTGCTGTTGCAACTAACGAAGCAATTAATTTCGTGTGGCACGTTCCCGCAGTGGCTGCTGCAGCAATTTCAGTTGATGCAACGCTAAGTGCTGCAAGTGCTACTGGAGCAGATGCTGCAGCGCCGGCGTTTGCCACACAATTGACGAATTGAGTCAAGTTTAACCGGCATAAATAAACAACAATTACAACAAAAACACAAAAAAAACAATAAGCTGCATTGTTGCAACAACAACAAGAGCAACATTAACTGGAAGCTTCACGCACGCGCCATCTATTGACAGACACCTGCCAAACAGCTATAACAACCAAACAACCGACCGACCAACTGACTGACTGACTGGCAACATGTTGCAGCAACAATTATATGCTGCATGCAGGTTTTCGCTGCAAGTATGCTTACTTAGTTGCAACGATTTTGGGCCAAACATAAACTAGCCCGTGTCGTCCACAGGTTGACCCAGTTTATGTTAAATGTATCTATAGCTTTTTGGCATAACCAGTTAGGTCAATTTTTTCATTTGTCTGGAAACGATGGCTTAAATGTTTTTTTTTTTTGTTTTATATTATTATTATTTATTATTTTTCGCAATAAATTCAAAATTTTTGTAAATAAATCAATATTTAGTTTGATATCAATAGTAAACGATATAACGAGAATTAAAGTATTGAGCATTGATTTCTTTCACATATAATAAGTTACAATTCACAACTGGTTAAAGCACTCAAACAGCCTTATGGCCTTATGGCCTTTGTTTTTTATATTTATATTTATATTGTTATTTATATTTGCTTATTACTTTGTATTCAACTTTTTTTTTGTTTAAACCGATTTTTAACCATAGTTCGAAAGATATGTTGGAAATTAAATTAAAAAAATATTGTTGGTAGTTTCTAGTTCAAATGAATGCATTTGTGGAATTTTTGGAAAAAAATAGATGTGAACTAATAATAATTTGCCTGACTGACTATTTAGTCAGTCGCCCCTGGGCGGAGCATTGGGGATCTCTATTAATAGCTGTTCGAAGAGAACAGGGACCTACAGTTTTTAGCCGAATCCGAACGGCGGTGTCTTGAATTAATAGAGACTTTCTTGGGCAAATAGCGTCTTTGAGCTAGCGATGCCAGTGCTAGGCAAATGTACCAGTGCTACTGCGGGGATTCGAACCATCGAACTTCGGTTTGTAAAGCGAGTACGCTAGCACTACGCCACCGACGGCCACAAATTAAAATGCCTTTAATCTGAGAGAGCACAGGACAGCGAGATGCGTACATCTTTAAACATTTCCTCATAATATATAAATATGAAGCACGAGCTATATTAGCGATTTAGATTATATGACGACCTCTGAGGTCACATGGGTGGAGACGTTTCAGGCGTCTTCGCGGTCTGTGACCGGCCAGGGCGCAAGCAAGAGAATTCGGGTGGGATCGTAAGCGATGCGCGTATCGGTCGCTTAGTTTATTTAACAACTCACCCACAAAAGGAATGCCTAGATCCTTGTGAAGGTTGCGAAATGAATTTTGAAATTTTATTTTCATGTTGAAAAAAACATCATAACGATTACGCGGTATAGGGGTTCGGCAGTGTGTATCCCGCAAAGTCGATGTGGCTTTGTCTATTAGGGGGCCACATGAGACTACTTTTTCTCCCATTCTAAAAACTTTATCTAAAGAGGGATTATGTGCATTTGTTGGTCAAGTTTTGTGCCCCAATCCCTCTTGTGGTCTACCAAATCTAGGTTTTCCTTCAGCGGAACGGATGGACACAGCTCAATCTCGAATACTCGAGTTTTTGATAAACATTTGGGCTTAAAAACTTATGGTCTGCTACGCCTCCTTCTTCTCTTCTTGGATAAACCTAGTATACTCTGGTGGAACCGTCGGGTACATGGTTTTATTATCGATTAAAAACTTTAAAAGATATAGGAAAAAAGGTATCAATTATAGACCCTCTTCCCTACGAACTGCACCGAGTTAAATAGCCCAAGGTCAGCATGTAGTGTCTTATATATGAGAGCCTAATAAAGAAGGAAACGTTGACATCATTACAAGGACGTTATGTAGAACCTTATATATGTAAGCCCAATAATGAAGTACATAACATACGACGATCCACCTTTGCCATAAGTCCATTCGTCTTGCGATTCGGAGTGCAGCCAAATTATAGCATCCTTTGGCATCAGTGGGCGCAAGGTAACCCACTGTGGGTCAACACCTGGACAGATTCCGATTTTTGCACTAATTTTTGCTGCATTTAAAGTACACAAACTAGCTGTGAGCAGTCTTGAGTTTACTAGAACCAACCGATACCAACCGATACCATAACGATAAATATCAAACGAACTCCAAAAGCGCGTTAAAACTTTAACGCTTTAAAGTAAGATATTTTTCTGCTAGCTCTAATAATGCCATGCAGTCTGAATATGTTTTAATTATAGCACCTTGGCTGACATTAATCAATGTCTGTGTGGGTTTTTATTTTTTTTCTTGTATCTATAAATACATTTCAGTTGTGGGATCATGACTTAATTTTAGCTGTGGTTGTATTCTTATGCAAACTGACAGTAGCTTTATTGTTATTGTCATGTAGGCAATTAATATTGACGACGCCTTTTGTTTCAAATATCGTTTAAAAGACAATTCTTCATGGTTTTTGATAAGTTCTGCTGTGTTCTTAATCCCATTACCAATCGTCTGTGTTCTTCTATAAATACAGGCAGCGCTTTTTCTCTCTCTCTATATATTTGTTGCCTATTTTCATATTTAATTGCAAGCCGATGATGACGTAGGCAACTGTCGCCACCTTTAATATCTGTCAATAAGCCTTAGTAGATAGCTTCAAAAGTAGGCGCAATGATGCTTTAAGAATAGAACCATAATGAGACAACAGCAGCAACATTCAATCTGTCTATCAATACCCTAGTCGAGTGTAAAAGTTTTCCCAGAGTTTCTGGACTTATCGCTGCCGGTGCAGCTGCATATGCTAAATAGCCAGGCATAACCATAAGCATAATCATAAGCTTAGCGCTGGAGCCAAGTAAACACTACTTAGACTACCAAAGCAATCGCAATCACTAAAAATACACTGAGATAAATTTTGCCAAATTTGAATTCTATGTAAGTGAAATAATTTTCTTTGATTTTGCCTCGAATTTCCAAAGTAAGATTTTATAACTCTTTTGGGGAGGATCTACAAAAAAAAACCTTTTTTTTTGAAGCGCGGAACTTTTGAGAATTTTTTTTTTCTTTAGAATCTAGTCGGCTGGGTCGGAATATCGCGACTTTAATATTTCTAAATAAATAATTTTTAAAATATCACTTTCGTTTTAAGATTTCGTGGAAATATGATTATTTTTTAAGTAAGCCTGGAGAAAGTAAAAATATTAAAATCTTGTTGACCGGAACGGGATGTCCCTTTATATGTCCTGCAACTTCCTTGATTTATAAAAAAAAATAAAATTATTTGACATATTAGGGGACATTTGGAGAAACAGAAAACATATCCCGACTTACTGAAGAATTGAGTTTTTGATAAATCGCACTCATTCTGAGAATTTGGGGAAATAAGCTATGACGGTTCGGAAAATTTTAGAAAAAGTAAACATACTGAAATATAGTCGAACGAATTGAGATATCCCGACTTTACGATATCCAGCATTTTTTTTTTTTTAAATTACAATTTGTGGAAATGCAACTTTTTTAAGTAAATATACTAAAAATTTGTGGGACGGTTCGAATAGATTGGGATAACCATAATAGAATATATTTTTGAATTTCTGAAAAGTTTTTGAAAATCACAAAGAATTTGTGCAAATGTATGCAGAGAACAAAACGTACAAAATATTTTCTATATTATTAGATATTATAAAAGATTTTATATAAACTCCTGCACATCGCCTACATTTTAGGTACATTTTTTCTACCAGTGTATATATGTAGCAATGTGATGCTGTGCGCCCACGTGCAATACAGACAAGACGAAACGAGGCGAGGCGAGACGAGACGAGAGCTTGTAACAAATATTCAAGTACAGTTATGCCAAAGCGTTATATACTTAATTAATTTATAATACAGATTCAATTAAACAACATCACGTTGATGATATCCGCCATATACGTGTTGCAAGCTGGCCAATAGTATTTCAAATGTTTCATTGCAACATGGAACCCGTTTTAATAGCTAACCAGCTAGCCAGAAGATAAAGACCAACATAGCCATGACCAAAGCTACCGCCTTGGTGGCACATACAACATGCCCCCAATAATGTTGTATGCTGATGATGTTGCAGCCTTCCCAAGTTCCGTCTCTGCGCGTTACGCGTTGGGCAAAAAAAGTGCTCCGCAGTTGAAGTTTATGCAAATGCATTTTTGCAATCATCGACGACATTGCGTCGGTGTTGGAAAACGCGTTATAATCAACATCTCACCTGCTGCATGGTATATTTGATTGAACTCAGGTGTGCCAGTTACACAAAATACAAAAATTCAGATTGAGTTACAAAAATAAACTATAAACCCATGCGGAGTGTACACGTGACACAAGTCCAACTGCATTCAATTCAATTCAGAGGAAATTGAAAAACAAATCACTCATTTAAATGCCTTAGTCGAAATTCAAAATGAGTGATTTATCAACGAGAAACAGTGCTGCACAGTGTTACAAGAAACTTCAATGTGTCTGGAATTTTGAAAATACTACTCAATATTTGGATAAAAATATATCTGAAGCATATGATGTGATTATGTTTTTAAGCGAAACTAAAAAAATTAGACACTTTTAACAATCATTTTTATTATTTTTATTTTTTATTAAAACCATTGTATTTTAAAAATTAAGAAATAAGTGTTATTTGGCGATTTTTAAATAAATATTGTTATTTTATTTTTTTATAATAAAATTTTGATTTTAAAAATTTATATTTTACTATTAAATTATGAAATATAATTTTATTATAAAATTGTAACTAAGAAATTAAAAAGTAAGAGTTATCTTGTGATTTTTAAATAAAAATTGATATTTTACGTATATTTTGCAATTTTTATTTTATTATACAAATTGTATTTAAAAAATTAAAAAAAGTTATTTCACGATTTTTAATTAATATTTAAATTTTAATTTTATTTTATTTATTTATTAATATGTAATATTTCATAATTTAAAAAAAATAATTTTTGTTTTTAAAAATTAAAAATAAAAGTTAAAAAAAAAATTATTATTATTTCATAATTTTATTATATAAATTCTATTTAAGAAATTAAAAAATAATAGCTATTTCGTCATTTTTAAATAAAAATCTATATTTTACTAATATTTCATAATATTTATTTTATTATGTTTTGTTATAAAAATTTTATTATAAAATTAAAAAAAGAGTTATTTCACGATTTTTAATTAAATATTTAAATTTTATTTTTATTTTATTTATTTATTAATATGTAATATTTCATAATTTAAAAAAAAAAATTTTTGTTTTTAAAAATTAAAAAATAAAAGTTAAAAAAAAAATTATTATTATTTCATCATTTTATTATACAAATTTTATTTAAGAAATTAAAAAATAATAGCTATTTCGTCATTTTTAAATAAAAATCTATATTTTACTAATATTTCATAATTTTCATTTTTTATTACAAAAATTTTATTTAAAAAATTAAAAAGTTATGTCGTGAATTTCAATTAAAATTTGAAATTTTAAACTATTATTTTAAAATTTTTATTTCATTATTTATTAACTTTTTTTTTATAATTTTTTTGTTATTATTTATTGATATTATTTTTGTTGTTCTTATTCAAAATAAGAGTTATTTCGTTTTAATTTTATTTTTAAATAAAAGTTGATATTTTACTAATATTTCATAATTTTTATTTTAAGGTCAACAAAAAGTGTTATTTTATAATTTTAACGAAAAAAAAATAAAAATTGTTTATTTTTATTTTTAAAACTATAAGAGTTGCTATTTTAATTAAAATTTGAAATTTTGAACTATTATTTTAAAATTTTTATTTCATTATTTATTAACTTTTTTTTTTTTATAACTTTTTTGTTATTATTTATTGATATTATTTTTGTTGTTCTTATTCAAAATAAGAGTTATTTCGTTTTAATTTTATTTTTAAATAAAAGTTGATATTTTACTAATATTTCATAATTTTTATTTTAAGGTCAACAAAAAGTGTTATTTTATAATTTAAACGAAAAAAAATTAAAAATTGTTTATTTATATTTTTAAAACTATAAGAGTTGCTATGCCGTCTTTAAAAAGGATAACGAACAAAAAAATGCTACCTAACAATTTTAAAAACTAATGATGCAGATCGGTTCATAGTTAAAAATAGTTTAGAAATAAAATGTTTTTCACTTTTTTTTGGAATTGTGACTAAAGTACTGAATATTTTTGTAACCTTAGTTTAAGTTGCGAGATTCCAGCTTGATTATAAAATTAAAAATGTTGTAGTTTATTATATCACGCCTCAAATACAGATGTTGGCGTTACAATACTATTTTTGGCGTGTATGCAACGTCACAATCAAGATTTTGGATTGTGAAAAAATGCTTTGTGCTTTTACCAATATGCATTTATGCCCGACAAAGTGAGCACCCCAATTCTGTCACTTGAGCTGTCTGAAGGCCTCCATTTGCTGCAGCCCAAATGCACAAAATTCTGGTTCCTTTTTTTTTTAGCAATTTGCATTAATAATCTTACTATACATTAAGTGTCACGTTTAAGCTATTCAGGTCTCGTTTGTATTCAAATTATTCGCAAAAAATCTATTCGAATGAACCAAATCGCTACTGCGTTTTATTTTTTTATTGTGATTATGATACCATTATTAGGCCACTTAACGAGAAACAATGAAGCTTTTAAAGCGATTAGGAATGCTTATAATGGGGTAAAATATTTTGTGAAATTTTATTCACAGTGTAATTTCTGATAATCGGAGGCCAGACTAATGACAAACTTTTATGCACTTTTTCAATGTTATGCTAAAATCGAAGATGCAATAATTTTTGGACCTTAAATTCGAATTCAGCGACTCTAAAAACAGTTAGTAAACATGGTCTTAACTGCGAACCGCAAAAATCGATTGTCTGTGTGTGAAACGAAAATGAACCGAAATTGAAAATAGTCAAAAAACTTTCCGTTTTCATATATTTTTAATCTCAAAAAAGTGTTTTTATGATTTTGTTTAATTGTGACTAAACTTCTGAATATTTTTGAACCAATTTTATTTTTTAATCTAAGTTTTCAATAGAGCTCTTTAAAAACAGAAAATTTTATTTTTAAACAACGTATTTTTAAAAGAAAAAATGCATCTAGAAAAAAAACCTACACTTGGAGCTAGAACTCTCGACGTACGCAGTCGACGAAAAAATTTCGCACTTATGTAAATATAAGTAAAACAAAGAATATCTTTATCTTTTGAAAAATTTTTAAGCTAAACTGAGTGATCCCTCAAAATAAAAAAAAAAATTGGTTTTTATAAGCCTAATAATATGCTTATATGTACATCAAAAAGTTTAGGAAATGCTTCTTAGAAAATTCTTATTTCTTTTTAGAAAAAATTCTTAATTCGAGAATGTTTAAAACGATTTTAAAAACAAATGCTTTTTAATAAATAATTCAACATTTTTAAGAATGTTAAGTCTTAACGCAAATATTCGGAATATTTAAGAGAACGAAAAATTCCAGATTGAAACAATTTTTTTTAAATTTATTTCGAATTCGAAATTAGATCGACTTTTTTTTCTGAGTATAAGCCGTAAAATTGTGCTGTAGAAAAACTTGCCTTATACCAAAAAAAAAAACACACTAAATTAATGGCAGTAAGGAACTGAAGCTTACAAGGGAAACAGGCGGCCCAGAGAAACGAAAACACAATTATTATTCAAATTCTGGTACAACCCTGATCATTTGGGTGTATAGTGGTATCTTTGTGGGGACTTACTCGTTCTAGAATTTAAAGCGATAAGTTTTTATCACGCACCTTACATGATCCTTAACCTTTTGGGTATATAATATAATTAAAATTCATAAAAAAGGCGAAAACGTAAAAAATTTTTCTAGACGTGTTAACCGATTTCGCATCACAGTGTTCTATAAATGCGTCGCATTGTTGCAGCGCCACTCCCCGCCACGGGTTAGTTGTAGGTCTTCTGTAAACTGCAGCTGTAGCACTCAATAGTCCCAACAACTGCATTTGTTTTGTTGTTGTTGTATGCAATTGTCGTTTGTAAAAAAAGTTTGAAAAAATCGACTAATGCAAATGGCAATCAAAATAGAGTATCTATCGAGTATTGCATTGAAATTGACTGCTCTTCGTAGATAGATGCTGCGTTTTGGGGGGGCTTTGTTGTCTTGGTGCATGTTGTTGTCAACATTGTTTGCTGTTGTTGTTGTTGTTGTTGTTGTTGTTGCTGCTGTTGTACTACTTGCAACATTGAGAATTTGCATGGGCAGCAGACAGAGTCAGACAGAATGCGGCGATCGTTGCACGCGCCAAGGTTTTTTCCTGGGACAAGCAGCTAAGCAAACCGCTAACTACCAGGCAATGCACTGGACCAAAGTCGAACCCCATCCAAATAGTAGCTGCAGTCTGGGCAGGCACAAGTTGAAGCTACGGCCCCAACCGGATGAATGAGTTTTGCAATGTGAATAATACGCAAACAACAGCGTCTGGAAAATTTATGCGCGGGCGTCGGAGGCTGGAGGATTACGTCTTTGGCCGCGTGGCCCACAGGTGACCGGACTGCACCAAATCAGAGCAAAATGCATCACGTTGCATGAATCGATATATACGTGTGTGTGTGTGTGTGTGTGTGTGTGTGTGTCTGACAAGGGTTTGATTGCAATGTATGCATTTTTTTTATGTAAATGTTTTTCATTTGGTTAGCTCTCTCTAGAAGTGTGTGACAAAAATATTTTCGACTTTCATAAAAAAAGCTTTAAAAATAGTGTCGGGTCAAGGAAAAGCTAATCTGTATGCTATTACACAATTTTTTTTTTTTTAAATTTCCAGCATTCCATTGCGACTGTAATACTTTCTACATGGAGCACGGGCGCGCAAGTTCAAATAATGCAAAGAGCGAAGATACTTGAAGTGCGATACTTTATAAATCGAACTTTTGTAGTAAAATTATTTTTACAAAATTTCCTTGGATTGTTGAATTTTAATAACTGAAAATTTAGTTATGAAGTTAATTATTACATTACGATTTTTTGTTAATTTTTTTTGTCGCTGAAATTATTTTAGAAACCTTAGTTGACTTATTTCTTAAAAACGCAATTAAAAAATTTAAGTATTTTGAAACAAATCGAAAAAATTAAAAAAAAAAAAACTAAACATTGGGGTTGACTTTTCTTGAACAATAAATGATAAAAAATTGCATTAAAATAAAAAAAAATTGTATTTTAATTTTTTTAGCTGTTTTATTTTTATTTTTTTAATTAATGTATATTTTTGATTTCGTTTCGGAACATTTTATGTGCTAAGATAGTAATTATAATAAAAATCTGTAGCTCCTAAGTTTCAGAATATTGAGTTTAAAACTTGAATTACAAAAAAAAAAAATGGATTTTTAAATATTTAAATAATTTTAGCTATTTTTTTTGTTCCTAAAATTAAAGTACGTTCTTGATTTTGTTTCAAAAAATCAGTATCTCCTTAATTTAAGAAAGTTATGCTTATGATGGCGTATCCAAGCACTTCATGAAAACTTTCCTGTACCTGTAGATACGAACGAAAAATCTGCAAAGGAACCTTGGATATTATGGTAAACACTTTCGAAAATCTCAAAAACCGATTTTTGTAAATAAAATTTTTCCCATTCCCGATTGCGTATTCAAAACAACGGGAAAGCAAAGAAAGCGTAACGAATTCTTTACAAAATCAGTCTAGGACACGTTCTAAGATTAATCGCGTCTGAGATAGATTAATTAAATTAAATCAAACGAAATCTAGTTTTAACTTTTTATAAATCAAGGGATAGATTATGGTGTACTGTCTATCAGTAATATATTATACATATATGTTTCTCAAACGACGCGTAAAAAAAAAATTATAGTTAACGTAGCCTGTTGGAGACCCCAATTATTTTCATCAAATTCATAAAAAATTTATAATATTGACAACTCTTGTATAAAAATAAAAATTATGAAAATATTTTGAAGGTTTTGGAATAGAAAGAATATTATCAAAAGATCTTCTATGGATTGGCTTCTATACAAAAAATACAATTTTTCAAAATATTTCGACTGTTTTTATCAAGTTTTAATAATGCTCTCAATTACTGATTTCAATTAACTCAACTTATATAAAAATTTGGTATTTAAAAAATGACAATTTGTTCATCATCAAAATGGATGAACATTAATAAGACTTAATATAATCTAATTAATTTATTATTATTAATTTATCTTAATGTAAATCAAAAACGCGCTTTTTATCCATTTAACAGCTACACTTATTTTAAAAAATATTTTTTTGAGAAATATTTTTTTTAAAAATCCCGAGATAAAGCAAAAATAATAGTACAGTAGACAGTGGTCCGGTTTGCCTAATTTTTAGAGCATCCTATTTTTATAATTTTTTATCAATATTTTTTTAAACAGGCATATTCATTAGAATTAAAAATATTTAAACCAAAATTAATGTTTTTCAAGAGTTACAAAGTTTTAAACAAAAATATATCTTTATTCGTTGAGAAGATATGGCTTGTAGTCCAAAAATGAAAAACCCAATTTTCAGTTATCGATAACTCGATACATAATCGGCATTTTGACGTGGTTACTATTGGCTAGTAGCGCTACCAAATATGTAAAAATCATCAAAATCGGAGAAGTTTGGGGAAAAGTGGCCCGCTTGACTTATTTTTTTACCGATATATATAATTTAAAATTTGTATAGGCAATTTGAGTAACATCACGCCAAATACTATGGTTAATAAAATAAATGAAAAAGTTTTTCAAAACATACTAAAAAAAAACTTTATACCAAAACTTTTTGTACGTCGTAACGTCACGTTAAAATTTAAATGCCTTTATATTTACAAATTCAAACATTTATTAAAAAAAAATGTATTTCCAATGTCTCTGAATCTCCCAAAATTCAGCCAAAGTTGCAAAAATGATATGGTCACACTAGACGCTTTACAGTCCTACCCAATACTAACTATTCCATTATTTTAGCACCGTCTTTCCAAGTCCTGCATCCAACTCTAACCGAAAATAAGAGCCGCCCGAGGCTTAGCTTAAAAAGCTATTTACTTTTTAAATAAATACTTAAGCTGCCTCGAACGTCGATCGATCTGCGATAAAACTCGGCTCATGGTTATTTAAGTTAATATACGCTTGGATACATACATATATGGGAAAAGCTGTTTTTGTTTTTTTTAATGCCACTCATTTCCACTATTTTAATAACCTTATTGTGAGTGCCCGGCCGGCCACATTGGATACGCTGCCACCTCAGTCTCCTGCAGCCAGATTCAGAGGAGCATCCAGCCAAACGGCTGATAAATCTTTATGGCCCGGCGTTCAGTTTAATAAGTTAAGTTGTGCCGTATTGTCAAAGTTGAAGATCTCGTGTTTCCCATTAGCATAAAATTTAACGACTTTAAATTAGCGACAGAGCAACGACGATTTGGGGTGGCACTGACGACAGCCTGGCGGCGGCATACCTTATGGTATATGCATACCAACTTGAACCCAGCTGGAGGATGCCTTTTGACCTCGACTCTATCGCGTCAATCGCTTGATATTCGCTAGTTTCATTTTATATAATTTGCCAACTCAGTATATATATATATATATATATTTTTGAGAAAACTGCAAAATATGCAAGCCCAGTTGCTGCCGAGGGGGGCATGCTATAATGCACAACTCCTTGTTCTGTACCCAGACACTGCTTAAGTGCTGTACCCTTGGTATGATTGTTCTCAATAAGGCAGGAGTTCATTAAATCATCCAACATGGCCAAGTGAAAAGGAAAACAATGCAATATGACTCTATCAATGGATAGAATAGTTTGCACTTCGTCATCATCATGGCATTCGTAACTATTGATGGTAATCAAACGTATTCGTCTACATTTAAACACTTCCGACTCCTTCATAAAGCCCACAACGTATTTATAAGAGTTGGGAATAAAAAGTGATAGTCTATCACCGTGTTCCATAAGTTTATCCCGAAATAAGATGGCTGCCACATCTGGATAAGTTCCCACGCACTTTCGTACTAGAAATTGCTCGTCGGTAGCGAGATATTTGCATTGTTCTTCAAAATTATTAATTTGTACTGTATCTTCGGCTGGCAAGAGGCGTAATTTTAGAAACAGCAGTAATACTAGGTACTTTCGTAAGCGCCGCATTTCTACAGTTCTTCTCTCTAAATGGATAAAAAAAATACTAAATAAAAAAATAAAAAAAATGTATAACTTAAAATTTTTTCTTTCGTGTATAAATAATATTTAATATTCCCAGTCTACGTAGTTAGAATTGTAATCGTAATAATGCATAGGGTTTTCCAGAGTAACCAATCTATAACTTTGGGAAACATCTCGATATATGGATTGCACCTCTTAACGTGAGAACTTACTAACCCTATTTTAGACATTGAAATTAAGTACCTGATACTTGGCATAAACTTTTCTTATAATTGCAATAAGAACATGTGGTGTCCAGTTTGGCCCGATCGGACCAATATATTATATGAGTGTTATCGGCCAAAAATAATGCCTTTGTACGGCATAATCCAAAATCCATATTCTTTGGCAGTAATTGCAGAAATTTAGATACGTAACTGAATCTCGGCACAAACTATCGACTCAAAATAATGTCTTTGTGCGGCGTAATCCGATGGAGATACGGATCTGAGTCTCGGCAAAAACTCTTCTTTAATTTTCAATAAAAACATTTGTCGAAATCACTAAATAGTGTTATACAAACTGTCGACCTAAAATAAAATTTTTTACGTCATAATTCGAAATCCAAATTGTTTGGCAGAAATTGGAACAACTCAAACTTCTCTTTCATTTGCTAAAGAAACATTTATCGATATCGATAAAATCGTAACACTGTATCGTATAAGTTTTATAAAAACTATCGAATTAAAATAAGATCTTTGTACGGCATAACTCTTTATCACTTATCTTTCATTTGCAATAAGAACATTTGTCGAAATCGAAAATATCGGATCACCATATAGTGATATATATTCGGCCCTATGCTCCTCCTAGGGGCGACTACTCGTAAATGCAAAATTAAGCTCTACAGTAGCCTAGGAATACATATATATATATATGTAGTGTTATACAAACTATAGACCTAAAATAAAGTTTTTTTTACGGCATAATCAGAAATCCAAATTGTTTGGTAGTAATTGGAAAAATGGAGATATGGAAAAACTCAAACTCCTCTTTCATTTGCAAAAGAAATATTTATCCATATCGAAAAAATCGGAAACTTATGCTATAGTTTTATAAAAACTATCGAACTAAAATAAGATCATATTAGGCATAAGCCGACTTTAAAATTTTTTGCAAGAACTTCGAAAAGTGGGGATTAGGCAGAGAATCTTCTTATGATTGCAATAAGCACATTTGTCTAGATCGATCCAATCGAATCATATATAACAGCTATATAGAAATTTACCTAGAAACTATGGGCGATAAAAAAGGTTTTAATGCGTGAAACTTGTTTCTAATTGTTTTTCTATACAATTTTGCAAAGACTGATATGGATCGAAATACTATATGAAATAATTGTTATGGATCGATGTACAAAAATAGTCTTTGTACAGGAAACTTTTTTATTAATTATGATATCGCAACGAAACTTGCCAGTTTTAAGAAAGTTTGATTGAAATCGAATTATTGTACATTAACGAAATTGGATTGTTTTCACTATTTCGAAATTAGGCGAGAGAGGTACCGCAGTTAAACTACTTGTTGTTGGACAAAAAATTTTCTTGACTGGGACTTGAAAATGGGCCAGCCTCGAGCCAACTTCAAGCTTTGTTTGTTGTGATCAAAGTTTACTAGATGCAGGCAACAGGATTTTGAGAAAGCTAAACTAAATAAGTTTAAAATTATTATATTTAAGCTCTGTTGCAAAGCAGAAAATACTTATTTATCGGTTCCGAGATGAAGCATATTATGGACTTCATCAAAATTTTGTTACGGAGAATCGAAACTCTAATCATCTTAAACAAGTGCAAGTGAAATTGGAAGTGATTTCTTATCACGGACCATATATGAATGACAAGAAAGCTCAGCGCTACCCGGTTGGATTCGAAAAATGCCTTTGCTTAGAGCATCAACGTTGAAGATGAGAACAAATATGGAATTATGGATCACAAGAGTTTTGAAAAAACAAAAATCGAATTCACTTTCGACTTTCGAGTGAAAATATGCAAAATCTGAAGAAAATAACGTCTATGCACAGAAGAAATGAAAATACTATATAAACTTGATTTTACTGCACATGTAGGGGAATCTCAATTTTGATGAACCCAGCTCATATAAGCTCCAAGTTCTAGGCGTTCATAGTGACGAGCGGACTTTGGTGGATCTGCGGCCTCTTATTCATACCACAAACTTAATATACCCCTTACCTAAAACTATAAGGTATAACAACATGGTGTGCTATATATTAGGTCCATTACTGGGCTTTGTGTGATTCATGGTCAGAGTTCGTGACTTGCATTTAAGGTGAGCGCAGAAATGACACATGCTTTGTATTACTCAATCCGTAGCTGACATGAAAGCCTCAACAAAACAATATACATATCTAAAACATTCGCTGATTTAATAGTTTAATTATGGAAAATTACTGTTTCAATTAAAAGCCTAACCAGACTGCAACTGTTTGCTCATTTGGTATGTTGCCACACTTTGGTTGCAATCGCAAATTATATCGATAGCACTTAGCTATCTTTCTATGCTCTAATATCATTTTAAATACATACTTACAAATCCCAATTGAGTGCTGCCTGTACATAATTCCTTTGATTGAAGATATTAAAACGGCAAATTTAAATATCAAACTGGCAAATTGTTAAATCCCAACCTACCGCAACATCGTTGGCAATGCCACAACACTGACACTGACACTGACAAGCCAACCCACCTCCCCCCACCCAGTTGTTGTCTCTGATTGACTTTTCCGGGCAAACAGTTGGTTTAATCAGCGTGTTGCGCCATCCAACCAATGACTAGTGTCCATCATCCAGAATTGATGTGAAAATGATTGCATAATCCGTTTACTTGCCACAATGTGGCAGACTGTAAAAGCTGACACATTTAATTACAACATACTCGATGATTATTCAAGACTATTATAAATGCTTTGGGTAGGTAATTGTAACACAATTTTTAGAAATATAAATTTACACCAATTTTACTACTAGAGTTGGACTTTTAAAGACATCTGGAAAAAAGTGCTACAATAAACTAGGAGACCCTGTTTCATTTTTCTTTACTAAAATAAAATTTATTTCTAAATACTGTAACATACCGCAACTTTTCTTGGGCTTAGTTTATTTTCTTGAAGTGCAAGCTGCTTGCAAGCAGTCTGACAAGCAGTTTTTAAAAATGTTAGTGTGGGGTACTTTTTCCAAAAAAAAAATCTTTATTTGCAATCAAATTTGTGTTGGAGATTTTAGACGTATTCAAGTAAAAGGGCTGGGGGCAGAGAGGACAGGATTTTGTGAATATATCAGCATAATATTGTTGTTTAGGCTCACATAAATTTGCATACTAAAAAAAAAATTTCGTTTAAAGTTGAGCGCGGAAAAGTTTCGATTTTTTTTTTTATGAGTAGGTAAAGTAATTTGAATTCTTCGGAAAATAAAGAGTTTGTTTAGTGCACCGTCGATAGTCACTACCGTGCCCTACTTTTCTTTCGACGGCCATGGATTCTAGTACTCTGCTGTGAAACTATCATAGAACGACTGTGTCGAAAATTTTGGTCTGAATAACCTTAGAACATGAACGTTAATTAATTTTATTTCTTTCGTTGGTCTGTCTCCAAATTGCAGATTCAGGCTAAGTTTTTGGATAATCCAGTTGTCAAAAAAATATACCAAATGATATTCTAGAGTCAAATTATTTAAATTCTGAGAATACCTATGTAATTTTTTAATTTTTTTTTTTTCATTTTTCCTTATTGTGACATACGTACAATTTGAGAAGAACAAAAAAAATCTTCCAGCAATACGGAAGGTTTTCTAAATAAATATTATTCAGCTTTAAGATAGCAAAACTTTCTTTTCCAATTAAAAAAATGTGGTACAGTCGAGGCGGTGCCCGACAGTGGAATACCCTGTACCTTTTGTGTCAAAAAAATTTTTCCTGCATATTCCATCTAAGAACTTTCCAATTGGAATTTATTTTTTTTTGGTGAAAATCGATATTTATACCTATAAGTTCCCTAAATTTTTACCGATTTTGATGAAACTCGAATGTTACGTCAAAGAAGTTATTTAAAGTATATGGGGTAAGTTTCAAGTTGGTATGTTGAGGGGTGTGGGAGAAAACACGGTAAATGGATTGCGGGGGGTGGGGGGACCGCATCGATAAAATTTGGATGTGGATTTGTTCATTAGAGCCACATGAATGAGCTTACCAAAAATTGTGATTCTAGGCCACTTGTAGCCATAATTGCGTAGAGTCAAATATTGACGCAGTTTATTGGCAAGGGGAGGTGAAATTTGCACATTTTTGACTATAACTTCTGTTGTATTTGTCCGATTTTGTTCATTTTTTACACATAGATGCATGTAACTACAACGCATCGCTCTGTTAAATTTCAGATGAAAATACTAAACGGTGTGGCTAAAAACCGCGAAAATCTACAGCGGGGGAACGGGGCAAGATATTGACAGGATTCAACAAACTTCATCTGCTTAGGAAATATGCGCACCAGCTGGTAAAGTTTCGTGTCTCTAGCTCTTATAGTCTCTGAGATCTAGGCGTTCATACGGACGGACGGACGGACGGACGGACGGACGGACGGACGGACGGACGGACGGACGGACGGACATGTCTCAATCGCTACCCGAGGTTATGATAAGCATTTTGGTATAAAGGACTTGGGGTCTGCCACGCCTCCTTCTGTCCGTTACATACATTGCACAAACCTAGTATACCCTTTGTACCTATAGGTACAGGGTATAAAAATAAAATTTACCCAAATCTTAATTCAGATAATAAGATATCAAGATTTTTGTGACTTAATTTAAAAACAAATTATTTTAATTTTATAGAATATGTAAATGTATCAATAAATCTAAAAAATTAAATATTTTTAAAGATTAAAGTAAAGTAAGACAGAAGAAATTTTAATTTCGATAATCTTCAATTTATATACAAGCCGGGAAAAAATCAGCAAACGACGCAAGTTTTTGTTTCAGATAATAAGATATCAAGATTTTTACTTTCATTTCTAAAGACAAGGACTGCTTTTGAAAACAAAAAGTCTCCAAGATAAATATATTCAGAATTGAGATAAGACCCACAACTAAGTTTCGGATTTTTCAGCAAAAATTGATATTAGATTTTATGATTTTTAAAATGCTATATTTTTTTAAAAAATAAAATTTTTTTTCGATTTTTTAACAATCATGAAAAAAAATTATATAAAAAGTCTAAAATCGTGACCAAAAGCTTAATTTCGGATTTTTTAGCAACATTGAAATAACATTATATGCATTTTTTATCGTTATGCAATATTTTAATATTATTTAAAAAATCTTAAGTCATGCAAAAGATTAAAATTTAAATATTCTGAAAATTTAAGACTTTTTTCTTTATAAAGGCTTTTAATTTTAATTTAAGAATTTTTGGTACAGTAATGAGAATTTTTTGTGTTATTTTTTTTTTGTTTAAGTTTAAAATTTTATTATGCTAAGAATATTAATATAAACATTTTTCATCTTAATTCAAGACTTTTGGTTTTAATTTTTAGAATTTTTGGTATGATTTAAGTCCAAGAATTTAATAACTAGCTCTTTTTTTAAGAATTACAGTCTTGTGTGAAGACGTTTGATTTTACTTTAGAATAAGAACTAAAACCAAGAATACCAACAATCTTAATTCAAGATTTTAGATTTCCTATAAAAAAATATATTAAAGGTATATGATATGTGTTAAAAATAAGGTATTTGCGAAAGGTGTTTAAGAATATATTTGGATTAGTCCCAAACATCAGCAGCTTAGAAAGGTGAAATTTTAAGCCATTGAGAGTTAAACTCAGCTAGCTTCAACATAATATTAAAAAAGATTTCCAAATGAATTTGAACTTTTTTGATTCGTGAATAATTTAAATAAACTTAAAATTAAGCTAAAGAATTAAAAGCTATTTTAAACAAAAAACAAACTATTCTTCACTATTAAGCATACAAGTTTATTTGAAAAAGAATTTAAAGGCAAATCTGCAGATTTGCAGCATTTAAAATATTCGATAGTTTTTGTGGTTCTTAGAGAGGACTCCCTGCTAAGTTTGTGCGCTCATTTATTAAGTAATTTATTAAGTTATTGATTCTGTCAGGCATAGCTGAGCATTGGATGAACTTTAATTAATTGTGTATTAGTTGGGAATAAGAAGAATCACAACAACTACAACAATAACATGCTGTATAATAATAATGATGACAAGAGGGTCGTTCTTCTAGAGAAGCGCAGAATGGACAAAACTTAACGGAACTCGCTATGTTTATGAAAAAAAAAATAAATTTATTGATTTTGTCATTAATCGGTTTCCTTTTACGTGTTTTTGTTGTTGCTTTCTTGCTTTCTTTGCATCTTTCTTTCAATTGATTTTATATCGTTTCTTTTGGTTTTATTTTGCTCAGCTTTTGTTTGCTTTCATTTGCTGCTCAGCAGGTGTAGCCAAACACACGTTTATGAGTAAGTGTGTACACACTCGTGAAGTGAGTATTCTTAGCCAAAAGTCACCACAGGTGGCAGTCGCCATGCTCATCATGTTGACAACAGTCAACATTATCACCCCAACATTGCTGACCAATGATTGGGATACATAATTCATTAATGCAATGATTGATCGAATGGGTTGGCCATGGGTCCGCCTCATAACAAATTCAAATTCACTTCTCCAACGACGGCCGGCCAGACCCAGAAACAGCTCGACTGACTCCACACCACTCTAGTCGGATCGGATCGGATCGGAAGTAACTATGCCATTTATGAAACTCTACGCGCACGCGCGCTGTCGTTCTCCATATTAATTAGAGGCAGCCAGTTCACTGTCCCCCACCCTATGCTAGCTATCCACTTCTTGCGCTGTCTCTGTCTCGGACGCTCTCTGCACTTCCGCTTTCCTCAGTACTCGTCTCAGACGCGCGCGCTCTCTCTCTCTCTCCCTGTCTCCCGATTCTCTGACTTTTGGAAATTGTGTCACGCATGTCAATATATATACAATATTGTGCTCATTGTGCCATATAACTAAATGGTATAGGTATCAATTGTACACTGAAAGAAACTCAGCTTTTGTGCGTAAAATAAATCAAGTCCGCTACTATGCTAAAAGATTTGTTAAAGAGTGTGGGCAATTTATTAAAAAAAATATTTTGAGCGACGTGTTTTCCAAAACTGTTGCAATTTTCCAACTTATAGCGAAAACTGCTACAGTGGAACTTCCATATAACGAACTGCTCTACAACGAATTTTTGCCATATTACGATTTTTTCTTAAAACAAATTTACTATATAACGAAGCGAAATTCTGCAAAGCGTTCATATTTCTAGTCAATTGGGAATAGTGCAGACCATCGCTGCAAAAACATCGATGTATCGATATATCGAGTTTTAAATTAAGATAACATAAGGAATGCATATTTTGTTCCGCTCGGAATGTTTGTCTTTTTAAATTGTGAAACGAAATGAAGCAGTACAAGTAAAGTCAGGGTGACTAGAGAAGTCAATGTACCCATGTCTGTACGTCCGTATGAACGCCTAGATCTCAGAGATATTAAGAGCCAGAGCAACTAAACTTTCAAATCAAATGCCTCATTATTATATCGAGTTTATATTATATAGTTCCCATAAAGGTGTGTCAGAGGACCTCAAGATCATTTTGATACACAATTCATTTCTTTATAAAGATATCAAATTTGGCATTCGGTTTTTTAGAGATCCCCAACACTGTAACAAATTTGATCAAAATCGGTTGACAATCTTCTGCTTCTTCTTATTAGCTTTACAGTCTTTGGTGGACCATAGCTTCCGCAACAATCTCTCTCCATTTGTCTCTCTCTACAAGGACATCTCTCCAGTGTCAGACACCTATTTTTCTGAGATCGACTTCTACATCATCCAGCCATCGTTTCTTTGGACGTCCTCTTCTTCTACCTCCAATCGCTTGCAATACAAAGGCCTTTCGAGCTATTCTTTCTCTGTTCTTTAACAAATCTGATGACTGATTCATGTCCTGCTAGCGACTCTAGTTCATGATTGTATCTTATCCGGTAGGTGCCATCAGGGCCATATATTTTTGGCCATATTTTTTTTGACTCGAAGCACAACATTTGAGCTGCATCTGCGTTCTTCAAGACCCAGAGTTCGCAGGCATATGTGAGTACTGGTCTTATTAGTGTTTTGTACATTCTGAATTTTTGGCTGCGTGAAAGAATCTTTGATCGGAATCTGTTGAAAATATCATACATATATCCCCACATGACCGATTAGTCGTATTTGGTGCAAAATTCGTCTGTTTTATGTTTGTTTGTAAAGATATCGTAACCAAATTGGCAATCAAAAGATTTTTGGAGTACTTAAGCAATATACCGAATTTAATTGCAATGAGATGGTACAGGGTATGCCAAAGTCGTCCGTGCCCAACTAGGTTGGGTGCTCTAGTTTGTTATATTGCATATTAAGAGAAAGTAGAAGAATGATGCAGTTTATAGAGAAAAGAGTTTTGTCTTTGGGTTTTTGGTAGAATTTGTTCACTCTAGCTCCGTTAGTCTCCAAGTTCTTTTGGTTTAAACAGAATGACGAAAGGGTACATATATACATAAGAGAACTTATTATATCTCCTATAACTTCCTATAAATAACACTTTTTTTTTTCCTGTGCACTTGTCTGCCATACTAAATGTGTGCGTGTTGAAGTTGTTTTTATTTTTTTGGCCAAGTTGTCGGCACTTAAGTCATAATCGAGCCGCTTGTCACAATTTTCGTACAGTTTATTGTTTATGCCTTGCCCTTCATTGTGTTTTCATTGTTATTGCAATCGAGTTAACTTGGCTAAGTTCGGCTTAAAGGTTGTTGCTGTTGTTGAGGCTATTGCGTGCCTGCAGCGGCCTTCCATTGGGTTCGTTGGCTCCATCGAGACATCATCGTAGTACCTCTAATAAACCCTTCAACGCGCTATCCACTCATCAAGTTAGTTATTCATTGAGCACGCCGGCGGCATTCATTTGACACTTGGTAGCATGTTCCAAAATGTTTGAAAACCCTCCCGTTCAGAGATCTATGATTAATACGCAAAACTGTTGAAACCGTTAGTTAAACTTTTGCTTTGACATTTGGCACGACTCCAACTATTTTGAATATTTTTTGGCCTTTGGGTATCGGGTTTTTTTTTTTTCTCTGGTTAATTCCCATGTTGTTAAAATTCTTGCTTAATTAATCGTTGATCAATAAGCGCCACTTTTAATTTAAATTCACACTTTGTCACTTTTGCTGACGACGTCGCGTCTTTGGAATCTTTGTAGTTATTATGAGCCCTATTGATTTGTAAAAATTATGCAGAACTCACACTTCTCCATAATTGCATGCATTGTGTGCGAGTTCCTGCTCTTTGTCATCTTAAACATCACCATATAGTATAGATTGGCGCGTGCAGATTCCAAAATTTTACCCCAAGGCAACTTTCGGCATAGTCAAAATATTTAAGGGCACCCCATCGTGCGGCTAATGTGTTTACTATGGCTGCACCCTTTAGCACTATTCCAACTTAATTGAATACCCATTAAAAACGAAAGACTTAAGCAACAAACTTGTCGCAATTGAGATAAAGGCCAGAAAGAAAAGCAGCTCCAACCGGAAAGGGACAAATCAATCAAGCAATAATATACAAATTTACATATAAAATTAAAGTAAATAAACATTTTTTAGATTTCTTGTATAGTAAATGAAAGCCACGTGGGCAAATGTAGCCCAACCGTTCTTGGTAGACTTATGGAACTTAAGTTCAAAGGTATTTTAGAACTTTTGCTTCTCCCTGGCATCAGATGTTCGTCTGTCAGTAGGAAAAACTAGATCTAGATAACCATTAATCGGTGAAGTTTCATAGTATATACTACACATAAGGAATCTAGAGAATTCTATATTGATATCAGTTTGCATATAGAATAGAATTCTTCTTGAAAAATATCGAAACTTTTGCTGTAGAAAATATAGTTACAGCGTTTCGTGGATTAATTTGCGTTAAGATTAAGATAGGTTAGGTTAGGTTAGGTTGAGTAGGCAGCTCAGTCAGAGACTGAGATCACCCAGAGACCTTGATGTCCATTGTGTTGCCTAATTGTGAGAGAAAGGTGGAAGGAATTGGAGAAGGGGATGGGGAGGTGTGTAGGAGGATCAAAAACTGTAGGGCATCCCTATTCATCTACGTCTCTCCTATTACAAAACCAATTTTGAGGATTCGACAAAAGCAGCCAGATCCGCCATGGGCACGTGAGCCAGACTATCCAGATCCTCAAAGAATGGTTTACCCAAAAACTGGGTTCGTCTCCTTAGAAGCACCGGGCAGTCGCATAGCAGGTGTTGGATGCTTTCCGTCTCCTCCTCGTCTCCGCAGCTGCGGCAGAAGTCGTGATGGGGAACGTACAGCCTCTCAGCCATATGGCCAATGGTGCAGTGCCCCGTTACAACTCCTACCATCATCCTGATCCTGTTTTTATGGAAGCGCAGGAGTTCAGATGTTCGCCTTGGATTATACCTTGGCCAGAGAGCTCGGGAGATGCGACAACCGGACACAGAGTCCCTTTCTCTTTCTGCCAGGGCTCTGGCCGTCTCCCTCATCTGTAATACGACGTCCTGTAATGGTCTTTTTTAAGATTAAGATCATAATAAGACTTTTTAGGAGTCTTCTAGTGTATGAATTATTTAGTAGACTGTCTAAATTAGGAATTCAATGTCAAGTTTATGACAAGGTTATTCCTTATTGCAGCAGGCAAATGTAAAGGCACTCCCTGTGACGTAGTACAGAGCTATGATGCTTGTAAGCCTCAAGGTGCCACAGCCGGAATCCAGCTAAAACCATAGTAGTTCCATTTGATACAAGGTACAAACTTTTGAATATAGGGTAACGACGCGACAAGGACTGCGCAAGGAAGTCAAATACCTTAAAGTATATAAAAAAAACTGCACATAGCTGGGGAAATCCGGGGGAATCATTGCCCAAAGTCATCCGCTGGCTATATCCAATGAGAGCGAGGTTTAACAAGACCGAAGCTCACCAAAGGTGCTATTAAATAGAAAGTTGAGTTGGATATAACCTCCGTCCAAAATGACCTTAAGAAGGTACAGAGGCTATTCTGTAAATGTACATTTGACAGAGATTATGAGAAGCTGACTTACAGCAGCATTGGATATCCTTATGAAACTAACTTCGCTCCATTTAGCTTAAAGGCTTCAAATGAAAGCAACACTTCCAAGAACACAACAGAAAAAGTTGGCAAGGAACCTATAAAAAGCGCTAGAAACGCCGATGAACTGGAAAAAGTGATACTCTCAGTTCTGTTACCTAGAGAACTGGAAAAAGAGATGCCCTCAATTCTGTTCTTAGAGAGACAGGGTACAATTCCAAAAAGATTCTTAGAACTAAGCCCAAATGAACCACGTTAAAGGATTGCATGCTATAAAAATACACACCATTGTATGCTATATAGATGGGACTTGGACAAAAGAACACACTGGCCTGTGAGTCGTGGGATCAAGAACGCGATGGTCAGTATCTCTGCGTACGATAGAATATACAAGCACAGAGAACTGACTGTGGCCGAATTAGATCGGGAGAACAGACATCCGAGAACAAAATAGCTGATAAGACGAGGTGCTGCCCTTCTGTGGCATTGGCTACACAAAACCAAGCAGTTGCTATGTGAAGAGGAACACAGTAAGCTTAAGGCTGTCTCCAGGTTCATGAACATATCCCTTGTGGCCAAGAATTCACTTAGGATACTGACAGAAATACCTGCGGGACTAAGCAAACACCTGAGCAATATGGACATGGAACATATTTTTGGAGCACTTTTTAAGAGTTGAAATGACGAGTCGAGTTGAGTGTGTCTATATGGCTGACTGCATGGCAAGTGATCCGCATGCCTGCGGCAATTGCTGCAAACAACTTGCAACCTCAGTGTGCACACACTTATAAATGAATGCACACGCATACACTCAGAGAAATAGTATATTTATGAACACCCCTTCTGGCCGGCTGGGCGCGCTTTAATCTGGTTCTGCGCGTTGAGCGCATTAATTATTCGTTTGAAAGCGATGGCAACAATGATGATGATCATGATGAGTGAGTTTGGTGAGGCGGTGTGTTGAGGGAACGTTGATAGAAGGCAATGGTGGCATCTTTGGCAAAACCACTGCTTGATAGTACGAGGGCAGCTTGAGAAGTCGGCGAGTTATTGAATTTTGAACAATGGATTACTGGTTAAGAGCTGCGTCACCTGGTTTTCCTTGCTACCATTGAAAGCAAAAAAAACTTTACAATTCCGACAAAAAAGTATTTAACGTATATTCATTAAGCGTTATTTTTTGGCTAAGAATAATAATAATTCCCTGTCTGACAATTTTTGTCAGTCGCCCCTGGGCGCGGCATGGGGATCTCTATTAATAATAATTCAAAGAGAACAGGGACCTGCAGTTTATAGCCGAATCCGAACGGCGGTGTCTTGTCTAGTCAGTATTTGGCTAAGAAGTCATTATCGATACTTAGGAAAGGTTTGACAAATACTAAGTGGAATCTACACCATAAATTTAAGTGTTTAAGAAATGGTTTATTGAATTCTCTCCGGTGACACTAGCTGAAAAGCGAGCATCGCTCCAGGCATTCTCATTTATGCAGACTCCACCATAGAAGTTTGTAGTGATATTCAAACCCCATAGGAAGGAGTTTTTTTGAGTACTGAAGTTTTCCAGGTGAACATGCTCCAAAGAAGATCAAATTGGGTCTCTCGATCTACAGCTGTATCGCGTCAACAGCTTTTTGACAGATCGAAAACGTTGAAACTGGTTAATCGATTACCGGAAAGTATTTCTATTCAGAACTGTTGGACAGTTTTGACAGTGATGGGATGTAAAAAATGGACTACTACATCATTTAGGTGGTAAGAGACTTGGCTCAACACTAGCTCATCTTGTTTAAGGTCTGAAGAATAGTTAACATTCGAATAAATGCATCGAGTTAAAGACCTTATTAAGAAAATCTTAGAAACATAACAATCTACCCTCGTGATGGCAAATACAACAGCAACAACAATTTTGGCGTGTTGAGAACTTCTAGTTGTTGTTGTTGTCTGTTTCTGTTTGCATTAAATTCTTAGCACGAGTTAGTTAATTAATTTAATTAATGTTTTTCAAACTTGGCGTCGCTGCTGCTGCCGCTGCCGCTGCCGCCGCCGCTGCCGCTACCATTGATGGCGTTGATGAGCAGCGCAGTCTGCTCAGCATTTTTCTAACGGTAACTTTAATGATGAAACAAAAGCAAAACGCCAAAGAAAAAAAATATCAAACACATACAAACACACGCACACACTCATAGTCGCACAGGTGACTTGACGTCGCCGACTGCGCTGCCGCTGCCAACGTAGACAGCGACTGCGCACGTCATTTGACAGCGCGTCAAGTTGTTGAAGAAATTTCCATTTTGCTTAAATATTAAAATATTTTCGATTTTGAATTTTTCATGTTTTAGTTTATGATTTCCAGAATCGCAATAAATTGTAACAACAAAAATAAATAACATATAATATCTAATATTTATATTGTATTGTATTTTTTGTAGTTTTTTTTTGTATACTTTGTTTACCGCATTTAAAATTTAAATTTCTTTAGAAATTTCGTAACTTTTCCATTTTTGGTTTTTCTGATTTTGATCGCAATTTGTTGCTGCTGTCTGCTCATATAAGTATATATATACTTTTTTTTTGATTTGATTAAAATTAATTAATTTAGGTTGGTTATCTTTTTATATTACATTAATCTCATATAACAAGTTTTTTAAAACTAAAAAAATGCTGGAAAATTTATGCATTTTGGCTTGCACAAAAGTTTAACAAAAAAAAAAAGTTTATTTTGTGTGCTTTAAATTATTTGCAAGCACTTCAAAAAAAATTAAAAATTTACACAGTTAAGCCAAAATCTCTTTCAGCCGTTGTAGCTCCATTTCAAATTAAAAGCGATATAGTAGTTATTCAAAAGCACTAGAAATAGTTCGTCACAGCTGTTGACCAAAAGATTTTCTAGGAGAATTAAAGTCAGTACAAACACATCCAATTTTAATTAATGTTTTTCTAATAAGAAAAAAAATAATATAATTATAAACAAAATTATCAGCCGTGCTCTTAATTTTGCAAAATGAAAACGAATAAAATGTATTCGTTTTGCCAATTTCACGTTTTTCGTTCGATAACTTCTCTTATTTCGTTTACCCGTTTCGAACCAGAAAAAAAAATTATAATTAAGCATCTTACTTGAAATTTGCAAATATAGTATTTAAGAGTATTAAATAAGATAAAAAAGAATATAACTATAAACAAAATTATCAGCGAATAAAATGTATTCGTTTTCTCAATTTCACGTTTTTCATGCGATAACTTCTCATTTCGAACCAGAATAAAAATTATAGTTAAATATCTTACTTGAAATTGGCAAAAATAGGATCTAAGAATATTAAAAAAATATTTCAAGATTGGAATGCGTATACCTATTGATTGATTTCTCTTGCAAAAAAACAGTCGGATTCAAACCAAAATGAATTGAAAAAATGAATATACATTTTTGAAAAAAAAAGGATTATATCCCTACCAACTCTTTTCGATATATTGCCATAAATTCCTCCACTTACCTTTAGCTCAACAGAGGCTTCAGTACTCCTGCAAAATAAAATAAAAAACTTTTTATAAGAACATTAATTTAATATAGCAAAAATTTGTTAATATTTTAGTAAATTAAACCAAAATTTACAGATTTAACGAAATTTGAAGCTTGAAATTTATGTGGATGTCCATGACATTATATGTCAGAGCTAGAATAAAATGTCGATCAATCGATATCTATAAGCGATATAAACTCTGCTTTTTGCAATTCGTCCCAGAATTACCCGATCTTACATACTAGTGTTGGTAAACATTCAAGTATGCTTACAAAAATTTATTTTTCAAATAGATAAAACTACAGTAGAACTTCTTTATAAGCGGAAATCTGTTTCGTTACATAAAAAAAAATTGTTTTACAGAATAACAATAAATCGAATAAGGCGACTAAGCTATTCATTATTCGAAGCCCCTTGAGTCTAGAGATTGGTCTCCTCTCCTCAGGTTTACATTTAAATTTCAGAGTAGAAAAAAAGAAGAATATGTGAATTTGCATACGAATTTTACTTGTAGCGTCACTTAATAAAAAAAAATCGCACTTTTTATTCGATAAATAACAAATCGATCACTAAATTCGATTTTGATCGTCTGTCGAATAAGAAATCGATATGACATTATCAATATGAATATGGAGCTTAAAGTCTGTATCTGTACTTAAAGTAAAATCGTTGTAACTTTGCTAACCAAAAAAACTATAAATCGATTACGATCTCTGTCCTTATCCTGTCGAGCAAAAGAAGAAGAATGGATTTAATCTACAGATTAATGGTTGAAACAAAAAGATGAATACATCATTCACCACTTCAAACATTAACCAAAATCTCTGGGCGAGCAAACCTGACAGAAGTTGCCACCCTAATCTACAGCTTGAGCACAGAAGAAGGCACCGTGGTGGTAATCTTCACTCAAGAGCTTTCGAGCTGGTGTAGCAGTTTGTGCCTTTAAGAACTTTGAATTGGAATCTATGGATAATGAATCCATTAAATCAGGTCGCGACAACGTAGACTATCGTATCTACCTAGTACTGATGGGCTGGTTGAGTGTTCAAGGAACTGATCATCGCAACTAGCAAATTATGCGCTCTTTAGCATATTCTGTTTTTTTTATCGGGAATATTCAGAGCCCAGTTTGAACGCACATGACATATTACATCTGGTAATCACATCTCCCGAGCAACGAGCTATGTAAAAGAGAGTTATAGCATTAAGTGTTACGATATACAGGATGCATTTCCTTCACCATGACTACTGCCATAGCTGTGGAGATGAGCAGGAGATAGAAAGCATCCAACAGCCTCTATGTGACTCTCCACAAATTCTAAGAAAAACCATTCTATAAAGATATGGAGGCAAGAGTCTGGCTCTTTTCATCGATTCTTTAAAATGGTTTAGTAAGGGCAGTGAAGAGACAGCTCAGCAACCTCTTCCCAATCGGGATGAACACGGTTTTGTGTCAATGGAAATGGATGGACAAAATTGCTATCGGCTTAAATCGCAAAATATCGGCGTACTTGCTATTCGCTGCATATCGATCGCATCAATCGAATTCGTTTGTGCAGCTCAGTTCGAGCATGGAATTTATTGGAAAATAAATTTCCAACTGTGCTACTATGTACCATGTTACTCTTTTAGACACGTAATCTTTAAACGATTATTTCCCAGGCTGTATGTCATTACACGCCTTCCAATTTGCGCAAAAAAAAGAATGAAAAAAAAATGTTGCATAATCTGGGCGGTCAACTAACAACACTAAAATACAAATCGGAAAGCAATTGCAACTGAAGGCATTGAATAACTAACTTGGCTAACTATCTTTAAATTTTATGCACTTCAAGGCCAAAATGCCGGCTACATAGTACGAGTATATTGCATTGCTCAATTGATTGCGGCTCATACTTGAGATGGCGGAAATTTAATTTGTTGGCCCAGAGATGTGAGACCACAGTCCAATGTCCACAATCCAAATGCTTTCGGGGAATGCAGTAAATGCGATTGTCGCATGGTAGCAGCTAGAACTGGACGCCAACGCTGCAGCCAACTTCTATCTGTATCTGTGTTCCTCTATTTGTATTTGTATTGATTTATGCGCTCTGCGGCAGCATCAAAGACAAAAAGCCCGACAGCGGCAGCAGAAAAGTGGCTGAACTCAGGAACTAAAGAACTTGGAGCATTGAGTACTCTGGAAGATGGCTAAGACGGTCTTCCATGTGGCACTGTCGCTAGTTGATTATCAATTTCTATGAAATTATAACAAATAACAACAAAAGCAGCAGCAGCAGTTGTAGTTGCCTTTTGGGCAATACAGCGCGTATGCGTAATATGTGGCAGGCATTAAGTACATACTCTGTACACAGAAGAGGGCAGGCTGAAAAGTTGGCAGCATCCGGCAGATGTTGTTCATGCCTGGTAAAAGCAAGGATTTTAGTTCATTACATAGAAAATACGGTATACGAAAACTATTGGGGTATTCACGCTGTCGAGCGTAATTGCACAATGGTAAAAGTCTCTTAACAACGAAACGTAGAGAATTTTAGCCCAAAAGAGTGTTGCCAAAGGCGCCAATATGTGTTATTTATTATATTATTATTATTATATACAACTATTATCTACTAAGTTCCTTAAGCCTGCTCTAACGCATTTCATACGTTTCTTTTCCACCAAGACAGCGAGCCAACACTCAAGTGCTCGATCATCATGGAAAATTAGATAAATTGTGCACCGATTCCGAATCTATTCACTATATTCTTCCATTTGGCTACCCATTCACCATACTCTACGGTTTTGGTTCTTTGCGGCTCTGTCAAACCAGAAGATTGTATGACTATTTTAAGGACCCTGCAGATCATGCAGTGCTGTATAGAAGATTGCGTTTTTATTTTTTTTTGTGAGAAAAGTTAGTTCCTGCTTTTGTTAGGCCATTGAGTTAGCAATCTGCCATCTTACGTATAAGTTTAAGAAGATATAGCTGACAAGTAAAATAATAATTATAATGGTTAGAAGAAAAGAATTAACGCTTAAGCGCTCCAAAATTCACCGCTATAGAGCATTGACATTGCTATCATTATCAGCATTAGTTAGAACCACAAAAACAAAAACAAAACTTGAGATTTTTGCCAATGACTGAACCAGAGTCTAAGCCACTAAGCGTCTAAGCGTCTATTGACAGCAGCAGTTAACAAGAGCTTTAGGAAATTTATATTTCAAGCATCATAAATCATACAATTTCAAGCAACTAAGTCGCATTCTTCGCGATGACGATGACTCAAATTATATAACCATGTTTATTTTTCATAAAACTTCAGCTAGTTGTTGTTGTTGTTGTTGTCATCATCGTCGTCGTCGTCGTCGTCGTCGACGTCGTCTTGGCAGGCGCACTTGCCATGCTCATTGCGCCAAAGCCAAAACCCAATCCACAATCCCCCCAACGCCAACGCAAACTTAATTACCCGACTTGCCATATAATAATTACTCATATGCCACACAGCAGCCACCATTAAAAGTTGGCTAAAAGCGGCAGTACTTGGCTCTTAGACTTGGCTTTTATTTTATACCCTATACCCAACAAGGGTTATCAAATTTAATGCACATAGAGTTCTGTTGCCATAAAGTGCATACCAAAATAATCAGCAGGCATCATAAGAAAAATCGATTTTGAAATAGCCGTCGATCTGTCTATCGATCAGTCGGTATGGGCTGTTTATCGTTTTTGTTTTGGAATTGCATTGCTTTTTCCACAAAAGAACTTTAAGTTATTAAGAAAATCGATTTTGAAATGTACATTGATCTGCCAATTCATCAGTTGGTATTGAATGTTTTTCGTTTTGGATTTGATTTGCTTTTTCCCCAAAAGAGCTTTACGTTTTACGCTACGAATTAAGAATCTTCTTTCGAATTTACTTATTATGCATCGGTTGAAATCGATAACCGGATAAGAACACCTTCTGCCAAAAGACACACTACAAACAAATTCTTTATAAATATTAGTTTTACCATTTACTTTCACATTTTAGATTCTATAAAATTATTAATTGTTTGCAAATTTTATTCAAAATAGTTGACTTAGATAATTTCGGGAGCTATAGGCAAAAATTTACCAAATCGGAATGTTTTTTTCCAGAAAGCCAAACTGAAAATAAATTACTTCTAAGTATAAAGAATTTTACGGTTTACTTACACATTTTAGAATCTTGTTAACATATTCTTTGCTTATAATCCAATAAAATTTTGTTCAAATCGGTAAAGAATTTCGGAAGTTATAGGCAAAAATTTAAATATTATATTATTTTAAATTTAAATAAATTTCCATTTACTTTCATGACGAATCATTTATTTATATCTTCTAAAATGAATTTTTTCATATTACAAATTTGCTTTTACTTTTATGATCATAAAAGCGCTGTACATAAAATTTTTAATATAGAATAAATAGTTTTTAAGTGAAATTCGTAATATTTGAAAATTCTTCCGTCTATCCGTGATTGAAAAATTCGACTGTATATGGTGAATATAATAATCTCCTTATAGATCATACACCGTGTAGTAAAGAAAAATCGTATTAAGAAAAATTTCCTTGAAGAGGAGTTCATGATAGGAAAATTCGACGACGATATGCTAAGCTCTTTATAGATCATAAAAGAGTTGCTTAAAAAAAAATTTTTAATTTTAGAAATCATCGTCAAAATCGAAGAAAACACAGCAAAAATTAAGCTAACTAAAGGGTATATAATATTCGGGATTTTCTAACCAAAATCCGACTCAGTTATTGTGCTTGCTTTTTGACTGATTAGGAGAATGAAAATTCAGCCAAGCGTTGAAAATTTTTGCTGTCTACCAAGCAAGCTGATAAAGCACACAGACACTTGCACATCTAACCATCTTAACCATGTGCAGTCAGCAAAAACAAAAGCAAAAAAACTCAAGAGATTAGAAAGATCTTTTTTTTCTAACAAGACATACTCGTAGAATGCAATGAACTTGCTTAAAAGTATCATCAAAAAAAAATAATTTAAGAAGTGTTTAGGTAACATAACTATAATAATTGGACCTAGAAAATATTTTAAAAGATAGCTTAGAAAACAAAAAAAAATTGCACAACAATCTTCGTAGTGCTCAAGTAAAGAAGAAAGTCTCAGTGGAGATGAAAAACAAGGATAGACATTGCTCTAAAAGAGAAACAGAAAAAAATCTGCACAAGTGAAGAAACATATTTCTGGCAGTATTTTATCAGTTTCTATAATAAAAAACATTGTGTCTCTGAAAAAATTTTGCAGGATATAAAAATTATGATCTGAACCCCAAGATTAGCTTATGCTATTCTTTTTCTTCAATTATTCCAAAATTTTTGCCTTATAAGTGTAGCGCTGTCACATAACTGGCCTACATCACTCCAAATGTAACTAGTTGCGGATGGCTGCAAAAAGGAATAGTATGAAATTGCTAAGAGGCTATGCTAAATTCAATTTTTAAGCGCTTTTTATGATTTGTTATTATTACGAAATCATTTTTTAACAATAAAAATATATTCCTTAAAAAAAATTTATGTTTTTCATGAGTTAAAAAAAAAAAAAAATTATTTATAAAATATGCTGATTACTGTTACCAAACAGATTGCAAATAAAAATACATAGATAAAAAAAAAAACAAAAAAAAAGTTTGAAAAAAGTTGTTTTTTAGAACTTGTTAATGACCATTTGAGGCCATGTAACGTAACGCTAGAAACTCAAGTAAATACAAAAAAAAAAAAAAAAAATATTTTTTAATTTAAAAACTTGCAAAATTAGCTTCCTTAGTAAAAAATATTTTATACCAGAAGACACACAATTTTTGTAACGTAACGTCATGCATAATTTAGCTTGTTGTTTTTAATCGATTGTTGTCATTTTTTACTAAAAGTGCTGCTTTATTGCTAAGTACAAATTAAACTTTTTAACAATTTTTTTTTGTCATATTTTGAGCTACAAGTGTAACGTTACGCCAAAACGCAAATGCCTATATTTAAAATAATATGTTTTAACAAAGCTATTCTTAATTTGGTATTAAACAAGCAATTAGTGAATAACATTATTATGAATTAAATACAATAAAATACATTTTTTAATAAAACAATATAAACTGATATAATTCATGGGGGCTATGTACCAAAAAGCTGATAGTTTAACTCAACAAATAAAGTACAAGCTATTTGTTGAAAAAGAAAAAACTTGGTAGATTGAGCTACCCCAGCCAAATATTTTCAACACACTTTCAGAGCAACAAAAGTTGCCTACCTAACCAAATTTTCTCTGCCCATTTTTGTTAATTTCAGAACCGAGTTAACTATGGATAGCTTACGAAAAAAAAAAAAAAAAATAGCTATTATGCAATTGTCTGGAAGTTATTGTTAAAAATGTGTTCATCGATTAGCTGTCAAATTTAACTATAATCGGTTTTTAGCCGAAAAACTATTTTTAGTCCGTTCAAGTCTTACTTTGCTTTGCTGCTTTAAAGCTTAGCTCTATTATGGGGGGGGGGGCACAAAAAAAAACTGCCAGAAATGTGTTATAAGCTCATAAACAAAACGTATCTTTTGTGTTTGGATCTATACAAATTCCAAATTGCCATATTGATGTTCCCTTAACATTATTTAACTAAAGATAGCTTATTTTAAGATACTTTCAAGCAAGTTCATTGCATTCTATATCTTATTATAAAAGAAGATCTTTCTAATCTCTAAAGTTTTTTGTGCTTTTGTTTTTATTGACTGCAGATAGTAGCGTAAGAGTTTTATTTTTAAAACTAATATGTTAGGAATTTGTAGATTAATTTTGTGGCGAAGAGTTATTTATTTGATAGAGAAAAATTAAGACAACATAAAAGGGCTTGTATGTTATGAAAAGGGGCGCTATTAGGAGAGCGGTTGGTAAACATGTCTGTCTGAACGATACTGCAGTAAAATATTTTAATTTCAAAATTTTTTTCTTACTACTTCAATTGTGGAACTAGAGTATCCGAATTGCATTATGCTTTCACATAGACTAGAGAATTTATTACTGGTATCAAACTAGTGCAGCTGAGCATAAAGTAATACCAGTCGCTTTCTTGTTAAAAACGAAACAATCAGTCGTGCTGGTAGTAAAATAATTGCCATGTCTCGTCTAAAGTTCACAAAAAATGCAGAAGATTCTTTAAGAAGATGCCAAATCCTAAAGGCCGTAAAATCTAGAAGAACTGATAAAAATTCTGCTGGAAAGAAGAGATTTCAAAAACGACTTGGAAATGAGTCTTCTCCAATTGTTCCACTTTTTTAAAGCTGGAACTCTGCTGTATAGACTAGTAGGCATGTTTGAGCGCTCTATGTATTCTATAGGTACGATTATTGTTAGGTATAGGAATTGAAGATAATTTTCACTACGGGATAGTTCTTCTCCAATCGTCCGGCCCTTGACTATCATAACTAGTATGCAGCTGCTGATTTGCGAAACATAATATTTGTGTACATTGTGAAAACTGGCGTAACTCTCTAGCTGCAACATGTACATAGAGTATAGAGTATATACCCTTGCCCTCTTAGAGGGGGGCCTTACGTGTAAAATAAATACAGATCATCACATCATGCATAGTATATAGTAAATACAGACGAGTGAGTTGAATCTTAGTTATGACTACCGTCAATTCATAATTCAAAGCTTATCGTTTGCCGTACATCTCTTAACTCTCTGTGGTTTCGTGCTTGCGTCTTTGGGGCACTCAGCCAGATCCAAAAAGACCAAGTGTATGCGGCAAGAGGCAGTGCAGCAAATGTTGTTGCTTTGGGGCCAATTCAATGACCGTAAACTTGCGACAAAATGTCGCGTGCTCTAAACTGCAGTTATGTAACTTTACTATGCCTGACAACCCGTCGTTGGGGTTCCAATAAAATTCTGCACTTTATAACAACTCTACAGCGAAGCCCGCAGTGGAGAGTTCCAGAGTAGGCAGAAATTATATTATTGTCGTATTTTTTTGGATTGACAAATTATTGCCTAAATTGTTGCTCAAGTGCGGCCTCGAGTTGATTGGATTGCTGTGATCTGGATTTGTCTTGTCTTGTGGCTGCAATATAAATCCAATTGAGTAGTTTGGACAATATACTTTACGCTGTGCCTGTGGCAATTAAAACAGTTTCGGAAATGATTGAAAAGCGACGACACCTGATAATAAAAGCAAATCTGAATGCAAATTTAAAAGCAAATGCAAATGCAGGCCAAGAGGGCGTCTAGTAAACGGCAGGCAGCTACGGCAGCTGCCTTTAGGCTAAACAAAAGTGGCATGCCACATTTTGTTGCCACTGCCGCAGCTCTAGAGACGTCAGCGAACTTTGCGTGGGTGTTAAATTATAGCCAGTAGGCTGGCATTCAAGCAGTCACAGTCCAGACAGCCTGGACAGCAAGTCAGTCGCTTGCTTTAGATGGATGGATGGATGGATGGAGCAGCTAGCCGTATGCCATGTCCAGCAGCATGTCTGTCGTTCTGTCCGCCATGCCTCATGTCAATGTCATCAAGGCGGTAATAGCCGGCGGCACATACAAGCTCTGCTTGTTGTTGTCGTTGTTTTTGCTGTTGTTCCTATTGCAATGTTAATAATTGTATTTTGCGCTTACAGCTAGGCAGTCACCATCTCCAACGCTATCGCCATCTTCAACCGCATCTGCATCTGCATCAGCAGCGGCAGCGGGAGCAGCAGCCCAAGTGGCATCATTGTAGACGCTCGTGCTCTTGTCTTCAATCACAACAATCTCTGTGGGCGTAGCTAGCATTGGCTTTGACACTTCCCCACACACACACACACACACACACACACACATACAATGGCTATAATCCCAAAACCAGAGTTGCCACTAACTTAATTGCTGGCTCATGCCGCGTATACGTAATGCGTTCAACATTTGCACACTTTCAATTCAATTGATCGTCATCAGCAAGCTCCACAAGTCGTAAACAATCTCTATAGGATCCCGCACTTGGTTGGATTTTCTAACAAAGATACAATTTGATGGGGTAGTTGGTTCAATAAGCATTATACGACTTGACATTGAGTTCGGGGTTTCTTTTAAATCTCAGCAGACTTTGACGATTTAAAGTGTCACCAAGTGCTCAGAAAAGCTTTGCACATTCAAAACTCAGACTTCAGTGTTGTCAAATTGTAGAAAATTTTAAATCTCATTTGACTTTGTAGATTGTCTAATGTCAATATATATCAATGGAGCTAAAATTTTTTAAAAAGCTACTTTCAAATCGCATCTGACTTGGAAGTTATACTACATATAGTAACAGTCTTCAGTGTTGTCAACTGCTGCAAACTTTTAAAAGTCATCTGACCTATATAGTGGAGATAGGTGTCAATGCAGGAAATTTTTAGAAAATAAAAGATAAAAAGGAATTCAGTGTTGTAAAAGTGTGCAAACTTTTTAATCTTATCTGACTTTAAAGTTATATACTTCAGTGTTGTAAAATTGTACAAAGTTTTAAATCTTATTTAAATTGAAAAATGTAAAGTATCAACTAGTATTAGTGAAGAAGAAATTTTATTAAAGCCTACTCAAGTGAGCTTCTTTTAAAACTGATCTGACTGAAGGCATTGCACATATAAAACCCGACTTCAGTGTTGTAAAGTTGTACAAGCTTAACTTTTTTTTAACATCTGATTGTCAATAATTATCAACAAGTCAACTATACTCTGTAGCAAAAGATCAGACAAATACTATCAATATGCATTGATTCAATTTTCATTGTACATTTGAAACAAAACTTCAGTGTTGTAAAGTTTGACAAACTTTAACATACTCTCCGACTTTATATACGTATTTTCAAGTGAGTTTATTTTTCTTCTCATCAGTTTCAGTTAATTTTTAGTACATTTTCTGATTTAAAAAAAGCAGACTTCAGTGTTGCACAACGGTGCAAACTGGTTGAAAATTAAAGATTATAAACATGTCGTGTAGCTTAAATTATAAAAAAAAAAATTATAAATAGTATGCAGAATTGTGGGCCATACTTAAAGTAAATAAATAAATGGTATTACAATCATCTGTATGTATAAAAGGCAGGTACTCTGCTAAGGAATCGTTTTCGATAGTTAGAAGTTAATCGGAAAATTTTGTTTTCCTCAAATCGGCTTCCAACATGGCACATGTGCTCGCTACTCGGAAACGAGTATAGATTTAAACACTTAGCACATCCATAACGAAGGTGGGAGTTATCGTGTATGCAGGGGGCGGAGCCCCTAGTTAAAAATAGCTAAATGCTAAAGTTGTTTTATTCTTATAGATATTGCGGAACTTTAAATACAAATAAATAGCTAGGACTTGTAATGAAATGAAGAGAAACTGCCAGTAAAGAATCCCAGATTTCTGTGACATGGACTTCATTTACTTTAAGAACTTCTACATGTTTGGGAGCATCACTTGGGATCAGCTGATGATTCCAAGAACTATCTACAAAATAGTTCCAGCTGACTATTTAGTCGTATACTTAAGAAGCTTTGAGCTATACTCAAACAAACACCTTGATAATGCCCCGCTTATACAATGTTGCAAACAATTCGCTGTTGGCCTGGCTGTAATTAGCGCATGCGCACGCGCAGTGTTGCAAAACGTTTCAAGAAGTTGCGCACATAATTTGACCAAAACGGACGAAACCACAAAACTGCACAACAAACAGCCACAAAAGAGACAAACGTGTAGAAAGAGAGTTGGTCCAAGATGATGGCAACTGGCCATTGGCTATGTATTGGCCAATAACCAACTGTTGGCTCAAAACCCTGATGTTGGTTGGTTGCCTTTTGCACTGCAACAAGTCAAAGTCAAAGTCAATAAAAATCTTGAAATAGTCGCGGCATTGTCGGAAAAGATGAAGAAGCATCGAGAGCTAAATTAGTTGTCATGGGAATTTATTGTCAGGCACAAGTGAGAGAGTCGCGCAGTTCCAGCGCCTGTGAGAAAAGCATTTTTTTTTTTTTTTGCCAGAGATAATTTTTTTTTTGCTCCTCTCTTATTGAAATTCTTTTTCTGCCTGCATTTCTTTAACGTGCAGTTGATGCAGTCCGTCCAAGTGACGTCCAACACTTGACCGCTTGCAGTGTGGACCCACGAACGGAGCACCCTAATGAATCGAATGAAAAGAAAAGCCAAGTCAAGCCAGCCAGCCATAGCCCAAGATCATGCGCATGATTAGCGCTTGGTCCAAGACAGTGCAGCCGTGGGGACTGGACGCACGGACAAACTTGGACAAATAAAATGCAAGCGTTTTAGCTTTGGTTCTCAGGTTCTAGCATCGTTCACTCACTTTGTTGATCTTGTGTCCAATTTGTATTAGAGTTAATTATGTAAAATATTTTTTTACAAGCAAAAGTGGCAATAAGAACATATAAATTACATACCGAACTACTTACGGGTAAGTAGTTATATTTACTAACAATGTTTGGCCGGCAATTGACCAAAATGAGTAAAAAAAAGCACTACCAATTAGTATAATATTACTTTAGAATTTTTTTTAAAGTCAAATTCTACTATTTAAACAGCGATATTCAACTTATTTAAATTTCGAACATATGAACATTCTCCTTTTGGCGTGACGTTACGTTTGTACAACAAAAAATAGCAAATAGCGATGTTTTTAAAAAAATGCCTACGAAGCAATTAAGCACTATATTTAGTAAACAAGTAAAGATACAAGCAAAACTACTCATGGCGTGACGTTACAAAGACTGCAATTTAAGACTATTAAAACCAAACTATTCATTGATACGATATTCAACTTAATTAAATTTCTAACATTTCCAAAATTTCCATTATGGCGTGACGTTACGTTTGCACCACAAAAAAAAGAAAAAAGCTGCATTTTTTAAATTTTTTCTTATGCTTACGAAGCACTTTATTAAAAAATTACAACAATTGCTCGTATCGATTAAAACATACAAGGCTAACTACGCATGGCGTGACGTTACAAAAACTGCGATTTAAGACTATTGAAGCCAAATTTTTGTTTCTAAGCCCAATTTAACTATTTAAATAAATCGATAAACTACATCAAATTTTTTACATATGCACATTTTCATTTTGGCGTGATGTCACGTTTGTACCACAAAAAAAAGGGACATAGCTAAATTTAAAAAAAAAAAAATAAATAATTTGTAGCAATTAAGCGCTATATCGGTTAAAATATAATATTAAAACAAGATACAAGCAAAACTACGCATGGCGTTACGTTACAAATACTGTTTTTAGACTTGTGTGGCAAAAAAAACTTTTTTAAAAATGATTTATATTTTAAAATTATGCTAGTTTATTTGGAAGTTATTAAACCAAAAATACCTGTCTCGTCTCTTTTTCTACTAGCCTAATGTACACTGCGTGACGTTACTCAAGTCTCAATTAAAAATATTGTTTTTAGCTCAAGAAAAACATGAATTTTGACTGCAATAGCTTTTCATAGATATACAATCATATTTTTGTTCACTTGGAAAGATATTGATAATATAATCATAAAAATGTTTAAGAGATGATGCTCTTCAAAATAAGCCAATGTGTACATACTTAAATGATTTTTAGCTTTGTAGCCAGATTTCTCTTCTTAAAACGGAAAGCTTTAAAATATTTCATTTAATAAAATTTATAGCACATATTTATGTAACTTTTAATTTTTCGGTAACAGTGGTGGGTCCATGGGGGCTTTTCGGGGGTCCGAGTACCCCAAAACTTGGCAAAATGACAAAATGATTGACAGTTTTTTGCGAGCTCTGATATATGTATATACACTTCGAAGTGGAAAACCATTCCTAAGAACAAATCCTGTATCCGCGCAAGATCAAACTGCTCCTATGCTACAATTTTTATAATAAATTCCTTTTTGATGACTTCCACAAAGTCCATAACTCATAAGCTTATAAGGCATGTAACGGACTTATTTGATGAAGCGCGAAAATATTGTACCCCATGGGCTTAAGGTAAAAAAAATTTACATTAAAAAAAAAACAGAATCCCAGGTAAATCCAATTAGACAAACTTACAAATATTTTTTGAAGGGTTTTGTAAATCACGCCCAAAATTTTTTTTGTTATGCCCATAACAAAGTTCTTTAAAAGCTTAATAGCTTGCATAGCAAAATATTTCTGCGTCTTCCCCCCCTTGGGCTTTACATAAATATAACGGCACTAGAAGTTCGGCGCCTCAAACCGCATCTCAGATATGATATGTATGGAGGTATATAAATACTTATGTATAAGACCAATCACTGTGACAGACATAATTGCCGCAAGAAGTAAAATATTTGCCTCCACAACTAATGAACTGTTAATTTGCCATACAAAACCTAATGAAGTTTAATGAACGGTCCCCGATCTATAGAGCCTCGTCCGTCCGCATGGAAATTTTGGAAAAATGCAAACACCAAACTATTAACTATTTTTGGCACCAGACCAGAGACCCCAACTAAATTTTGCTTGCTTCGACTTGATTATGCAAAGTCTTAATTTGTGCGCTGTCCCCTGGCATTTTGGGGCTCAATTAATATTCACACATGCCGCCAAGAAGTTAAAAAAAAAAAAATATTAACTATTAAAAAATTTAAGAAAAAAAAAAAACCAACAACTAACAAAGCAAAGCAAATTTCAACAACAAATCAAAGGGGCCTGAGGATATCCACAGCTCGCGCCAAATTTGACAACACTTTTTCGAATTTTATGCAAAGATTATGGTGCTTTCTACACTGGTCCGCGTAGATGTCAGCTGCTATATGAAATATGATATATGATATATGAAAATGTGAAATATGTTTTCAATAATTATAATTGCTGAAAGAGCTGGGCCAGCGGCCAATATTTGAGGTGGCAAATAACAGCAAAGAGTTTTGTTGCGTTCTGCGTGAAATTTTTTCTGGACATTCACCGCTCTAATGGCATTTTAATAATAGATTATGGCAGATTATGAAAACCGACTCGAGAGTTGGAGAGTTGCAACGAACTGTGAAGACACCAGACCAGTTGCTAAGCCAAAGACTCGGACTCGGACTGAGACTCCTATATAATGTCAGCTATGAGTAATCCTGGATATGGACTTTTTTTTTAGCTCTTTAGCTCTACCTCTTGCAGTAAGGACTCTCTGCAAAGTTTATTTGAAAATGAAAATAAATTTCAGTATAATATACTCAAAAAAAAAAAGAGTCGTTAATTTAAATTTAAATTGGATAATTATGCACTAGAATAATATTTTTCCCCTAAATTAAGTATAAAATAATAATAAAAAAAAAATTTTTAATTTAATAAAAATATAATTTTTTTTTTTAATTTAATAAAAATAAAAAATATATATTGTAAAAACAAAAAAATTTTAAAAAATTATTTAAATTTTATATTTCTTTGTAGCTTATGAATGAATTTATATTGTTTGAGTTTATTGAAACCCAGTTGACCCTGTTATGAAACAAATTTATGTCAAAACATTTGCTCAGTATTCAAAAAAAGATTCTAAATTTTCTAAATCGCAAAAAAAAAAAAATCAGTTTAAAGACTAAATCTTTACTAATTAATTTAGGAGTATAAAAATATCTTAAATATTCTAAAATTAAATAATTTTTTTGCTATTGGTGTACTTCAAAATTCTTAATTTTTTTTCAGTGTAGTAGTATTATAGTAGTATTATAGTAGTATTTTATAGCTTTTATTAGTTGCTTTTTATGAGATTTACTTTATACGATTTTCCCCTAAATATTACAAACATTTTGTGTCAAGCTTATACAAATGGACTATTGCGGTTATAACAAGAAGTTCAGAAAGTATTCGAACTGATTTCTTTTAAACATTAGTAGGACTTTAAGTAGCTACCGTATCATATCTTAACTTGCACTTAACTGGTTATGCCCAAAATACACAAATATTTAAACTCTATTAATTATATTATATGTAGTTCCTTAGTCATTAAAAATAATTTTTTATGTTTTAACTTAAAAAAACTATATTAACGGAAAGCAATGACTCTGTCTAAGATCTAGTTCTTTAAAAAAGGTTTTGCCTAAAATCCAAAAATATTTAAACTCCAACAATTATATTATTTTTAGTACCTAAGTCTTTAAAAATTAGTTTTTAAGTTAACTATATTAACAGAAACGAATGCCTCTGTCTAAGATCTAGTTCTTGAAAATTTGTTTGCCTAAAATCCATGAATATATAAACTCTAACAATTATATTATGATTTTTAGTTCCTAAGTCTTTAAAAATTAGTTTTTAAGTTTTAACTTGGAATGGAAAGGAATGCCTCTGTCTAAGATCTAGTTCTTTAAAAAAGTAAGTTTTTTGCTTTGATGTTATTTATCGCCAAATAAACTCATTTCAAAATATAAAAAAAAAAAAACTTAACTAACTTTGGTTGTGCCGGGATTAAAAAATTTTATTTGAAACCTTTATTCGACATTCTGACTCTAGGAACCTACTAAAACCTACACTGTAAAAAAAAATTAAAAAATTAAGAGCTAAGAACTAAAAGCGCTATTTTTTATATTAGTCTTCATGTAAACTCTTTACGTTTTTCATGACTATAACTTTTGGACAAAAGGGTAACTTTGAACCAGCTAGTTCATAAGCTAGTTCCAGGCTTCTAGAGTCTTTAGGAAAAAGGCAACAGACGGACATGTCTATAATATTTTGGTATAAAGAGTGTGAGGTCTTGCTAGCACTTCTAACTATCTGAATGAAACTCACTCTGTAGCAGCATGGCTGGCTTATGTCAGTTGATCTAAGCAGTTTCAAGAAAATTTCTCAATCGAGTATAATTTACATGCTAGAGAAATGTTTTTATTTTTGAAAATATCATGACCAAATTTAGGTCAACATTTGTGTGAATATATGATTTCCTTTATCTCCTATTGGAGCATCGGGCGTCTTCAATTGCCATCTTCCAGCAAACTCGATTTTGGGCTATCTTTCTTAATTCGTTCCTGCTTAACCCCAGAGATTTCTTTTCAGCTACCGTGCATCTGCTGCAGGGGGTACGAAGTGTGTGAAGTTTCAACAAAATTGGTCCACTCTTTCATATAGCTACCATACAAAAAGTGAACCAGTTTACTGATGAGTCAAACGCGGCGTCATGTGACGTCACAAGCTAGCATGCTTCTACGCTAACATAAATGACCTTCACAAGGTAAAATCTTCTACTTGCTCTTTCCTTCTGGATACGAAATTAAATTTATGGCATTACGACGACATTTTCACAAAAAATTTGTGCCGAAAACTCGAGATACACTTTTTCACGTTTAGCTCAGCTCAGTGCCGCTAAGCTTTTTGGGTGCGCTTTTTCTGAGCCACGCTTTTTAACTGCTTTTTATAAACATATTTTTTCAGAGTTCTAAAGGTTCCTGATATGCCATTGGAGCACGTTGCTGACAGCGGTGGACAAGGTTTACGCTACCCAAGCTGTCAGCCAAAAACAGCGCACGTCCTTCGGCAACAAAAAAAAAATATATAAAACTAAGCCAAACAAAAATGGCCAAAACATATTTTATATTGATGTCGTTTTTATTTTCTTGTTTTTTGGCTTTATTAACAAGTGAGTATATATATTTAAACGTGCTTTATAGAGCGCGCTTTAAAAACTCAACGCCAAGTGCATTATTTCATTTCATTTCATTTCCTTAAAGTACGATCTTACGATTTTATGTATCATCCATCGTATCTCTGACTGTTTGTCTTGTTTTTGTTTTGTCTGTTGGACGGCCAAGATGACTTATTTTGCAAACAATAAAACAATAAATCAATCAATTACAACTTGAACTCGGGGAACAACAAAGAAATCCGAAAAATAAAATGCAGCTTTTAAAGAAGCATACAGAAAAATCTCACTCGGTTGAAGGAAACAAGTAGTCGGAATGGGGGAACGAAATTGTTGGCGCATCATCCTTAAATGGTTTTATTTTGTCGCCGTTGCTTATCTGTGTGTGTATTTGTGGTTTTTTTTTTACCCCTTTTTGGCAACTCTTTTTGTTTATTGATAGCTCACAGATACACACAAACTTACAGATACAAAATATACATTATAATTTGTCAACGAGACATCAGAGACGAGTTCAAGCAATCCATTAAATGCAGTTTGTTGGTAATTTGTTGTTGTTGTTGGGCCTGACTTTTTTTGGGTTTTAGCCAAAAGCGCGCACACAATGCTTACTCAGTTTCCGAAGTAGGTCAACTCCTACAGCAACCAATTTGTGCCCAAGAATTCCTGCATTGGCAACGCTTAACTGACAAGCAGCGCGGCCGCAGTCGACGCAGGCAGCGTTGCGTTGCGACGTCACGCATGACAATTAGCTTGCGGCTGGGGGAAGCCCCTTGGCTTATGCTATCATATTTAGTGTTCTTCCAGATTTCGATCTCAAGATTTGCTTTGAAAATAACAAAGCACAATACCATGCCAAGCTTTGATGTTCTGGATACCGGGATTGCACGATTGTGTGGCTCTGCTTTGTGGCTAGAGTGACCAGATGGCAAAAAAATGTGTTTCCAATTGGTATGAGTGCGTGAGGGCGCGAGTGCGCTCTTTTGTAACTTTTGCTACCAGACAAAGACTGATGTGAATTGAAGCAAACATAGACGCTGTAGTTTTCAGTGTCGAAGATTTTTACATCCCGATTTTATATAGAATTTTACGTTCTAAAATTCTTTCAAATATTTAAAGCAAGAGTAAAATTAAATTTGCAAAGATAACTTTTTAACTTTGGAAATCTATATACATATATAAAAATGAATGTATGTTAGTGCGAGGCTTATAGAATCCATATATTGCAGTGTGATTGTGTTTGGTATGTTGTCGAGAAGGTTTAAAACATAAGTATGGACACCTTTCGATAGGTGGCGCTGAGTACTGAGCATACATAGTTCACTCAGTTTCCATTCAATTCAAATTTGACAGGCGAACAAAATTTTGAGCTTGAAAATAGGTGTTCCTATTATACTCCTCAGAAACATTGATCCACCACGTTTTTGCAACGGAACCAGACTTGCAGTGCAAAAAACAATGAACAATATCATTGAAGCAACCATTTTGAATGGCAAATTCAAAGGAGAAAATGTCCTGCTACCACGCATTCCAATGATATCAACAGATATGCCTTTCGAGTTTAAACGTTTGCAGTTTTGCCAATACGACTCGCATTTGCAATGACCATCAACAAAGCGCAAGGACAATCGTTACAAGTATGTGGGTTGAATTTAGAGAATTGATGCTTCTCCCATGGAGAACCATCTGACTTATACGTATATGCAACAGATGGAACAACTAAAAACATACAATAAATAGCTTTCAATTGAAAACTTGAATTGTCAGACTTTTCTCGATAAAACGAATTAAAATACACAAAGATCCAAAATAAAAATTGAATATTGTTCTAACGATATTAGTATTTCTTTAAACTTAGTAAACGGCAGAGCAAGGCGTGACGGTTATAGCTAGTTTCTTATAAAATCTGAAAACAAACGTTTATATAAAGTTTTACTTTATTATACATTCTGAGCTACCAAATTTTTATTTTTGATTAATATCATCAAAATTTACTATTTAAAAAAAAATATATACAAATTTTGTAGCTTGTTAAGGATTGGTTCACTTAAATATTAGCTCGATACTCTCTATCTATCTGTCTACTTCTCTATCACATATGTAAAAATCGTTAAAATTTTTTATTTTCAACATTTTTGCTCCTAAAGTATCATGGCAAACGCAAATCGTGCGTCAAAATTGCGGTCATGATGCAACAATTAGAAGGTCACGCAGGTCCATTATATAAATCTCTCTAAAAATGGAGAGCACTGGTTCAATATTTGTTTGATAGCTATATCAAATAGTGGTTCAATTTTATTTAAACCTCGCACAAATATACAAAAATAAATATGCCAAATTTTTTTTTATTTTTTAAAATACCATATCTTGGCGTCACCTATAAAAATTCTTTGCATCATGTTGTGACGTAGTTGCGCAGAGAGACTCAAAAATTCTTAACCTCAAGCCTTTCAATCACTTTGAAAATTTCGCTCATTATCGTAAAGAGCGTTAAACGAAAGAGAGCAATAAGCTATGTTAATATCTCTTCGGCTTGTTCTTTTTACAGTTTAGTGTGCATTTTGTTTTTTTTTTGTTTTGGTTGCTTCGATTCGAAATTATTAACCAGCTCTATAGACTATTTGGTCTTAACGACTTTATACTAATGTTTTGTGCTTTATATGGGTTATATGCGTACCTAATATATGGTTTTTGTTTTTGTCTTGTTTGTCTTTAGTCTATAGATGGCCTTTGTTCTGGATTTGTCACACAGTTGTTGTTTTCGTAATATTCATAATATTGAACAAATATTTTAGCGGCACTTGGCATATTGGACTTTAATACGAAATTAATGCGCTTTTAATAGCTGGGGCGTTCAATAATAAATTTTGACTATTTAGTAGTGTTCTCTTTTAGCAAAACACAAATACAAAATAGAAATGTCAAAATAAAATTATGGATAAAATCTTTAAAACGTAGTATTTATGCAGATAAAAGATTTATTAATTGTGAAAGGTTTTTATAGAGTGTTGCTTAGTTTTATAAATTATGGTTAAAGAAAGTGTATCAACTACAGTTTGACAGTTGCACTATATTAGAACAGAATAGAGAGAGCGAAATATTATATTTTTAGATATTTTTGAGAATGTTTAAGATACTGTAGATTCTTAGCTGGCATCAAAAAATAATTGAGTTGAGGTCTTCGGACACCTGTTAAGAAGCAAGTTCCTAACGCATATTTTCTTTTTTCATCTCACAATTCGGCAAAATGGGCCTTTAAGCATAATTTTGTTAATTTATAGGTGGCTGAGGTTGCGGAGATTTAGCTAATACATAAAATACCTGAAGGAGGGGAAAAATTATCGCAAATTTTGGAAATTGTAAAGAAATCTACTTAAAAATGTTTTCGTACACCATGACAAAAAAAAAAACATTTTCTACCGATTTTGCTGTCGTTTCCAACTTCGTTAAGAAACTTCATTTAACAATTTGTTTTTAAGAACCAATGTTACACTGATGTCCGAAAAGATAATACGATATACCAAACAGTTCCTGAAACAATGAAAAATGTCTAAGGCTAGGGAGCTGCGATTATTCTAAACTTACTGGATTGCCTAATGGCAGTCAAAGCTGTGGTCCAGTAAAAATGTTTTGATTTTCTCAAGATCTTAAAAGATTTTAAGGTTTATATGTATATATTTTTCGGTATCTTAAGGTTACTGAAGCAGCTCTGTCCCAGAAGTTCTAATCGTCTATTTAAAATTTTCAATAACCCATACTGTCTACCTCGGAGGAGTTAGAGGTAGGAGCTAGGCACTTCCTTAAATATGAAGATCATTTCAATAACCACTTTACAATACGTCTCAATATATAGAATATTCATCTTTCTACTCTTTTTTGTGAATTCTTAACAATTTTTGAATCCAGCCATTATTTTTTAAAAACACTCATAGTTACAAAATACAAATTTCTTTGAACTCATTAAGCATTATGAAAATTAACCATCGATTTATAATCTTTTCGTAAGACATTTCTACAAATACTCTTAAAAAGTGAAAATTTAAAAATCAATCAATTTATACTATTTTCTCAAGGGGAGTTACCTAAAACGCTATTTTTCTCGAAGATAATGCTGCGATTCATGTCTCAACGGCCAGTCGTGGTTGGTTCCAGAGCAAAAACATCGTTCGCCGGACTTGAACCCCATTGAGAACATGTTGGAGAGCCTGTCGCGTATACTCTGGTGAACGCAAATTTCAGACGGTGCAGGAGCTGCGCAGGACAGTTACCGAAGAATGGGCTCAAATCCCACTTTCAGATTTTCAGTAGGTGGTTTCTTCGATCCCAACCCGAATTTTCGAGGTTATAAATAAGTCGGCAGCCTGGACTAACTATTAACTTAGAGTTTTTCCCCATCTTTTTTTTACAAAACAATTATTTTTTGCTCCTTTTTTGAAAGTGTTCCTAATTGAATTTCGCAGTAAAAATTTAATATTTTAATGCTATTTGAAGTTTCAAGCTTTTTTTGTTTATTTAGGATAAGTTTTTAGTTCATTCGGAATAAATTAACGCTAAAAATATTATTTGAGTCACAAATGCTTTTTAAATAACTTAAAACTTAATATTTTTTAATAAAAACAGGTGTTCTTAATTGAATTTCGGGAAGTGTATTCTGACCGGAACAGAATATTCATTCCTTACATTATCTTACTTTAAATTTCGATATATCGATGTTGTCATCGAAAACATCGATGTTTTCCAGCACTGTTTTCTAACCAGAAATCGCAAAAAATCGTTTTAAAAAAAAATGCAATAATGGGTTTTGTAGTTACGTCAGCTCAGAATTCTTCTGATGTCCAACAGAATTTTAAAAGTCTGTGGTATGAAGCCCTTTCAGCTTAGTAAGGCACCAGTTTTCTTCCTGTAATACATTTTCTAGTACAGCTTTATTGTTAGCTCGTATATAAAGATAACAAAAAGATTGGGACACCCCTGGCGTTTTGAATACATATTTTTTTCATCCAGCAGAAGAAGTTCTGCTGGCGTAATAAATGCGGATTTAAGTTTATTGCAGACATATTGTTGATTTTCATAGTATGGAGCAGTCATTAAATTGTAACAAAGAATTTTTAAATGTATCAGAAGATTTGTAAAGTGAGCTTCCACCACTTTTAAATCTGCGAATTCTTTCCATATAGGATTCACCATAGTATATATTCAAAGGAAATTTATGTTTTGGTAAATGGTTTGGCTTTGGGATCAACATATTTTGTTGTTGTTGCACGAAGAAAGTCTTCTAGGAAATATGCTATTCATATTTGATAATGTTTCTTTTATCTTCTTTCTGGTATCCAGATTTTAGAATTAAGAGAGCAATCTTCTGTTATTGATTCTTTGATTTAAGTTTTAAGTCTCCGTTGATGATGTATGTCGTTCTAATATGAAAGCTGATGAAAGACGGCAAACTCTAACCAGCTGCAGAATCTTCAGAGTAAAAAAAAATATCATCTAATAGATTTATCGTAAAATTACTAACGAATCAGTACCTAGCTATTAGTAGCTATGCCTTCTAAAAAATAAAATATTCAAATTAATGACTCTAATGACGTAAAAGAATTCTAAAGTATCTTAAAACCAACTAGAAATCTTCAGTACGCGTCAACTTATTCCATTTACAAACTTAAATTACACAAAGTTATATATATCTTTGTTATGTAGCTCAGCTGTAGAGAGGAAGTTCTGTAAGGCCATAACTGGATTATATACACTATAAAGTATATCTGCTTATATGGCAATCAATATTGAATTGCATATAACGAATAATTGAAATAAACGATGATAATGTCAATGCAAATTATGCCATAAGCGTTTAAAAAGCACTCAATACCAATTCAAAAGAAAAAAATTTATTTGCAATTTAATGCGACATCAAGTGGACACTTTATATAAATATTATTCCAAAGGGGTGCACTACGGAGTGGAATTTTAACTGCGTAATAATGCTAATAATGTTGCACTTGCCTTATAGATGACGTCGCTTCATGTTGCACAAGCGGATGCAAATGGTGGCAACCAATTTTCGTTGAATGCAAAGCTTCAATGAGCTTTTAATAATTTAGATGCATTGAAAACTGAACTCACTTAAATGAAGTGAAATTACTTTTAAGTAGTGACTAACTAGCAGCAACAATGTATAGGATAATTATGCTGCACTTGCTCATATCCTGTCAGGCGGAAGTGCATCGGAACTGCGGAAGTGTGACCGATAATGTATGGAAAATGTAAAAACGCAAAATACCAGCGGTATTTGCGTAAAAAATTAAAAACAAATTAAATGTGCAGCTGTTAATTATATGCAATATATATATGTTTGTACATATATATTGAAATCATTGATTCAATGATTGACTGAATAAATGACTGCATTACTGACTGACTGAATGATTGACGCACACTCGGCGCTTTTAATTGATTATGCATGTTATGCGTTTAGTTTTGTGTAAACAAGAATTTTAATAACTCAATCAAAATAAATTGTCCACTTTTTTTAGCTCCATGGCGAGCCATTTGCAGCTCCCCAGTGCACAGTGGTCCAAACAAAGCAGCAAAGACGCAAATGCGTTAGTTGCCCATTTTTAATTTAAAGATTTTGAATTTTTGAATTTGAGTCATTTCTGGCTTGTTGTTTATTTTTTCAGAAACTTAATTTCCACAGAAACCACCACCACGAACAAAAAAAATAAAAGTTAAATAAAAATATGTTCTAACTTTTATTTAAAAAAAAATATTCAAAAGTTAAACTAAAAAGATGGCGTACGTTAAAGTCGGGCGCGGACGACTTTGGGATACCCTGTACCACTGCTTGCAATAAAATCCGGTAAATTGCTTAAGAACACCAAAAGACATTTGATTGCCAAATTAGATTATGATACCTTCATAAACAACAGACGAATTTTTAATCAACAACTTTTTTTCGACCGATCGGCCCTATAGGAGCTATATGATATAGTCAACCGATTTTGATAAAATTTGGTTCAGTGTTGAAGATCTCTAAAAAACTTCTGAATGCCAAACGAAACACAACGAATTTTGTGCAAAAAACGTTTTTTTGACCGATTATAGTCATAATATAGTCATATAGTTATAATGTAGTCAACTGATTTTGATCACATTTGGTATAGTGCTTGGGAACTCTAAAAAACTTCTTAATGCCAAATTTGGTTACAATATCTTCACAAACAAACGAAACACAACGAATTTTGTACAAAAAACAAATTTTCGACCGATCGATCCTATGGGACCTATATGATATAGTCAACCGATTTTGATAAAATTTGGTACAGTGCTGGGGGTTTCTAAAAAACTTTCGATTGCCAAATTTAGTTATGATATCTTCATAAGCAAACGAATTATCCATCTAAAACTTTTGCTTTTTTTTGAGGTCCTCTGAAACACCCCTATGGGAGCTATATAATGTAGTCCCGATATCAAAAAAATAAAATAAACTTGTCTCCTATGGATTAATAAGGGATCTTATCTGAAAGTTTGGATGCTCTAGCTCTTACCATCTCTGAGATCTAGGCGTTCATACGGACAGACGGACAGACGGTTAGACGGACAGACGGACAGACGGACATGGGCATATCGACTTCTCTAGTCACTCTGATCATACTTTAGGTAACTTTGGGGGGTCTCCGACTTCTCCTTCTGTACGTTACATACATTTTCGGCTTGCACAAACACAATATACCCTTTGTACCATACTGTACAGGGTATAATTATCAATAGAAATGAAATAAATGAATAAAAGAGGCTGAAGCTTTCTTCACAATTTGGATTGTAAGTTGCCTAGAAATCTGGCTACAAACCTAAAAGTTCTTATTGTAGTCAGATTTGACTTTTTCTAGAACTATCTGTTTTTTTTTTCTCATTTCATTTTAACATTAAATTTTAATAGTAACTTATTACTTAAAAAAATTTGAATAACGTCACGCCAAATACTTAGGCTAATAAATATACCGACAATAGGTTTTGTAAATAAATAACTTTCAAAATAAATTAGCCATATTTCCAATCATTTCCAAAAAAAGTTCTAAACCAAAAGACTCGTTCAATTCGCTGAAACTTGCAATTTTATAATCCAAGTTAAAACTCGCTTAAATTTTTTGTAACGTTACGCCAAGCGTATTTATATTTTTAGCTTTTAGTCTGTGACTCTGATTGTAGACTTTTTTTTTCACTCAAAATAGCTTTTTTTTTTATTACATTTTGTTGTACAAATGTAACGTCACGCTAAAAAGGAAAGGCTCTTAATAAAACAAATTCGTGTTAGTTACACCAATTATAACTCATGAAAATGGAAAGAAATTATTCTTAAATCTTGAATTAATATTCTGACATTCAAAATTTAGAACCCATAAGCCCAACTATAAAAAAATTAGTCACGTAAGCATGCCTGTATAAAGAAAATAGAAAGAAAACTTTCTTTTTTAAGTTCTGAACTTTGGGCAAACCTTACTTATTTTACTTTGGTCAAAATGAATTATTTTTGAGAATATATTTGATGTCCACAAACAATAGAAAGTGGATTTTTTTTTGGTTTGGCGAATTTTTTTTTCCAGTTGGGTTAAATTATTTTTTTCAAAAAATATTGGTGTCTCCGAACAATAGAAGATAGAATGTTCAGCATAAAATTATTAATTTGTTTTATTTTGGCACCCATCATAAACATATACGAACCACAGTGCGCCTGAGCCCAACGATCCCAGAACTAGACAAGGAAAAGGAAATGACAAAAAGGTTCTTAAAACTCGATTTTATGTTATGATTTTAGAAAAAATTAATTATTTTTGAGAAATTATTTGATGTTCCCAAACAATAGAAAGTGAATTTTTGTTCGGTTTCAGGAATGGAATAATTTTTTACTGAATTAGTTCAAATTATTTTTTACAAGAACGAACAATAGAAGATAGAATTTTCTGTTTAAAATTACTTTTTTTTTGGTACCCAGCAAATTTAAACGGACTACTGTGCGCCTGAACATAACGATCCCAGAACTAGTAAAGAAATCAATCTGTTCAAAGGAAATGAAAAAAAAAGATTCTTAAAACTCGATTTTATGTTCTGATTTTCAAAAAAATTAATTATTTTTGAGAAAATATTTGATGTTCCCAAACAACAGAACTTTTTTTGGGGTTGAAATACATTATTTTCAAATTTGGTCGTTATTTTTTTAAAATTGTTGTGTTCGCACAAAACAGAATTTTTTGCATTCATATATTTTTATTTTGCCACCCAGCTTCGAGATTTGGACCACAGTGCCGGCAACGCCGCTGTTGACGTCGCTGTCTATAGCGTCGCATTCTCGATCAGTAGTATAAAATTTAAATTTTTTTATTTTACCGCCCAACATAGAGTTATGGACCACAGTGCGCCGCCGCCGCCAACGCCGCTGTTGACGTCGCCGTCTTTAGTGTCGTCCTCTCTGATCAGGAGTAGCAAAGATCTTGGCATTTTATGCCGCTGCTGACTGAGTATATGTGTATGCTATACGTTGCCAATTTAATGCGTGACCAATGTCTTTGGCCTGGCCAAGGCACTGTTCCAACCAATGACGACAACGTCGACTTGACTGACTGTCAAACGCATGCCAACAACAGTTTAGTGCAACAATTAGCAACACATTTTACCAAAGTGCCACACAGTCCACAGTCCCGGCACTTAGTCGCAATTCCAGTTCCAATCGCAAATAAAGTCCAACCCAGTTCTTGGCCGCCGCCTCAGACTCAGTCCCTGTCTCTGTTAGCCAACAAAACTGGCTAAGCACTGCTGACCGGCACCAAAGTGGTTCTTAATCGAGCGTTAATTTACCGACCGAAAAGACAAAGTGAATATGTTGGCACATAGCATTGGCCTGGCCTGGCCTGGTCTGGTCTGGTCTAGTCTGGGTTGGCCAGGCTAGGCCATCTTCCCAACTAAACAGTCAGCCAAACTGACCATCAAACCATCAGACACACGTGTTTTGCATTTGTCGCCTGTCTGTTTTGTGTTTTCTATGTCAGCACCGTACAAGACAGTTGGTACAACGTTTGGAGCGTTCTTTTTGGCCGGACAACCCAGAGTCTTCCCAACCTCAGTCAAGCAACATGGCTGACAAGCACATTGGGCGTCAGAGTGTCGGCCATGCGATAACATTTCGCTGTCACAGTAACAACTACAACAAACTGGAGTCCAAGACTTTGACGGGGAACTACTACGTCTAGGAATGGGTTTTATGTAACTGACTGCTATTGACTTGGAACTGTTTGCAGTAGTTGAGTTTATCGTTCAATTTCAAACGAATACAAAAATATATATTCAAACTATTCGTGTATCTTTTTTATAGCTATTTTTTTATGATCTAACCCGGCGCTTAGTCGCTCATTAAATAAAAATAATTTTAAAAACCATAGAACATCAATTAATACACAATTTGGTGGAATCATTTAGTCATGGATCGTCGTCGTCGTCGGTGGCGGCGGATTACTTATGCATTTTTTAATAAAAAACACATAAAACTTTATTTCATTGATAAACCCCCGAAATGCTTCTTGACCCAAGTCGTAAGTCGTAAAATGCAAATTGTTTTAGCTACAAGTTGTAGCTGCTTAACGATATGGATTTTTTTAAGTAGACTTGAGAACTGGCTAAAAAACTGGAGAAAAAATAAAACGAATGCCGCTAAATCCCAATTGATATGGACAATTCTTTTGCATTTCCAAAGGAAGTGGAAAAAAGCGCATTTTCACCGCAAATAATACAAAACTGAATATTTTCCAAAAATTTCAAATGTTACTTTCCAAAGAAGAATTTATTTTTTATCCAAGATTTTGAAAAACGTAATCCTTTATGGAACTTTAATCGGCATGAAAAATTCTATGAAGAAATACGTTTTTCAAAATTTTTAAATTTTTTTGAATTTTTATGCGGATCTTCTTCTTCAAAAAATTAAACAAAAATTTCATGCTGAAAAAAATTTCAAGATCCTAACTCATCTTTGATATAATGACAAATATTGCACAAACAAAAAAATACGAAATTTCAAATTTTAAGTTTTCGGACTTACTTCGTGGGCAATTTTTCGAAGACTTAAAAAAAATGCATTTATTTTTTTATTTATTGTTATTTAACTTAGTATATTTTTTTAATTAACAACTTGAAACGGGACTAAAAATTTTAAATCATATTAAGTTTTTACTATATTCAAATGTATTGGGAAAACAAAAAAATAGTTATTCTAAATATTTATTCCTTCGTAGTTTTTTTTCGGATTGTCAAAAAATTTAAAAATAAAAAAAAATGGTTTTTCCAGAACCTTAGATCGCTTAAATTTTTCTTCATAGAATAAAAAATAAACTTTTTTTAGATTTTTGTTTTCTCTTGTTTAATTTTGAACGGCTAATCTACGAGTTCCATGCCAGGATTTTCATAACATATTAGTGTTGGTCAATATTCGAAAAAAAAAATTTAAAAAGCGGAAGCCTCAAAAATTCGTTCTTTCATGCAATCAACAATCTGTGAGAGATCCGTGCAGATACCTCTTTCAAGTAAAATTTTAGATATTTTCTTTGAGCATCCCCAAACGAGTAGCACCATCAATAAAATATGTGATGCCTTTAATGGGGGAAAGAAGAGAGTGTGTCACTGGTGACGAAGATGGTATTGTTCAATGAACAAGTCCTTGCAATTTAGAATGGACCATAAAGACTCCACATATTGCGGACAATTTGGAAATATGAATAATGAATAGATCGACAGATATGCTTAGAAATGTTAGCAAAAAGATTATGGATTTTTAATCCTAGAACGTAACTTCTCAGTATACGTAGTTTTTTAATGATAGTTGAACAGCGGTGAGTTGAGTTAGTTCTGATCAATGCACAAAGAATGCGTCGCAGAGACGTATCGTTATCTTTTGTGTGATTTTTTGGATTTTTTGTGTGATTAAATTGCAGAGATTATAAACAGACTAAAAGACTATTGAAGATTGAAAACCTGGCTTCATAACATTCAAAATACCTTGTCGGAAAAAAATAACTAGAACGTGATGAACATTAATTCTAAGAGTATTAGGAATCCGTTTTTATCGAAAAACTAAGCGTTTTGTTATTCAAAAATGTCCAAAATAGCGTCGAAACCAAAATATAGTTAGAAACTCTTGTAGCTGAAACTTGCTTCAGACTATTCTGCCTAAATAGTTTGATAGTATTTTTTATTATTTTTTTAAACAAACTTAATTTGAAATTTAATACCAAACTAGGGCCTTCGAGTAGTGCGATAGCAAGGTTTTATTATAGAGCAACAAATTTTTAGTTAGTTTTAGGATTCATATATAAATGCTTGAACGAAGATTGAAAAATCTTGAAATTCGTTATTAGTTTTATTAGAATCTTTACTAAAGAAATTACAAGCTGTCAACATTTCCTTTAAAAATGTGCTTTAAACACGCAAACAACAACGTACGTCACTCAGACGTATGGTTAGCTTTTTGCTATAACAAAAAATACGTTTTCTTTTCAGTTTTGAACAATATCCGGGATTAAAGCTTGAAGAGGCGCTTCAAGTAGCTTTAAAAATATTTTGCTCTCCGAAATGCCATGAAGAGCACCTTTGCGCTACCTCAGACCTTTTTGAACCAACCAGCGTGAGTATAAAAACCACAAACTGTCAACATTTCTTTCAAAAATGTGTTTTAATCACGTAAACAACAACGTACGTCACTCAGACGTATGGTTAGCTTTTCGCTATAACAAAAAATACGTTATCTTTTCAGTTTTAAACAATATCCGGGATTAAAGCTTGAAGAGGCGCTTCAAGTAGCTTTAAAAATATTTTGCTCTCCGAAACGCCATGAAGAGCACCTTTGCGCTACTTCAGACCTTTTTGAACCAACCAGCGTAAGTATAAGAACCACAAACTGTCAACATTTCCTTCAAAAATTTGTTTTAATCACGTAAACAACAACGTACGTCACTCAGACGTATGGTTAGCTTTTTACGACAAAAAAGTTGTATTATCTTTCCAGGGTTAAATACTATCCTAGTTCAAAGCTTGATGAGGCTGCTTGAGTGGGTACAAAAATAATCTGCTCTCCAAAACGCCTTGAAGTGCAACGTTCAACTTTAATGACAATTCTATCAAGCTTTCTTTTGCATGCCCAAATTCGTCTTCAAATAGCTAGCTAGATCATTTTACAACTTACATCTTTAGAACTGACATTCCCTTCAAAGCTGAGCATAACCTTGACAAGTGAATTCTATAGAAACTTTTTTTTATTTATATTAAAAAATAAAACTAAAAAACATATTTGTTGACAAGTTTTCTAATCAGGCCAAAGCTGAGAGAGTAGCCCAGATGTAATATCCAGAATCAATTTTGCAATTGAACAAAGCCAAGGTTCAATAACCCGATTGCTTTCGGACAGACAGCTCTTCCAGCCGGAATGACTGACTGTTGATTCGAATGGATGCTGGCTACTTCTGATGCTTTTGATACTGATCATCTCATTAACAAAGAGTAAAAAATTTAGTATGCGACAACAAGATTTAAATGTTTTGCACGAGTTGGGTCCGATTCTCTGCATGAAGCAGAAGACAAAGTAACCATCGGCCACTTAAACTAAAGGCACATATCGGTAAATTCTAATAAATTTTGATACTCGTCTTTTGTTCAATTTTATTGTTATTATTATATTTTCGTTTTGCCAATGTATTTGCTGATATTTTTCTTTGCAACTATTTGGCTATTTATATAACTGAGAGAGTTCTTAACAATACAAATCAGGACTATTGTCTAACAATCTAAATCAATTCACCAGCTATACAATGACTTGGACTTGGTTGTGTTTTTTTTTCTTTTTTGTTGTAAGCAGAGTTGACAAGTATAACCGTTATAAAGTATTGAACTGGGTTTTTGCGCTTAGAATTTCCGTATCCAGAGCTGTGTGCCAATATTTTGATGAGCTGCTAAATGTGATAAGCTCTGCTCATATTAAATAGTTTATGTCTTTTATAAGAAAGCTGCCAAGAAAACTTCAAGCAGAAAGCATAGACTCATAAATTAACATGCAATTAAATTCGTATCATAATTTTGGGCTGATAAGACCTGTTCAAAATTCTAAACAGTTTTGCATAAATGCCGATAGAACCGACTTATAAAAACCCACAATCTATCTATTGTCTGCGACACAGCTACTTAACTAAAGCAACTATGACTGACATTCACTACTGCAAAAAAAAATTATATATGTATATATAGCTTGAATCTCAATCTACAGCTGACACTTAAAGTTTATGTCATCTCATCTTAAAGCCGTGGCGACGAAATATTAGCGCCAAGACAAAGCAGATAAACCTCTGACAAGCTAAGATAAACGGAATCAAATCTTTTGGCAAAAATAGCATCAGTAAACATTTGCAAATCCATAAATAAGTTAGAACGTATGCTTAAAATCACATTCGCATAAATATTCCGAAAAGTCAAAATAAAAAACCAAATGGAGACACGTGCCATTGTCTACGGACTGCGTTAATAAATATGTTAAGATTTGAACTGCTTAAATTTACAATTTTAATCTTACGAGACCACTTAAGCGTGGCTAATTTAGTGGCTAATAAATATCACAGCTGCTAGATAGAAGCTATACAGTAGATATAGATGTAACCAGAGAAAGGGCTACCAACATCATTTTGGGAGTAGCCAAATTCATGTGAATTTAAATGGCATGTAACTATTTCAAGCATGTCAGTCGTCATCTTTTTATTTTTTTATAGGTTACAGGGTTACAAAGCAATACAGCTTGTAGGTCTACAAAGACACTTTAAGTACATCTCTTGAACTCGAGAAAAAGCATCCCGTCAGGAACAAAGTTTCTTCCCTGCTTCTTTTTTCAGGCAAGGCATATTAGTTTACAAACAAGACAAAAATATTTAAAAAAAAAATGGCGTACGTTAAAGTCGGGCGCGGACGACTTTGGGATACCCTGTACCACTGATCCGGTAAATTGCTTACGAACACCAAAAGACATTTGATTGCCAAATTAGATTATGATACCTTCATAAACAACCAAAAACAGACGAATTTTTAATCAAAAACTTTTTTTCGACCGATTGGCCCTATGGGAGCTATATAATATAGTCAAGCGATTTTGATCAAATTTGGTACAGTGTTGAAGATCTCTAAAAAACTTCTGAATCCCAAATTTGGTTACAATATCTTCACAAATAAACGAAACACAACAAATTTTGTACAAAAAACATTTTTTTGACCGATCTGCCCTATGGGAGCTATATGATATAGTCAAGCGATTTTAATCAAATTTGGTACAGTGCTTGGGAACTCTAAAAAACTTCCGAATGCCAAATTTGGTTACAATATCTTCACAAACAAACGAAACACAACAAATTTTGTACAAAAAGCGTTTTTTTGACCGATTGGCCCTATGGGAGCTATATAATATAGTCAACCGATTTTGATCAAATTTGGTACAGTGTTGAACATCTCCAAAAAACTTCTGAATGCCAAATTTGGTTACAATATCTTTACAAATAAACGAAACACAACGAATTTTGTACAAAACACGATTTTTTGACCGATTGGTCCTATTGGAGCTATATGATATAGTCAACTGATTTTGATAAAATTTGGTACAGTGCTTGGGAACTCGAAAAAACTTCATAATGTCAAATTTGGTTACAATATCTTCACAAACAAACGAATTATTCATCTAAAACTTTTTGTTTCTTTCGAGGTCCTCTGAAACACCCCTATGGGAGCTATTTAATATAACCCCGATATCAAAAAAATAAAATAAACTTGTCTCCCCTGACATAATAGCGCATCTAAACTGAAAATTTGGTTGCTCTAGCTCTTACCAACTCTGAGATCTAGGCGTTCATACAGACAGACGGATAGACGGACAGACGGACATGGGTATATCGACTTCTCTAGCCACCCTGATCATACTTTAAGTAACTTTGGGGGGTCTCCGACGTTTCCTTCTGTATGTTACATACATTTTCGGCTTGCACAAACTTAATATACCCTTTGTACCATACGGTACAGGGTATAACAACGCATCTTGATTTAAAATAAACCTAGAACTCGAGGCGATTTTCAATTCAGATCAACTTGGCAACAATGGTTTTTATTTCAAAAATAGTTTTCAAACCATACTATACATTAAAGATGCATGCACTACACTACAACAAGTAAAATGAATGCATCTAAAACTTATCAATAAATAACTACGATTTACTTTTTTTTTTGATAATAACTATTATTTAATATAATAATTACATACAAAAAGCAAACTGCGATCTTTTGACTTGCATTTTCAGAGAGACAAAAAACGACGAAGAAAAGGCGCCACCTTATTTTGTTGTCCTCATACGGGATATAAAAACGCAAACTAGCCGCGCCGTTTACACTTATTGCTTTTTATGCACTATTGAAAAATAGTAACAGAAACAAATTTTATTAGCTTTGCTCTTTACACACGCATGTTTTACATTCAACCAAATTTCACATACATCTTTGCGTGTACCTTTTCACACCCACGCATTTTCGTTAGGCCATCCTTTTTACACTTTTCTTTGCCAGCATCCCAGCGCATTTTATTAATTTTATTTATTTATTTATTTAAACAATTGCACGCATTTGCTAACTGTTCTCAACTGTTACCAATAATATTATTAACTGATTTAACACATTTTAACAATTTTTTACAACGCCTAAACTTATAATTTTTTAATAAAACTGCAGCGCCGGAACGTCAATGTTATTTTTTACTTTTCTTTGATTCTCTGCTTTCTTCTTTTCCTTAGAACTGCCAACTGTTTGGTTTGCCAATAAGAATTGAATTTTGCTCTATGCCTCAACAGACAATGCAAATAGCTGGCAGCGCTGTGCAAGAATTAAGAAAAATAAATATAAACTGCATTGAAAATTTGATATTAATATTAATTTATGTACGCGTTGCAATATTTGTACGATTATTAAAAATAAAAATCAAATTTTATAAGCACTTATAGCCAAAAATGCATGTCGCTAATAAGCTGGCTTAAGAGATTGTCAGCGCAGTAGGCTTTAAAAAGCCAAAAGTGCTTGTTTTACCCTATAACCAAAGTGTACTATGATTTTGTGCCACATTTTGTGCATGACAGTTTAAGGCAAGGCAGTGACACCCTGCAACAGATGGCGGCAAACTTTTTTGGCGGCAGCTCAAACTCAATCAAAATGCGGGTTTTAATGAGACGTTTAGGTTAGAGTTACTTTCGTACTAAAAAAAAAGTCTTTTAATAAATAGTAAAATTTATTTATATACATTATGCCATATTGAGTTGGATTGGGAATATCATACAAAATTAAAGTCTATAAAAATAATTGTATTTTTGACAAAATGCACAATAAATTAAATACAAATAAAAAAGCATACCTTATATTCTTTCTTCTTATTTAATTAAAAAGTGTTATATATAATGTAATTAAACTAGTTCTCTACTACCTATCTTAGCCTAATGTAGATGTATAGATAGTATAAAAATATATTTATTTTATTTCATTTGTATAGGGTGGGCCACACAAAAAATTTCGTTTTCTTTCCCCTTGAAAGAAAAAAGTTTAAACTTTTTTAAAGAAAATGTGTTGCTTAAGTCAAAGATCACAAAAGTCGATTTTTTTCAAATAACATTTTACCCGTGCTTTAACATTTTTTCAAATGTTCTAAAAAGTTTTAGGGCGTAAAATTCTATCTAAAATCGGTATACAACATAAATTCTACAGATAATCTTTCTTGAGATGGAGCTTGGAACGTGCGGAGTGCTTTGATGCGGAAATCCCATAAAAATGCGTCTTTTGGTGTTGCCGTCTGATCTCGTGATGGGATAAATTTTAAAGCACTGGTAAAATGTTATTTGCAAAACCTTGACCTTTGGTCATGATATTCATTGTTACTTTTAAAGTTGATCGTAAAATGTCAAAACGATTAATTATGTCAAGTTTGAACTTATTATCTTTCAATTCCGAGAAGTTATGCTTATTTGTCATTTTTCGAGGTACTGTTTACTATGGCGAACATGAGAGGTGCCATCACAAAAATAAGCATAACTTTTTATACCCTGTACCGTATGGTACAAAGGGTATATTGTGTTTGTGCAAGCCGAAAATGTATGTAACGTACAGAAGGAGAAGTCGGAGACCCCCAAAGTTACCAAAGTATGATCAGAGTGACTAGAGAAGTCGATATACCCATGTCCGTCTGTGCGTCTGTCCGTATGAACGCCTAGATCTCAGAGATGGTAAGAGCTAGAGCAACCAAACTTTCAGATAAGATCCCTTATTAATCCATAGGAGACAAGTTTATTTTATTTTTTTGATATCGGGACTACATTATATCGCTCCCATAGGGGTGTTTCAGAGGACCTCGAAAAAAAGCAAAAGTTTTAGATGGATAATTCGTTTGCTTATGAAGATATCATAACTTAATTTGGTAATCGGAAGTTTTTTAGAAACGCCCAGCACTGTACCAAATTTTATCAAAATCGGTTGACTATATCATATAGTTCCCATAGGATCGATCGGTCGAAAATTTATTTTTTGTACAAAATTCGTTGTGTTTCGTTTGTTTGTGAAGATATTGTAACCAAATTTGACATTAAGAAGTTTCTTAGAGTTCCCAAGCACTGTACCAAATTTGATCAAAATCGGTTGACTATATCATATAGACCAATCGGTCAAAAAATCGTGTTTTGTACAAAATTCGTTGTGTTTCGTTTATTTGTGAACATACCGTAACCACATTTGGCATTAAGAAGTTTTTTAGAGTTCCCAAGCACTGTACCAAATTTGATCAAAATCGGTTGACTATATCATATAGCTCCCATAGGATCGATCGGTCGAAAATTTGTTTTTTGTACAAAATTCGTTGTGTTTCGTTTGTTTGTGAAGATATTGTAACCAAATTTGACACTAAGAAGTTTTTTCCCAAGCACTGTACCAAATTTGATCAAAATCGGTTTACTATATAATATAGATCCCATAGGACGGAGCGGTCAAAAAAACGTTTTTTGAACAAAATTCGTTGTGTTTCGTTTGTTTATAAAAATATTGTAACTGAATTTGGCAAAGAATTTTTTTTGGTGTTCGAAAGTAATATATCCGACTTGATTGCAATGTGGTGGTACAGGGTATCCCAAAGTCGTCCGCGCCCGACTTTAACGTACGCCATCTTTATTTTTTTGTTTTTCGCAGTGAATTTACACGCATAAAATGAAAATCTTTAAAATAAACAAAATTCTTATTTTTTTAAATTTAATATTTTATCTCATCATGGAAAAAAAATCGCGTCAATATCTTTAATCGTATAGAAGATATGGCTTGTCAAAGAATAGTCTAAAAATTAAAAACCCATCGATAACTCGATAAATAATCGGAATTTTGCAATAAAATTTGACGTGGTTACTATTGGCTAGTAGCTCTGCCAAATATGTAAAAATCATCAAAATCGCAGAAGTTTGGGAGAAAAGTGGCCCGCTTCAGTTATTTTCACCGATATAGATAGACTTGAAGAGATGGATTTTAGCTACACAACAAACACAAACATGTGAATTTTTTATATAGTTTAAAGTACTGAAAAATTTCAAAACAAATCGAAGTGCACATTTACTTTTCAAAAATCGTTGGGAGTACCTTATCCAGCTAGACCCTTTTTGAGATTTGATGCAAACAACAAAGTAGTCGTGTTTGATATGTGCTTCAAAACGTAGCAAAACCTGTTAACCATTTAGGCAGGCTGCAGAGTATATTTTAGTCGGTACGACTCGACCAACCCACTTGTTAGCTGCTCTTTCTTTCTATTCTTTAAACTGCAGTGACAGAACTGCCAACTGCTTAGTTTTCATTATAAACAATAATTTTGCTCTGTGGGCTATAAGGCAGTGCGCCGCTCTGGTCACCCTAAGCAATAAAATATAAAGGCAAAAAACATAAAACTAAGTCAAATTTAAACTGCAAAAAAAAAATATTTAATTAATTTGAGTAAGCATTGTAAAAAGCTTAAAACTAATAAAAAATGATTTAAATATTTTGTACTTAAAGCCAAAAGTGCAAATTGTTTATTAGCATTTAAGCCTACTGCGCTTAAAAAGGCAAGTGATTTTTAATACCCTGTACCGTATGGTACAAAGGGTATATTGTGTTTGTGCAAGCCGAAAATGTATGTAACGTACAGAAGGAGAAGTCGGAGACCCCCCAAAATTACCTAAAGTATGATCAGAGTGACTAGAGAAGTCGATATACCCATGTCCGTCTGTCCGTCTGTCCGTATGAACGCCTAGATCTCAGAGTTGGTAAGAGCTAGAGCAACCAAATTTTCAGATAAGATCCCTTATTAATCCATAGGAGACAAGTTTATTTTATTTTTTTGATATCGGGACTACATTGTATAGCTCCCATAGGGGTGTTTCAGAGGACCTCGAAAAAAAGCAAAAGTTTTAGATGGATAATTCGTTTGCTTATGAAGATATCATAACTTAATTTGGTAATCGGAAGTTTTTTAGAAACGCCCAGCACTGTACCAAATTTTATCAAAATCGGTTGACTATATCATATAGGTCCGATAGGATCGATCGGTCGAAAATTTGTTTTTTGTACAAAATTCGTTGTGTTTCGTTTGTTTGTGAAGATATTGTAACCAAATTTGACATTAAGAAGTTTTTTAGAGTTCCCAAGCACTGTACCAAATTTGATCAAAATCGGTTGACTATATTATATAGCTCCCATAGGGCCAATCGGTCAAAAAAACGCTTTTTGTACAAAATTTGTTGTGTTTCGTTTATTTGTAAAGATATTGTAACCAAATTTGGCATTCAGAAGTTTTTTGGAGATTTTCAACACTGTACCAAATTTGATCAAAATCGGTTGACTATATTATATAGCTCCCATAGGGCCAATCGGTCAAAAAAACACTTTTTGTACAAAATTCGTTGTGTTTCGTTTGTTTGTGAAGATATTGTAACCAAATTTGACATTAAGAAGTTTTTTAGAGTTCCCAAGCACTGTACCAAATTTGATCAAAATCGGTTGACTATATTATATAGCTCCCATAGGGCCAATCGGTCAAAAAAACGCATTTTGTACAAAATTTGTTGTGTTTCGTTTGTTTGTGAAGATATTGTAACCAAATTTGGCATTCAGAAGTTTTTTAGAGATCTTCAACACTGTACCAAATTTTATCAAAATCGGTTGACTATATCATATAGCTCCCATAGGGCCGATCGGTCGAAAAAAAGTTTTTGATTAAAAATTCGTCTGTTTTTGGTTGTTTATGAAGGTATCATAATCTAATTTGGCAATCAAATGTCTTTTGGTGTTCTTAAGCAATTTACCGGATTTTATTGCAAGCAGTGGTACAGGGTATCCCAAAGTCTTCCGCGCCCGACTTTAACGTACGCCATCTTTTTTTCTTATTAAATGTTAAGATAGAGTAGGAGGAAAAGTAAGTTAAGGCATTTAGGAGCAGCAACAATTGTTTATGATTGAAAAAGTATTAAATATTATTTATAGCTGTACATAATACTAAGTAAACAATAAGGTAATAAGTACAAATTTTTAATAATAATAATGAGCATAAAAAATTGGTGCTCCTTTGGCAAAACAACAATTGTGCAAGTGCGAGGCTATAAGCAATACATTTAGTTCTCTGTACGTCTTACTCCTGCAGGGAGGCGCATTGTGTTTAATAAAATTTGTTGCAGTTGCAGCCATATCCGACTTTGGCATACTCTATGACATATATTTTCAAAACAAAATATATTTCTTAAGTGTGATTTTTTTGTGGTAGTATATTTTAACCAAGTTTGATGTGAGTTTAAAAAGGCAAGAATTTTCCAACGCTGTGGTACGTTTAAGTCGAGAAGTGTGGCATAAAATACGATAAGTGAATGGTGGGGCTTCTATAGACATAAACTCGATGGCTTTCTAATTAGGTCTGCCTGGGACTACTTCCAAAATTTAAAGACTCAAGCTCATATAGCAAAATACTTACATACATATTGTAGAGCTTTAAAGCAGTTTTTTTTTTTGGCAAAAGGGGAGAATTTGGTAATTTTAATAAACAGTATAAATTTTGTTGAACAAATCTTATGGCCGTGTTGTTCTATTTATTCGAAATTAAATTTTGATTTTTAGTTATTCCGAGGTTTTCATATAGAGAAGCATTGACATTGCGCAGCTCGAGGTTATGATAATAATTTTTTTGTAAGAAACTTGTGACCTGTTGCATACACTTCACATGTCTACAATGCTACTGACCCTACCACTGGGAAAAAAATTTAGAATTTTGCTCTAAAACGAGAATTTGCTGTGTCAAAATACGCCAAGAGCGATTATTAATTATTGAGAGAACGTTTATTTGTAAAGGGTCATCAATCTTGAGTTGTTTTTTTTTTAAAATAAAAAAACAGCACAAAAATTTTAAATGAATCGGAAAATCTTTATTATCAATAGAAAGAACCGTTCTTGGCATACACTTTTCAAAAATAATCCCTTTCAAATGTTGGCCGCAACTGCGCCGTAGCTCGTTCAAGCGGAGGTTCCAATTTTCGATGACGCGTTCGAGCTTAATCGGCGGTATCTTGCGAATAACACGGGTAATGTTGGCCTCTAATGCTTCAATCGTAGCTGGATTATCCACCAAAGAGTCTTGGTGCCCAATTCACCGGTCCGAAGCGCGAAATTAATTGTTCACCGAATTGGTTCCTCAATATGTCCATTGTTTCATGGGCTGTGTGGCAAGTCACGCCGTCTTGTTGTTACCAAATGTCGTCGAGATTTCGGGCTTTAATTTCAGGTAGCAAACAATTCGTTATCATGGTGCGATAACGGTCGCCATTGACGGTTACGGTCTGACCAGCGTCATTTTTAAAGAAATATGGACCGATGATGCCACCGGCCCATAAACTACGCGCTGGACGAGGTCTATTCGGTTGAGTGTTATCCAATAATGAATATTGGGTCTCAAATTTGTTGATGGTATGGCGAATAGTGGTCTCCGTTGGTCGATTATGGCGACCATAAAATGACCTAAGCGCGCGAATTTTCGTAATATAATTGTACTATTTGTAAACGTTGTTCGGGTGTAAGTTTTTCCACGATAAATTGGCAATGAAAACTGAATAAAAAATACATGGCAACTTGACAGTACTCACGCGTGATTTATCAAAAAAAAACCTTATTGAAAAAAAAAAACCTCAAGATTGATGACCCTTTAGAGAGAAATTCTTAATGTTAGACTATGTTCAATGATAAGAACAATTGCGCTTTTATTTAGAGAGAAATTCATAATTTGAGAATTGATGAGAGTTGAATTTAGAAAAAATTGCGCTCAAGAAAAAGAAACACAAATTTTTTACAAAAAAATTTTAAAAATTTAAAAATCTTCGTAACTTGCAAAAAAAATACTTTTAAAATTTTTACTAAAAAAAATCACTTTTCTAAATCAGTTTACATGAAAAATTCAAAGTAAAGTGTAATGAACCAAATGGTTGCAGTCTTGTCTAGCTGCAGTACTTTTCCAAGGCAAAGATGTGTCATGGGGCATGCTGGAAGGAAATCGGGCAACTTTTAACACGAAAATAATATGTTTTTTATTGATTTTGAATTTCCCAAAACGATAAACTAACTTAATTTGACAAAAGGTTACAACTTCCAGACTAAATACCTGCGCGTCACCTTTCACCGTACCGGAAACCAACCGGAAACAAACAGCCGTAAAATAAGATACCAGACAACGTGAGAAATTCTGAGAAACAAAACAAGCTCTTAATTGATTTATCTTTAGTAAAAATTAAAATATGAGTGCAGCTATTGTCATATGAAAATAATTTAACTAGACCAAGCGGTTATAGGCTGAATGGGGAAAGGCCGCATTGGCAGAGTTCCAAGTAAAGCTCGCACTTAAATTACATAAATTGTGCTTAAAATATTCGTTTTTCATTGATAAAAAAAAAAGCTTTGATTAACTTGCAGCCATTAATTTGTTGGGAAAAAAAAGTAGCACTCTCTGCAGCATGAATTTCTATATGCAGCTAGAAATGTTTTGATTTTGAACAAAAAAAGCGCCACAGGAGTCTGAGGTTAGGGCCTTTCAAAAATATTCAAATTTTTTTTTGGAATATTTCGAGTGCATTTTTTTGGTGTTTTTGTTGCCTTTTTGGAGTTTTGATATACGAGCTTGAATTTTCTTATTGATTAAGTGCCACACACAAGCGCAAAGGGGCCCCAAGATTACAAGTTCCAGTCGTTTCCGTGTTTGAGCTGCGACATAGTTTGGAATTAGGAATTTACTGTGAAATTATGCAAATCGTTGTTAACAAATTTTTTTTTTTTGGAAAGTGTCAAAAGCAGCAAGAACATGGCCAAGTCAGAACACAGGTGTCAGCTAAAGTGATAGCTCTATCTCTGCAATCCCATCGATGCGTTGGGATGGTGTTGATGATGATGTTGCTGGGCTGGGATTTAGACTTGAAGCTAACTAAGTACTGCTTATTAGTCAGTGGTAGAAGGTGTGATGAGAGGCACTAAGTTCAAGCATTCAAACAAACTGACTGACTGACAATGTTAGTTATCTTGGCCCCCTTGGCATGCGCTAAGGTTCAACAATCTGAGTCTCGTGTGGAGCTACACTCCAACTCTCCAATTCCAATTGAAATGCAAATGCGGCTACCGCAGTCAAAAAAAAAAAAAGACATTTTGTTTGAATACAGAATGACAAATCTTTGAAATATGAACAGCACATTATGCACGCCTGCATTGATATGGTATAACCTAAGTCGTATCTATACCATCTATAGCTATACATATACATATACATATAAGTGGTATAATGAAACATCGTTTGATCGGCTCAACATTCTAGGCGCTCAAGATACAACAATAGAAGCAAACTCCATGTCAATATAAATTAATATCTTGTTTTGTGTTTAATATACGAGCCTATATATAGAGCTCTGATTTGTTATTTTTTTTTTTCGTATTATTGTATGTTTGTATGGTATTTGTTTGGCATTTTAGATAAAGATCAAGCAAAAGAGAAAGGAGCTTTTTTTCTCTCTATTGCTGCTGATACGCATAAATATAAATTTAGACTGAAATTATGAGATCGTTTTTTTTGTTTCGCCTCTGGCATTAATGTTATGGGAATTTAAGCATCGTAAATACTGCTTATTTGCAATTAAATTTAAACTGAAAATTGGTTTTGATTTAAGTAGATTTGGGCTATGGGTTTTCCCATAAGGAGATCCATGGTGAACCTGAGTGTATGTGAACGCTTATTTGAAACAGAATGGTTTGGCTTATGCGCATTTCCATTTTTTTCAAAATTTTATTTAACTTAAGCTAGCATTACAAGCAGCAAATATTTGCTCTCTTTGTTAAATAAATTATTTGGCCAAATATCGGTGTTTGCTCACGGTCATGCACTATTGCAAATATAGCTCCCAAAATTCTTTGGCAAAATACTGATGAGCAAACATTATTTGCTCGTTGTGTAGTGCAAATATTTGGGTGACCATTGCACACACTGCAAATATTATTTGTTGCTTATAAAAATTGTAGGAGTTATCTTTGCTGCCTTTTAAAATTAATTTTTTTTGCGATAGAGATTATATATAGGCGATATGTAGTGCCAATATTTGCTTCGCCATTGCTCACTGTATAAATATTTTTCAAACCTTTATTCAATTATTTATTCAGCATAATATTTATATATCGTTTAGTAGCATATATTAAATTTATAGAGCTTAGCTTATAAAAGAAGCTTTACAACTATGATGTCAAAATTATTCCTGCCATATAAAAATAGTTTTTTTTTTTAAATAAAATATATGCAATTAAATAAACTAATCAAGTGAAAGATCATACCTTAAACGACAATCTAGTTATGTGATTTTACAAAGTGAAAACAAAAGAACAAATAGATTTTACCTGTATGCGCAAACAAAATGTTTGCCCAAATATTTGCCACTTGATAGTCACTCCACCAAAAAATTATACAATTAGACAATATTTGCACGAATATCTATTTGGCCAACAGGGAGCCAAATTAATTTTGGCAAAGATTTGATTGATATATTTGACCAAATATGCTGCATTTTGAGCAAATATTTGCATCGTGCATTGCTAACTTTACCTAGCAATTATGTTTAGTAAAAAAAAAAAGGACTGGTAAGCCCGATATTAAAGGATATAGTTTTTCGGGCTTGGTTTTGCATTCAAAATTGACAAATTCGGCAAATTGGGCAAATCTTTTGGCATAAAACTTTTTTCAGTATGAACTTAAATAAAGTTATTTTGCAAAGTTATTACATAAAAAAAAAATGTCTCTTTTTTTAAGCCTTAGTGTTTGGCTTCATTTTACTGAAATTTCCATTAAGCATATTTTTTATTAATAACTTTATTTTAAAATTTAAGTAATTTAAGAAAAATATCGATTTTGGTTTCAAAAATTTATAAATTGAATAAGTTTCAAAACTTCAAGCCTAAAATAAGCAGGGAAAAGTTTTTGATCGTGTTGAAAATTTTAATTTCGTATTTGGAACAATTCTTTATTTATTTTTTTTTTTCAAATTCTCTGGCTGGAATAAATTGTTATAAATTTTAGAATGATGTGAATTCCTTTAAGACGAAAACATTTTAAAGATAAAAGAGAATTTCCTGTAACAAGCTTTTTGTAAGCTTGTTTTGAGTTTAAAACTTTAATAAGCTAAAGGGGCTTTAAATACTATTTTAAGAATATTTGGACTTGTTTTAAGAACTTTCGGTCTAGCTATAAAATTGTTGTCTTCTTTTAAGTTTGAAATATTTTTTTTTATTTTTGAGTTTAAAACTTTGGGGCTTTAAATACTATTTTAAGAATATTTAGACTTGTTTTAAGAACTTTCGGTCTAGCTATAAAATTTTTGTCTTCTTTTAAGTTTGAAATATTTTTTTTTATATCAAGACTTTTGATCTTGTTTTTAGTAATTTTTTGTCTAATTTTAAGAATTCTGCTCTTATCTTAAGCAGTTTTAATCATAAAATCGTATTTTAAGATTTTATTTTTTTTATCAGTATGTGAGTTTTTTAGTATCTGTACGCAGAAAGCTTTCTGAAATCACCAAAAACTGTACCAAATTTTATTTGAATTGGCTTATTATTGTATATTATAGTCCCCATAGTAACGATTGGTCAAAAATATGTTTGAGCAGAATTCAATTTTTTTTTTTATAAACGATTTCGGAACTAAATTCGGCCAACAAAACATTTTTGTTGTATGAGATGGTGTCGATCAAAGACGGGCGCCCCATAATTTTTCTGAGCATTGATTTACATGCCACATTTTGATGTAAAGTCTTGCTGTGGCATCAACAAACTAGTTGAAAACTTCAATCTTATGATTTATAAAGATATTTTAATTAAATCATTATGAATAACGATAAATCTGCTGTGATCATAATTTGTTCTACGTAGTCTTTAGTCCAGAGCTGCTTTTAATTTGCCTTCTTTTATGGCTAAATTAAACAACTCTTCTTCAGGCGAGGGCATACAAAATAAAATATTTAAACAAAAAAGTAATTTGACAGGTGTTGTTGTAATCGTTGTATATGTTGCAACTCGTATTGTTGTTGTTGTTGTGATTGCTAGCTGACAAATGCAACAAAATGACTAAAGTAAGGCCAAACCAGTCAACCTGTCAGCCAAACGACTGGCGAAAAAAACAACAAAAAAAAAAAAAGTTGCAACTGCAAACAAGGCAGGGAAATGTTGCAACTGCTGCAACGATTGCAACTGGTGGCCATGACACTGCGACTGTGGCCTTTGAGCACAGCACGAAACGTGCAACAGCCGCAACGGCAGCGGCAGCAACATGCAACAAATCTAACGAGGCACGTTGCAAACAGCCGGCCGTGCGGCAAACAAATAAATACATATAAACATGATTATGCTTGTCGGTTAACGGTAAAATATGCAAACTTCAAAATAAACATATGGTATAAGTTTCTGGCCAATACCTAAATATACTATATACTACAGCAGAATATAGCCAATACCTTGGACTATTTACAAATTTTCAAGATTTATTTTGATTTTATTTGGAAAATTCGGAGTTACATTCGTTTTCCTAATACCTAATTATACTAGGTACTGCTGCATAACATGGCCAAAACCTTAGACTATTTACAAATTGTCTAGATTTATTTTTATTTAGCAGAAGATTTTCTTGAGCAGTCATCTGTTTTTTTAAAGCTTTTTTCGGAGCTACATTCGCTACCCTAATACCTAAATATATGTATGTACTATATACTGCAGCATTATATAGCCAATGCCTTGGACTATTTATTATTTTATTTAGCAGAAGATTTTCTTGAGCAATCAACTGTTTCTTAAAGCTTTTTTAAGCTGTTTGGGAAATTCGGAATTACTTTCGCTGTGTTAAAGCATAAATATACCATAATCTGCAGCGTAACACGATCAATACCTTTTGAATATTTATTTTTATTTTATTAATCAGAGCAATCCAGAGCATTCAAGCAGCTGAAAGATTCTTTAAGCTATTAGGGAAATTCGAAGTTACATTCGTTATCCTAATATCTAAATATACTATGTACTGCTGCATAATATGGCCAAAACCTTAGACTACTATATTTACCAATTTTCAAGATTTATTTTTATTTTATTTAGCAGAAGATTTTCTGGAGCAGTCAACTGTTTTTTAAAGCTTTTTTTTCGGAATTCAATTCGGTACCCTAATAACTAAATATATTTACTATATACTGCTGCATAATATGGCCAATACCGTAGACTATTTACCAATTTACAATATTTATTTTTACTTTATATAGCTTTTCTAAGCTATTTGGGAAATTCGGAGTTGCATTCGATATCCTAATACCTAAATATACTATGTACTGTAGCAATACCTTAGGCAAATATTTATTTGTATTTTCTTTAGCTTTTATGTTATCTTTTAGCAGAAGATATTATCGAGCAACCACTTTTTTTTTAAGCTTTTTGAAGCTTTTGGGAATATTCGAAGTTAAATTCGTAATCCTAAAACAAAATGAATATAAATATAATATTAAACATAATATGGCTTATAATCAGACTATTCACAAATGTTCAAATTCTTAAAAAACCAACTGATTCTCAAAGCTTTTTAGAGATATTGGAAAATTCGGAATTGCATTAGTTATTCCAACCCGCGTTACCTTTGGCAATTAACTGATTTTCAATCAAATATATTTTAATTTCTTCGCATTTCATACTGTCATACATTATATATAACAAAAAAACGTGTTTCTTAAAATTTTTTGAAGCTTTTTAGAAAATTCGGAATCACATTTGTAATCCTTAAGCCGAATAAGTAAGTTTATGGCTAATAGCCAAGTATACTTTGTACTGAGGTAGTGACTTTTATTTAAAAGCGCTTTGATTTCTTCTGATTTCATAAAGCAGTCTTACAGAAGAAAATAATCTTCGCAAGCTTTTGGTATTTAAAAAATTCGAAATTACTTGAGTAATTAAAAACATGCTACTCCAAAATTATGAGGCATGAGTATTTACCTTATAGCTCAGCTAATTTTTTTTTATTTCCAATCAAAAACATCGTACTTTCTTTGGGAATCAGTAAGCAGTCTTGCAGTAAAAGAAAAACTTAAGAAAACAGCTGTTTCTTAAAATTATTTCGAAAATTCCGAATTACATTCGTACTCATAAACTTGCGTCATCGAAAATTACATGTTACGAGTTAATGACTCATACGAAAGACTATTTGTCCACTTTTCATTAAGAAAAAATTTAAATTTCTGCTGATTTCATTTAACAGTCTTACAATAGAATTACGGAGAATCTATCTGTTTCAGGTAATACACAGGTTAACTTTCAAAATCAAAAATATATTTTATGAATAACCTTAGATTATTTATGAATTTTCTATCAAAAATTTTATAATATATTGTGATTTCTATGGCATTGAGATATCGTCTGATGAACTGTCTTACAGTCTGTTGCCTAAAAGGACATCTCATCTGTATCAACAATAATATCTCAGTGCAATGAAATTAAATTTGGCGATAAAGCTTTAAAATGCTTCGTAGTGGGAAAATATATTTCCACGCTTAAATATCGTCACTGAAAGTTTCGCAGAAACTGTGTGAAGATAATTAAATCCGCGAAAGAACGTTCGAACAAATTTGAAGATTTAATTGCCGTTATTCTTTCGCACCACGTCTACATTCGGCTTTAACTACAAGGACAGATATGAAAGCAATTTTTTAATTTCACGTCTTTTTCGTGAGCTGCAAATTCCAGAAAAATCATTTGGAAACTTTAAATCTTCAAATCTGTACCATATATTTTGATCAGAGGCGTCAATGCAAGAATTAAGTATCGTAGTGTTGAAACATTCTTCAGCAGATGAAGCTTGGAAATTGGCGTAGTTCACTTACCGAAAATTTCCTCTGGTATTCCTATTCAAACTTCGTTCTCTAGCTATTTCAGATGAATATGAAAAAATGTAAAAAAAAAAGAAATGCAGACAATGATACTAACTAAAAAATATCTTCTCTGTACATCTTGCAGAAGGATAAATGCTTTAGAAGATATCTTCCAAGTTTAGCCAGTTTCTGGTTATTCACAATAAAAGTGCAGTTCACAGTTTAGGATAAACTGAACAAGATATATGTTTCTTTAAAAGGCCTAAAGACATTTAGAAAATTACAATTTCTTGAGATTTACTGGATTCAGCAGAAAGTATAAAAGTTCACCTTTCTGCTGAGAAGAATTCTTCCAGAGACGATAAACAATATAAAAAGCGTTTGTCGAAGAGAAACATTTTGTTAACAGTTCGAAGCCAAGACCAAAAGTATTCTAGGCTTGCAATACATAAAACTAAATAACCGCACTCTCATTCCATTTTATTTCTTGTATACAGAAAACAAAATCCCAAAAAAAAGAGCACAAAAAAATCTTTACTAACATGTTCAACTTGTAAGCTTTGGGCATTGCTTTCTTTACAAATCTGCATAAATTCTACAAATCGTTGGCTTAAGTTTCCATGTGCATGTTCCAAATTTGATTGCAACATATTTTACACTACAATTAGGGTACTTTCCACACTGCAAACATTTTTATTTGCTTATGTTTACGCGGCGTATGCGCAATATTTACACCACTAGCGCACTTGCCACTAATTGGAGATGCGCACGAGCCAGCGGCCATTTTGCTTATTGCAACAATTTAGCGCATCCAGCCACAAGTTGCAATTGAGCAACATTCAAGGCACCACTTAAAGCTTCAGTAGCATGGGGCAGTTGCAAGGGGCACTTGCAAAGCGGCAACAACTGTGGCAACGGCGTTCACATTTGCGCCTGTCAGTTGCAGCAATTTCGCTCATAAATTGTATGCGATGGCCAAATGTTTGTTGTGGGGCTGGATGTTACTTTGTTGCTTGTTGTTACTATTTGTTGTTGTTGTCTATATACCCTCTACAGGATACCACACCCAAGTTCACTGCTATAGTTTTTTTTTTTGCTGTTTATTTTGAAATCTTTTCATGTAGCAAGTTCAATAAATCGTTTTTAATCTGTTCTTTCAAATACGTAGAAATTTTTAATTTAAGATTTTTTTTTTTCTTTTTTTTGTAAGAAATGTGCATTCAGATGAAATTTTTTGTTTTTGGCTTAGAAACTTTTGCACTTCTTAAAATTATTTCCAGAAAGCTTTTAGCAAAATACAACCCATCGATTTTTAAAAAGTAATGACGGAGATTCTTAAAAGCAAGTGTCATGAAATTTTCACTAAATTTTCGGTAAAATTTCGTAAGCTGAAAAAAAATCCGGAAAATGTCCGGTTTTAAATTTACCGTTTAATTAAAAAAAATCATTTTTTGTATTACTTTTTGTTTTATTGCACTTTAGGAGGTAAAAATCCGAGATATTTTTTTTATTTTATTTTTATTACAATTATTGCAAATAATTAAAACAAAAAAAAAAATATTTCCCTAAAAATTAAAAAAAAAAAATACATGTACATCATAAAAAAACATTATAAAAATACATTTTATTAAAAAATAAAACGAAAATTAAGATTTTAGAAAATTACAATTATACTTTAATATAATATAGCAAAAATGAAACATAATTTTTCACGTCTTTGAAAAAAACATTCTTGCGATTAAAAAAAAAAATGTTAATTTTCGTTTTATATTTAAATATTGTTTTCTAATAAAGTATAATATATTTATATAATGTAAAAATCTTTCAATTTCGTAGGTAAATAGTTAAAAATAAGCATGGCTCAAGAGATATTTTTTTTTATATAATACCTACCTATCAATTAGCAAAAATGTAACATAATAAAAAACGTCAGTTTGAAAAAAAATTTACGATTAAAATAAATTAAAATTAGTTTTTTATTATTTATTACTTTTTAATAAAAAATATTTTTTATAATTAAAAAAATTATTTTTTAAATTAATTAAATTATTAAATAATTATTAAAAAATTATTTTTTAAATTAATTAAATTATTAAATAATTATTAAAAAATTATTTTTTTTAATTATTCCACCAAATGGATTTAATTCATATTTACAACAAAATGGCGACATATATTAAGAAAACAATGAAACTTTTTTGGAGAAAAACTGATTGCTAAATAAAATGTTTTTTTTTTAAATAGAACTTAGAATAAAATAAATTTTTTACAAATATTTCGTAGCTTAGTCAAAACTAAATCATACTGAAAAACGATTCTTTTTTTATTTAAGCCGCGTTAAGTTTGAACTCTGAAATTATCGGGAATATTTTTTTTACCTATGAATCAATCTGCAGTATTTCTTATGCAAAATTGTTAAGGTTTTTTTTTTATATAAATTGTATTTGTATATTGTATAAACGAAATGCAGCGGCTGGGAACCTCCCTGAAAAAATATGGTATATTCTTGAGGATCTGGGATTCTTTACTTTGAATTGTTGTTTTTGGGTTGTGCCAAGCGGGTTCTTAAAAATTTTTATAGCGGCGTCTTTAATGGGAACCGTGAAAGGAACTTAAAAATTAAGAAAAAAAACTAAATAATTATTTTTAATAAGCTTTGTTTAAGTTTTTCTTGAGCTTTTTTGTTACCATCACATAAACATTGATTGAGCCATCTAACATCTACAATAGAACTTCCCTACAGCAAATTTACATAGAAACCAAAAATTTGTTCTGTATATAAAAAATTCGTTACACAGAAATTATATATCTTTTAAGTTTCATAAACTTTATTTAAAAATTCGAATTTTTTTCGATTTTCACTTTTCCATTTTTTTCCCAAAATTTTTTTTTAAAAGGTTAAGATATTCAAACACATTACATTTTTGACAAGGCATAACAAAATATTCCATTTTCACCTTTACTTTGTATTCTGTAAATTTAAGTAATATCTTTTATTTTTTGTTGTTATATATTTTATTTTTGTTATATATATTGTTAATCTTAATCTTAGGAATTCTCAATATTTATTAGGAGAAAAACTGATTTTTTGTTATTATATATTTTATTTTTGTTATATATATTCTTAATCTTAATCTTAGGAATTCTCAATATTTATTAGGAATGTTGCGAAACCGAGCTCAACCCGCAAAAATAATAAAAATTAAGAATATGTAAAAAATGTAGAAGTAAAAAAAAAAATTTTAAAATTGAAAACTTCGAATTGACTTCGTTAAGGCTTATCATCATATTCTTTTCTCAGTTTGGAAAGAGATTTATCTGTCGAACTCAAAAGAAAATTAAGAATATGTAAAAAATGTAAAAGAAAAAAAAAAATTTCAAAATTGAAAACTTTGAATTGACTTCGTTAAGGCTTATCATCATATTCTTTTCTCCGTTTGGAAAGAGATTTATCTGTCGGAACGGAATTTTTCAAAGCTTTCTACAAGTCTCAAAATTAATCGCTTATACCTCTGTTCCTCGTCTCTAGACAATTTGGGGGAAAAAAAAAAGAGAAAGTCCATTTTTCTGTCATATTTTTACTGAAAAATTAAAACTCACAATAAAGATATTGGAGATAGTACTTTATTTTGTATATGCTACAACTTTATTTATTTTTTGGGAGTCCCCCAAAGTATGTTTAAATTTTTTGCTTGTTATTATTAAAATTATTAATAAAAGATTTAAGAGTTGAAATTACTGCTAAAAAAATTGCTTGTTTCGTTATAAGTAAATCCAAATACACTAAATACTTTGCAAAACAAAGAGGCGGCTTAGTCGAAAAAAGTTCGTATTGTAATATGCAGAAGTTCTTTTTAGCGGAAGTCTCACTGTACACTAAGAAAAAAAATCCAATCGAAATTGTTCAAAAGAAGACTGTTTCACTTTGGAATTTTTAAGAATTTTTCGCTCTGTATGTTTCTCTAATAAGAAATAAAATACTTAAAATCTCAGCATTCTTACGATAAGCTAATTAAGAGCATTTTTTCTTAAACTAATTCTTGGCATTCTCAAATTCAGAATTTCGGTCTTAGAAGCTATCTATCCATACATCTATTTATCAAGCGGAATTATTCTTAAAATCAATCTAAACCATTTCAAATTATTATTTCTGTCTATAAAAAATCCTTAAAAATAAAATTCTAACTAAATAAGAGAGAAATCGCTCTTGTTGTACATTCTTGTTTAAAGGGTAAGACGTTTGGCGTTGAATTCTCAATTTTTTTTTCTCAGTGTAGTAGCTTAAAATTGTTCTTGAAAAATATAACATAAGCTCTTTTCAAAATTAAGAAAAGATTATAGAGGCTTTGGAGGGTGTGTAGCCCTCTTAACCATTTCCCTTTAACGTAGCAGTGCAAATTTTGTGGCAAGTAGATGTAGTGTATCCCACTGTCGGTCCCTGACTCGACTTTATCAGATTTCTGTTGTTTCTGGCTGTTCTAGCTGCTTGCTGCTGATAATCTATCGTCGTCTATCAGCGCGCATCATGTTGCAAATGTTGCACGGTTGTTCTGTCTATGTCCAAGTTGCTGCCGCTGCCGCTGCTGTTGCTGTGCGTTATAGTTCTGTTGCAGCTGCAACATTTTTTGGTTGCAAGCAGCCAAGCAAAGCAGCATTAGCAGCAACTAACTGCCTAGCTCTTAGCTACTCTAACTTGCAGCAGGCTGTAACTATGCCTCTCGCTTGCACTCTCTTTCTCTCTCTCTTTCTCGCTGTGCTTCTTCAGCAATCATTCACTTTTCTTCTATACATATTAAGAAAGTATAATAATAATATTTCAACTAGTTGCCGCGCTATGCCGCCGTTTGGCACGCGATCCATCTTCCTTTTTGCAATGGCATACACATGGATACAAAACACTCACATAGATACATACACACACACATGCTTATAAATGCACATCTGTTTGGCAAACTTGAAGCTTGAAGCCATAGACCGGCGCATAAAATCTCTCGATTTAATCGTATCTACTGCTGCCAACTCGCGTATACCCCTCTGCCACGGTCAGTGTCTCTGCTGCTGTTGCACAGTGGTCGAAAAAAAGTTTGAGCAAGCTAGAATTATTGCAAGTGAAGCCAAAAGTGTGCTTTTTTTTTTGTTTGACTTATATTCTATTAATGATGTGAATATTCTATATTTTGTTTCTCCATCCCACAAAAAAAAAAGAAGGGGTGTAAGCTTGACATGTCGCTGGGCTACCCACATGGATTTTAAGGCACTGCATATGAGTTCGGGGTAAAGAAAAAGCCATAGGTTCGGAAATAATCTCAAAAAAAAAAAACCATAACATGTGGTATTTTAGAGAATAGCGCTGGTATACCTTGTTTTTTTCTGTGACCTGACATAACATCAAAAATGAGAAATTTTGGCTGTTATCTCAATATCCTGACGTGCCACAGATTTTAGGTCCTCGGATGCAGATTCAGGCGCACCGAACTTTTACATCTTTCATACCTCTGAAAGAAACAAATCAGATTAAAGTATGCATAAAAATAAAAATTATTATTTTGAAGTGGAAGTCAACTTTAAGTCTCTGTAAGTAATTGCGTCCTGGGGATTAACCGAAAAAGTCTCCTCGTCCATAGCATTGAGAAGTTTACAATATCTCGGAGCACTATGGACGGCAGTTTTGGTACTGGCTTTGCTGTGAACTTTTCGGTCCTTGTAGGGACTCTTGGGACGTCTAAAAGACGGTAGATGGATAAACTTTGTGAGATTAATTAATGTTATTGTGGCTAATGTAGCCATTACAATATGGTTTTTGGCCTGTTGAAGATTAGGTATGGATGGAGCTTGCGTTTCTTCCGTTGGATAAGAAGAACACGATTTGAAGTGATGAAAAAGCTGATGATAGGCGACCGCTTTGGCGTAATCATTCATAGATCCTCCAAGCCTGGTAGTATTTGGAATAGTTATCAGAGAGTGGTTGACAGAGAGTGAGGAATGAAACTTAGTTGCATGGCCTTCACTTCATTTAGGTTTTCAAGATTAGGTAACCCATTTATAGTATATTTGCTTCAAAATTCCCGTAGTATTGATTTTGAGTGTTGTCATTAACATTTACATCATGGCACATTATGGAAACGTTCCCAAAAAGAGTACTAAAGAGCAGATGCTTTAACCGACTCCCCCAACATCTCACCGAAGACTGAATGTTTCAGTATAGCCTGTCAAGTGATGACACCAACAAGCTTTAAAAATTATAGATTTTTGGATAAGGGATGTTTGATATTTTTTCCAGTTAAAAATAGCACAAATTTCTTCGGAAAAAGTTCAAGTTGGCATCACTGACCCAAATGGGACTATTCCACAGTGTCTTCTGTAAGCTTTGAATTATTGTCAGCTAGATTAACAATTTCAACCACTGTGCGCTGCTGCTGTTGATCTGATCAGAGTTGCATTTAATAATCGTTGTCTTCGTTGTCGCTCGTCGTTTGGCTCGACAAGTTTCAGCCTATTACGGTTACATTGGTTTTTCATCAACAAACAGGCAAAGCGAGCAGATCCGGCCAAGACAAGCAGTGTGATGAGCAGCAGCGTACAGGGTGAGGGTTGGGGGGTAGCGCTACAAAGCGATTCCAGATGCTGTCAACGTCAAAAAACACAAGCATGTTGTTATTGTTGTTGTTGTTGTGGCATTGTTGTTCTTGCCACATGCCTGTTGCGCCTACATTCATATTTCAGCAATTAAAAATCTAATTGACAAATACTTGAACGACATTGTGAAGGCAGCGGCAAGCTGGGGCTGTTGGTGAGGGTAGCGTTGAGTAGAGGGGGGGCTTTGGAGGTCGTTGTTGTCTTAAACAGCAAGATATCACAGTTGACGCTTGTTGCACATGCAACATTCTCTTCGAGTACAATGTCTACAACTCCTGTGGCATGTCGGTTGTTGTTGCTGTTGTTCTTGCAACAAATGCATTTCTTTAGCAAGCTTGTTATGATTTTTGTTCTGTTTGGTTTGGTTTGGTTTGGTTCGGTTCTGTTTCAGGACAGTTGAACATGGTTGTTGTAGTTGTTGCTGTTGTTGTCTATGTTGTTGTTGTTGTTATCGTTGTTATTGCTAAGCAGACGAACAAGTTTTAATAACTTCATTCAGTTAGATGTCGCTTATATTCACATTATCTTCATGGAAATCATTATCATTAACAGAAGCGTTTATTTAGCCAATTTTAATTTGACTGATCAAAAGATTTTTAGCCGATTAATTGGCATTTGAGTTAAGAGTGGCAGTTGAAAAAATATGTGCATTAGTCGAGGCGTTGTCCGAAACTTTTATCACAATATAAAATAATAACCTGCAACAAATCTTAGAACTTGAGAATTTAAGGCGTAAGTTTAAAGTAGCTTGTTTTGTAAAGATATCAACGTTTTGTTGTTTATTAGGCGCACATAAGTATGCATAACCAATTTTATGATTCTAGCTTCAACTATATTCTATAGCTTCAGCTAAAACTTCCAAAGTTCCCAAATACAAGTGAAGAACTAGATCATAAGATGAACCCAAGTTAAAAGCAACTAGCTCTTTGATCTTCGACTGTACGAACCAAAACTGACTACTTTGTGTTAAGATCTGACTCGTTTTGTTCTACTCAAAATACAGGATATATAAAAGTATTTTTGGAAGAGGAGTACCCCATGTTAAAAAATCTAAGAGAAGTAAAGAACTAGCGCATAGCCAAGAAGTTCTGGTTAAGCTTTCAAGTCAAAATTTCTTATGGCTTCTATGGCTGCACTCGAACCAAGTCCCGCCTGCCTGCCATGTCTTGACCAGATCTCGCTTGTAATCACTCTTGGCACGTGCTGCAACATGTTGGAACATTTTTAACACCAAATTAATGTACATAATTAAGCAACAAAAATACGTTGTTTTTTTTCTCTTTTGTGTTCAGTCATGTAACAACACATTTAAATTGTTAAATTAATTATATTAATTTTTTGTTTGATTTTTAGTATTATAATAGTCATTTCTTTGGATACATAATTACGCTCTGTTTTCTAAGCTTTTATCAAATACAAATTGCTGCTTGTTAATGCTACCAATTCTTTTATTTTCTTAACTTTATTGAATTCATTTTTATTTTTAAATTTTCCTTTTGTTGCGCTTTTGAGATTTTCTATAGAAAGTCAATGAGCTTATTTATTTTATAGCTTTTTAATTAATGCAGTTGCCAGCTTAGCACAGAAAAAAAAAACATACTAAAATAATGAAAATCTATCAAAATATTTTATATTTTTTTAACAATAAAAAAAATAAGACCTACACAATTATAACTAGGTACTTAAAGATACACTGTTATCATTTTTAAGCTATTTGTATTGAAATTTGTGAGCATAATTACTTACTGCATTAGATCTGTTTCCGAAATACATCGTCACACACACATACACTTTCGTTAAAATTTTTCGGATTCAATTCACTTGACTGAATTAAATTCTTACAAGTTTAATACTGTTATGCTATAAATTTTATAAAATTTGAGATCCATTCAAATCTATCAGGAAGTTTAAATAAAATCGCCGAAGTCATCTAGTAACCTATTGCTAAGTTTTTTTCATAGCCTTAATATACAACTACGCCTTTTTTATTTTTTTTAGCCTTTAAATCTCCTCCTTGAAAATAGCGTTTTCAGTCAAGTCTTTGGGTTACACAGACACAAAAAAAAGGGTTGGGATTTGGGGTCAAGGCTTATGTTTCCTTATGTATTTCGACGCGCTGAATCCAAATACACTATCATAATTGGCTTAATAGGTCTTAGGTTTTATCCTAACCTCGAAAGACAACACAAAACGAGGTATTTTTGAGATAATCTGAGAACCCGAGGTCTTTCTGACCCCGAATTCGGCATTAAGCAATTTTTTGATGAGAGTAATCTATAATTAGAAAATGGGAAATACTTTTTTTTTTAATTTTGAGAGACCTTAGCAACAGTCGTAAAAAAACTTTAAAAAACGTATAATTTCAAATCTACGGTCCCTTAGAGAACTTTGGGTTCGGCGGAAATCCCTCTCAGTTGCCCTGTCGACAGGCCTTCAGATCAGTCTGACGCACTTTTAGAAAAAAAAGGTTTTTAAAGCTAGGCAGGTTTTATGGTCAAGGATGATGTCGAAGTTCCAATTTTAGATCACTTTTATTTATAAAGATATCTGAAATAAGATTTTATATATAAGGCACGTTATGCCTGCAACAAAATTTTTGTTGAGCACTGATTTTAATAATAATAGCTTTAAGCAAATCTTTTAATTTTTTTGGCAATAAAGCAAACCTTTGAAATAATAATAAATAAATAATAAGATAATAAAGAAGCATTTGACCGCATTATCGTGGGTGATTGAATTTATAGTCAAAAAACTTATAAAAAACACCCTTTCAAACCTTTTTCGGCCTTCAAACTTTATCACGCAGTTAAATATTTTCAATATAACATTTGCCCCAAATATACAGTCTATATAGTGCCTACGCGAATCAGGCCAAGCTAATCTAACCTATTAATAGAAAACCTCAAAATAAAACACCCTATATAACCTTTCAAATATTTTTCTGCCCTTGTAACTTTATCACACATTTGCTCATTTTTCATATACCTTTTGCTCAACAAATTACAGTCCTGGATCAATCCCAGTCAATCAAGCTTTTTAAAAGAAAAACGAAAAAAACACCCTTTGAAAGCTTTATTCTGATATTGAAACGTTATCACAGAGCTACCGATTTTTCATAAGACCTTTACTTAAAAGTTACAGTGTATATAATTTCTACGTGTATCGATCCAAGTCAATAAAACCTATTAAAAGAAATGCTCAAAAAAACACGCAATATATTTTTTAAAATTTGTTTCTGCCCTTTATTACACATTTGATAATTTTTCATATACCTTTTGCTAAAAAAAAAAATACAGTCCTGACACTGTTTTCGCGAATCAATTCTTTTGAAACATTCTTCTACCCTTTTAATTTTATCTCACATTTGCTCAAATATGCTCAAAATCTTACAGTCCTGGCACTGTTTACGCGAATCAATCCTAGTCAAACCCGATAAAAACACCCTATATAACCTTCAAACCTTTTTCTGCCCTTGTATTGTGGCTTTTAACTAAAAGTTACAGTATAAAACCTACGCGAACCAATCCAAGTGCATCTAACCTTTTAAAAGAAACCCTAAAAAAAACACCCTTTGAAACCTTTTTTTCTGTTATGAAATATATGCACTTTTGCTTAAAAGTTGCAGTATGTATAGTGTCAACGCTTATCAATCCAAGTCAATCAAACCAAAAAACCTCATAAAAAACACCCTATATAAACTTTCAAATTTGTTTTCAAGCTTTATAACTTATATACCCTTTGCCCAAAAATTACAGCGTATACAAACAAATCGAAATATTTGCTTCAAAATCATATGCCTTGGCTTGACTTCTCTAGTCTTCTAATGATTTCTGGTATCTTCTTTCTCTAGTGTTTATACTTTCCATTGTCTCAGCTATTTTCATTGTTCACATTTCTTTTTTTATTGATTTTTAATTGGAAAAAAAATGTAAGTTAGTATATCTTTTGACTGGTTTTTTATTATGCTCACAAAAGAGACACCCGGCAAGGCCGCTTCCTCTAGGCTGTGTTACAATCGAAAAGGTGTCACCTTTCTGACACTCAAATAGCTCATCAATGTACCTAACAGAGTTCTCCGTTTGATTGATCAAACTCATTCCGTTTTATGTTGTCTCCAATGTAGTACCCTATAAATATTTTACATTTTTTATACTATTTAATTTTTCAAAATTAATTTAAATTGGCATATTGTTTGAGGCCCCTTGAGGCAACTTTTTATGGTTTTCTTATGATTTTTTAATGGGCCGTAATATTTTCTCATTAAATTTGTAACGCAAAATTCCAAAAAAAAAAAAAAGAGTTTTTTTTTTGTTTAATAAATTAAACATATGTCAAGTGTGATCATTAGCTAAGCTATTAAGATGAAGATTATAGTAAAGGTGTGACTGTAATAAAATGTGTTAGACTTTTTTAATATTGGTTTTTACCTCAGAATATAACATATATTCTGATAGTTATTAAATATATATAAACGAGTTTGAGAATGCTACTAAATTCGATATATGAGAAACATATTTTTGACTAAGGTGGACTTTTTGATTTAGGAGCCCTAAGCATATTGCTTTTGTTCAAAGTATAATAAATAAATAAATAATAAAGAAAATAATAATAAATAATAATTCAAAGTGCCCTTTTAAAGAACTGGGGGACCGTGCAACAGGCCTTTACCGAGCTACTGCCTGACTTACAACTCCGGGTCTTCTACATCTCACGTAAGAAAGAAAGAATGTTACCCAGAAATCTGTGAATACAACAATGTGTTGCTCGAAATTTCTTCCTCCTATTTGTAGCTCAGAAGTATCTTAATTTTAATGCCAGCCTGCTTAATATTTATTTAAAATCTATTCAAAATATTATTCCTATATTGTCTAGCTCATATAAATAGATATCTCACTCACAGTCACATTACCAAATTTTTTAACCTCGGATTCGGATTCAGCGTCTCAGAAGAAACATCGCCAGGATAAAAAAAAATTTTGCAGGATTTAAAAAAAAAAACGATTTTCGGTTTCGGAGGTGAGAACCCAAATCAACATTTAATTTTTTTAAAAACGAGCTTTGATGCTTATTTTGTTTCAAAACTAGAACTTTTTAGGAAACTTGAATTTTTGTAAAATTTTAATGTATCTCTGATACAGCCGAACTTCCCTATAGCTAATTCGCAAAATTTCTTCGTTTTATAAATAAATTGGTATAAGAAAATCAAAAAAGCAGTGTTCCAGACTTTTGGTTGCTTAATTTGCAAGAAAAAAAATTTTTTATTGCGATTCGTAATAAAAATCAATTAATTTAAAGATTTTTGAACTTTTTGAATTTTGGCATAAAATTCAAAGAACAAAAATAGCTTAAAATTGCTAGATTTGGTCCAAAAAATTTGTTTCGAACCAGTTTGGTTGAAGATCTTAGCATATTAAAGAAATGTGACGTTAACTATAACCTTGCACAAAGTTGTACAGCTGCTAAACAAACACCATATAGCTATGATAATTTTGTAATAGATATGCTTTAAGAAGATAATACCTACTACTGTATAAAATCCAAGCTAAGTATTAAGGAAATTGAAATGTTGTGTGCGTTAGAAAAAAAAATGTACAATTAAAATTATATTTTTAACATTGACAGACAAGCCCAGAGATTTTCATCGATCTGATTAGTACAAGAATTTTCATTGCTTTAAGCGTGGAAAACCTGATTCAAATTAGTGCGTATATGCTCAAAATCTTGATGCATAAATGTAAATCTTTTGTTTTAACATAGATCTAGTTAATTTCCGTAACTAGCTGGCTGCGTTTTAAATTTGGACTATCCCACAACATGAAGCGGAAGCACTCAAAAAAAAAAAAAAGCAAGGCATTTTTTTAGTTTTCTAAACCAAAAATTCATAAACATAAAAAAACGCCCCCTACTCTAGACACAATGTGCTGCCTACGTGCATTGTTTTGGAGAGCAACCCTTTTTTGTTTAGATCTCTGGAACCTTTTAGTGCTGACGTTCGATGAACTTGTCTAAGGCACCCTTGGCGTCTATTTTTCGCATGTCTATCAAAAATCTGTCACAGTTGGTATATTCCACAGTAGTCATACACATGTTGTATCTACACTGTGTGTGTGTGTGTGTGTGTGTATCTTATCTATGTGGGAACCTATAATATTTTTCAGCTACCTGCAGAGCAACTCTGCGCTTCCGTTTGTTTGAACAAATTCATAGAGAAATGCATAAAATGCAAAATGAATAGAACTTCTTCTTCGCATATCGATCAACAATTTGATTCGCATTTTCAAACATACCCTGGACGAGTGCAGCACACACGCCCTGAACCTCCGCGCGCTACTTACTGTCTATGGGTCCGAGTCCCGGCTACGTGGGAAACACACACAGGTGCTGTTTCCAAATCGCGCCTTCCGCAGCGCACCTATGATGATTGAAATCGAATACTTTTCCTCCATGGCTCAAATTTCATATGCAACGTTTTCTGGCTTTGCCATTTCGTGAGCGGGACGGTACCCTTCGATAAGCACGAAACAACGGAGCGTGCGAATTTCGTGCATCCAAAAATTTCCTAGATGCTCTTGTTCTCTTTGGTATGCTTATGGTATTTACTCTATTGTGGCATCTGTTTTTTTTTTGTTTTTTTTGTTTTTCATTGTTGCAAATATTTGCTTAATCTGATTTGTGCAAAAATTTTCAAGAGCATTTTTGCTTTGTTTCCAAAGTGTTGTACAAAATGAGATTTCTAATAGGCTTATGACATACAATATGAACTTATAACCAAAATTGGTCAGTTTGAGACAATATGCTTATGACTGATGTACGGTAGCAAATACAAAAGCAACAATAGCAACAACAACAATAACAACTACAAATACAACAGCAATGACAATGACAACTACAACTGCAACAACCGCAATAATGACAGTCTTAACATAAATCAACAAATCACGATCAGCCATAAAAATCACGATTTGTTGTCAAAATACCAAAGACAAAATCAAAAAAAGTCTCTTAGTCTTAGTCTCTTAAAAAATGCTCTTTAATGTGTCGACTATGTCGAATTGTCTCAAAAAAAGATTTCCGCATATAAATGCAACTCTGTAACCTCAGTTCCGTTGAGAGAAAAGTAGTGCCTAGTGATGACAAACGACGTACTATATTATTAAAAAATGCAAAAATCAGTTATTAGAAAATAGAAAATAATCGGCCGTGCTGCAGAAAACGAATCCGAATATTTAGGTACATATATACCTACTAATACTATTTATTATATGCTATCGACGCACTGTATTAAAATGCGATAATCAATGCTTAGAAAATAGAAAATAATCGGCCGTGCTGCGTAAAACGAATTCACATATTTTATTCGAATTCAACCATATGTTTAGTACTCACAATTTCACCAAAACGAATTTTTTATGTATTTTAACGGCGACTACTTTGTTGCAAGTGAAATCAAATCGAATTGGCAAAATAGGTTCATAAGTCCACGTTATTTAAACTGAAATAATTTTTTAAATATTCCTTAATATTCTTAGATTTTATTGATGCCAATTTCAAGTTGATATTTATTAATAATTATTTTTAGTAATCTTTTTTTCTGATTTAACCCAAAAAATTGCATGCGCAACTGAAAACGCAATTTTGGTTACATGTCTTGCAAAAAAAATAAAATTTCCTTCGATTAAAAATAGCCAATTAATTAATTAATTTCCATAGATATTATTGTGCAAAATGATTTAAAATTAATAAACAACTATCAATATTTTAATCATAATAATAATGTAAACGATATGAAGCAATCGAAAGGTTCATGTGAAATTGGAAGCACGCAAAAACCAAAACGAATAAAATTGGTTCGTTTCTGGAGCACGAGTAAATATATGGTTTTAAAATTATATGAGAACTTGAGATGTTTTTTTTTTTTTACGTCTACAAGCCCCAAGAGGGCTTAGGGCTCAGGGTAACCTCTTGTTCACTAGACCATGTCATCAGGCCTGGTAATCTTATTTAACTTTAAAAGTACGTCCACGGAGTGTTCGGGTCCGCACCCCCCAAAAGTTGCAAAAATGGGTTGAAAGAAACCAAATCCCAGATCCGCATCTGATTATCTGTAAGATAAAATTTTTCGAAATCTTCTACCCTAGATGCTCTTTGAGCGATTTCTTAATTTTTTTTACTACTTTCTTTAAAAAAAAACTTTATAGAGTTCTTTTTATATATTTTATTTTTTTTTATTATAAATTATATTAAATGTTATATATATATAGTGTGATATAATATAGGGGAAGTGGTCCGGTTGTCGGCATTACCCTGTTGTCAGCACTGCTGCATAACTTTTGAATGTGAGAAGATGGATTCTCCATAAAAAGTTAAATAATTTTTTTCCTTTTCATGGAATCAAGTCAATTCTTTTTCCAGTAGTTAGATAATGTCTTTGCTTTCCATTGATATGTATATGTCTGAAAAATATTGACTTGGTCAAAAGTTATGACTGAAATAGCTAACTATGCACATAAGCGGACTACTTTCCTTATATAAGATATGCCATCTGTTAATATAAAAGCCCCAAAAACATGTGAGGAGCATCGTTGAACGGAGTCTTGAAAAAAATATTTTGTATGGTTTTTGCAAATTATTTTATTTTACATTACATTTTTTTGTATTGCAAAAAAAAAAAATATTTTCGGGCTCTGAAGTGAGAACATATTTACTATACGTTTTTGGGGTCCCTGAATCAGAATCCGTGGTCTAAAATCATGTCAGAGTTCTGAACAAATAAGGATATTGTATTAAGATATATTATATGATATGTAAAAGAAATGCCATCTGATAATACAAACATTTTCTAGTTTTTTGAGCGATTTTTATTTTTTAGCCAAATAATTAAATTCAAACAAAAATATTGAGATGTTTGCTGTCTGTATATACCAAAATTTTGGCAAATATTGAACTATTTCGTTCGAAGAATCTATCTGAAATTTCGGAATCTTAACTTTTTGCTGTGTTGTACATTAGTACAGTAAACGAAGGCTCAAAAAAGACGTTTATTGGAAAAAAAAAATTCTTAATGGATAAAACTTTCAGGAATCGTTAGGCAGCTTGTTCTAAGTCTAAAACTGAGTTTTCCTATTTGTGGGTAGGTGGCGTAGCAACGCCCCCTGACAATATATGTTTCTACGGTTTTTGCATGATATCTTTTTTTCTATCAAACTTAAAGTCATGATTCAAAGGCTGATATTGTTGCAAATAAAATTATCTATATAGGAAACCTCGGTTTTAGACTTAGAACAAGGTCCCTAACGATCGCTGAAAGTTTTATCCATTAAGTATTTTTTTCCAGACTAAACTCTTCGTTTACTGTACTACATTGTTTTAGTTAACCTTGGTTCAGAGGCTTACGAGAACCTGTCCAAAAGAAAAGCAATCTATGTGTAAGATTACGCGAAGCCAACTTGACAAGAAATTTCTATAACTTCCAGTCCAAGTTACACAAACAATATAAATTTTACCGTCTGGCGCTTTTCTAGATCTTGTTACCCACGTTTTGTATATTTTTGTAAATATTGCAATATTTTGGATTTCGAAAGAAATCGCATTCTTGAACTTTCAAACTGATCATTTTTGAACTACATTTTCGACAAATCTCCTGCTGCAACTGACAAACTGCTTGACAATCCCAAAGTGCAGTGTATTAAGCGAACAAGCCGGTGCATGGAACAACCCCAACGGCAACAACAACAAAAATTTTATAGCAGCCGAACGAGCACAAAACGATCCAACAATTTGCAAAGATAACTTGGTCACTGTAAGTCACAGTCATAGTAGCATTCGCATGAATGGATTTATAGTCCCTGCCTTTGGTGGCACAGTGGAGCAGCCTCTAGACCGCCACCGTTGCGCCTCTCCGCTGTCCGATCACATGACTGACCGCAATGAACAGCTTTGGATCTACTAAGAGACCCATTTGCTTGCTGTCATTTACCAAAGTTGACTTGTTGACAACTTTTGATCATGGTGCATGCTTCAGTAGCTAACAAGAGTACCAAACAGTCTGGTTGCCAGTTATGGTTGTTGTTGTTGCAGCTGGAGTTGTGGCCAAAATGTGTAAGCAATTTGTCAATATGTACGGAGCCATGTTAAAACAACAACTCATAAGGGCACCTGTTGTTTGGTTTTCAAAACTAAACTATGATTACCGCTGGTCCAAGCGCTATTGTTATACTATACTCTTTTTAAGTATATAAAATATTAATAGCTTTATATTAAGCTTCTCAAATGCTTAGAGGCAGGCGGCGTATATAATAGAGATGTGACTGGAAAAGAAATTTATTTCGATACCGTTCTGCCTATCCCGATAACAGACAAGCAGTGTTCCGTAGCAAAGTTTTTTCTTTAATTATACCCTGTACCGTATGGTACAAAGGGTATATTAAGTTTGTGCAAGCCGAAAATGGATGTAACATACAGAAGGAGACGTCGGAGACCCCCCAAAGTTACTTAAAGTATGATCAGGGTGACAAGAGAAGTCGATATACCCATGTCCGTCTGTCCGTCTGTCTGTATGAACGCCTAGATCTCAGAGATGGTAAGAGCTAGAGCAACCAAATTTTCAGATTAGATGCGCTATTATATCAGGGGAGACAAGTTTATTTTATTTTTTTGATATCTGGGTTATATTATATAGCTCCCATAGGGGTGTTTCAGAGGACCTCGAAAAAAACAAAAAGTTTTAGATGGATAATTCGGTTGTTTATGAAGATATCGTAACCAAATTTGACATTCAAATGGCACTTAATAGTTTTTTAGAGTTCCCAAGCACTGTACCAAATTTGCTTAAAATCGCTTGACTATATCATATAGCTCCCATAGGGAAGATCGGTCAAAAAAACGATTTTTGTACAAAATTCGTTGTGTTTCGTTTGTTTGTGAAGATATTGTAACCAAATTTGACATTCAAATGTTTTTTAGAGATCTTCAACACTGTACCAAATTTGATCAAAATCGATTGACTATATCATATAGATCCCATAGGGCAGATCGGTCAAAAAAACGATTTTTGTACAAAATTCGTTGTGTTTCGTTTGTTTGTGAAGATATTGTAACCAAATTTGACATTCAAATGTTTTTTAGAGATCTTCAACACTGTACCAAATTTGATCAAAATCGATTGACTATGTCATATAGCTCCCATAGGGCAGATCGGTCAAAAAAACGATTTTTGTACAAAATTCGTTGTGTTTCGTTTGTTTGTGAAGATATTGTAACCAAATTTGACATTCAAATGTTTTTTAGAGATCTTCAACACTGTACCAAATTTGATCAAAATCGATTGACTATATCATATAGCTCCCATAGGGCCAATCGGTCAAAAAAAAAGTTTGTGATTAAAAATTCGTCTGTTTTTGGTTGTTTATGAAGGTATCATAATCTAATTTGGCAATCAAATGTCTTTTGGTGTTCTTAAGCAATTTACCGGATTTTATTGCAAGCAGTGGTACAGGGTAGCCCAAAGACGTCCGCGCCCGACTTTAACGTACGCAATCGTTTTTATACCCTGTACCGTATGGTACAAAGGGTATATTGTGTTTGTGCAAGCCGAAAATGTATGTAACGTACAGAAGGAGAAGTCGGAGACCCCCCAAAGTTACCTAAAGTATGATCAGAGTGACTAGAGAAGTCGATATACCCATGTCCGTCTGTCCGTCTGTCCGTATGAACGCCTAGATCTCAGAGATGGTAAGAGCTAGAGCAGCCAAACTTTCAGATAAGATCCCTTATTAATCCATAGGAGACAAGTTTATTTTATTTTTTTGATATCGGGACTACATTATATAGCTCCCATAGGGGTGTTTCAGAGGACTTCGAAAAAAAGCAAAAGTTTTAGATGGATAATTCGTTTGTTTATGAAGATATCATAACCAAATTTGGCAATCGGAAGTTTTTTAGAAACCCCAAGCACTATATCAAATTTGATCAAAATCGGTTGACTATATCATATAGCTCCCATAGGACCAATCGGTCAAAAAATCGTGTTTTGTACAAAATTCGTTGTGTTTCGTTTATTTGTAAAGATATTGTATCCAAATTTGGCATTCAGAAGTTTTTTAGAGATCTTCAACACTGTACCAAATTTTATCAAAATCGGTTGACTATATCATATAGCTCCCATAGGGCCGATCATCGGTCGAAAAAAAGTTTTTGATTAAAAATTCGTCTGTTTTTGGTTGTCTATGAAGGTATCATAATCTAATTTGGCAATCAAATGTCTTTTGGTGTTCGTAAGCAATTTACCGGATTTCATTGCAAGCAGTGGTACAGGGTATCCCAAAGTCGTCCGCGCCCGACTTTAACGTACGCCATCTTTTTTTTAGATTTCGCTGTAAGTAACTGCTCTACAATGAGTTTTCCTATATTATGCACGCTTTTATGGTCTCCTGCTTTCAAATATTGGATTTTGGGCACTTCAACTGCTTAACGTTCTAATAGTATGAACTGCTTTAACTTTCGTTTTATATTAATTAATATTATTTCTATAAGAATTCAGGGGAGCATCCAATTTTCATAGATTTCTTGAAAACGTGTCTATCAGAAATGTTGTAGAATTAATCCAAAATAATTCACCACTTTCATGATTATATCTATTTTATAAATCGAACGAATTTTCGAAATAAATTTTTTTAGCATTTACAATTTTTTTTACATTTAAATTTTTTTTTATTTAATTTTTTTTACGTTTCAAATTTTGTTTTTTTTTAAATAATTTTTTTTACATATAAAATTTTTTTTTTGCATTTATTAAACTTACCTCACAATTTTTTTTATAAATGTATTTAAGTATTTTGGTGGCAACATTTTTTATTTTTTTTTGAGAGTTACAAACTTTTAAATTAGAAGGCTATACGAAAATGCTCCGCCAAACTCTGCTTTCCGATTGTTTTTGTTGACATTTTTTTTTTGTCATTAAGGCACACGCTTTAGTACGAGGTTTGCCTTATATATTTCGGGAACATGGCTGTCCCAATTAATTAAAAAAAAAATTCCACCTTCAATTGTTTCCTCAAAAATGGGACTCCCCGGACACCAAGCTCTCTAAGGACACATCACTGTATTTCTAAAAATGTTTTTCCGAAAATTAAAAAACATCAAAATAATCAATGGAATATTTTTCAATTTATAATTATTGGCTAACTCGTTTTTTACCCCAAAATTTATAACATATGCGCTTAGGACCTGTTTTTAGTCCCTCCGGCATCTTGACGGACCTGAAAAATTTATCATTTTTGAATATAGCTTCATAACTAGGTAAAGATATTTGTAATATCTTTATAAAAGCGCATGGGCCGTCGAGAGAAATGTTCACCGGTGGTGAATATCGACGGGCCCTACTTTAGTATCCATAGTATCTAAGAATTTTTATTTTAACAACTTAAGCTCAATACAACCTTCGCAGAACTATTCAGATTTTCCAATATTATAGAGTAGGCGCAAGATATGCTAAATTTCATATGTAGATTCATGTGAGCCTAACAAAAAAAACCGACGATCCACAATTTTCTACACTAAAGAAGCCATCCCAAATTTTGCACAGTTACATCGATTGTAACTAAGCATATTAGGCAACAAACATTATTTCTATATGATATATTTATAGGGATGACAACAATATTGTTTTTTTCTATTTAAAGAAAATCTTAAAATATGTCAAAATTTTAGATCTTACAAAAATTTTAAACATTATAAGTGAAAATTATTATTCTCTATTGCCGAAAGATAAAAGTCAACCCTCGTAAAACTCGTGACTGCTTAGTTGGCCAATGCTTAATCATAGACAAAATATGGCCAGAGTCAGAGTGTATAACTTTGGTAAGACAGTTGGCGGGATGAGCGGTCAAGTTAAGTGAAAGAGCTAAGCATGTCTAGGCGAGGCACTGAAATTTTGTAGTCGTTGTTTAATTTTTTTTTACTGGATTTTTCTTCTATTATTTTTTTTTTTTGTGTGGTCATTGAACAAGAAAAATGGGTTTTCACGGTTACATGCGTCGCTTTTTTATTTTCTTGCTATGTTATATATGACAAACAGCAAAAGCAGCGAATGAAGGAGCCGAACTCCAAGACTTATAAGAAGTATCTATGGGTGTGTATGTGTGTGATATATGCCCCAGCAAGTTGAGACTGAAATTCATATGCATTAAGCATGGACTAAGCATGTAATAAAATTTTTGATACCAACGGGGCTGTGTGCGACAGTGGGATACTCTGTACGCTGTACAAGCACTTTTTACAAGTTCAAACTGCTTGGTGGCAGTCTAACAAGTAGTACATAACAATATTGCTGGTGAACTGCTTGTTAGATTGCAACCAAGCAGTTCAAAAATAAAACTCAACAATCTTCATTTGAGTTTTTTTTTATGCGTATTTGTTGATCTAGCTAGTTTTTGGGGTCCTCGAGATCTATGTGTTCATAAACACGCGTGGACTTAGAAAATTAACGACATACGTTACACAAATCCATAATGCCCCCATAATACCCTATGCTTGTAGTGTATGAAAAGCAACAGCAAAAAGTTTCTTGTCTAAGTCTTTCGTTTTGCTAGTCAACAACTTGCCACAGCCAACAACAATAACAACAACAGCAACAAGAACATGTGCAACACATAACAGCAACAAAAACAACATCTATAGATATACAGAGACTTGCCTATCGCATGCCACTTCCTTTGGTCCATGCTTCCTTTTTCGGCATCCTGCGTGGAATTTCCCACGCTCTTTAGCGCATTGACTGACAAGAGAGGGAGAGAAACGCACGAAAATCGGCGTAAACTTACACACCCCTAGCAGAGAACCCTGCAAAGATTGACGCAGGTAGAACGGCGACGCAGACGCCGCCGGCGCGCAGGTAGAACACAAACCAAAGACAATCGACAATGGATAGAAAAGAAAGAATAAATGAGCGACGATCTCTTGAAGTGCGCACACGGGCGAGCACGCACTTTGGTCAGCATCCTTCCAAATACATCCCCTACTCCCCCGCTCTATTCAGTTGGCATATTACAAGCCATGAAGATTTCCTTTTGTTTAGCTGCCAAACTGTCAACAAATGTTTATTTTTACTATCGCTCTTTTTTCTACTCGGAATTAAGACTCAGTTGACAGTGCTTATCTATAAATTGTACTACAGAGGATTATGTATTTTAATTGCTTTACCCGGGCCTGGCATGGTGTCAAAAAGTGAAAGTACTTTTGCTCACACAGCAGGATCTTTGCGTACTCCTTTGTCCATGCTCCTGATTTTTATCATCACCTCCAATCGAACTTCTCAAGCATTTAGTACTTGCGCAATTTTAGATTTATGTGGGTTAATTTAATTTAAACTAGTTGAACCTTGGAAGCTAGATGGTCTTTGTCCAGTGCTTAGGTAGTTTGGCCATACGATGTGTGCCAAGTGCTAGTCTTCTTGCCATCGCATATAAAGTAGTTTAGAGCGTATTGTGTGAGGAATATTAGCTAAGGCAATGATTCGGAATTGGCAAAAAAACCGGTTTAAAGCGATTGAACTTTTTTTTGACAATTATGAAGCAGCATTAGAAGGCTTCCTTTAGGATAGCCTCACAAAACTCCGCTAAGATAGGAAAGTAGCTCTCCTAAACTTTGTAACCGATAAGGCAACGCTATATCTTACGACCCCTTCAACTTTGTGACCAGGAAAAGTTCGAAGTAGCAAGTTTTAGACAAGATGATGCCCTCGCCAGTGAGCTGTTTAACTTTGTGACATAGCGTAGAGTCCGTTTTTGCAAAAGTCTCCAAATACATATTCTATATTGCCGAAGCATTTTAGAAGAAAGAGAATCTGCTAGGATGATTTCTTGAAATAGAGAGCTGCGACGATCATATGCTAAGCTGCCGGTTAAAAGTAGTATCTTTGAAGTTATCAAGAACTAAGTTTACCTTGAATTCATCATAGAGAAGTAAAGCATCACTCTTGGCATTGCTAGTTAGGTCTGGTAGGCTACTAATTGGAAGAGACCCCTTTTGATAGACATGGGGTCAACACACTACAAGGCCTTGATCTTCTCATCACTTAAGCTTATGATGTGATGAGCTCTGAAGAAACTGTACTGTTTAAGCATATGCACTCTATGAGCTCTTTGGACATATAGATATAGCCAAGGGCATTAAATTCCATTGAACCCTTTGTACCTTAAACTACACGGTATAAGAAGTCCGAGTTCGGAGCCATTCAGTTTAAAGGGTGTGCGCGAATTAGAGTCCTAAATGAGGCTATGGCTATTCGAGAAGTTGAAAAATGTCTATAATATAAACCCGTATCGTCAAAACCCGATTTGATGCCATATTGTATATCCTCTTGTTATTATTATAACGCGCGTAACTTTTTTCGCGAAAATCTTTCCATTTTGTTGGTCATGGAATCACGATGTCACTCAACTAGAATTATCCCTGATAATTAAGTGTGTCTCGGAATCTAGACTAGCTGAAGGGTACTAAGGCCAAAGGGAGGTAGATACTTGAGTTTGCAGTGTTTACCCAATAATGTAATTATAAGATCCGCTTTCGCAAATTTTGCCTAAGATATAATGAACGGCTCTATAAGGAAGTCCTCAAGCCCGTGTGGACGTTCAGCGTGGGATCAAAAAGTACAAAGTAGGGCTGAACGAACGAAGTGGTGAAGTTGGGTCGAAGTCTTCGCAAGTGACCGAAATGTTTTTCCAGTCCCCATTGGCAGAGCGATTAGTAGGCATGTCGACTTCCGTGAACCTCAAGATTCAAGATGGACAAAATATCTCTAGCACCGCTATGCCATTAGATTCTGCGTCAAACTTGGGGAAAATCGCGACCAAGACTCTCGGAATGATCAAGGACGCCTACGGGGTTGCTGCCATAAGCCGCTCAACAGTGCTTGAATGGCATAAGCTGTCACGGACGACCAGCGCACCGGTCGACCATCAACCTCAAGGATTGATGAAAATGTGACCAAAGAGATGACGCTCCTGGAGTCTGCCTCGAACACAAACGTTTTACTGATTGTTAATGTGTTAGGCATTACGTACAGTAGTATCCAAAAACTTGTTTCCGCTGATTTGGTCATGCGAAAGGTGTGTGCCAAGTGAGTGCGCTGCGAGTAAGAGAGTTTCTGGCCAAGCACGGGGCTGCTACATTGTAGCACCTCGCCGTTTAGTGTAGATCTGGCACCGCCGATCTTCTTCCACTTTCATGGACGTAAGCAGGGCTTCAAAGGATGGCGTTGAAGACGTCCAAAAGGCGGTGACGAATTCTCTGACGGGATCCCGGGCAGAGTGTCCCTGAAGGCGTATGCGCAGTGGAAATCGTATTATTCGCGTTTCATATTTTGCCGCTTTAAGATAATTTTGTTTAAAATGGACTATTACCATTGTTATACATTAATTGTACTCATTGGAGCACAAACCAATTCTTCTCACAAAAAAAAATCTTTTTCGGCTATTCCATTTGTTGACCTAACCATGAAGTTTAAGCTTTAGTGTCCAATTCTTGGTAATTACCTAAAAGGCAACCCAAAACTTAGATCACGCATCGCTGCCTGCATCGACTTTGGCATCGACGTCGGCGGCGACGTCAAGCGGAAGCAGCATGATTGCCACCTGTGCAACGTCAACGAGGCACTGAGCAATATGGAAATTAACTTTCCGAGGAATTATTATAAAAAGCTAAATGGCTTTTGGTCAAAGTGTTGACAGGTAAACAAAAAAAAAAACAAAAAACAAAAAAAAAAAGCGCAGTAGTAGCTGAAAAAAAAAATTCCAAGAACTATTTACAAAATGAAATATTAAGGCGCTGCGTACGCAGCGGCTGTTTAATTAAGCTGTGAAAATTCTCTTGATTTTCATTATGCGTATCGTATGTGTGTGTGTGTGTGTGTGTTTGTCTGTATGACCATGTTTAGACATTGACGGCGGGTGGTCTTTGGCCAGTTTGTATGCCTGGCTAGACACAAGCCCAAGACGCTGGCGGCTGACTACCTGCCATACGCATGCCACATGCCAAGCCAATCTTCCGAGGGCCCTGCCTCTCTCTGTGTTCTAACTCCCTATGCGCTTGGCCTCAATTATCTGAACTTTTGCGCTGGCTTTGGCTTTCTTTGACGCCTACTGTCTGCCAAATCGATGGACTGACTCTACCCCTACAACCCACTAGGCACTGCCCACTGCGCACTCCCCTTGTGCCTCTAATGACAACTTTGTGCGCATAATTAATGTACTTAACCAAGTCAGTAACGACAACAACAACAACAGCAACAACCATACAACCACAAACTATCTTCTAGTGCCAGATACACGTACAAGTTGATTTTGTTGTCCATCAGCCGGAATATTCATCATTGACTGACGCTGACCACAAAGTTTAATAGGGCACGTGCCCTGCTTGTTAGGCGAAGCGTCGGAAAAGCTTCTCTTTGGTGTTGTACTCATGGTATAGGGTGTTTTTATAGCAGCTGCGTCTTTTAAAATGGCTTGAGAAACATGATAATCAAATTATTTAGTGATGTGATGTTTCACCTACGGCCAAACAATTTTGTCATATATTAGAGGAATAGTAACCCTATGTTCCTAGAAAGCACTACCCAGTACCAGGGAAAGCCATTTTTGGAAGATTCGAGCTATCTGGCAAATCCGCCGATAGGGAAATCTGTCTCCTTTTATGAAATCCTCAAAAGGATGTAGTAAGAGAAGCAAACAGGCACCCACAGATAAGACCCGACGATTCGTTTCAAATACAGTAATATTTTGGAAATTTATTTTTCCTCAATGCACTCAGCGTGTGTAAGGTGAGCCGTATCCCTAAAGGACGTATTGTTCAGTAGATATTATACGCAGTGGGCTGGTTTTGATAAAAATAGAAAAATACCCATAATTTGAAAAAATAAATAATCAGCCGTGCCCCGGAAAACGATAAAACCAAACCGAACAATTTTATTCGGATTAGTTTTTGAATGCGATATTATACATATGTATATTAGGGTGGGTCAATTTATTTCGGTATAAAGGCTCACAGCGATTTTGATTCTTTGGGGCATTCTAAGCAACTTTGCCCTAGAAACTATGGGTCTAAAATTAATTTCGAGTTGCCCACTTTTTCAAAATAGGTTTTTTTTACATAATATTCGAAAATCGACTTAGAGATTGCATTGAAAAAAAATTTCTAAAAATTATGTTAAGCTTTAAGGCCTATAAGCAGCATGAAATATTTCGCACGGAATCGCAAAACTTCATATTAAAAAAAATATCCCAAATGGAATATATATATTTTTTTTATATGGTTTTGTCATTCCGTGCGAAATTTTTTTGCATTCTGCGTATACCCCTTTAAGCTGAAAGAGAATTCTTTTATGAACATTTCGAGTCTAAGATCTTAAAAATCGGTTTAGAATTGTAGGACTTATCGTCATGTGTTCGTGTTTGATATATGAACACAAAAAAAAATTCGTTTTGGGTTGTGCATGCTATTTTTTGGGTTAAGTCCGAAAAAAATAATTAAAAATAATGGTCAATAAATATTCAACTTGAAGTCGGCATAAATAAAATCTAAGAATATCAAAGAATATTTAAAAAATTATTTCAGTATAAAATGCGTGCTTTTTTAAACCTATTTTGCCGATTCGTTTTAATTCCTCTTGCAACAAAACATTCGGTTTCAAGCCACAAGAAACATTCGGTTTGGTGAAATTGAAAGCACCAAACATATCAGAATTAGCAAATGTTAGAAAGAAAAAAAACACTTAAAACAACACCCTATATATAAAAACGTTCAGACAATTGATTGCTTGGATAGTTAATTGTAGGTACATCTCTTGGTGCGTCTTCATCTTGTGGTGGACTTGGATTTTTTATGACTTTTCTTTTCTGTTTTTGCATTCTAGCTGGCAATCATTGCATGCAGCAGGCCGTTAAGCTTGGACACAACTGTACTTAAGAAGCTTTCAAGAAGTCACCATCTACGTCAGAAACAATGCAATCAGGTAATAAAGTTGGCTAGACAGTTAATGCAGAAATAATTGAATTCAATAAGGGGCATATAGCGAATAATTACTTTATTTGCTGCAAATAACCTATATGTAGATCAAGATATCTCTGTAATTTTACCAATACGCAGCTAACAGCTACAGTTAGCTAGATCTGGTAGAACAGCGTAAAGTTTTTGATTTTCTGATGACCAGAGCTATCTCCGTTGATATTTCGCTGCCTTGGTGGAAGATGATTTGATTTAGTTAAATGAAAGTTGTATTATCTAAAAAAAATAGAAGAATTGTTTTGAAGGTTGTTAGTTCTGGTAGAACAGTGTGAAGCTTTTGATTTTTTGTTTGCCAAAGTCAGTGGCGTTGATGAAAGATAATTTGATTTAGTTAAAAGAAATCTTTATTTTCTAAAAAAGATAGAAGAATTGGTTAGTATGTTGTTAGTTTTTGGTAGGACAGTATGAAGCTTTTGATTGTCTAACTGCCAGAGTCAACGTCTTTCTGCATTGGTAGAAGATGATTTGAATTATTTAAAATCCATGCATGTGTCTAAGGAAGTTTTATAATCTTAAAAAAGAAGAGATGGTTGGATGATAACATATTGTCTTACAAAAGAACACGTAAAATTTTGCTATTTGCCCATTGTTGCTTTAATATTTAGTCTCATAATAATACATTTCGATAACAAATAATAGAGTAATAAATTAGTGAATAATGGTTGTTGTGGCGGCAAAACAGAACAGCTACTGCTGGCGCCACCTAGTGGACTTGCGCTGGCGCCATCTTACTGCATAGGTCAAATCATAGGACAACACTGTTTTGTTTTTTGGAAAAAAAATGTTGTGATTTTTTTTATCTAAAGTGTTTTCTTGTACGGTTGTGATATTCGGTGCCCTTAACCAGTAGAATTTGTAGACTTTGTAAGCTTTTGTAGACTCAGCTGGAGTCCCCTAATTAATTTATTATTTTCTGCTCTAATTATCATCTAGCGCCTAGAGCTTGGAACCCCCACAGAGAAAATCTGTTCCTGTAATATCTACACGAATTGGTCTCATTCGACATAACCTGCCAAAGATTATTTTCATTAAATTAAAAGAAAATACAACAGTAAATACAAGCTTGTTTAAAAACAAAGAATTTTTGAAAAAAAAAAAATATTTCTTGCATTTCACTTTAAAGTTAACATAAATAAGCCTTATTGTAAAAGTAAACAAATTATCTTGTAAAAAGTAAAAAGATTTTTTAACCACAATTTTAATTAGAGCTATTAATATTGATTTTTCTTATTTTTTTTTGTTTAATTTAAATCAATTTAATACAATAACAATGTTTTTATTTAAAATTTAATGAAACAAATTAAAAGGGCTTACAAAAAGAGTTTTGTTTCTTTTTATACAAAAAAAAAAAAGAAGAATATTTAACAAATTTAGTTACTATTTTTATTGTTAAAAAAAAAGGTAGATAATTAATTAATACAATGCTTCGTATTTGCATATAAATACATAAAACATGATTTTCTTTTGTAAACAAAGCACCTGCTAAAGAGTAATTATGTACAAGTTTTTTTTTTCCAATAAAATATGACTTTCCAACCGGGAACTGCTCAGGTGTTACTCTTTGCAGGGATTAAGTCAATTTTGGGAAAAAAGTTTAGGGTATTCCACTGTTGGGTGTCGCTTTGAGAAGCAACTTTATCAATGTTCTATTTCTGGCTTAATGGATAGGTCAATAAGCTAAATTGTTGTATCTGGGTCCATTGAGTTATTAGAACCGTCTTACAACCAGAGAAACTTCATACTTAATAAGCTTGAACTTCAATGAAAGCGTGAAAGGTTACATTAAGGTTTTTTCAAAGTATAAAATAAGTGTGACAAAAGAAGGAGATATCGGTATGTTACTTAAGTTAGCTTAAGTATGATTAGGGTAATTATAGAAGTCTATATAGACTAGAGAGCTGCGCAAGCACTGCACAAATGTCTTGTAAGCCATCAGCTGTTATTTCAAGCACTTCATGTCTTTGGCTTGAACAAAAAAAAACAAATACTTCAGTGTCAAAAGTGCTTGGGTAACAACAAGCAATAGAACATCAAAACAAAAGTGAAACAACACTTAATCTGCTTAATTTATAAATCTTTTAACTTTTTTTTTTCCCATCATAATTAAGGTTTTTTTGATTGCCATTGTTTTCCTTATCATTCAATTTTCGAGTCAAACTCCTTTATATTTATAAATTTATTCTCTTAAATTCTCAGTTGTAAAGATATAATATCTAAACTCTGATTCAATATGTTAAGCTAGAAAAATTGTAAATTAAAATTAAAATTAAAAGTTAAACAGAACAAACTTGAAGTAGAACAAAATGGAAGTAGAACCAAACTAAGGTAGAAAATTTCAAGCATAGTAGGACGGTTCTGTTGTTTTGTTGCAATGATTTTGGTGGTGGTTTTTTTGAATAACACAAACAAACAATCTGCTTGTGTCTGTGTGTGGCTTAATATTATGTATGCTGCGCAAAAAATCAAAACATTTTAGTGCTTGCCGACAATTTGCTTCACTTAAGTATTTTGTGTAATGTTCTAATGCTTTGAAATATTCAAGCACTGTCAAGCACTGAAGCAAAGGCAGTTCAAGCACTGAAACTTTTGTTTTGAAGCAAACAGAACATCAAAACATTTTGTTCTGCTGTCAGCTCTGCAGTAAAATAGAGTGCTTGGTGCATTAGTGAAGTGCGACGTTTAGAACATTTTGTGCAGCTCTCTAATATAGACAAGTCCGTTGGATAGTTTGTCCGCATGAATGCCTAGATCTCAGAGATGGTAAGAGCTGAAGCAACCAAACTTTTGAGCTAGCTCCCTCATGCGGATATGTTACAGGAAACAAGTTTTTTTTTTCGGTCAAAAAAATACCCCATAAAAAAAACAATCTCGTGAACTGGGGATGTGGCATATGTTTTCTTATGTATTTCGACGTGTTGAACGTCATTTTTTTCGAGACCGGTTGTCCGGCGATGTTATTCTGATCACTGAATCCGAATCCGATTTCAAAAGGCTATCAGTACGTCGGGTTTTGGAAAAAACCTTCAAAATACCAAAAAAAAAAAAAAAAAACATAATATTTTTGTATATCAGGATTCCAAAAATTTTGTTTATGGCGTTTTTTGCGGTTATGTCAGAGTTCCTGTGTGCTGGCATTTTTTGCAGCTCGAATACGTATTCAGCGACTTATAGAAGACTTGATCTTTCCTCTGAATCTGAAAAACTATATGTTTTTTGTAGCTGGGTGATAACATAATATTTTTCGAGTCCTGATGTCCGACGATATTTGTATATAGTTTTAGGATTGCTGAAACCGAATTCGAGCTCAAAAAGACCCCAGCATGTCGGGTTTCTGGGATATCCTTTTTGAAAACCTCGTTTTGTTGAGTTAGTTTCTTTAGCTTAGTCAACTGCCACCCTGTGAGTTGATGAGATGAAGTCTAGTCCGGGCTTAGGCGAAAGCACGAATTAAATTGCATATATGTGGGTCAAGAGGTCTTGCAGTAAATTTTCACAAGAAACCTCTAAATACTTATGATAAATCAATTGGAGGCACATTAAGAGAACCCTGCAGGCAAGTGGAAAACAACTTTTACGCCAACGTGCAACAATCCATAAGAGAAATGATGTACTCGTACTCGTACTCGTATTCCAATGCGTATACCCCATTCCAATTTCAAGGCTCTGGCGCAAATATGACAGTTACAAGCATTATTGTTGTGGCAAGCCAATCAATTAATTGTGCAACAGCCCAAGACTACGATTAGGATGATGTTGATGGGAGCCAGTTTTATTTTATTTTTTTTTTTCCTGAAAGTCAGCGAGTCAAAGCTTGGGTAATTGAAAAATAAAAGAAAATGCATTGAAAAACCCCAAGCATTAGACAGACGATATGCCAATCGATTTGCGATATGGCAAAGCGTGCGAACAATTTGACGCTCAGTGTTGCACCTTTTGGCCATAAGCATGTTGCACAAACAGCAACGAGTGTAGTTCGAAAAGTTTGCGAAAGACAACATTTTGAATTTTAGCGAAAATGGAGTAACGTAAATTTCTTGTGATTATAAAGAGTTTTTTGGGTTGAAGAATCGTTGACGAAGCAAGGGAAAGAAAAAATTGCTATGGAAAACCTGCACTATAAAAAATCGTTAGTAATATATAGGAAAAAATATTGTACGAAAACAAAATAAATTTGTGTGATGAACGGGCTGTGATACATGGTTCGGTGGTATGAAATACGGGTAGAATCGTGAGGTGATCACTAGATGAAACGTATATTATAAGGAATCTCGAAAGATACAAAAATTTTTTAAATGTTTTTAAAAATACGCTTTTATGCCGAATAAAATGTTTCTCTAAGATAAACAAAAATTTTGATCATCGTCTCCTTGGTTATCGGCATCATTTACTTTTTTTGCTTAGTGTGGCCGCATATTATGTATTACAGAATTTTTTGCCGCTGGGTTGAACATCCCATTGGCAATATTTTGTAGCTGCGCTTTTGCCGTTTGTCGCTAGATGGCGCAAGCCTACATGCAGATGATATTGCTGAACGATTTTGTACACAACTTTACGCTGTACAATGCTATTGAATACTTAAAATTTGAATTGCAAAAACTTATTCTTTTGACTCGTGATCTTGAACATTTTGAGATGCAGCCATGATATTAATTTGTGCTTTGGAAAATTTTTATAATATCTCAAAAGAATCATTTAGAGAAAGTTTTAGATAATTTTCCTTTTGATTCGAGGAAGTACGCTTATTTGACTATATAAGGTAGTATTGGGCACTACAATGATCACTTTAGGCGCTCTCACAAAAATAAGCATAACTTAATTACACTAGTTTATACGAAAAATGAACCTTCGTAAAAAACTGTTTTTAAGATATTGACGAATAACTGAAAAAAGTACCCAAAAACATGTTTTTCGAAAATATCTCGAAAACGGTGCTTAAGAAAAAAAAAATTATGTAATATTCGTGTTTCTCGACCCAAAATTACCCTAAAAAACACTTTTTTACGAAGACGATGACCCTTAAATTTGTAAACAAGTGTTATAAGTGTTAACTATGTTTAGGGTTTTCTGAGTGAATTCACGCCCATCTATTGTGATCGAGAACAAATTTCAATTAGAAACAATTTTGTTTTTTAAATTTAAAACTTTATATTTAATTAAAAAAGTAAATTTTTACAATATTACAATTCAAAGTTTTATCTTTCATTGTATAAGTAAATTATTACCATACATTTATTTTTGTACGCAATTTTTCAAAAAAAAGTGCACCTAAATATTCAACTGTCTATAGCAATAACTCAGGCGTGTATGGGTAGATGTGACCAGGCCACCCATATGGATTATAAGCCCCAAAATCCGAATCCGTCGCCCCAAAAAACTCCAACATTCAAGAGATCTGAGAGAACTTCCCAAAACCTCAACCACATTTTTTTCGATTTATGGCTTGCAAGTTGCTGAATCTGAATCCGAGGCCCAAAACTCTCTTGCACTTCAGTGTCCCAAGATAACCTCCAAAATTCAAATTTATTGAAATTACTGTGAATACAAATATGCAACAATTCGCTAGCAACATCTAGCGCCATCTAGCGGCCACATTTCATAACAACAACGAAATGTGGACGAGGACGAAGAGGAAGACGATGACGTCAAAATACTTTTAAAATAAAAGAGAGATTCCAAAAATGTAATGTATTAATATACGGTCACACTAAGATAGAGAAGATAGAGAAGAGTCACTGACTTATTGAACAACCCTCGTACATTCGCATTTGCATTAGAAATTTGTATGCGTGCTGCGTGAAGTGGCATAAAAATAAAACATGAAATAAAATACGGCGCTGCCCATTTGGCGCCTGCAACGCACACACACACACACACAGACCACAACAACATGCAACATGCCGGCCGGCCGGCCGGCTGGACTTAACTAACTTGGATAACTTGGCTGATTAGCTGCCTTGGCCAGTTGACTGGTTAGTTGGCGCTGCTGCTTCTGCTTTTGACCAGCTCACGATCGAACAAATGAAAATTTAAAGTTTAAATTTCCTTATTAAATAACGGTCAAAATAGCAAATTCTGCGTCGTTCTCTGCGCGCAAGAAACTAAAAAAAAAAAAAACAAAATATATGCATAAAAATTTATCCCAGTATCTATTAGAATATGCTACGTCTGTGTATCTGCATCTGTAGCCGTGTATCTGTGTGTCAGTTCGTGCAACCAAACGCAGCTGGTTGAATCCCAGCTCATATGCAACTAGCAGGTGCCTGGATTGTTTTTTTTTTTTCTGTTGCTGATTGCTTCTTACTTTACTTCTTTTGCGCATCTTAAGTTATGAAAGCTTGGACTGCATTGCAATGCCAATATCATGCACCTATATACTACACTATATACAATATCATCCACTTGGTGCTACTGGTAAAGTATACATTTTTTTTTTATAGCAATAATACTAAAGTAAATTAACTTGGCTAAATTAGTTATATGGCAGCTGCAACATTAAAATAGCTTTGCGTAAATCTGACTCTGCGAGGGTTGCCTTTGATATTTTGCCTACCGGCAAGCTTAGTGCTGTCAAAGCTTTGGGTACATTTTGGTGGGAACGGCTATAGTTAACGTCGTACGGATAGCTAGATGATAATGTCTATGTCGAGCTCTCTTATCATCCTGATGAAACTTTAGGCCACTTGGGGGGTCTCTGAAGTCTACTTCTCTATGTGACATATGTCACCAAAATCAGAGGTGCTTGGGATACAAGATTTGAGCGAGAAATGTGCCTCTCTTTTACTCTTTGCCAGAGCAGACCTTAGTTTTTGTTAAAAAACTTGCTTATATGGAGCTCTTATATAACAAGGTTCAAAGACATCAAAAGCTATGCCAAAAATTGAAAAAATTGTATACTCTTTGCTTATAAAGTGATATACAAGTGTCGTCCCGACAATTATCCGACCAAACATACTAGTGTTGGTAAATGTTCCAAATAAAAAATTAAAAAGTGAATTATCGTATTTTTAAAGCTTAAAGGCCTGTACGCAGCTCGAAATATTTCGCACGGAATGACAAAACTTCATATAAAAAAAAAAGAGTCCCAAATGGGATATCCCAAAAGAGATTATATGAAGTTTTGTCATTACGTGCGAAATATTTCGAACTGCGTACAGGCCTTAAGTTTAAAGTTTCGTGTTATTACATGGACCAAGACTCTAAATGGATCTATCAACATGGAGAAATTTCGAACATTTTATATCATATATCGTCATACGCGTATATGAACTGAAATCAATTTTGGTATGTATCTTTAATGCACTGTCGATCTTTTGTCCATACAGTTTCCCACCCAAGGGAGAGTCCGCTTTATGTCCAAATTTCACTCACTAATAATTCTGTTAAAACTCTATATAAGAACTTAATATTTTCCGCAAATATTTTGAAAACAATTAGCTTTAGGGTTAGCTTAACCCTTGGTCGAACGGTAAGGTGCCAGGAGGCCTTATAATAATAATAATTCCCTGACTGACAATTTTTGTCAGTCGCCCCTAAAAACTGTTCAAAGAGAACAGGGACCTACAGTTTATAGCCGAATGCGAACGGCTGTGTCTTGAATTAATAGAGATTTTCTTGACCGACGGCCACGTGGAGGCCTTATGCATAAGGTAAAAAATGTATCCATCAAATGTATTCGGATTGAATAACAATATATTAAGGGTAAAAGTCAAGAAATTTAATGATGATCAAGCTAATAGTTTAAAAAATATTTAAGTTAGTTAAGGCCATGAAAATGCAAAAAGGCCTCTAAGGATCTTACCGGTCGTCCTAGGGTTAAGCTGCAAAAATTTAAGGTGGTGGCATTTAGTAATTGAAATAACCGCCTTGAGTAAAGTGTATATAAAAGTCGATTACTCTTTAGATGAGTAGATATTTTAGCTTTTCCAAAAATTAAATAGATTTTCGTTCCCAAATACGTACTTAATTTACCCCCCCCAGAGCTCCTTCTGTGCGTATAAGCAGCCAAGTTAGACTTATGGCTTATGAGGACAGCCATCCTCGCTGATGACTAGACAATTTGTGAAAGAAATTTGCCCAAAACTCCAGCCAAAACTTGGAGGCCCACCCAAATCCAAAACCAAACATGCAACATTCAATTCGCAAGGGGTCCACACATGACATTTAGACAGCTGTTTGTTTGTCACAATGAATATACTCCCAGGTGCAATATCAACATATTGCCGCCCAGCTCTCGACCCCGACATACAAGCTGCGCGATGCAACCCAACGTACTGTGGTCGAAATAGTCGTTCAAGCTGGTGAATTTTTCAATTATGATTTAACTTTTGAAATATGAATTGGTTTTTTGTTCATAACTAATAATATGGTATCGATTTATGCCTTGTACCCTTGGGTCAAGTTTATGTATAATATGTAAAAGGCAGAAGGATGAGTGTTAGACTATAAGTTCTTAAAACAAAATGCTAATTATAGCCTTGGGTAGATTGAACCCTATGCTTTCGTCTATATGCACACCCAGATCTTGCAGTACCCAAAAGCTAAAGAGACCAAATTTTGCCCAGAATTTTTTCTTGTTCTATTCTCGTTTCCCGACAATACTTATTGCTTAAGCCTCTAATGCCCAATAGTAGCTTCAGGCACTTTTTGTATTTTTGCAAATAATTTTTACATATTTACTACTAAATACACTAAATAAGTTATAAAATATTTGAAAGCTCTTCAAAGCTTTTAACGATACTTTTTTTTTTGATAAGCACAGAAAATGTATTTTTTGTGATTTTTTTGTGCGGTTGCGAGTTGTCAGCAAAAATTGTTTTTTAAAAAAACCATAACAAAAAAAAAAAAATCAGTATCTTTTATTACTTTATAAGCTATTCATAAATAAATAAAATCAAAGTTTAAAAATTTCATAAGTGATTTATTTTTGGCTTAAATCCTTAAGGATCTTTTTCAGATTTTCTCACCCTACAGGTAAACGAACAGTTCTATATAATTTTAAAGTTCATTTTAGAAGTTAGGAGCCGAAAAGTACGTTAAACAAATACACTCCCCGAAATTCAATTAAGAACACCTGTTTTTATTAAAAAATATTAAATTTTAAGTTATTTAAAAAGCATTTGTGACTCGAATAATATTTTTAGCGTTAATTTATTCCGAATGAATTAAAAACTTATCCTAAATAAACAAAAAAAAGCTTGAAACTTCAAATAGCATTAAAAAATTAAATTTATATTGCGAAATTCAATTAGGAACACTTTCAAAAAAGGGAAAAACTCTAAGTTAATAGTTAGTCCAGGCTCCCGACTTTTTTATAACCTCGAAAATTCGGGTTGGGATCGAAGAAACCACCTTCTGAAAATCTGAAAGTGGGATTTGAACCCATTCTTCGGTAACTCTCCTGCACCGTCTGAAATTTGCGTCCACCAGAGTATACGCGACAGGTTCCCCCACATGTTCTCAATGGGGTTCAAGTCCGGCGATCGATGTTTTTGCTCTGGAAACAACCACGACTGGCCGTTGGGACGTGGATCGGAGAATTATCTTCCAGAAAAATAGCGCTTTGGTCAGCTTGGTGCTCCAGAAAGTCAATAAGAACGTCATCCAATAAATCTATGTAGCTTTCCGAGTTCATACGTGTAGTGATTTTGCAGATGGGTGTCCTATTCTGGTAGTTAAAAGCCGCCCAAACCATCAAAGAACCACCACCAAAGTTATGTCTGGTGGAAAAGCGTTCCGGACGGTTTATGTCATGCCAGTAACAATTGAAACCATTCCGACCATCTAGATTAAACTTATTTTCGTCGGTACATACCACATTTTTCCACTCATCAAGTCTAGAAAATGCTGGTTTCGACTTCATTTTCTTCCAAGTTAGTCGATTACTGCCAGACAAAATTTGTTGTACGCGACGGGTACACACCGGTAACTCCAAATCGTCCTTAATTTTTATTGCAGTTGCACGAAAATGCTATTTTTCTGGAAGATAATGCTCCGATCCATGTCTCAACGGCCAGTCGTGGTTGTTTCGATCTAAAATTTTGACACAATGGAGCTAATTGCTGAACGGCACAACTTTCAATTTTGAAAAAAAAAATGTTCCTCATTTCTTCCGAACTCACCCCTACTTGCCTCTACTATTCTCATATTCCAAAAGCTATTATTTAAATGCAGCTTTTAGTGAAGCTCTGCACCACTGTGCAGCGCAGAAAAATGAAACGAACCTAACCGTACCCAAGGAGCTCAGCACCAATCAACCAAAAAACAAAAAAAATAAAGATGGATGAAAAATAAGTAGAAAAAAAAAAAAAATGAATGACGCGCAGCTCATCGATCACAGCCAGACATTGGCTTCAGTCAAGTGCATTAGAGCTGGTTCTGACTCTGGCTGAGCGCTTCTCCCCTCACCAGTTGCCGCTCCGGCGCTGTTTGCTACGTTGCATGCCCAGTAACAGTAATTCTGTGTTTTACTTGTTGCAGCGCGCCTGCAATCACACCTATGGGAATGTTTCTAACACATGTAGACAAGACGCCCGACGTACGTAGAGTAAGCTCTTCCCCACCCCCCCCTCTTCCCTGAACCTTGAAGACGCTGCGCCTGCCCCTGCCGCCGCTGTAATGCAGCTGCTAAATTCCAGCCTGTAGTTTGGACAACATTTTCTAGAAGTCTGGCGCGTTGCAGTCGCATCATTAAAAATTTATCAGTTGATTGGAAAATTATAATTCTTTTGCTTTTACGCTTTGCAGTGCTATGATTTTTATAAGTCTACAATGGCTTCGTTGACGTCAGAGACTTTGTCTTGGTCTTGGTCTTGGCCTGCACGGCAATTGTGCGCTGTTATGTAATAACTTCTAAGTTTACCCGCTGTCTGATATTTTTCTTATAGCCACAATTAATAACTGATGGACTGCAACTTGAGTTGAAAGTCATACGCTTTACTTTTGATCGGCTGAAGAGCAAAGAGCGCCAACGTCAGCCGCATCTTGACCAGCAGCAGCAGCAGCATCATCATCATCAGCAGCAGCAGCAGCAGCAAGAACATCATTATCAGCTCCTGGAGCTTGGTTTTTGCTGCTGTTATTTCAAATGCCATCTCTAGATGCGGAAATAAATGCGCTTAAATTCTTCAACTTGTTACATAAATCTTAATTTTCTATACTTGTTCTATATCTATAAAACGCACACACACACGCACTATGTATTTCTATTGCTTAATGCATATATGGTATATATCTGTATTTGTTTTTATTATATTTACTTAGATTTCTAGTCTTTGTTTTATGCACTTGCCATAAGTTTGAACTTGATGTCATGTGCTTTTTCGCAGCTGAACTTCCTGCTTAAGCATCATCTGCAACTTTGTATATCATCTCAAATCCCATGCTCCAAATGTTGTTAATACTTTAGTGTTCTTCTTATGAACTTCCTTGGTTCATCAAGTTCCAGACCCAATTTGAACCTTGCACTGTATATAATTTGTTGATTGATATGCACATTTTGATAGGCTGCCAATGCGGAAATATTTTCAGATACATTTGATATGGTTAACATAGTCGCTGCTATCTTTTACCCAAATCAGCTAAATATGCTTAAATTAAAATGCGACGTTGAAGCTTTGGATCTTTGGTCAAATTTAGAAATTTAGTTTAGCGAACTGATCAATTTTTTGGTTTTTGGTCGACTATAATATATTATACAATGTGTTCATTAAATTTTTAAAAAAAATGTAGCGATGGCAGAAAGTATTTCCGAAAAGTTTAGCAAAGAACCAGTTCATATTTCTATTAGGCGAAGCGGCAATGGCCTAGTAGAATGCGTGTTCGACTGACAGTCTAATGCAGTGATGGGCAAAACTCATACCAACAAACATTTCGTTGTGTGAGTAAACAGCGCAGTAAGCAAAAGCGCACGAGAGAGCAAGAACCGCAATTAAGCAAAAAAGAGCGAGAGATTTCACACAGTTGGACCATGATCCAACAATTAGAAGGTCACGCAACGCGCAGGTCCGTTATTCGTGTCTCTCCCAAAAGAGAGCGGGTTCACTTTTTGTATGGTAGCTATGTGAAACAGTGGACCAATTTTGATCAAACTTCACACAAATGTAAAGACTTATACTAAATTAAACTGACATAAATTTGGTTGCGATATTCAAAAAAACAAAAAAGTTTTTCCTTGTATATATTTCCTTGTTTGTATGGCAGCAGCTGAGAGCAGCATGCTGTAATGAATTAACATACAAATGTTCCTTTACATTTGCTTATGCGCATATGTAAATTAACATTTGTATGTTAGTTTAATACAAACTGCTGCTGCCAGCTGCTGCCAAACAACAAATGTTTTGTATGAGAATAGTTATTGTTAGAAAAATTTTTTTGTTTTTTAAAATATTGCAACCAAATTTTTGTCAGTTTAATTTAGTATAAGTCTTTACATTTGTGTGAAGTTTGATCAAAATTGGTCCACTATTTTATGTAGCTACCATACAAAAAGTGAACCCGGATCCGCCATTTTTTCCGCGCAGCCGAATTCGCGCACTTCTTTGCGTCACCTAGTAAAATTCTTTGCATCATGCAGTTGGACCGTATATGAGCCGACTGCGCTGCGGCAGATTTTGGTGCAATAGCCTCGCGAGTTATGTAAATTGAGAGACTGCCCATCACTGGTCCAATGTATCGAAGTTCGATTTAGATTTAATTTGTTTTTTAATATTGATTGGACTCACTGGAGCACAATCAATTCTGTCAATTTTATTTTATCTATAAAATTAGCTGATTGTCTCTAATGACAGATTGTAATAAAAATACATTTAAAAAAAAAAAAAATTAATTTAGGGTATTCACGCTTGCTGTTGGAGCTGAGAATTTAGTAAGTTGAGGACATCTGCAACAACAAATTGTACAGGGCTTAGTTTCAACTTTTAACTCAAGTTTTTCTCAACCCAGACGCTGTTTTACTTTTTAGCTGTTGAGTTGTTGAGAAAGTGTTGCATTATACGCTGTTTGAGGCGTTTTCAACACTGCAACATACGCGATTTTTTGCTCATTTTGTGCTGCAAAAAGCAACCATTTAGTCTTTGATAAAGATTGGCAAAATAAAAGTAAACAATGTGTATTTCAATCAAATTTAATAGTATTTAATAATATGTAAAATTTTCAAAATTAGTCAAGCAGAAGCACAAACTCAACAACTCAACACATAAACTAACCAAAAGGGATTCACTCTCTAGTCTATTGTGTTTTTCCTCAACTCAACCGTAAGCGTGAATACCCTTAATATTTTTGCCTACAACTCTTAAATTTTCAAACTGATTATCATAAAATTTGCAATAAATAATAGTTAAGAAAAAAGCAAATGGTTTACTGTTTAAAAATTGTAAATAACAATAATTGACAGCACGCAAAAACGCCAAAAAATTTGCTCGTTTTCGTTTTTTGCTTATATAGACAAATCTGTGCGCCATCCATCTGTATGTCTGTCCATATGAGTAGTAGAAATTTCACCAAATTTAGCAACCGGAAGTTTTTTAGAGTTTCTAAACACTGTATCATATTTTTTTTAAATCGGCTATCGTGTTCTGCGCATGCTAAAGAAGTTCTTGAGGATATATGGTACTTTAAATCAGTATTTTTTGGCAATAATTAGATAGTAACAGAAAAATTACTTGATTTATTTATTTATATAATTATAAAGTAGAAGTTAGGTCTAAGTTATAAAAGGTTTGTAGCCAGAGCAATGTAGGCCTTCAGGCTGATTTTTTGAGGGTTTTCTCCATTTCATTAAAAAGTCTGCATATAATTTTTGATGGTCGATTTCTCACTGTGTATTGATTTTTTTTTTTATTATTAATTTGAGGAGTACAACTAAGCTCAGTTGAACTTACTATAATATATAAATATAAAATAGTATAATTTATTTAGAGAAGAAAATAGAGCCAGGGTAAAGATATGAACTAATCCGCGTCTCTAGCCCGATGGGTGAACTTTTCTGGCACATCGCTGAACTAGTTTTTGGTTAAAAGCTACTATATCGAAAAATTCGAATAAAAAGCACTTCTAGCACAGCTCCGAGTGAATGCGTTTCGACTTGTGAATTTCAGCCAATAAAATGATTCTGATAAGTTTAAGTTTTGTTTTTGTTAAAGGCCTATACGCAGTTCGAAATATTTCGCACGGAATGACAAAACTTCATATAAAAAAAAAATCCTATTTCGGATATCCCATTTGGGACTTTTTTTTATATGAAGTTATATTCCACTGAAAATTTTTAATTTCGTAAGGCCTATACGCAGTTCGAAATATTTCGCACGGAATGACAAAACTTCATATAAAAAAAAAAATCCCATTTCGGATATCCCATTTGGGACTTTTTTTTGGATTTTGTTTTACTTTAACTCATCTTTGTTTCTTTATTTCTTAAGGTTACTCTTAGATATAATTAAAAAGCTGAAAACTATTTCGGAAACTTTATTAAAAAAATTAAATTAGTCGAGGCAGTACCCGATAGTGGGATAACCTACATCCAATTTGGTGGGATAGGGTGATATTCAATGAAAATGTAAAAGTTTTTTGTTTATCAGGATCACGAAAGTCTACCGAATTTAGTGGCTCCAACATGTTTAACTTGTCACGGATATTTCACCCAGGGTCCCGTAGATTTGAACTTTAACTTTCTTTATGAAAAGAGAGTGCGCTTAGGGCCCGTCAATAGTCACCACTAGACCCCTACTTTTCCCTCAGCGGCCCTGGGTAGAGAGTATCACTGAACGTCAATTTACCTTACTTTGTTACGATTCATGGTAATTACAAAATACTTATTTAAAACAAAATTATTTATTTATATAATTATAAAGTAGACATTAATTCTAAATTATAAATGATTTGTAGTCAGAGCCATATAAGTCATTATTTGCATTACATAAAGAATAAATAAATTTCTATTAACTGAAATGGCGAATCGCAAAATTTTGGTGATTTAAAAACAATTTAAATACAATTTTTATTTGGAATCCCGAAACTGCAAAAAGCTGAATCGGGGGTCCAACACAGGTTTCTACAAACTGAGTTCGACTTCTCCAACCAATATAGTTTCATATTTATTAAGGTTGTAAACAAGACTTTACAAGACCCCTAAAAAATTCCACATCTATAAGAATTGGTTAAGCGGATTGAATTATCATAAAGATTAATTTTTCAAAATTCCAACATTTAGCTTAGGTACTATAGGAATAGCTCAAGATTTATTTAATATACACTGCAACCTCAAGTACTTACTAAGTAATAAATTATTAAGTTGAAAAGTTTGGATTTAAAAAAAAGTAAAGTATTGAAAAAAATGTATATTAATTTTAGATGGTGGTTTTTGTGTGATTTTAGGCTTCCGCAATTTTCTGCCGATTTTTAAAAATTTTTACTCAAAGTGCGCTTTGTGCTATATTTAAATATATCTGTGCTACCATCTTTTTTGCTGTCCAAGAAGCTGATGCCACATGCAGCAAGATAGACAGACTGTCTTGACAAGATCGAGCTATTTACTTTAACGTGTCTTGCTAGTTTTTATCTAGTCTATTTAACTTTCAACAGCAATTTTAAAAAAAAAAAAAAAATCAAGCCTTATTTATAATACCAACTGCTAGAACTGCTTATGACCTCATTTGAAAGCATTTGAACCCAACTTCAAGTAGCCTTACTAACCATTTAAGCCACAATATCAGCATATTTCATAAGATCTTGCGAAATTCCACTTGTGACATTTTTGCCAAAGTCTTGGACAACTTAAAAGCCTGTCCACGCGGACAAGTCAACCTGACATCAATAGAACAAACGTTGATGGTGAGTAGCCTCTTTGCCGCAGGGCTAACAAGCAGCTAGTAGTTGTGGATCCTGATGCAATGCAACATATTGCATGCCGCTGGCCCAAATCTTCAAAGCAATTAGCAAATGTAAGATGTAAGTAACCCAAAAGAAAGGAAAAAAAAGAAAAAGAAGCCAAACTAACCGCAAGAAGTACATAAAGCTTGGCTGGGCGAATTCAAATTTTGAAGCCAGGTCTTACTAAAAAAAAAAGCAAAAACCAAGTATTAACCCATGCAAGCAGCCAGCTAACAACAGAAGCGGGATTTATCAGAGGCAGAGGCAACGGCAGAAAGCAATTCTGCGGCTGACGTTTTCGCAGAAAATTACAACTTGCGGGTAAACAAAGTCAACTTGGAACCAGCCCGCCGCCACACGCCAAAGCGTCGAGGGACGAAGTGGGTGAGTGGCCAGGGTTGCCCACAGCATTGCCCCAATGCCCATGGAACGTCAGCCACATGAAGAGCGACAACGACAGGCAATGTGGGTGCGCAATTATGCCGCCATGGCAGCTTGGTAACCATAAATTTTCTTATCAGCTTAAGTACAGGAACGGTTCAGCGTAGTTGAAGTGAAGTTGAGACTTCATAGTGCAAGTAAACAATGCATTCAAACAATGTTGTACTAACCGAGGCGATAACGCAAGTTCGCTAGATGGCGCCAGCAGTAACAACAGTTCTTTTTCAAGTGGCTACACATTTTATTATACAACCCATTTTGTGGATTTTTTTCAACATTTCTGAAGAGTTCACATAACGCTGACCAATTTTTCCCCAACTATTATGTTAGGTCAGCTAATTCTGTGAAGTCCCTCGTACGTACAAAAAAAAAAAAGTGATTCAGGCTTCTTGAAATTTTAAGCTAGTACATATGTGTAAGCGAAATACCTTACCCGCGCCCTGAGCAATTTTGAAATTAGCTCGTAACTAAACCTTTGTTCTCCAAATTTTCTTTGTGAATAATTTTATAAATTTTTTTATTTAATTTTAATTGCAGTTTACATTTCGCTTGCAACTCTTACAAAAGTAGTTGCATAGTTTTTAAGTTCAACGGTTATACTATCTTAAAAAAAATATCGTTAAACTGACTATCGAACAATTCCCATCTCTAGGCTAAGTTTTTGCCTATAAATACGTGGAGCAAAAGCAGCTTAGCTTATTCAGTGCTTGGGCCGCGGCCTAAGTGGTTTCTAAACAAAAATTCAAATTTTATTGTATATTTTATTATTATTATAATATTTTATTATTTACAAATAATAAAAATGTAAATCATGTCTACATATTTCTCGGTCATTTTGGAACAATGGAAAGATCATGCAGAACCTAGTGTAAGGAAGCTTGTCGAATTGAGTCCACTTCCGCCGGTGAATTTTTGCGATTTTGAGCCATACTTTCAACTTTTTGAAAATTGACAGTACCATACGTTATTATTATTAAAGAGAAGAAAAATTATAAATTAGAAGTTGGTTTCGCCCGGCTGTAACAATGGGGTTAAGGCTATGAAAGATTTGTATTAGAAAAAAAAAAAGTGCTTATATATTGGGTCGTTCACTAAGTAATTTCGTTTTTTTAGTGAAATTTAAAAAGGAATTTTGTATTGTGTAAAACATTTTATGAAATTATATATTCTCCATTTTGATCCACGATATATAAAGGTAAAGCGGTTAAGTGTGAGGTTGGCTGCGAAAAAATTCAATAAGATCAGGTGTTGTCATCAAACAAAATTACTTAGTGAACGACCCAATACTATAAACACTGTTGTAAAAAGATATAACAAAATGATACAATAAAAAAGCAAGTTGGCATCACTGGAGCTATCATGTATTCGAATTATATTTAAGTTTTTATTTTTTAACGGGACCAGAGAATAGATTTGAAAAAAAAATATTGCGCTGATGTTCCACGAATTGATTTTACTTTGAATTTATTCCCAATACTCAGGGGTAAGATCTAAATCCATGTTTACATGTATACATAGTACAACCAGTTTGAGACGCCTCTAATTTTATCCGTCTTATCCGCAACATCACCTGCGGCATTCAAGCTGCCTACCTAGGAAAGGTAGGCGTCACGTGCAATGCGCATAGCGGAATTTTGCGGTGGTACTATACGTGGACTAGGTGGCGCCGGTTCTGGCGCATCTGTGCGGTTTAACCTATCCTTGGGATGTTCAGCTTTTCGGCTTTGTATTGTGGGATGCGGGTTCGGCGTAGTATAAAATGCAGTCTTTCTTCTATGCGGATATAGTTCAGACTGGTCCACTTGCTGAAATGGTTCATAGATTAGTTGGTATAGCCTTGCACTGTTTTGTATAACTTACTATATTAAATTTTTTGTCCATATTTGTAAGCACTTTTTAAAATTTTTTTGTAAATTTTTTATTTAAAAAATAAATTTGTATTTTGCTCTGTAATTTTGTTGTGCACAGAATGCTGTCTCAATAAATACTAAAAATATTTGCCTTGAGAACAATTTAAGTAAAAATTACGACAAAAGTCTACTTTGTTATATTTTTGAAATATTGAATATAATATATATAAACTTTGTAGTAGGCGTTTGAATTTAGTTTTGATATGTGCAGAAATTTAAAGAGGAGGATTTTATTTTTTTATGCTAGATTTTTAGGGCCTAAAAGGCTATTATAAAAGTTTGATATTTTAAAATTGAAGTACATCTAAATTGTCCTATAAGTTATAGCTCTCGATGTAGCTCTTCAATTGCATGCAGTTTTTTGATATTGGCTGTGATGAACCTCGTAAAAGGATTTTTTCGAGTTTGGATGTTCGACGAAACTTCTTTTGTGGAATACATAGGCACTTGCCCAACAATAAGAAGATTGATTTTTATCCTAATAATAAAATAAAGAAAAGTAGCTTTATTCCCTGTACCCATACGTTGAGGCTTAAGCTAACTTTTTACACTGTATGTTAGGAGATGGAGGCCCATAAGTTTTTATGCCATATCATAATCTTGGGTAGAGATATATGTCTGTCCGACCGTATGTTCGTATAAACATTTATAACTCAGTGACCATAAAAGCTAGACACACTGGATTTTACCAAAAAAAATTATATTTTACGAATCTAGGTGAAGTTTGTCTTGACGTTACCGCTGAAGCGACTGACAACCATAATTTGGCACAGTTAATATAAATGATCAAAATTGGATCAAATCTTCTAAAGATACAGCCATTTATTATTTCTAGACTCTTCCCTACAAACTGCACCAATATCCCTTTTTATTTATTAATAAACAAGCAAAATTTAACCCTCTAATGCCCGTTTTGAAAATATGGTCGAATAATTTTTATTAAGATACTTTAAAATTATGTAGAATCGTTCGCTTACCTGTAAGGTGAGAAAATCTGAAAAAGGTTCTTAAGTATTTAAGTCAAAAATAAGTGGTTTATGAAATTTTTAGACTTTCATATTATTTATTTTTGAACAGCTTTTATAGTATTAAAAGATTCTGATTTTATTTTTTGTTATGTATGTACTGTTCTGCGCCCATAGTATCCTTCGCAAGGGAACTAGGGGAGCAAACATTTGTATCTACTCAGATAGCCAAGCTGCCATTAGGGCAGTATCATCATGGAGCATCTCCTCCAGGATGGTTAAAGAATGCCATAATTCCAATTCCTCCAAACCCTGTCCTCCCGGAACAAAGTCGTGCTATGTTGAGTACCTGGACACTCAGGAGTGGATGATAACACGATCGCTGACGATCTAGCATGACAGGGTGCCTCCACCCTGACCACTGCCCCTGCGCCTTTCTGTGGTATTGGTTGGTCCACAATCAAAACCATGGTAAACAAATGGGCTGCAGGAGAACATAGAAGATACTGGTGCTCCATATCGGGGCTTCGTCAAGCAAAAAAAGCGCTTGTCAAACCTCTGGATATGATCAAGACAAAAGGTCTTGGCAGAGCGGACTTAAAATTCCGGGTAGTATACCTATCTGGCCACCACACTGTTAGATTCCATCTTCAGAAAATTGGCCTATCGGACTCGTCAGAGTGCAGACTCTGTCTCGAGGACGACGAAACCAACAGACATATTCTCTGTGACTACCCATCGCTGGTATGGGACAGAGCCTGTCACTTGGGAAACGAACGGATTAGTCCCTTCTATCTTAGGTCAATACCAACAAAAGACCTACTGCTATTCATGCGGAAAGCGGAAAGTCTTTTGCTGTAATTTATGGGTATGGTACAAAAGATCTTCTTGTCGCAGTGCCCCACCTCTTTGTGAGGAATCCATACCGGGGAAAAAAAAAAAAAATGTATTGTTCCTTGGTCGCTACTGCGGCCGCTCCTAGGTGGAGCATAGGGCGGAAACGAAACTTCTCCAATCATCTCTTGCAACACGTTTCACCTCATTCCAGGATCCTAATCGCCTAGATTCATTTTGCACGCTTCCTCTCCACGTCATTCTCGTTATGCCCCTGCGTTTGTTAACCTGCGGATTGTATTCAAATGCCATTCTCGCTAGATAATTTTTGGGTTTTCTTAAAGTATGGCCAAGCCACCTACTTTGTAGAACTTCATTATCATTCTAATCTGGCATCTCTGGATAAAATGCTACCCAAGTAGCAAAACTTGTTGGTATCTTCGATGATGTGTTTTTGCCAGTGCTACTTTTTTGATAATTTGCAAAAATACAATAATTAGTGCCTGAAGGCACTATAGGGGATTAGATGGTTAATTATATAGACTAGCGTGATCCTGATAAACAATAAATATTGATATTTATACAAACATTTCACTTATCGCTCTAGCCCATTTAGCAATTCCCTACAATACTCAAAGTATCTATCAACATCTATTGACTCTTTGCCTGCAAACCCAATTTGAATCGCCCCATGTTGGGCGCCCTAGCGCCTCTGTCTGTTGTTGCACTTGAAGACTTTAGCCATTCAGCCATTAGTAGTTAAAAGTAAGATGGCAACACAATTGCTGGCTGCCAGCAGCAGAAGCAGCATAGCACAACTTGGTAGTACATCATTTTGGACTTTATCAGCGCACAAAATTTCTGGCTAAGAAGCGTGGGCAGCAGCAGCAGCAGCAGGCAGCGGTGGTAGCAGTGGCAGCAGCGAATGCTCGGCGGGCGGCCGAGCCAAACCGAGCGAAATTCCTACGCACGACAACGTCAGCCACAATGCCAAAGTCGCGCAGTCGCAGTTGGCAGCGCAGTTGACGTCGCAGCAGCAGCAAGCTGCAACTGCAATTGCAACTTAATTGAGGCTTGTCTATGCAACGTGTGTGCCAAACTGCTGCTTCCAAGCCACACCATGCTCAAGCAAAGCCTCACCACGGCACTTTATAAACTACAGAGCCTAGAGTCGGTCTCTAAGTATTTGTGGTTACTAGACCCTCCACCTACTCCCCTCACTAGCAGTTTGTTTTTTTTTCTTCTCTAGCCAAGTTACAGCCCGCAGACCCACAAATAACAGCAAAATAGTAATATTAATGTGCGACATTTGTGTGTCGAAGTTTAGATGCTCTTAACGTGGCTAAAATAAGATGAAAGACCAAAGACAATATAAACACTGATCAGTGATCATATATATTTATTCATTGCTTTCGTTTTTGATTACTCATCCGTCTGGGAGCCTTAGTAGCTGTAGCCAATTATCAAATTGTAGCATCTTTGGCCTAGAAGCTTCAACAAGCTATAATAAAAGTTGTTTGTGAAGAGTTCCTTAAAATTGGTTTGCATGCTCAAGTGGACTTAAATATAAAAATTCTGTGTACTTTTCGAGAATACCATCCTCAGAATCCAAAAAAAAAACTCGAAAACCATTTAATTTTTCACAGCCCATTCATGAACGCAATTTTTCCAATTTATTTAAATCGTTTTGGAACTTATGGAGTTTTTGCCAATTTGGAGCTCTTTTGTCTAGAAGCTTCAGTTAAAATATCATGTATTTAGCGATATTCATGAAGTCTCACAAGATGGCGCTAGCAGCTTATACTAGATGGCGCCAGCAGCAACAAAAGCTGTTCTGTTTTAAAGCGTATATTATAGTCGACATAATGCAACTTTAAGCTGCCCACTTGCTTGATTTTTTTTTTGTGTAGCATGTTGCGGTCCTGTCGTCGCTGCTGCTGTTGCTGCTGACTTGATGGCTCGCTGCCCCAGTGCCTTGATGCTCCACAGACGACGAGACAACAACATTGCATATAATAGCGTACTGAGGGCGTTATATGCACGCGCGCACACATGCAACATGCCACATGCAGCCAAACCAGCCCAGCCAGCCAGCAACAACATCATCATCACCATCATCATCATCACCATCATTATCATCACATCATCATTATTATTATTATTATTATCATAGTCTTAGTCTTAGTGGTAGTCGTTGCCGTGGTCACCATTCGTTCACTCCCTCCCAGCCATGGACAATCTAAGCTCATTCACTTGCTGCACTTTTTGACTTGCTGATTGCCTTTGGCGTTGGCGTTGTTGCAATTTTTTCAACTGACTGCAACGACGCGTTGCAAGTGTGTGTGTGTGTGTGTGTGTCTGTGTATTCGTTGAGATTATTGTGCTGGCATAGACGTCTCTCTAGCAAATTCGCAAGTTCAAGTCTAAGTTTAGGGTCTTTTCAACTCATTTTGTTGCTGCTGCACTGGAGCTAGTGTTGCCGTTACCAGCGAGACATGCATCCAAATTGCATGCAAAGTGCTCATCATCTAGCGTTGCGTTTGGGGCGTATAGCTCGGGTAATTTGCATTTTAGAATAGTGGTTCCACATTTGAGAGGCACTGTCAACAGCAACAGCTCAGCTGCAGCTACAACAACTCGTAGACAACAATTTGAAATGGGTTTTTAATGGATCTGTTTATATTTAGTGCGCGCTGGGCTACTCCAGCTACAGATTTGGGTTAAGCTGACACTGTTTTCTGGTCATGTGGCTTCATTTATATCACTCTACTGATACTCTAATCGAGGGTCATTTAATTTTGACAGCGGGATTTTGACAATAGATTGTTATTAGTAGGGTTTCTAGGTAAAATGTTTTGAAGGATTCTACTAAATTTTCACCAATGCCTAATCAAAAAGATTAAATCTAGTTGGTATTGCGAAAGGTTGCAGTTAAATAGTGAAAATAGTGGGTGAAAACTTATCAACATGAGTTTAAGCATAAATTTAAAGGCTACAACAATGCTCAGTTTGCCCAAGAAAAGATTGAGAAAGAAAAGGAGTACGCTATACACCGACCAATGGCGCATCCTCGGGGGGGGCTTTCGGGCCCGGACTCCCCCAAAAGTTGGAAAAATGGGTTGAAAGTTTTTTGCGAGCTCTAGTATATACACTTTGAAGTGAAAAGCCTACCCAAGACCAAATCCTGGCTCCGCACCTGGCACCGACTCACATCATGACGCGTCAGGGGACTATGTTTTACAATAAGAAATTGGAAAAAGGAAGTGCAAATAAATATACAAAAAATTAGGAAAAACTCTCACAATTTCAAATTGATTAAGGACAATCGATGATTTAGGAAAGAAGAAGTGATATAGGACAGAGACAGCTCGAAAGAGTGAAAATTCTTAAGGCTATTCTAGTTAGAGCATAAGGCGAATCGAAAGGATAAGGTGCGAAAATAAAAAGTTACTCCATAAGGCACGACAAGTAACTTTACTGAGAAGTTCGGTGAAATCAACAAGAGCGAGTTAGAGCTTATGACATATTCTATGTTTATATAGGGAAGGCAATTTTATCAGGCGAAGTCTGTCAGAGTATGGTGGCTCTCAAATATTTTTTGAATTCCAATTTATGCCATGAAGTGCAAAATAAGGAATTGCTTTTATACCGACTCAATACTAACCTGATAAAGACGGTACTGACGGCTACGAACGCAGGAACAGTATTCCAAAATTGAGTATGTTCGAAAATTAACTGGGACTATATATTTTTAACAAAAACTTTTTATTTATTCGTAAATATTCATGTTGTCCACTTCAAAGTAGTCCCCTTTGGACAAAATACACTTGTGCCCAAGGTTTTTCGGAATCGACGAAGTACTTTGGGTAAGCACTTTTTGGTATACAGCTCACTCTTCTCTTCAATTTTGGCAACAGAAAAAATTCGTAGGCGCCTAAATCTGTTGAATATGGTGGCTGAGGCATGATTATGATATTTTTGATAAAAATGATGTGATGGAAATGCCATGTATTGTTTTTACACAATTCTAGACGTTTTCTTTAGTATCGCATTACTTTAAGGATGGTAATGGTATGGTAATTGTTTGTGGGTTAGGCATAGGCCTATATGCATTGCGACCAGTTTGATCTATTGTGCAACCCTTTGTATTTAGACGTTTAGTATGTCGAGGAAACGAACCAGCTCTTTCACAGGGAGCTTTTGAAGGTCTTCATCTTTTAGTAGGTATGCACCTAAAAATTTTGTCTCCTGTGGCCTAGTGCGTCACAGTTTGTAATCAGGTGTTCCACAGACTCTTCCTCATCACAGCAGAATCTGTTTATTGCAGGCGAAGTGGCCTCTTAGTGCTCCAGAGAGTGTCTTCAGACTTTTCCTGTTTAGAGTGAGAGTGATGTTCGCTCTTTTGGCGTCGTTTTTGTTGAAGCCAAAAAAGGGAGTCGGGCCTATAAATGGCTTTTCCGCCCCCTTTTCATTGGCTTCGTGTCCTTTATGTCCGTGCACCCAAATCAAGGAGACTTGGTTGTGTGTGCCCAGTTGATTGAGTGCGTTGTTACACTCTATAAGGACTTTTGAAGTGAATGTGTAGCTCTTTAGTGCTTTAAGGACTGATTGACTATCTGAGAGTAATTTTATTTTAACTCTCTTGAGTTCTCTTTTGGATAAGTGTGGTGTCAGTGCTTAGCGTAATTTAATTGTGTGCTCTGGGGCCCACTATTCCTGCTCCTTTTTGCGAGTCGTCATGTAACCAGACTGGGTTAGCATTCCATTCCTCTCTCGATGGATACTTTAAGATAGTTCCCTTTCTTGATCTTACGACCTTGTGGAAAAATCTTCTGATGCACTGCACCACGTTAATCCAAAAAATCAGTGAGCAAACTTTGATATTTGAGCGAGCTTGGCTTGCTTTTTATTGACCTTGGCTCTTCTGGAAGCTTTCATTGCAACGGCGGGACTTCAAGATAAGTCATCAATTATGAATCTTTGGAGCAAATCAGGATCATCATTGACGTCATTTACCAACTGCTTAGCGATACTCATGCTCCAAAAAAAATTTTACAGCAGCAGTCAACTGTAATGCTGACGTCATCAGCAACTTTCCTTAAGGTAATTCGACGATGGTCTAACAAAATTTTTTTTTCTTCTTCTTCTTCTTCAACGAGAGCTTCAGAGGGAGCTTCATCTATGGCATTTTCTCTGACTTTTTTTATTTAGAGTAGACTCACGGTAAGCCACTGTACGTAGACCGCGAAATTTGAAACGTCACCTTAATTTTTGAGCACACAGATTTAGTCGTAGAAGGTTCGTCAAACTCTTGGGAACAACGCTTGATAAATGCAAGAACCCTTCTAGTTTTATTAACAACATTGCAAATATGTTTATCAGAACACCAAGGTAAGAAACACTTAAGAGGGTAGAGAAGTCTATAGATTAACTAACCAAATTACCTTTCGACTTGTTGAGAAAGAGTTGATTGGCAACAGTCCGGGCGAGAGGGGAGGGGGAAGGGTGGGGGGACCCCCCGGGCCCAGAGTTTTCTCAGGGGCCCGGTGTAATTACTGTCATACTGTCGTGTTTCTAGCTAAAGTTGTAATAGAGGGGCCGGTACATTTTCCCCCCGGGCCCGGATTTTCTTTCTACGGCCCTGATTGGCAGATTAGATGCAGTGCTTATCATTATCGGAGTAGTTGTGCTTATTGGGGCTTCTAGGCAAAAGAGTCTAAATCTTGCAAGTTTTGGCTATAACTCTCGAAATTCTTAGAAAAAGAGAATACGAAAAACGAAAACGATTAAATTTTGTTCGTATTCGTTTTTGTATACTCCCAATTGCCATATCTTTCCATATTTACTTATGCTTTGTTAGCATAGCTCTACACCTGACCATGAAATTTTTATTTGCAAGATATGAACCATTTTTGCAAGACATAAACCAAGTAAACATATGCCCGAAATTCGTTTCTTGGATTTCGCTAAAAAATAGAGTATCTGTAAGAGCATACAAAGATTCGTTGACTTTTCTTTATTTTTATATTGTTATTAACTTGGCTTTTAGTCAGTTGAAATTAATAATTTTATTGCTGGATCCTACTTTAGCCTAATCAAACAGCGATATAAACATACTTAGGTATACAATATATAAAGACTATATATTATGCATGTATAAACTGTACGCTAATGTTTTTTGCATATTTTTTTACTATCAAGATGTGGCAATAAAAAAATGGCCAGTGGACTGGTTGCAGGGGGGATAGTGAGTTGCCAACTGAGAGCAGTTAGTTAGTTGATTATCAACCCATAGTAAAAATAAAAATATGACCAAGTTATAGAAACCACTTTAAATTATATACATATATACTCAATATTTATGTATGTTGCACCGCTGGCGTTAAATATATGTGCATATGGTATATAAAAAGAAATTATATTTTATTGAGCACATAAAATTTAATACCTTGACCGCCCACATCAAGTACAGTGGGCACTATACGCAAAATTGTGAATTTATTTTTTTTTTGCTTTTTTGCGCAAATCAGAAGCCTTGCCCGAAGTAAAAGGAAATAATATATATATATATATATAATACATGCCTCATTTAAGTTTTAAATTATTTAATAAACAAATTTTCAAGCAACAATGTTGGAATTTTCATATCGTTATATATAAACTATAAAAAAAAAATATTGGAAAAACTTGAAAAAATAACATTAAGCATTTTGATAATTTTTTTCAGTCATATAATTTTTTTTTGCTTTCGCTCCTAAAAAAATATAATAATCTTTTAAATTATCTTTGAGCTCAGTTTAAAAAATGTTTCTGCAAGCTCTTATTTGACCCACTGTGCGGGCGCGTCATAGCGTGTCATACTGGCATTTTGCTGCACATCGAAAAATCTCAGAAGAATAAGAACATAGGTAGACAAGGGCAGCAAAAAAAAAATGCGTTGACTTGGAAGACTGTAATCCCAAGAGGGCAGCAAGTTACCGAATGTTAAGATCTTGGCGTAGAACAATACAAAGATCTTAAGAAATTTTGTCAAAAATTTGCAGCTACAAATTGTAGAATGCAAATCCAGGGGGTTATCCCAGCCACACACAAGAGACGGGGCATCTGGAAATCTAAGAATCTGACTGCTGCATTGCATGTCAAGTTCATATTTGCGATAAATTCATTTTGCAGTGAAGTTTTTCTCAGATTGTTTGTCATTTGTCTTCTGGTGGTTTATGGTTAGAAGAGAAAAGTCACTTTACAAGTAGAACTGCTAAGAACACCGACAAATGTACAACCCGACTGATTTATTATGGTTCCATCTAATTAAAACGGTTTCGCAGGAAGACCAACAAGAAAATAAATGCCAACAATCAGAGTAACTACCTACATATAACATATAACTATATATATACTATTTGCAACAACAACAAAAGAAATATGATGTACTGTTGCAGTTTAGCAATGTATAGAAAATGGTTTGACGTAATGAAGCTAAATGTTCCGCACAATGGTCAATTGGTATTGACCATAACACAATGGCATGTATGGCCAACTAAAGTATCTAGTAGATACAATTTAGAGTTGCAGTTTGTTTTGGCCACGCACTCAGAGACTTTAATGTCAATTAAGCCAAAACGTTGCAGAGCCCCAGCAGATAAATGACAAATGATGTGTCTTAAACAGAGCTTAGCATTCAACTCAACTCATCAACGTCATCATCTTCTGTCATCTGTGTGTTAGATTTTTGCCCATACTTATACTGGCATTCGTACTTGTATTCATGCATACCATACATACTACACACAAGAACATACAAGCAGACTTTCCATTCAAGCAGCAGTCTATATAACTACACTGGGAAAAATTAGTCGCTCTAATGACAAATTTTAGCGAGCTAGGTCTCGTATTCATGTCAGAATTTATCTTATCTTTGGTATATTATATCAAATCTGTATCATCTGTGCGTCATCTGCATTTCGTAGACCATGAGAGCTAAAAATTTTAGAATTCATCTCTTAAATATTTTTTTATTTTTATTATTGTTAAAATTAACTCATTAACCATACGAATATTTTAATTACAACTGCTACAAATCCTAATGCGCACTCTCACTATAAATGCTATTGAAACTCGGAATACTCTATATTGCCCAAAAAGATTAAGGCGTGTTATCCCAGGATAGCTTGTGAACTTAAAAATAAATTTCAAAAATTATACTCATAAGAAAGTTTTTTTTTTTGGTAAACTTAGCAAACCTAAAATGTTCTTTAAAATATGTATCAGGGTTATCCTGTTTGCTATTAAACGCCCATTCGCAGCTCGAAAGTTTCCATATGGAAATTATTGCATATTATTTCAGATGGAACCACCAAACCTACTAAAGTAGTGGCGCCATCTAACGTTAAGCATTTTTAAAATTAAAAGACAACACTGTTTTGTTTTGTTATATGCGTCCACTGGTCAAAAATTTTTAATCGTAATTTTTCGTGAGTATTTTTTTTATATGTAGTTTTTCATTCCGTTCGTAAATTTTGCATGCTGGGCCTCAAATTGAAAACAGAAAAATTTTCGAATAAAATCGAAAAATTTCGTATTGAACAAATAAAAACAAAAAGTTCTTGAAACAAAAATTGCACATTTTCATCAAAATTTAATTTTGAACTATATTTGCAGCGTAATGATAGAAATTGCAATGAAAAAGTGGAATATACGCTAACTTCTTTTTATTTATTGACGTCGCCATTGATTTGAAACATAAAAAAAATTTGTTCCTCTTAATGTATGGACGAAAAGCAAGTGAAGCACTATAGGGTTTTCAAAAATATCAATTTAAAAATTAATGCCATAAGTTTAAAAAAAAAATGTTTTTTCTGGAAAAATTAGTTGTAAAATAAAAAGTTTTTTATTATTTTGACAAAAGGGTTTTCAAAAATATCAATTTAAAAATTAATGCCATAAGTTTAAAAAAAAAATGTTTTTTCTGGAAAAGTTAGTTGTAAATTAAAAAGTTTTTTATTATTTTGACAAAATTCTACGTAGTTTACTAGAAAAATTTTCTTCTAAAGATTGTGTCAAAATTTCAAATCGAGCGGAAAAAAATTGACTGAGTTATTCGTGAAGCCATTCGAAAAAAAGTGGTTTCGAGAAAAACGCATTAAAGCTTTAAAACTAAACCGACCGCGTGACGAGGTGATATGCGCCCGGCGCCTATAAGTGGGGGAACAATTGTTTTTTTCTGCAAAAACACTTCGGGACATCATTTCTAACATAATTATCTAGCAATTTACTTAAACGAAAAAATCAATTTTCTGAAGATTCTACACTTAAGATCGTTCGAATACTTCTATGGCTTAAGATATGATATGTTATTACTTTAAAGGCTTAAAAAAAACAATACATATTTATAAAAACGAATAACTTTTAATTTTTTCCAAGCCCACCCATCTTTGCACTTAGAGAGTTTACATAGCAAAAAATGGGCAAAAATGCACAAAGGCAAAAGTGCCCGAGTGCTAACGTGGGCCACAGCAAAAAATGTGTAATAGAAGCACGGCCGAATGTTGTACACAACTAATTAATATAATAAGCGAAATTTATTATTATAATTTAACTTTTTTTGCTCTCTTTCGGTTTTCCGCAAACATTAGGCACCACAGGCCACGCTAAAAGTTCATTCCTAGCTGACTTTCCTAGAAATTTTTCTCAGTGTACTTGGCTGTGACGCACAACACGTTCTCTTCCACTATGTTTGTTCGTTTGTATGTATGCAATTTAAACATAGAAATATCGCACAACAAGTGCAAACGCAATTAGTCTCAAGCTTTATTTGTTTAAATGTACAAGCCACCATTTGACGCACTTAAGCTACCAAGTCTTCTTGTTTCTCTCTTTGTGGACTGTCTGATGACTTCTGTGGAACTTGTACTGTCTCTGATTCTTCCGCTCGTCGTTGTTGTTGGGTTTTGTGGCAGTTGTTGCTATTTGCGGCATCAGTTTAGGCCTTATAATTGCTTAAGATTATTTTTAATGTACATATTTGGTTAGTTCAGCTAATTAAAATTTTTGAAATATTTGTAACAACATTATTTGAACGTTTGCTTTTATATATACAAGAAGTCATGTGAAATTGTATAATTTACGTGACTTTTAAATAAATAAAAGTAAATCTAAGCTGTTAAGCAGAAATTTCAAATAGATATGGTTGGAGCAAGTTACATATTACTTTGATGGATATCGTTCTACTTTTTTACGGCCTGAACTTTGCACACGTCTTCATTAAATCGTGATACCAAAGATTGCTAGTCCTGGCAACTGAAACGGCCTACAACATTGGCATTGAAAGCCGTGCGCTCTAGAGCTACTTCCGCTGGTGTCACTGTATTTGATGACCCCGCTCTTGTCTTTGAGCTCATGTTCTTCCACGCTTAAAATCTTCTTAACTGGGCCTAGTCGCTCATTGTCGTGTTTCTGCTTGATATAAAGGGTCCCTACAAGCGCTACTGCTTCGCGTAGCTAATGTGCCCAATACCTGGGTCTAGCCCTTTTCGCTGCATCCGCATTCAACTTCTTTCTCACTGAAGCTTCTTCATCTTTACGCACTACATGTCCGAGCCACCGGCGCCGTTGGATGTTTATCCCCTTGACTATGTCTATGTCAACGTAGAGCTCATAAGGCTATCGAATTAGGTAGTGAACACTAACGTGTAAAGTGCCAAAAATCTTACGATGTTCTTAGCTCTCAAATACTCTAAGAAAATTTGTATCAGTCTACGCTATCACTCACGCCATCAAGCACAGTGGGTAGGATGCGCTTCTAATACCATTTTAGCTTCTACCGTTGATCTCTCGTCTTTACTGAGATCAAAGTAACATCGATTGGTAAGAGTAATTCTTCGCTGGATCTCTACGCTGACATCGTTTTTCCTTGTGAGGGAGGCCTAGGTTGAACAACTTCTTGACAACAGACAAATCTGAAATCTCGCTCCTCTGGTTAAGGACACAATTTATTTCGTCTTACTCTTGTTTACCACCTGATTATTTTTCTATAGTCGCATAGGCTCCGTTAACATATTGATATGACCAATGAAATCTACATCATTCTTATGCGCAAACAACTGGACACTCTTTTAAAAATGAATACACTCCGACTTTTTGGCAATACGCTCTCCAAGCTTAAAAGCTTCTGAAACCTCGAACCGAGTTTGATACCGGTTCAGAAAGATTCTTCCTAGTTGGAGCTGCGTGTATTACTTAACGTTATTCTGTATAATCGCAACAACTTTACAGGTGTTCCGAACTCAAACAGCATCTCCCAACGGTCTAATAGATTCGGCTAATCGAAGATGTATGTCGATTCAGTAGTCTCTTCCAGGATTTTGCGTACTGTTAATATCTGTTCAATGGTTGCTTTGCTATCTTGAAACAGGTACAATTTTAAGCCAATATGCCACAAATATGTACTTCAGTCCAGGCGGTATCCGACCGTGGAATACACTACCTGTAATTTTTGCATCAAATTTTTATCGAATCGTACTACAGTCTAGGCGGTATCCGACCGTGGAATACGCTACCTGTAATTTTTGCATCAAATTTTTATCGAATCGTACTTCAGTCCAGGCGGTATCCGACCGTGGAATACACTACCTGTAATTTTTGCATCAAATTTTTATCGAATCGTACTTCAGTCCAGGCGGTATCCGACCGCGGAATACACTACCTGTAATTTTTGCATCAAATTTTCATCGAATCGTTTATAGACTTAGACGGGTTTAAGAGAGATCGTGTGCCGGAGAAGGGGGATGCTGGCGAAAGTTTAAAGAAGAGTTCATTTTTTTTTATAAGGCTTACTCACTTAGATTTGTCTCTATAGGTAAGGAGGCATTTTTTCGCAGAAACTCATGCTCTGTAAAGCCTATTTTTAAATCTATTGGTACAAAAGCCCATATTAGAAGGAAATAACATTTTTGATGTTAGGGAGCATAATCTATTGAGAGACATATTGATAGACGTTATTAAAACTTCCTATCAAGACGGGTCACTGAGATATGATTTTTCAATACTTAAAATTACTTTGGGTTGCGGTTTTATATCCCCCGTGAAGACCATGGTAAATCAAAGCTGGAATAGTTTTTTTTTTTTGTGAGCACATAGTTATATTTAAATTGAAAAATGAAAGAAATGAAAAAAGCAAATCCTCCAGGGCAAAACGCTGGATGTACTACTAGCGGCAGTGACCAATATTTAAAGAATATTCACAGTTTAAAAAAAGGACCGACCGTAAAGTTGGGCGCGCTCGACTTTGAGTACGCTGTTCCAATACAACAACCAAATAAATAATGTAATAATAGTCATAGCATTATGGCCCAAAAACGTTTTTTTTTATGGGGGCTAAATGACATAGTCATCCGATTCTGATACAATTCGTTAAAGTGCTGGAAAGTGGAATTCTGAAAAACATTTGAAAGCTTAATATGTTTACGAATATTTTATGAACAAATTACGCTTTAAAAGCACGGCCGCCACAGTCTATATGATATAGTCAACCGATTTTGATTTTCAGTACCTGGGAACTTTAAAAAGCTGTCCAAGACCAAATTTGGCTACGACATCTGCTTAAATAAATGAACCATGATCTTACAAAAATAATATTTTGATGCGCTACACAATGCCCCCTTGGGAGCTATACCTATATATAATAACGCCATTATCAAAAAATTAAAATAAAGTTCGTTTCATATGACATAATAAGGAGTCTACAAAACTTGGTGGCTCTAGCTCTCATCATCTCTGAAGTTTTGAGGCTTGCAGACAAACGAACTTTTCTAGTCAACCCGGCCGTACTTTTGTAAACTTTGGGGGGTCTTTAACGACTTACTTTTTACATTATATATATTTTCGATGTAATGTACAGGGATTAAGTAATATTTGCTCAATTTTAAACAAACCTAAATTACTTCATTCCGTAAACCAACAAATTTTAAATTAAAAAAATCATTGCATACTTTTAGTCGCTACGAAAATTGTGGTGAGTTAGAGTTTAGCTATTCTACGTAATTCACCTTTTTTTCAATTTATATTTTTGGCAACATGTATAAGACATAATAATATCGGTTTTTTTTGGGAAGAAGACAGTATACATTATTATTATTAATGGGTATAAAGATGTACTGCGACCCAAATGGATCTATTGTACCCCCTTCGCGGCTCAGAGCTCTCCCAACAGTCCAATGGCCTGCATATATTCCAGTATTTTGATTGGACTTAGGGTAACAACGATCTCCGGTGGGAGAACGTACATGCCCAGAAACTTGTTTCTTTTGCTGATGAGGGCCATGCATTCACATAGTAAATGTATTGAAGTTTATTCCTCCATTCTACAGAATCGACATAGTCCGCTATCCGCTATGCCAATTTTATTTAAGTGGCTGCGGAGCCTACAATGTCCCGTAAAGAGGCCCGTCAGGATCCTCACGGTATTTTCCCCGTGAGTTATCATGAGTTTGAACCTCTTGCGGTTGTAGTTAGAGAGAAGGGCTTTTGCCTGCTTAAGTCCTGGTGTCTGTGCCCAGTGAAGCAGCCGTTTATTTTCCTCCTCCATTCTCAACAGGTCCCGTACCACGTGGTTACCAATCCCACAGTATGGTTCGGGTCCGATTAGCGGTGTTGCTGCTCCGGTCCTTGCTAGTCTATCCGCCAGCTCGTTTGCAGGTATATTGCTATGTCCTGGAACCCATCTAATCGTGAGCGTATTCCTAGCACCTAATTTGTCTAGTGCAGTTCTCACTTCTTTGACCAGCCTTGATGTAATCTTGGCTCTACTTAATGCCCTTATCGCTGCTTGACTGTCCGACAGGATGGAGATGTCCTTGTCGTGATAGTTATTTTGCAGATTGAACTCTGCACACCTTCCAATAGCACAGACTTCAGCTTGGAAAATGCTGGTGTGTCTGCCTAATGATTCGTAATATTTTGTCTTGAGTCCTACTACCCCCAGGGCACTTCCTTCATCAGTGAGGGATCCGTCTGTATACCACTTTATTGTTTGTGGTTTCATTGGGTGAACTGCCGAAAGAGATGTCCAGGCCTCTTTCGTGCTGAGTTTAATATCAAAGTTCTGTTTGAACTTGTACTCAGCTAGCATTTCATCCCTTGGTTGCAGAAGCATAGGTATATCCTTTGCTAATTCTGCAGCATCTTTCCCGGTGAGGCTGAAGTCAACTCCTTCCCTCCCAATTCTTATTAACGTAGCTTTCGATAACGATATGAAGCGGAGTGACATCCATTAATATTTCAAGGGCCGCAGTAGGACAGGTGCTCATTGCTCCTGTCATACATATGCAGGCCATTCTTTGTAGTTTCTGCAATTTTGTTTTGGTCGTGCTAAGGCACGCCCTGCTGCCCCAGGCTATTGCCCCATACGTGAGCATGGGTCTGACAACCATTAGGTAGAGCCATCTTATTATTCGTGGTGAAGTACCCCACGATTTCCCGGCAATGCTTCTACACGTAAATAGAGCCCTTGAGCACTTATTTATCGTGTTGTCTACATGGGTCCTGAAGTTAAGCTTGGAGTCAAAGGTGACTCCAAGGTACTTGACTTCATTACTCGCCTCTATGCTGCATCCTGATAGGGTTATATTCCTCATCCTTCCAAGTTTATATCTCCTTGTGAAGGGTACTATGACTGTCTTGGCAGGATTGAGACTCAGGCCTGCCTTTTTACACCAGTCATTAGTCTCCTTGAGACCTAGCTGGAAGACAGTACTGTTTGTACTTATTTTTTGGGCTTTTATATTTTTAATTCTACATGATATTGATATCAGAAATGACGAAATCATAGAGGGCAAAAAGAATTGGGATTTACTAAAAAAGTACCAAAAGAAAGTACTAAAGGAAAGGACTTATTACAATACTATTAAATAATAACAAACAGAAAAATATATATTATTGAATATGGGCATTTCCAGGATCGCAGTACGCGATATTTCGTACGCCTTTAAAGTGCAAAAAAGTAAAGAAAAAATAAAAATTTTTTTTTCTTTTGTTTATTTTTTGATACTCTTTTTGTAGCTGTATAAAATCATCGAAATAATACAAAATATTTAAAAGCAATTAATTTTTAACTAATGTGAAATATTGTAGCTTTCTTTTACACTTTATTTTGTTAAAATGTATATATTAGTTTCTTTTTGTAAGCTTAAGTCTGATTAAGTACGTGACCATTCAGTACGCAACATATTTTTCCACCTCTTTAGTTTTATGCATTTTTTCAAGTAATTTTTAAAAATTCTTGTATTTACATTAATAATAAGAAAATATAAACCTTTACAAATTAGACTGAAAATCACTCAAAAAGTAGCAAAAACAAAAAAAACCTAAATATCTTCAGTTTTCAGGCCAAGTTTACACACACTAGTTTACACGAAAAATTAACCTTCCCAAAAAAAGTGTTCCTGGTTCCATAGCATGTACAGTTCTTACCCGATTTTAAAGATCTTACACTCGAAATGTTCGTAAAAGAAGTCTCTCTCGGCTCAATGCTTAACATAATTTGTAAAAATTTTTTTTCGTTAATAAAAAGCATTCCGAAAATGTTTAATTTTGAAAAATGGTCATAAATGACACTTTTATTCGACTTTGCTTGCCTGTAACTTTGATAATTTTTACTTAATCTGTACATATATTATATATCTCTGGAAAGGGCACATCAATCGATCTAACCGTCTTTAATGCCGATACAAGATTTTCTTCATGAGATATTGAGGAATAACTGAAAAAAGTGCCCAAAAACATGTTTTTCGAAAATATCTCGAAAACGGTGCTTAAGAAAAAAAAAAAAGGTTGTCATTTTCGCGTTTCTCGACCGCAAATTACCCTAAAAAACACTTTTAGGAAGGTTCACTTTACAACTAATGTATTTATGCAAATAAATAAGAAAAGCTGTAAAATCAATGTCTTATCAAATTCCAAGCCATTTTTGACTAACAATGTTGAAAAAAAATTCCTCTTTTCTTAACATTGTAATAATAATAAACCACTTATGCCGAGGCCCAAGCACTGAATGAACTAAACTGCTACTGCTTTACGTATTTATAGGCAAGAATATAGGCTGGAGTTTAAAAAAATATTCAAAAGTCCGCTTATCGAAACAACTTAATTTTGAAAAATGGTCATAAATGACACTTTTATTCGACTTTGCTTTCCTGTAGCTTCGATAATTTTTACTTAATCTGTACATATTATATATCACTGGAAAGGGCACATCAATCGATCTAACCGTCTTTAATGCCGATACAAGATTTTCTTCACGAGATATTTACGAATAACTGAAAAAAGTACCCAAAAACATGTTTTTCGAAAAAATCTCGAAAACGGTGCTTAAGAAAAAAAAATGAATGTCATTTTCGTGTTTCTCGACTCAAAATTACCCTAAAAAACACTTTTTTACGAAGGTTCACTCGATGACCCTTAAATTTGTAAACGAGTGTAACAGAGCCACAGAAAGAAAACCCGACTTTCGAATACAGACGTCAGACCATGGTTTCATAATAATGTTTTTGGTGTAACTGTATTCGAATCCGAGGTCCAAACAAAATCCCAGCACGTTAGGTTTCTGACATAAACTCAAAGAACGAGTTATTTTAGAGCTTATCTGTAAACTGTCGTTCGGTGGTTCTTCAACCTCGGTATCGAAATGAGCGATCCAAAAACATATAAAAAACCAGACTCGGAATAGATTTTTTTTTATGAGCTACACAACAAAATCGATTATCAGATCCTGCTCGTTTTTGGTATCGCTGTATACGAAAACAAGTTCCAAAAAACGCCAACTCTAATCAGCCTGTTGCCCAAAAAATTTTTGCAAAATTTTTGTCATTTCTCTCTTTTTTGTTTTAATTATGCTATCAATATAATTTTATACAAATTTTTTTTTTCGTACATTATATACTTATAACTATTGGTTTTTGCTCTTAAGGCATATTATATAATAAAAATGCTGCGCTTTAAAGGAGTGTGTATGTGTGTGTGTGTTTGTGTGTGAGGACACTTGTTGTTGTTCTTGTTGTTGTCATTGGACAAAGTGGCACCATAAAAAAATGATATGCATATTATGAATATATAATGTAACTATTATTCGATTTAAAAAATATTGCACCATAGAATTGCTCAAATCGTATGCAAAATTTGTAAATATATAATATAGTAGTTAATAATTGCTAAAAACTAATATAAATTGATTTTAAAACTAGACAATGTGCAATAACAACAACAACACACACACACACACACACACTGCAGTACACAGTGCTTGACTAATACATATGTATATAAGTATGTCTAGTAACAACTAAATTATAACTACATACAAGTCCATACATATGGTACATAACTATGTATCATCTATACATAATAAGTAAAAATAAAATTATACAATGACATTGAAGCACAAAAAATAAAAGTGTGCTCTTAAAGTAAAAACGGAGTGCATATACAATATATGTATAAGTTATTTATATATACCTACTATATATATAAAAAAAAAAAAATTAGATTTAGATTATTGACCTGAACTTAAGGTTAGGCTCTTTTTGTTTGGTCTAATTAGCGGCATAACGATGTCCATAACAAGCTCTATGGCAAACAGCTGTGGTACATGGGCTTATTCCTTTTATATGCGCTCTACTCTCGCTCTCCCTTCCTCTCACTCTTCTTCGCTCTTGTTTGTCTGGTGTCTGGCGGCAATTTAAGACATTATTATGGCGGGATTGCAGTCTCCATGGAGCTCATTAGCAGCACGGAATATGCCGTAAATAGTAGACAATCACATCCAACACATCACAGGCAGATTTACGTACAATATACATACTATAGTTAAAAAAAATCAGCAGCACATAATATCAACAACTCGTATACACTCAAAAAAAAAATATGTGAGTGAGTAGAGTGTCTGAATAAGTGCATTCAAATGCCTGCCTCGGCAATGCCTTCGTCATCTGTGAAAGATTAAGAATAGTAGTTATTAGTTGAAGCTTTAGCTGACAGTGAGATAGTAGCTGTTTTGAGAACTTTTAGCAATTAACGAAAGAGAAAGTTTGCAAGCGTGTTTTAGTGGAAAAACATAAATTAGTCCAAAATACTACTACTAAATTGTTTTGAATAAGTTATTGAGCAATGATTAGTTTAGAGTAAGCCTGTTAAATACCAAATACAAGCGTGTGCGAGCAGCTTTTAGTATTTTTCTATACTAGTATTTCTCACTATAAAATAAAAAAAAATTATTTTCCGTACAACATTTATTTTTTTCTTTTGTTCAATTTTGGAGTTTGAACTACTTCCTACATTTGTAAAACTTGTCATGGCCTCCGTCTATCTTTTTCCGCACATCATTTATTTCGCTTTTTCTATCATTGCAGCGGCTATTAATGAGTTATACGAAAAACTTTGGCAACCCTCACTTACGTCAAACTTCAAAAAATTACCAAGTGCTCTAAAACTAAATATGATATAGCCACAGACCCGGAGATTTAAAGACGAACCAAAAAGGGGATTGTAATTTGAAGGCAAAGAAAAGACGACACTGTTGGTGTTCGAAGTTAAAAAATAGCGAATCAGAGATTAAAAAAAAAATTATTTTGTTAGATATTTTTCGTTAGTAAATAATTACAATAGTCTTCGCGTTTAAAAATAAAAATGTAATGAACTTATTTTTCAATTATTTATGTCTTCTGTATTTTTCTCAAGGCTTTGGTGGCTAGAGCGATTTTTTTTAGTGTATTGATTGAATATATTTTATCTAATATATTTGTGGAAATATATACTATCGAAGACAACTGGTACATAGTAATTATATGAAGTCTTGATACAGCATTAACTATATATGTTTACATTCATTCATATATGTTACCAGATCTGTAGACATGGGGCAGGCATCTAAAGGGCCCGTAGTTACAAAAAAAACATAACCTTCAAATTTCTTTTGAAAAGAGCACAATGATTGTCATCACCGGGGCCGTACATCTTACTAATTCAAACCAAGCCTTTGGGTCTCACTCTCTCCCACTTGGTCTGTAGAAAGTGATTTTAAGTCGTTTTTGGTGAGCTTTAAGATTTTCGGAGTTTTTTTATATTAGCCATGGTCTAAACTAATCTAAGATGGTTGTTTCCATTAATGCCTTCTAAAGTTCCTTGTTTGTATATACTACGTAAGCTCTACTTTCGAAATTTGTGCTCGTGTGCCCTACTTTGGTATTGTCTATTACTTTGGTATATATCTTAAATGTTTCTAGTCGTTTGTGGACAGAGACTGACTAGGTTCTGTGTGTGTCAGAAATCTTTAGGCAGTTGTATCGTATATTTTATTTAAAAATTTTTTTAAAAATTGGCCGATTCAAAACATTTATAAATGATTTTTAAAGTTTTGAAAGATATAGACAGTCAAACTTCGCTGTAACGAACCTCTCTACAACAAATTTTTCGTAACTAAATTCTTTTCAAGTACGTTACTTATTACACGACTACAGCGAGGAAATGTTTGTATGTTCATCTGTTCCCCCCTGCCTACAAAACCGCTTATCATAATTTGACAAAAGTGGTAACGTTAGCAGCGTCTTGATCGTCCGCTGGTTATAGACTATGTGACGTCACATCAAATTGAATATGGCGCCCCCCTAGATGGCATAGAGTCATGAACTTAATACATTTTTTTTTAATTATGATGTAATGGGTATCAAATAAAAGTGCTAAATAAGCACATTTCACAAAATATGTACATTGCTGTTGGATTGTGTTTGCGTCTTTGCTTTGATAGACTATGCTGTTTTTTGCTTTTTTTCAAATTCGAATTTCAAAATTCATACTTTTTAAGGTGCGTGCTGACTTCACGGCGTTCAAACTTGAAAACTACTTGGGATAGTTACATAATTCAAGAAATGGTTTTATGTATTTTTTTGAGATCTACAACTTTTTTATACACATCATACACAAAATGTGGGTGTGGTTAAAAATACAACAAACGGCTTTTTCGTAAACTCAGCGCCCTCTACCGCCTAAAATATGAACTTCTGAGTATAGCTTCTATTACAAAAAAAAAAAACGCGAAATTCGATTTTGAACATTTTTTTTTCATCAAAGTTTTTTTGCACGACGAATTCGAGATAAATAGAACGAGAGAAATCGAACGTTTATCAAAATAACGAAAAACGCTACGGGATGGGAAAGTCAACTTTTCGGCTTTAGATTTTTTGGGTGGTCCTTAAAACATTAAGGCCCATACGCAGTTCGAAAATTTTCGAACGGAATGACAAAACATCATATAAAAAAATCTCATTTTGGATATCCCATTTTTTCGAACTATAAATACTATCGATAAAGATATCTGACAAAAAAAAAAAGCATTTTCGGCTTTAGCTCGCTCTACAAGTTCTCATTTTATGGATCTTTATCTTATCTTTTTTTACAGTATTTATTAATAAAAACAGTTTTAAAGATTTCTGCTACAAAACAGAACATTTCTGACTACAAGAATTTTGAGCACTACTTGAGGTACGCTAATCAAGTGTAAAACATTTGGTGCCACTTTTTGGTTGCCCAAAGTCAGGTCTATTTTTCTAGTTATTGTTATAACAAAAAAATCAACGAAACACTACACCGTTTGTCTAAATGACGAAAGATTTCTACACACAAATTGGTAACAATCTTAGTTAAACTACATAATAAATTTATACAATATTTAGATAATTAGATCTTTACAAAAAGCAAGTTAACAAAGGCAGGTTATTTGGCTTGAATGCCAGCTAAAATATTTACAGGTTGTTGAATTTGTTATGGTTGTTGTTTTTGTTTTTGTTGTTGTTGTTGTTGTGATATTGTTAATGTTTAATTATGTGTGTAGCATTGCTAATGTTTTTTTTTTGTTGTTGTTTTAATTTGTACAAACCTAAAAGCGGACTTTTATCAATACCATCACCATCCTCATCCTCAGTGTCAGTATCTGTATCAGTGCTAGTGTTAATGCTTTGTTGTGGTTGTTGTTGTTGTTGTTGGAGCTTTTGTTGTTGTTGATCAGAGAGCAATGGCAAGAGTTCCGTAGTTGGCGTAGTTGGCAACGTTTGGGCAACATTTTTGCGACTGCTATTATTGCTGCTGGCTGAAGAGTTGCAACTTAATGTGGCCGCTGTACCATTTGCCACATTTTTGTTTAAAGGCTGTTGATCATACGCCTCGTTATCGCCATCGCCATCGCCATCACCATCACCAATGCCATCTCCATTGACTTCATCTTCCTCGGTTTGACTGCCATTTGTATGTGCATCCTCCAACTCAAGCTCCTCGTACAGCTGGCGTGTTATGAGTGACAGCTCTTGGGCATTGGTTTTGTTTTGCGTGCGCTCTAAGTAAATTTTAGTCACTGAGATTTCGATTTCAGTTGAGTTGCATTTGTAGTTGTAGTTGATGAAGATGTTTTTGTTGTTGTTTGGTATAAATATGTGTGCAGGATTTGATCATCAGTTTGTGTTTGTTTGTGTGCGTGCGTGCGTGTGCGTGTTTGTGTGTGTATATATGTGTGGGTTAGGTGTTGATGATATACATTTTGAGTTTGATTTTGATTTTTGTTTTTGGGATGATTGTGAAAAGAAAGAAGAAAAACAATTATATTTAATTATTTTTGGTTAGTGACAACAAAATTCGTTTTTTGCTCGGTTAAATTTAAACCGCAGCCAAAATAAATATATGTATATAGAAATTAAGAAATCTCTAAAAAAATAAATTAGTAATAAATAGTAAGATTTGGCAGGCCCATAGTCCCAGTTATGAGTAGTAGCTGTCTGTTGGTTTTTTTTTTTTTTTGGTTTTTTTGTTTTTTTTGTGTGAAAATGTGTGTCTAAGTACAGCATTAGTTGAAAAGTTAAAAACACTCAACAGTGGCAGCAGCAACAGCGGCGCAGCAGCGACGTGGGGTAGCAGCAGCGACAGTGCAGGCACAACAGCTTGGAGAGAGCTTCATTTAAAGCTACTTACCCTCATAGTCATCATTATCATTCAACTGATGCGAATCGGTCAGCAAAAGCTCCTCGCCTTGCAGCACTGTCAACAAACATTGATGTATGCATATATACTGTTGCTCCGTTTGCACCATAAAAACGCGTTCTGCAAGAATTAACAGGCTTAAATTTTACTCAACTGTAGCGCTCTCACTGACTCACCTTTGCGCATGGCATACACAATGCCAAAGATATCTACGTAATCGGACTCGTTGATATGTTGCAATATTCGATCCAAGGCTATAAATGTGCCCGAGCGTCCCACACCCGCGCTACAGTGCACTATAATGGGACGCATGTCTGTGCCAATAACATCACGAAAGGCGCGCACAAAACGCACCAGTGCTTGTGGCGGTTCGGGCACACCAAAGTCCGGCCAAGTTGTAAAATGAAAATGTCGCATTATGCGCGACTCGCAGTGCTAAAAAACAAAAGCAGAAAAGTTAACAATTTTATTTTTTCCAATACGTTTATAATACTTACTCTGGAGACCATAAACTCCGCTATGGTCCAGTCCTGAAAATGTGTATCCGTTATAAGCTGCACTTTAATATCACCATAGAAAATTGGCACACGATCTATTGGCCAATACTGATCGCACTTTTCGCGTCCCTTCTCAAAGCAACGCGTCAGCATAATAATCGATCTCGAATTACTTTCCCAGCACATGCGCCAAAACTCTTCGCGTGTCGAATGCAATGGTCCCTGTGTGACAATAAATTCACGCGGCGAATTATGACCGGGCATATAACTGGCATTAATATAGTCAGAGCCTTCGTCATCATCCACGGGCTGCAGCTTAAAGCGCGAATGATCGTAGGGCAGTATATTGGTAAAGCGATTCTTGGGTCGATTGCAGGGCAAATTGGCAAAGCTGCAAGCCTGATCGCGTCCCACATTCTTGAGCTGATCAAACTGCTCGCTAAAAAGTATATCCGAATCGGCGGACATGAGCCTATAATGCTCGGGAAAGTCTTTGACATGTATGGGTCGATTAAGCGCCAGCGCGCCCTCAGGCTGTACCAGCTCTTCATTCAGGTGCGGCTTTGAGGCATGTCGCAAATTCTTGCAACGGTAGCGTACAAAGACACCCAACAGCACTATGCAACCGAGACAAACAAAAACGGCAGCAGACAAGCCTATCCAAAGCACATCATTGCGATCTGTGGTAATGGGCACACTATATTCCGTATCCGTAAACTTATCCTCATCGGTAAAGGCACGCACCTTGATGCGATAGGTAATGCCTGCACGCAAAGGTCCATTACAGTAGCCCGACTGATGCTTCTCACAATCGGCGCTACCAATGGTAAACTCTTCCATGCTGCTATTCACAAAGGGATAATATGGTTCAGTGGCCTGATACGGCAGCCATACTGCATACGCTTGCACATCCTGCCAGCTGGCCATTTCCAGGCCCGAAGCATTCTTGCCCACATCCTCGGCCACAATTATGGTATAATAGCGCACCAAACCATGTGCATTTGAGAAATAGTTTTGATCAAAGCGTATCTGTATGGTTGACGTACTATGGCTGACTTCAAGTGGTTGCACATGAGGCGCTGATGTGGGTGGCGCCAGTATGGGCATTAACTGTCTATGCTCCCGTTCAAGCCCCAGACCCAATTGTGACTTGGCTTGTATGCGAAAGATATATGCATTGCCTGGCACTAAATTTACAATACGTCCTTGCGTCTCATTGGCATCAAACTCATAGAAACCCTGTTGTGTCTCATCGTAGACATTCTGATAGCTTATGCGAAAATATTCAATGGGTCCATGTTGTTCACGTACTGGCAGCAGCCATTCAAAAGTAATTTCAGCAGGCTGCACATCAAAAGGTTGAAAGATTGTCACACGTCCAGGCAAAGATTGTAGCGTCTCAAAGCTGGCCGAGATAGGTGCACTGCTGCGTAGCAGCGTGGATGCCGTTCCCGAGCGCACCAACACTGTAAAGGTATAGTTGTGATACGGCTGCAGTCGTTGCAGCGTAAGCTGCGTCTGCGTGGTTACGTTTTGTAGCAATTGTTCATCGGCGCTGAGATACTGTAGTTCAAAGTCCGTATATTCTCCAAGCGGCGCGCTCCAGCTTAACGTTATCTCGCGCGCACTTATACTAGGCGCCTCCAGAGCCGCAATGGGCCTCGGATAAAGACGATACATGCGTTGAATGGGCTGACTAGCCACACCGCTACTGACAGTCCAAACAGCAATGTTGTACAGTTTGCCAGGCGTAAGACCTGTAAAGCTGACTTTGCGATCGGTGTCATTGTGCAACTTTTCCTTATCCTTGATCAGTTCATCGCCCACCGAGAAGCGATAGATGTCAAAACGCGTTGAAGTAAGCGGAGTGGGTGTATAGGATATTGTTATGGCATCGTGCTCTTCCGTATTATCATCAGCATCGGCATTTGAGATAAAGACATCTGATTGTATGATGGGCATGGTACGTGTGGACAGATGTGTTACAAGCGATCGTATATCATTAGAGCTGGCTTGCACTTCGAATTTGTACTGATAGCCAGGCAGCAAATCATTAATGAAAACCCGAACAGTATCGTGAGTGCTCACTAAAATGTAAATAAATTAAATTAGTTAAAAACGTTCTAAAATTTAGTTTCGATTTAATTTCCGCTTACGTTCTGTCAGCTCTGTAACATTCTTGTAATGCATTGCACTGGGTTCATCTGTAGCCCACCATTTGACTGTATAATAGTCCACATGTCCATCCGGCTTTGGCCATTCCAATGTCAGATTACGCGAATCCACTAGCGGCACCACATTAGATACTGGTTGCGGTGGCATAGTCACATTAAGTTCCAGCGGCGTAGGACTCTCCACGCCAAAGCTGGCACTATTGACTTGCACAACATAGCGCTCGCCATAGTGCATATCTTCAATGCGTGCGTGGTTATCCTGCACATTGACCAGTCGCTGCCAGGGCGAATTGTCAGTACGATAACGCACAATATAGCCACTGTAGTCGCTCTCCGGTGGCAGCCAGTCTAGTAGCACCAGATTTGTGTGCACGGTTCGTTGCGTCAGATTGCGTGGTGGCTTTGGATCTGTAAGCATAGTTGAAAGCATTTTTAGTGAGAGTTTGTGTTGTAAAATAAGGATTAGCTATACTTACACACAGCTTGGAAGTAAGCGTGCGGTTCACTGCGCACATTATGGCGTTTGGCATATACCTTGATCTCATAGCCAGCACCAGGGCGCAAATACTTGAGTGCAAGATTCGTTTGATTAGTGGTTATCGTGCGCTCCTCATGTGTGCCATTACGCTGGTAGTGCACCTCATATGTGTCCTGCTGTGAGTTTACATCACTGCGCCAACTTATGTTCAGACCCATTGGTGTGCTACGCAACTCTTGTATAATAGGCGCCGATGGGCGTGTATCTCTTGTAAGGTAAGTGGTATTTGAGGCCATCTCATTAGAGATGGCTTGTAAACCAATGTTATAGCGTCGACCCGGCAGCAGTGATTCCAACTTGTACTCTGTTTCATTTGTTTCTACAGTGCTCGAGATGGGTTCGGTTTCGCTAGTCAGCTCGTGGTAGCTGTAAGCAATAGAAATATTAGTTCAGCAATGTATTAAAAATAATATATATAATTACATTATGCGATAGCTGTCCTGCTTGCCGGCTTCCGCTGGCTCCCATGATAGATGTATAGTATTGCTAATGTCATCCAGAAAGCCTCTAAAGCTGCGCACTGCATTGGGACGCAGTGTAACCTCACCAGTGGCGGGCCAAGAGTTTACATTGTCCGAGATGGTCTTAACCACCACGACATAGCTTTTGCCAGACTCCAAGGTGTCAGGATAATCAAAACTTACCAATGACTCATTACTGCGTGGCACATGAAAAACGCGCCGCGATGTGGAAAGCGAGACCTGAAAGCTATCATACTCGCTATATGCCTTAGGTGGTTCCCAGCGCACACGAAACGTTGTCGTGCTGGTATACTGCGGATCAAAGGTAACATTAAGTGGTCGCTCGGGCACGGTCAGATAACGTGCCGTTGTTGGCACCGAGGTCTCATCTTCGGAGACTGTCTGCACGGAAATGTTGTAGGCACGACCTGGTACTAGACCCTTAAAGGCCGCCTGCGCCGGACCTGGCGGCTCACCTTCGCGCTCCACATAAAGCACACTTTCAATGGCATCGGGTGGCGTAATGGATACTTTGTAGTGCGTATAAATACCGGCCGGATATGGCGGCTGCCAGAGTACCAAAAGTGTGGTCTCATTGCGGAACCATACAATGAATTTGCCAGGCGTGTTGGGTTCTGTGGATTGTGAAGCGTGCGGGAAGGTATAGGGCAGCATGAGTAAAATGCAATGTTCAGCTAATAACTAAAATAGTTGGCTAGGCGATTAGTTGTTAGTGGGTTATGGGCGGAGATTGGTAGAGGCTTATTAGTGGATGAGTTTTGGACAGCAAATAATGGCACAAAACACTGCTAACACACACAAACACCATAACACAATAAGCAGCTTAAGTTTACCTCAGTTAATGCCTTTAGTATTAATAACTACGGCGCCCAACATGGGGCGCATGCATAAGTGAGAGTGAAAAAAATCTTTGTTAGTTTTCAACGTCAAACTATCAGTGTTGCTTTAATTATAGCATAAATTTTTAACAAAAAAAAACAGCTTAAATTTATTATGGCATCATCTTAAGTTTAACTTGTTATCTGTTCTAGACAGCAGAGACGTGATTCAAAAGACATACCGAAAAACTTTGTTAGTACTTAAGTCAAAAAGTTAATACAACATTATCACTACTACCAGTTCACCACTTAGTTGACAATTAAAAATTGCACTTATTGTTGGGATTACGCGTGCCTGAGCGCGACTTACTTGTGGTAAAGTTACGACTTGTATAGGCCACAGATTCCTTGCCCTCATAGATGGTATAGGCCTGCACTTGGTATGTGCCACCGGGCGTTAGCTCTCTAACCGCAAGCTGTAGCGTTTCATTGGCAGCAACAATGTGAGTCTGATTATACTCGCTATGTGGTGGCTGCGTTAGGCCCAGCAATCTAAACTTGAAAGATGAATATTTGCCCTGGGTTGGGGGCCTCCAGCTTATTAAAGCGCTTCTGCTGCTGCGCAATTGTACGCTTAGATTTGCCGGCGGATCGGGTACTGTTAAAAATTTGGAAAATTAAAGCAAAAATTTTTGCAAATATTTCAATATAACAACTTACCTGTGGTAATATTAACAGTCCAGGTAAGCAGCTCCTGGTGTGTGGAATTGGTAAAATAAATCCAAAAGTTATACTCAGTGCCGGGTAGAGCACGTGAGAATTTAATATCGTCACCAATCTCAGTAGCCGGTATGGTTGTATTAGGCTCCGGATAGCCAAATGGCGGACTATAGTCAATACGATAAAACGCATTCTCATTATGGCTAGCATTGGGCACATTGATGACCAATTCAGCGCATTGTATTAGCTGCAAAATAATAAGATACAGAGTTTAAAAAAAAAATTATACCAAAAATTTGAAAGTTTAAATTGAATACTTGAAACTCTATTAACTTGCTTTTAAGCGGCAAACAGTGCATAACATTTCCTGCCTTAAATTAAGTGACTCCGATCAGGCAATGTGATTAGACATAATTAAACCAAGTTCAATCAATTTACAACAAAAGTGCTTTATAATAAACTCCATACTAAATGCTTTCGTGTGCTAAATTACAATCAATTTCCATGTACTTTGTATAATAAATTTGGAATCTGTTGGGTTGCTATGCGACAGTGAGATACACTGCATTTTGTAGTTGGCACGTTGTGACGTTAGTTTATCTTGCTTTTTGGCTTATTAGGCTCACATGAGTGCAGTTGGAAAATTTGGTAGCTCCAGTGTTGTTGGCTGACAAAAGTTCGCGTAAATGGGTTATTTTTTTTCATTTTGTTTCCGACTTTTAAGAATGTATGACTAGGTCAATATTTTTTGAGGCTCTAAGAAGCTGTTAAAGAGCTGACAAGAGCTCGGTTTTGAGGTGGTTATTTTTTACCAGTAAAGTTGTCAGATATGAGCCGAAATCGATGCATGAGCTGTGTGCAGATATGACGTAGCTTTTTTGCCAAAAATTGGTATCGCTAACTCCTATGGTCTCCAAGAACCAGTTGCTCCTACAGACGGAAATGTCTCAGTCATAGATTGCACAAATCAATAATACCCCTAATCCCATGGCTATAGTGTATAACAATCTGTAGATTAAAAATTACATGCACACTTTTACACACACATGCACACATATGGTATATAAAACATCTATGTGTGTATCTAATTAGCCGCATGTGGCCCCATATGTGTTTTGATTTATCAGTCAAGTGGTCATTAGTCAAAATGAAAACAAATTTTGGCTACGTGCCCGCCGTCGTCGTCGTCGTCATCTTGACTGACAAAAGTTTATATAAAAGAAACTGCAACAGCAATTTAAAATCATCTTTAAATGTATCTGTATATTGCATACGGAAATCAACAAATATGTAAGAGTATATGGTATACCATATACTAACCAATAATGCATATACTTGTATATATGGTAACTCGTAACTGACCTATATTTTGCAACTTGATGGCTCGCTACCATGGACAATCATCGGGACCGCTGTCACTGTCTACGTCAGCGAGGTCTATAAATCATTATAATGATAAGCACAGTGCAACAACAATGTACACAATAACAATAGGCGCTACAATGCCAACAAAGGTGAGTCAGAAAGTCAGGGTTATCATTGCAAATCTCTTGACTAAAAACTAACCACCTATCTCTATGTATATACCCTATATATCTTTGTGTATCTGTGTGCAGTGATTGCATCTCGTGTTTGCTGCAATTTTTTTATGTGCATTGCTATTGTTGTTCTAGTTAATTTTCTTAATGAACTTAATGACAGAAGTTAATGGTTTTTCACTTGACTAAGGGCCTTTGACTATACAACAATTCTGAAGCATGCAAACATTTGTAATATGTGTATTTCTCTATATGATCAAATAAATAATCAGGTAACGTAATTATAAAATGTAAAAAATTCATTCGATTTTTGTAAATCAGGAAACCTTAGGGCGGATCGAAACTGAAGCTTAAAAAAAATACGCGCTTTTTAGAAGCGTATGTTGGGAGTGTCAAAATAAATATATCTTCCCTAGAGACAAAGCACTAGATGTTATTCTGAACTTGGATACTGTGGGCACTTGCGGCGGCTACTTAAGTAAGTTGTATATGCTGAGACTGAGAATAGTGACAACGACAAGTTTTTCACCATCTTTTCGGAGAGTGAGCTTGGAAGCGGGAGAACGAACGAACAATCTACACAGACGGCTCGAAGATGGAAGAAGGCACAGAAGCGGGCCGAGATTTGCGTAGTATGGTAAGCGGCAAAGCTGATAGACACTTTGGACAAAAGCCCAAGAAACGTATCTAGTCTTCTCGACAGACAAGCTGCTATCAAGGCTTCATCATTGCACATCATGAAAAATAAGCTTATTCGTAACATGGGGGTGACGCCCAGCCGTATTCAGTGTCGCTTAAACACCTGCTGCTGGGTACTTAGCCACTCTGGTATACCCGCTAACGAGAGGGTTAGGGTTATAAAATAACCTCTTCATGATGTTATATAGGAAATTACAAAGGTAGTAGGAGGCAAGACAGAACGAGAATGCTTCCGTTAGTCATATCAGCCGAGCACAACGCAATACGAACAACCGAACTCCTACGCTTGCAAAATAACAGGCCCAGCATGGTGCAGAAGTTTTAACGGGGTCTAATGACCGAGAATGTTCCCCAGGTCTGTCGTAGCTGCGGAGATAGAAAGCATCCAACACCTGCTTTTTAGAGAGCACACTCAGCTATCCGGGAAAACCGTTTCTTTGGAGATCTGTAATAGTGCTGGAAAAACATCGCTATTTTCGATGCTTTTAACTTTAAAACATCAATGTATCGATATATTGAAGCAGATGTTTTTCGAGCACTGATCTGGACTAACTGCTTATAGCGGTCCTGGCTCTTTTATCGTATCCTTAAAATAGTTTAGCTATCATCGGCTATGCCGCCCAACTCATCTAGCTGCCCTGCCTTCCTCCCCACCCACATCAATATTTTAACTTTTCTTTCTCTGCTTAATTAGGCATCACAATGGATTGCACGGTTTCTAGATGATCTCGGCTTGAGCCAAGCAAATAAGAGCAATTAACTCACAGTTTTAGGCCAGCGATTCACGATTTTGACTAACTGAGAGTTCAATCTGATTAAGCCAAGTGGATTCCAGCAGGTATAGAAGAGCTGACATAAAACCGAATGAAGACGACGGTTCAAGAGACAGAATATATTACTACATCTCAAAGAGCATTACTGCCTTCTTACGATTCCATGAATAACAAGGAAGCTTGAGTTGATAGTGCTTAGTACTTACAAAAACTATTTAATGAATGGTTCACAAGCCAAATCGATTAACTCCATAAAACAAATAGTTGAGAAAAATGAGAAAATATGTAGAATATTTTGTAATTCAAATTTCAGTAAAGTTCTATATTCAAATTGATGATGTAGACTTTATTATTTTATTTTTATAGATTTTTCTTATGAATATTAGCAATTTGACATCTATCAAGTACTTTGACTTTAAAATTTCGAAAAATTCAAAAAGTGGAGTTAATCGATTTAGCAGTTGAGCATTTCAAATGTATATAGTTATACTAGAAATTTATTCTAATATTTGTAATTAAATAACAAATAATACTTAAAGATATTGCCTTTTTATAGTTATAGGCTTGTTTTACGTAATCAATTTGTAAACTCTTTTTCCAAAAAACGAACGAATTACATGAAGTGTCTTTTTAGGAAACCCGACAACAATTTCTATGGATAGCGTAAGAAACGGCTTTGGCATCGCAAAGCATGTCATGTTTTATATCATACCTGATAAATTGTTAAAATAAACAAGTTACGATATTACGATATTTCTCAAACCTAAATATCTAAATACTTGTTACTCGACTGATTTTTTTCAGTTGTTTTTGTTGCATAAGCCTAATTCACTCAAGTTTTATACACAATCCAGCACTATCTTGATCAAGAACGTGGGGCACTTTGATAAAAGTTTCCCAAGCGTCTACTTCCTGAACGAAATCAATTTCAAATTGACGCCACATTACCAAAAAGCCTTTTATTATTTTATTTTTATTATGTACAAAAATATATTGTATTGTATGTATAGTTGAAGTGTATATAGCAGGCAATTAACATTTCTAACACAACAATTCGTATATATTATGTACATATGTATGATGAGTATATGAGTATATGGCTATAGCTGGCCATAAACTTCCGCTCAATTGCCAACTAGAAAAAAAAAATAAATAAAATAAAAAATTATGCATGGCAGAGCATTAGGAAATGTTGCCAAGAAGAAGACAAAAGAAATGATATATGGCACAGAAAATCAACAGCAACAAAGTTTCACAAGAAAGCCAAAAACAAATTCAGGGGACTCCCGGGTCGCTAAAAAAAAACGCATATGAGCTTCTAAGTAGCGCTGCAGCTAGTTTCGGGAACTCAGCGTGGTAAAGGAGGTACACCTTAAGGAACAAAGGATATAGTAAGAGAAGAAGGATAATCTTTATTCAAAGTATGGTCGGGGTGAATGGAGAAGTCGACATAGAGATGTCCATCTGTCTGTGCTTGTAAACGCCTAGATCTTAGATATGATAAATGCTAGAGCAACCAAACTTGAAAAATTATGTTTAAGTTTTTAGGCTAGGTATAGCAGTTAAATTTGGTATTCGTAAGATTCCAAGCACTGCACCAAATTTAATCAAAATCTGTTTACACTATATCAGCTAGCACAGTTATTTTCTTAAGTTCGGAGAAATAAGTTCGAGATATAACACCGTCTATTTCTAAAATTCCATTTTATTTAGTTTCACCATTATGCAAAGTTAAAGGAATTTGTAAAACGAGATCTCTCAAGACTGCCTTTGATTACAATAAAAATACCACAACTGAGAGCCGGCTGAACTGGAGCGGTTCAATAAAGTTGTCTGGAATTTGTGGCTACTTAATGTTTATACATAAACTTTATTTATATAAACTGGGCGGCTTAACAAAATAACAGCTTATTTTACTAAGGAAACATTATGTACGTAAAGAATTTATTCATAGTACTAGTTACAGTGGCGCAGCAGCAAATTCTTTTTAGGGGGCTCAATGAGTTTCCTAAAAATGTTCTCTCAAATACAAATTTTGCTTTTTATACGCTGTGCCGTATGGTACAAAGGGTATATTAAGTTTGTGCAAGCCGAAAATGTATGTAACTTACAGTTGGAAACGTCGAAGACCCCCCAAAGTTACCTAAAGTATGATCAGTGTACTAGAGAAGTCGATATACCCATGTCCGTCTGGATCTCAGAGACGGTAAGAGCTAGGGCAACCAAACTTTCAGATTAGATCCCTTATTATTCCATAGGATAAGATATCGTAACCAAATTTGGCATTCGGAAGTTTTTAAGAGATCTTCAACACTGTACCAAATTTTATCAAAATCGGTTGACTATATCATATAGCTCCCAAAGGACCAATCGGCCAAACAAATTTTTTTTAAATAAAATTCGATGTATTTCGTTTTTTTTATTAAGGTATCATAACCAAAGTTAGCATTCAGCAGTTTTTTGGAGTACCCAAGCACTAAACCAAATTTGATCAAAATCGGTTGACTTTATCATGTAGCCCCAATAGGATCGATGGTCAAAAAATGTGTTTAGTGCAAAATTCGTTTTGTTTCGTGTGTTTATGAGGATATCGTAACCATATTTGGCAAATAAATATCTTTTAGAGTTCTGAAGCAATACACCGGATTTGATTGCAATGTGGTGGTACAGGGTATGCGAAAGTCGTCCGCTCCTGGTTTTTCAGGTTCGCTGATCACGAATCTGGGATTAGTATGTTAGAATTTCAAAATTACAAGATGGCGGATCCAAGATAGCCGCCGCAGAGTAAAAATCATTTTACGATAAAATTTCCATAAAAAAATATATGCAGTAAGGGGGTTTCGGAGTCGCTAATTACGTATCTGCTACTAGTTTTACAAAATTTGAAGATAATAGATCCAATATGGCTGCCAAAATGCAAAAACAATTATTTTAGAATAATAGGACAAGTTGGGTATGCAAGTAAGGGTTTTCGGTGTTGCTGATTACGAAACTGGAGATAGAATGTTAAAATTACGGCGGATGCGGATCCACGATGGCCGCCGGAGATTAATATCATTATATGTCAAAAGTATAAATTGGATATACAAATAGGAAATTTTTGCGCAGAGGTATTTCTTGATGTTGTCAAGCCTTTGTTAGGTTGTGGCATATTTAAATTAAAATAAAAAAAATTTAAATCTTATGAAAGACTGGAATTCGTTTCCGCCCCGTGTAACAGGAAAACCTATTAAAATATCATAAAAATAAAAAAATATGAAAATACAACGAAATTGTTGATGGTATCGGTATCTCGAGAGCATATTGAAAAATTTTGATGCATTTCTTTCAGTTAGGTAGGATTTTCAATAGTAGAGATACAAATGCATGAATGAAATGTCACAACAATTGTCACTTGATGACTACAGTCAAACTTCACTATAACGAACTACTTTACAACGAATTTTTTCATATTACGAATTTTTTAAACTTCATATTTGATCTTCTTATACCGAATATTCTATACAGGAAACCTAACAAAATTCTGCTGTAGCTGTAGACTGTAGTTTAATGAAATTCGGAATATGGAAATGTCGAAACAATTGTCTCTTAATAGTATCTATAGTCATAGGGAATATGACGAATTTTTCTACAATTTTTCCATATTACGAATTTTGTATACTTTTTCTTATTTCATCTTCTTATACCGAATTGTCTTTACAAGAAACCTAACAAAATTCTGCTGTAGCTGTAGACTGTAGTTTATTGAAATTCGGAATATGGAAATGTCGAAACAATTGTCTCTTAATAGTATCTATAGTCATAGGGAATATAACGAATTTTTCTACAATTTTTCCATATTTCGAATTTTTTATACTTCTTCTTCTTATTTCATCTTCTTATACCGAATATTCTATACAGGAAACCTAACCAAATTCTGCTGTAGTTGTAGCTTATCGAAATTTTGAATATTAAAAATCGAAATCGGATGTACTAGTAGAATATATCACTGCCCCAGTAGTAAAAGAAATGTATTACCATGATCGTTCGATGCGATTCTAGTTTCAAAAATTTCTTCGGGCTTCACTTCAATATTATAAAAAAAATGTTACAACGTCAAACCGATTTGATCTTCAATACAGTGAAAAAAAAAAAACTTTGGGAACTAGTATTTCTTTTGCAAATACAACACCCTTTTTGGTAACAAACTGCCACTGTATGCGAAATATAACACCGGAATACGTAAAGCTCAGCTTAGGAGACCTAAATATTTTGAAATTCCTTTAGCAGCCTCTATTGGCTAACAATTGTATATATATTTATTTATTTGCGATTCTTATCATAGCGATTATGATCTTATAAAAATTAGTATTTATTATAGCCATAACAATCCAGCAAAGTACCCATAGAGTGGCTTGTAAAGTGTTTTTTTGTTTTTTTTTTTTGGTGTTTGTTGTTATATTTCATATAGATTTGAATAACATGAGCCTTTCACTTTTGGGTTTCTGTTATATATATTTATACAAGGTATATTTATTAATACTTTTACCCCAGAAACTTTGAAAACTTTAAAACGCTCAAATGGGAAAGTTGCCTGCTTATGTCATACTAGATATAGATAGTTTTACATAAATATACTCCTATATATCAATTATACCATGGATTAGAAGCATTTGACATTTGACGACCTTCATGTGAATACAATACGCCCCCAACACATATGACCCTGGCGTCTATATATATATATTTTTTTTTTTTCAACCCAAGTGCAGAGGCTACAATGATGCCAATTAATTGGTCATACTATTATGGCTGCCCCCCAAAAGTAATAAACATTGAGGGAGGCTGGCTGTGCCCCTGCAAATATTAATGATGGTATGGAATTTAGGTATATCTTATATACTATTCTGCAAAATACGAGTAGACCATCTATGTAGTATTTTGAGCTGATGAATTTTTGTTTTTCAAAAATGTTATTATTTTGTTTTTTTTTTTTGCCATGCATAGCGCCGCTTCTTGTGATTTACCTTTTAGCAAGTTTTAGACTTTGAACGTGCGTTTAATTTTAAATAATAATATAAAAAAAAATAAAAAATTTCATTAAAACAACAACAAATACCAAAGTGCGCAGCAGCAGCCACATAAAGTGCGAAAAAAAAAAAAATAGAAACAAAAAATTATATAAAAAAAAGGTCTGGCAACGACTTGGAAATACACTTTTCTAGCTATAAATGTATAATCTATATATAGTACAGTAAATAAAGGCTTAAAAATTAAGTTTACCTTGAAAAAAAACTTAATATTCTCTGGGAATATCCATGCTGTTTTGGCATGATATCTTTGTTGGCAATAAATTTTATTATAGAATCTTTGTTCTTATTTAAGCAAGTTTTGTTCTTGTTGTAGCTCAAGGTTTTTAAACTAATTTTAAGAATATTTGATCATTTTTTAAAATATTTTTGGAACAAAGTTATTGTAAGGACCTCAGACTTTAATGACAGAAAAAATATGTCATTAAATATATACTATATGTATATGTATGCGTGAGAGTATCTAGTATTAAACAATTGTAAAACTTTTTGGTTTTTCCATTTTGAATATAATTTTTTACATAATATATATATATATATTAGGGCGGGTCAATTTGTATGGGGCCGAAAAAACCTTATGGGGCTCACTCGGATTTTGATTCTTTGGATAATTCTAAGCAAATTTGCCCAAGAAACTATGGGTCTAAAATGAATTTCGAGTCGCCCACTTTTTCAAAATAGTTTTTTTTCGACATATTCAAAAATCGACTTAGAAATTCATTAGAAGGCCAAAAATCGATATTTTTCTCTAGCCAAATGTGAATTTTGGGGGTTTTTGGGGTCGAGGAATTCATTTTTGACATCTATTTTTAATTTTGGGTGCCGCCAGAGGGCGCTTTAGTGTTGGTTTTTGATTTTTTTCGGTTTTTTTTCTTCAAACAACACTTATATTTTTTTTATCAAATAAAAATTTATTTATTAAGAGCTGTAGACAAAATATTTACTGTAAATAGTACCTATATAAAATATATTATTATACTATTATTATTTACTATTTTATATACAACTTTTAATTAACATTTTGTATACAACTTTTAATAATAAATTGTCCATCTTAAATATTGAATGAAATCCACATTATTTGTCTTAAAAAAATATGAGCAGAAGGAACTTCGCTTTTGAAGCGTGCCTATGACCAAACCCTAGTTTTTTTTATTTTGAAAATTTTAAGCTTAATCCCATTTGGAATTTTTTTTTATATGAAGTTTTGTCATTCCGTGCGAAAATTTGCGAACTGCGTATAGGCCTTTATTTTTTTTCTATATATGTAGGTATAAATTTAGCTTAAAAACTAAAGATAAAATTATTGAACGGCTGGCAACGTAGGCTTTCGGCAAATTATTTAAATATTATTTGGTCATATTTTAAGAAATACGTATTTTTTAAGAATTTGTGGTATTTTTTAAGGTATTAAAATTAAGAATGCTAAAAATCTTTATTTAAGATTTTAAATAAATTAAAATTTTTAATAATGATATTTACTTAACATCGGTAGGTTTTTTATGCATGTAAGTTTTTAAAATTATGATCATGTTATAAGATAAAAAATCTTATTTTTAAAATTAAAATCAAGAAAACTAAAAATCTGAATATAAGCTTTTATTTTATAGGTCATTCAAAATGACCTCTCGAAGGACAAAAATTAAGAATGATCTACGGTGTTTTTGAAAAAAAAAAAATTAAAACTTAAAATCGAACAGATTTTCTTGCCTACATACCCAACTACCGCTCTACCGCTTTTCTAAGTTGAAAAGTTTTTCAGCAATCGAAAGGGTACTTCCAATTTTTAACTTTAAGATGTCATTGTGACCTATGACGCTGATAATTGTATAGCCAGCGCTTTTAAACTGAAAAAATATCTTGATATGGTGGGGGTAACTTTTCACTTTTTCAGACACAGTTGTCCCAAACAATGCCTTAATGTTTTAATCAAAAAGCTTTTTTTTTTTTTAGTAAAATTTCTTTATTTAGTACTGGTAAGAGCTAGGGGAATTCCCCTAGCCTTATCAGCTACGCATATCGACAAGACTCTCATATCTTTAAGTTTAGCTGACTGTCAAAATCTTAAATTTTTTATTTGGTCTACGTTGTTACACAAAAAACCATACTTCAAGTTCATTGTTCTAAAAGATTGCCCTTGAGTTTTGGCATAATATTGTCGAAATTTTGAAAGCACAATTACTCATCATTGATATGGGTAGATCGTATGATTGTATATGAAAACGCAGTGGGTATTGCAAAAAAATTAAGTCATTAATTTGTTTTACGTACAAATAAGATAATTTTTACATTCTGAAAGCTTTTAATATGAGTTTGGTTGCTGCCATGACTGTGCCCAGAAGTCAATTAGAAATGCCTCAATACACGTACATATATACCAGCTCTAAAAGTATATTATATACTTAATAGTACTGTGTTAAAGCACATTGCATAAACTCATTATTTAAAAAAAAAAAAAAAAAAAATAACCCATTTGTATAATTATTTTGCTTTGTTCTAGAAGTCTGAACTTTGTGGATTTTAAAAATATAAAACCATGTAAGAAACCTTCCCATCAAGTTTCTATGCCTAAGCATACTGGTGGTTTTTCTTCCAATTATGAATAACATAAATATTGAAATTCCTTTACGGGGGACTACGGCTTATAAAGGTTCATCAATCTTGAGGTTTTTTTTCAATATGGTTTTTTTGATAAACCCTCACTGAAATTGAAGCCCGACATCTCGACGACATTTGGTTTCAACAAGACGGCGCTACAATGGACATATTGAGGAACCAATTCGGTGAACAATTAATTTCACGCTCCAGACTGGTGAATTGGCCACCAAGATCGTGTGATATCACACCGTTAGAATTTTTCCTTTGGGGCTACGTGAAGTCTAAAGTGTTTGTGGATAATCCAGCTACGATTGAAGTTTTAGAGGCCAACATTACCCGTGTTATCCGTGAGATACCGCCGATTATGCTCGCACGCGTCATTGAAAATTGGAACCTCCGCTTGGACGAGCTACGGCGCAGTTGCGGCCAACTTTTAAAAGGGATTATTTTTAAAAAGTCAAAGGCAAGAGCGGTTATTTCTATTGATAATAAAGATTTCCCGATTCATTTGAAATATTTGTTGTTTTTTTTTATTTAACTCAAGATTGATGACCCTTTATATTAAGTTCAGAAAGGTAATCAACTTTTGATGATTGCAGCTTTGCATCTTAAAAAAGAACCAATTTCTGTACTATTTGTAACTTCCACAATTCTACAATGATTTTTACTCAGAAATAAAAGTCTCAGCGACAAGTTTGCAGACTCTTCTTGGCTTAATCAATTTTCGTTGTGGTATTTACTTTGTAGGGTCTTACTTACGTATTTCTAGGCCGTAACACATAAATCTAATAAAGTTGAACTTTTCCATAATAAACACTTCTAGAGTGAATTTCTCCATATTATACATTTATACTATAACGAATTTTGATTCGAAGTCGCTTTAGGGAAGTTCGACTGTTAATTCGAAGATTTAACAATAAATTAACAACACCCTTAGCCTTCATTTAAATTAATTATTTTCCTACAAAACATTTTTAAATATCATCTTTTCTACTTGCTATAGAATATAAAACCAACATCGTCTATATCTAGCATCGAAGGCTTGAAGATTCACTCGATTGTTTGTTATTCAAAAAAAAAAGTGCTTTCTCTTGTTGTCAAATTGTTCTTCAATAATTTTCAAATTTTTGTTATTCTTTTTAGCTTTTCAGACTGCCAACACCTACAAAGTACATTTCTATAATAATTTTAAAAAAAAGTTTAAAAAGGCTCAAACTTTCCGTATTCTTTCTATTCAATAAAAAGTTTAAAAATATTCTAAAATAAAAACAATGTTGCCAAATTGAGCAAAAAGACAGTTTGCAAGTTAGTGTGACCATATTTTTATTTCAATTGTTGTAGCAGTCTTTAAAACTATCTTTTGCTTGCGACATCTTTGGAATTCCAATATTACGTCACTACCACGCATTACGAAAAAGCTTTTCTTAACTTACTTTCTTTACAGTTAAAAATTTCCGCTGACAAACCGCATCAGGAACTTAAGATATACTCAAAAAAAAAAAAAAAAAAAAATCAAAATAAAGCAAGAAGCAAAGAAGATATTCAAAATAAAGCTCAAATTAAAAATACAAACGAAAGAAATAATAATCATAAGTAATACGTATTTTTGACGTCAATCAATATACAAAATGAGACCAGGATCGGGCATGTGGGACGGGGTGCTCAGTGAGCTAAACGTTACCTTTGTTATTGTGATTATTATTTATATTTTATTTATAAAAAATTGTAGGTTTTTGCTAATTATTTATATGGCTGGCAGCAGCAGTCGCTAAAAACCAGTTAGTTGGCACTCAAGTTTTTTTGGTTGGCTATTTTTCGAAAATTTTATTCAATAAACAAATTGCCGTTTGTATTGGATCTTTTTGTTTGTTTTTGTTGTACAGGTATTTGGTTTTTTTTTTTTTTTTTTTTTTTTTTAGAGAGTTGGCCAGACAAACAACCCACCAAACAAGCGTCCAAGCAACCAAACTCAGTTTCAGGCCTGTAGACAACTGTACGGCCAATGAGTAATTGCAATTTAAGATATTTTTTGTTATTTTTATATATATACATATATACATACATATATCGAGTACATAAATATTTCGATGTATTACATTGTACAGGCCGGTTTTTGTTGTAGTATGTTGGCCCAGATTTGGAAGGCATATGAACATTTAATGCATTTAACATTAATTAAACATTTGCTGCTACACAAAATTATATACAAACAGTTTGTTGTAATTGTTGCAGTAGCGGATTTAGCAACAAAGTTTCGTTCGACTGACTATAAAATATAAATACTTCATGGTATAGCTGGGTTTTCCAAAGGGAAGTCTATAGCATCACACCCGTGGCGAGATAAGACATTAATTTATCCCGCACGTTGCGATCTGGCTCGTATTTTTTCATCCAGCAGATGAGTATTTTACTGTAAGTAGTGTACACCCTGTTACTTTTTTTTTTAACTTTTTTTAACATTTAGGGTGTTCACGGTTTGTGTTGAGTTGGGGAGTTGAAAAGTTGAGGAAAAAGTCCGCAGGCCAAAGCGTGAACAGCCCTGTTGAGTTTCATGAGTTGAGCTGTTGAGTTTTCTTCTTCTTTCCAGAGTTTGTTTACATTTGTAAATTGGTACAAATTACATTAAAATTAAAAAACTTGAATTAAAAATGCCGAGTCAAAGCATAAAATCTATTTCAATGAAACCTGCAGCTAAAGTAGTTATGTATTACATGGATTTTTATTATTTTTCTGCAGCGAAAATGAAATAATTGCAGAAAAACCGTATTTGACTTTGTGCTTGTTCTTCCATGTGTTTGTTTACATTTGTAAATTGGTACAAATTGCATTCAAATTAAAAAACTTGAATTAAAAATGCAGAGTATGAACATAAAATCTACTTTAATAGAACCTGTAGCTAAAGTAGTTATGGATTACACAGATTTTTATTATTTTATTGCTGCAAAAACGAAACAATCGTAGAAAAACCGTATTTGAGTTTGTGCTGCTTCTTCCCGTTGTTTGTTTACTTTTATAAATTGCTGCAAATAATCATTAAAATAAAAATGCCAAGACTGAGCGTAAAGTCTACTTTGATTGAAACTGTTGCTAAAGTGGCTTTGGCTGAAATTAATTTTATTAAAGGTTCGTCTGCTAAAACAAATTCATTGCAGAAATACTAAGTTTTTGTTTATTACTAGGGGGCTGCGGGAGGACATGAATGCTATAATACTCTCGCGGCAGGGCGACCACTTCCACATCCCTAAGTCAATTGACTGGCGCCAGAACGTGCTCAGTTCCTTCGACGACAAGCGATTTGTTCAAATGCTGAGGGTAACTCCCTAACAGTTCCATCATATATTAAGCCTATTACATCTAGTTTTACTCTTTTATTTGCGTAAACTCCAACAACAAGTAATCATGTCTAATTCAATTAATTTCGCACAAAAAAGGCGCAACCGTTTGTTACTTCCGTTAATGCAATTTGATTATTTTAAATTTGGCGCTTACTTTTTTCCAAAAGGCAGCGAATTACCACATTGTGCAACACTTTCTCAAAAACTCAACAGGAAAAAGTAGACTAGGGTCTGGGTTGAGGAAAAGTTGAGTTGAAAATCGAAACGCAGGGTTGATTTACAGCATGTATTTGTTTTTGTAAAAGTCCTCAACTTTTCAACTCCTCAACTCAACACAAAGCGTGAATACCCTAATTGTGAACTATTTGTAATTTTCTATAAAGCCCGCGAAACTATACGTAGAATTACTTGTACCCTGAACTATTTCAACTTTTGGACTAATAAATATGCTAATTGAGGGCTTATAATTTTTGGCACCAAAAAGTTTCTTATAAGCGCTAGACTTTTAGTTACTTTGTATCTTATTAAAGCTTCAAAATTGGCCGCTTATCATTGGTGGCCGAGACTTAAAATTTTTCTATACTACTAAATAGATACAGGAATTCTCGGTTCATTGCCAGAAGTCCAGAATTCAAAGCAGTTCTTAAAAATATATTTAATTTTGTTTGGAAAATATTTAAAAAAAAAAAAAAAAAAAGTTCGGACCAACGAGAATTTTTAAACCATGAAAATATTATATTAGTATTAATACTACTTAGATACTATATTACTATATTAGATATTAATACTACTTCAAAGTATTTGCTCAAAATGGTTAAGAAACTTAGATATTTTTAGCGATTATCCGTCTACTCAAGATCCTGCCCCTGAATCCGACCCTGAAACAACTACTTCGCAAAGACAAAATCTGGCACAAAATATGTTCAGTAACTCTCAGTTTATTAACAGAACTGCAGAGTTCAAAGCAAAGCCTAAAAATTTGTTTTATTTTAGTTCAAAAAATTATTAAGAAAAAAAATTTTAAAACCCAGCAAAATTTGTGTATTCAAAAAGAATCTGGCACAAAATACGTGCAAAACCTATCGGTTTATTAGCAGAGCATCAACTTTGTAAGCAATGCCTAAAAATTTGTTTAATTTTATTTCAAAAAAATTATAAAAAAAGAAATTTTGATACTCATGAAAATTTGTGCATTTAAAAAAAAATTCGCCCCTCCGATGACCCGCAAGATTTTCGTCCCGCTTTCACAACCACTTCATAGTATTTGTTGAAAATCGTTTAATGCGAGCGCCCAAGACCCTTTTACCCCTAAATCTGCTCCTGCATCGTAGTTGTTGGCATGTAAATAAGTGTTATGGCTATGTATTTTGGCTTGACAGAAATATTTTGCATGCCAGTAAATTGGTTTTGACTTTATATTTCAACAAAGACAAAATCTGGGGCACACACACACACAGAGGCACATATATCTAGTTACCTAGTTCAAAACTATCATTAGTTGTAATTATGTAATATGTTAGTAAGTGGATGGGTCATATGTTATAGTATATAAGTACATATACATAAAAGGGGCACGGGTCTGAGACAACTTTAACAATAATCTATGACTGGCAATTAATAAATATATATTTTTTTTTTGTGTGTCTATTTTAACACCTACCTACTTTTTTTTTTGGTGTCTATTTTGCAAACACAACTACTTAAGCATGTGTAATACTTTAATTGATAGTAAATGCAGGTAGATAAGGCTCTTTATCATTAAGTACATAATGGATACATATGTTTATGTATATAAGATACTATTTTTTGAACATGACACAATTCGGTGGCTCTATAAATAATCAATGAAAGCACAAAATAAAAAATAATTGCTGCCATTGTATTATAAAAAAATTGAAAATAGTAATAATAAAAGTTTATTTACCGGATAAACATTATATATGTATTGTAGTGGTCTGCTAGAAAGCAATCAACCCTGCAGCTGGTTCTAAAATGATTTCGAATGTTTTAGGCCAATAAAGTGACACCGATTTAATGACCTTGGCCGAAATAAACAACTTCCGGTTGAGCAGCGGACGTTAATTGGGTGCAACTATGGCTTATATATTGAGGTAATTAAGTATTTTTAAATATTTTTTAAATACTATTTTGGTCTTTTGTAAGTTGGTCTCAAATTACAGCGCAATCAAATGAGCATTATTTTTAAATTGTAAAAATTTATTCTCTCTTTTTTTTTATTAACTTTTACTCAAAATTCTTCGACTATTTAACACTTTAAACTTGATTTCAGAAAAATTAATTAAAGAACGAAGCAGCGGAAACAGTAACTATAATAAAATATACTACAGTAGAACCTACTGTGAGCGAATACGCTCGGGAACAGAAAGTTGGTTGAATTAATAAAAAGTTTGTAACAAAGAATTGCGTAAAAATAGGCATCGCAAAAAAGTGTTATGGGGTTGAGAAAAAAATAAAAAAATATTTTGCATAAAAGTACAAGCAGTATAAATTTTTATTTTTTATTTAAAAAAAAAAATTAAGTATTAACCCTTATTTTTGAAATCAAACTAAAAATTATTATATTATATTATATTATATTATATTATATATTATTATATTAAAACGGCGCTTATACTCTTTTCGAGAAGATATAAGATCCCAAATCTATCCCCACCCAGAATAAATGATTCCATCCTGTCCTTCAGTAACAGTGCAAGATACTTGGGGCTTGTACTAGACAGGAAACTTAGCTGGAATCCTAACATCGCAGACAGAGTTCAAAAAGCTTGCACAGCTCTCTTTGCCTGTAAGAAAACAATAGGACTCAAATGGGGTATGTCCCCTATGGTTGTCCGATGGCTGTATACCGCCATAGTAAGACCCATACTTTTGTATGGCGTATCCATCTGGTGGCCAGCTCTCATAACTAAATCAAAACTCAAAGCACTAAATAAGGTGCAAAGAATGGCACAACTGTACATCACAGGTGCCCTAAAAACAATTTCGAGTGATGCGCTCAATGCCATCACAAATATACCACCCATCTCATTAATGGCAAAAGAAATTGCTACTTTAATAGCAAGACGCCTTAAAGATGCCAAATGCTGGGCGGTCTTGGGATACGGACACTCGTCCATTCTAAAAGAGGACACAAATGTGTCTGTCACTGACTACTGTACACCTATAGAGTATACCTCAACGCTTTTCACCACCAATATCCCTTCAAGGGAATCGTGGATGGTAAGTCAACCAGGTCAAAGGGACCGCATTAGCTTCTTTAAAGACGGCTCCAAACTCAACAGCCAAGTTGGGGGCGGGGTCTTCTCGGAACACCTAAATATTCGGAAGTCCTTCCGACTTCCGGACCACTGCAGCGTTTTTCAAGCAGAGATCATGGCAATAAATGAGGCTCTAATCTGCTTACATAACACTGGCCTAGAAACCGGTTAAATAAACATATACTCAGATAGCCAAGCAGCTATAAAATCGCTTCAAGCGCTATCCTCCAACTCGACGACAGTCAACAACTGCCGCAGATCTATTCAAGAGATGGCAAGGCAGTTTGTTATTAGCCTTATTTGGGTGCCAGGACACCAAAATATTACAGGCAACGAAATAGCAGACGAATTGGCCAGACACGGCACGGCCACTACCCTTCTACCGGATAAGAAGGATATCCGTATGCCAATTGCCACTTTCAAGTTACAAATAAGGGAAAAATTTAGTTCCCATGCCCAAAGCATGTGGAACAATACTCCCCATTGTAAGCTCAGTCGCCGAATATGGCCAAAAATAGACGCAAAACGCTCCTCCAAGCTTTGCGGACTAAATCGTTCAGTACAGTGACTCGGCGGTTGTCAGAGCGATCACCGGACACTGGCTTGCCGGGGTACATGCAGCCAGACTGAATGTTCCATACAATGATTTTTGCAGAAGCTGCAAAGACGAGGAAGAGGTAGAATCGGTAGAGCACTTCTTCTGTTCCTGCGAAGCTCTATGCAGACGCAGGAATAAGTATTTGGGAAACTATTTCCTCCACAATCTAGCAGACCTAGAAACCATATGCCCGAGGAAGATTGCTGGCAACAGGCTGGTGCCCCCTCTAAGGGTTGTCAAAGTGGAAAAGGGGTTAAAAGTTATAGATCCGTGCGGTAATACAACGGGCCAGTCTAGGCCTAAGTAAGCTGGCTTTTAAACCAGCGGCCGCTTCAACCTAACCTAACCTATTATATTAACCGCGAAAAAAATCAATTCAATTTTTAAAATAAAAATTATGCAATAACATTTATTTTCAATTTATAAAAAAAAAATTAAACACAAAAATTAAATAGTTATTTTACATTTTAAATATAAAAATGTGGTACAGTCGAGGCGGTGCCCGACAGTGAAATACCCTGCACCTTTTGTGTCAAAAAAATTTTTCCTGCATATTCCATCTAAGAACTTTCCAATTGGAATTTATTTTTTTTTGGTGAAAATCGATATTTATACCTATAAGTTCCCTAAATTTTTACCCATTTTGATGAAACTCGAATGTTACAACAAAGAACTTATTTAAAGTATACGGGGTAAGTTTCAAGTTGGTATGTTGAGGGGTGTGGGAGAAAACACGGTAAATGGATTGCGGGGGTCGGGGGGACCGCATCGATAAAATTTGGATGTGGATTTGTTCATTAGAGCCACATGAATGAGCTTACCAAAAATTGTGATTCTAGGTCAGTTGTAGCCATAATTGCGTAGAGTCAAATGTTGACGCAGTTTATTGGCAAGGGGAGGTGAAATTTGCACATTTTTGGCTATAACTTCTGTTGTATTTGTCCGATTTTGTTCATTTTTTACACATAGATGCATGTAACTACAACGCATCGGTCTGTTAAATTTCAGATGAAAATACTAAACGGTGTGGCTAAAAACCGCGAAACTCTACTGCGGGGGAACGGGGGAAGATATTGACATGATTCAACAAACTTCATCTGCTTAGGAAATATGCGCACCAGCTGGTAAAGTTTCGTGTCTCTAGCTCTTATAGTCTCTGAGATCTAGGCGTTCATACGGACGGACAGACGGACGGACGGACGGACGGACGGACGGACGGACATGGCTCAATCGCTACCCGAGGTTATGATAAGCATTTTGGTATAAAGGACTTGGGGTCTGTCACGCCTCCTTCTGTCCGTTACATACATTGCACAAATCTAGTATACCCTTTGTACCTATAGGTACAGGGTATAAAAATTAAAAATAGTAATTTTGCTAAGAAATTTTAATAAAAATTGTCATTTAACTATGATTTCATAATTTTAAATTTTAGTTCAAAAACAAGCGTTATTTTTCAATTTAAATTGAAAATATAAAAATTATTTCATGATTTTTATTTTAAATTAAAGTTGCGCTGCTAGGGTTAAAAGAATTTAACAGTAAAAATTACTGTATAATTCTTATTTTCAATTAAAAAAAAAAAACTACATTTTTATTATAAAAATTATAAAATAGTTATTTTGCTAAAAAATTTTAATAAAAATTGTTATTTAACTATGATTTCATAATTTAAAATTTTAGTTTTTGACCTAAGCGTTATTTTTCAATTTAAAATATAAAAAATAATTATTTCATGATTTTTATTTTGAATTAAAGTTACGATGTTGCATTAAAAAAATTTAAAAAAATGCAGTCTACTTCAAAAAAATCGTAAAATGAAAAAATTTCTTGTTAAGGAGTTCCTTAGAGGGAAGTTCGTTTGTAAATGGCTCATGGTATGCTAAAGGTCTGGGAAACCGCAGCGAAAATTAGATTTATGGATGAACTCAATTTAAAATTTCTTAAATATAAAAAAAAAAACTCCGAATTCTTGTCCTTGATCGTGTGAAATTTCAGGCAAGTTGAAGACCTTTTCAGCGACCTCTTTATTTTTTTATTGAAAGTTCGGAACTTTCTATGCTTCAAAAGTGTCCAGGCGGATCCACGGTGAGTTTTCGTGTTCGGACCCCCCCCCCACAAAAAAAAAAAAAAAAATTGAAAAAATGGGTTGAAAGTCTTTTGCGAGCTCTGATATATGTACACTTCGAAGTAAAGAGACCCCCCCCCCCATACCAAATCCTAGATCCGCACCTGATCCAGGTGCTTTTAAAGTGTCCATTTGTCTGCCTATGCAGATGATGTAAAGTTTGAAGACTGTAGATATACTAGGTACTACCCATCAAGATGCAAGCAGAACCTTTGCGACGGTAAAGGAAAAGTTATCTACCAGAATGTCTCTGGTGGTAAATGAATGAAAGACTAGGCAGTAGAGAAAAGCTACATGTAGATTCTTAGTTGACAATTGAAATTCTAATTTCGATGAAACTACGAATTCTACGCGCTCTACGAGGACTTTAAAACAGTCAAGCAAATGATCTTACAGCGGCTGAACTGACTCGGCCATATTTAAGAAAAAGCTTCAGAGAAAAAGGTTTCAGATAACGCAAAAGCTACCCTTGGTATTGTGACGTAGAGACGGCGCCTGAATGTCTATAGCCCAGTGACACATTATTATAGAGGTTTAATTGTTTTTTAAAAAAAACTTATTTTTACACATACGTCTATTTGCTAAGAATTAAAAGCAAAAACATTAATTAATTAACATTAAAGAAAAATGTATTTATTTAGCACTAAAAATAAACAAAAACAACAAAATGCAGCTGCTTTTCAAACTATGGACATAAAACATTGACATTTTGCTTAGGTATTTGGACTTAACTGGTTGTCTATTTCTTTTGAATAATGCAGTCTTTGTTTTATATGCCATTACATATGTGCATAGTTGCAACTAATTGCAAATGGGGTTCACTTAATGTATATAGCTGCATTAGTTCTGTAAAATAGTTTTCTATATAGTATACACTTTGCTTTAAGTAAATGTCTGCTTTTAAGCCCATTTATTTAAATAGTTTAACCTTAATTCGTTTACATTATCTTTTGCATATATTATTGATTAATTTTGTACCTTAATGGATTTACATAATATACCAATAAACCTTCAACAAAAAAAAAAAACTAAAACTAAAACAAGTGTTAGTTAGGCTGTACAGACCTTGGCCAGAGATCACTTGAGCCACAAAACATCTTAAGCTGTAGTTGCTTTTGAAAATAGTAAATAACTTAGAACTAAGGGCTAAGGCTATTGAACCTTGGACTTTGGCAAACTCTGTTTCTGAAACTTGCTTAAATGTGCCATATTCTTAGATTGCTCAAAGTTTTTGTGTTAAACAAAAATTAGAGATAGTAGCATATAGTAAGAGAAATTTATGGCCATTGGGCATAACCTTTTATCATAATGATTATGAACTTGCAACATATTATTGGCTGTGACAAGTTGAAGCTAATTATGGCTAATTAACAGATGACTACCAGAGAGCACTGACTGAGCTTATGCTCAAGGGGTGCCAATTAGAGCGTTCTAGGTAATCACTGGAATAGGAAACACTAAACATTGATATACATAGATACATGTAAACAGGTATTTTCAACGAATTCCATAACTATACCTATGTATGCATATATAGTAGGTACTATATGTTTCTCTCATTAGCATAATAAACAAAACGTTCCAAGTGCCATTTTTATTATGTGAAGTGTCGACACTAAGCAGACACGAGAGCGAAATCGACAAAAAAAAAAAAAAAAAAAAAAAAAAACACAAAAGCAAATGAACAAAAAAAAAACAGATCGACCGACGGACCGACCCACCATACGATTGAACTCTGAAACTTCAAACTTTAAATTACAGTTCAATTACATAATTAAAATTAGAGATATAGACCATACACACACACACACACACACACACACACACACACACACAGATACAAATACACACTTCACAAAGCCATAGATACATATGCGTTTAACCAAAAATAAAACTGAATTTGTAGAAGTAAAGCCAAATTATAAACAAAAGGGGAAACAACAAATACAAAAGCAACAATAAGCGCCCCATAACAAAAGATTTTTACCATCGTGATGGTATGAGTGTGGGCTGAACGAGTACAGTGCACACCCAAATTAGTGAACACTAAACGTTTGCAAGAAAAGGGAACAAGTGCACACACTTACTCCAAACATGAAGAGTAATTGAAAAAAAAACCTTGTGAGAGTGCGAGAGCACAGTAGATCTAATTAAAGAAATGTCATATAAGTGTCGCTAGCATGAGTGAGACAACATAATTACTCATCGAGAGAGATCCAATGTGCAGGTTCGTTAGTCGTTTCTCTCCAAAAAAAGAGAGCGCAGGTTCAATTTATATATGGTAGCTATATGAAATGGTGTATCAATTTTGATCAAACTTCACACAAATGTGTAGACTTATATATAATTTTGAATTGTTCGAAATTTTAAAGTCAAAGTACTTGATAGATGCCAAATTGTTAATATTCATAAGAAAATTTTTTAAAAATAAAATAATACAGTCTACATCATCAATTTAAATGTAGAACTTATCTGGAATTTGAAATACAAAATATACTATTTTCTCATTTTTCTCAACTATTTTGGCTTGTGAACCATTCATATAACACTTCAATACATCCTAAAAAGTTTTTCTTTATTTTTTTTAAATATTGTGACTAAATTTATGTCAATTGTATTTTATATTAGACTAAACATTTGTGAGAAGTTTAATTACAATTGATCCACTCTATCAAATAGCTACCATACAAAATTGAACCAATCGCGCATTTCTTTGCAGCACCTTTTAAAATTCATTGCAGTATGATTACTCTCTGTTAATTTTTATGACTCACGAGTTTACTCTACGTCAGCTACTGTCAGTCGTTGCACGCTGGGGACGAGCGCATTCGCGCACAAGCCGAACGCATGCTAAGAGAGAGAAAAAATGATCTAAGCCAGTGATGGGCAAAACTCATACCAACAAACATTTCTTTGTGTGAGTAAACAGCGCAGTAAGCAAAAGCGCACGGGAGGCAGGAACCGCAATTAAGCAAAAACGAGCGAGAGATTTCACACAGTTGGACCGTATATGAGCCGACTGCGCTGCGGCAGATTTTGGTGCAATAGCCTCGCGAGTTATGTAAATTGAGAGACTGCCCATCACTGATCTAAACCATCAACTCGCTAATATCCTCGCTTGGCGACGCATATTTTCCAAGCATATTTTGACGCTCTCTCGCGGACAAACTCTGCCCTATGTTTTGCACACTACTGAACCTACTACTCTTATTTCATTTTCACTGTACCCATAATTTTAAAATTATGGTTAAAAAGAGACTACGATCATTTATTTAGCGAGAATTGAGTCTGAACATCAAAAATCTCTCTCTTTCTACAGATAGAGTACAATAAATTTGTGTACCACATAAAGGACTCTACAGTACAGTGGGGCTAGGATTAAATTCAATCATGCACACATCTAAGGAATGCTTGTGAAACAATTTTTCGAGGTGCGTTGAATTTTTTATAAAAAAGACAACGATTCCTTGTTGATTGGGCTCAACGAGTAAAAAAATTTGGGACCTCTACCCCGTTTATAAGACAGCTGTTCCATAATTGATACATTTTAGACTATATTTTTTAAAGTTTTCATCTGATCATCATTAAGTCTTGTTGAGAGCAGTATACAGCTTTAACTAAGATCAAGATATTCCGAAACTACTAACTAACAAAAATAATGCTCTCCACAAGAAAATGTGAACCCAGCTGATGAAAAATAATCTTAAAACATTATACACTAAAACGAAGCTCCACTGTATATATGCGTGTAAAGGGCTTCCAACAGCAGCAGACACACGTACTCTTAAAACGAAATCATTTACTCCCCGACACTTGACACAGTTTGGCCGACATCTCCCTAGCCATAGCTTACTCCATGGTCTGGGGATACGGGGGATCTTCACTTACTCAGAGTAAAAACCTCTATACAATAACAAACGTCTGGGGTTAATTGCACACAATTTTTTAATTGAATTTTGTTGTATCTTATGAATTAATACTGCTTGCTAGCCCCAGAAGCCCGCATTTAAAGCCAATCCGACAATTTGTCAGATGCGCCACAGGCCGCCATATGGAGGAACAGCAATAAAATGGGGCGGTAGGGGGGTCACACCTTTTAAAACCAAACCAGTTAAAATTGAAGTTAAAGCCAACTGTATAGCACGGCTTTAAATTTTCTTGGTTAAAGAAAAACATTTGGCATTTGAAAAGATGACGAAAATTTATTTAATTTTTTTGTTTTAATAAATTTTTACTAGCAAAGAGTTATTGTAAAGCAGGCCAAATATGAAAAGTTTTTTGATGCCAGATTTTCTAATTTGTTGATTGGGTAGCTCTGGGATACCAGGTGTACCTACAATAAACGTATATATATATAGACAAATAGAGTTTTCAAGCAGTATTTTCGTAATTTTTAAGGGATATATCGAAATGAGATGAGAGATGAGCGCATAATACAAGGCAATCAATTAGGTGGCATACATATAAGATTTGGTAACTTCAGCCCACGTACCCGTACTATATTTGAGTACAGTCGAATTTTTAAATTTTATCTAAAGCTTATGATGTCTTTAGTCGTTTTGATTAATTTTTGTAGTTCAGTCGATGCTGAACATTTTGTTATTAATAAACTTAAGTACATATATCAGTTCTCTTTTTGCCTGTCACCAAAAATTAATAATAATCTAGAAAAATGTAAAAAATTAAAAATCAGCATCATCTTAAGTTCAAAAAAAATGCGTGAAGACAATAATTTTCTATTGAAGACTCTTTTTTTAAGAAATGATACCCTTTCGAAGTTATTGCTTTCAATCTGATTTAATTAGCCTTTATTTATTTTTTACACTTAACTTATTTGTTCTATAAATTTAAAAAAATTTGGCGGAAATAAAGTTTTGATTATTTAAAGTCGCATCGTTTTGATATAACAGATGATTGGAAGTGTATTGTTATCTAACGCGTCATTACTTTTGTAAAATCATTTCAAAAAAACTTTTTTCCCAGTTACTTAAAAAACAAAATTATAATAATATAACAATATTTTATAATATTCAATGTATATTGAGTTTTTGCCCTGAAATATCTGGTTTATCTATTAGCAGCTATTAATAACATTTAATTTATCTTTTATATAAGAAAATATGTAAAAAAAAACAAATATTTTTAATGTGTTTGCTTAATTCAGTGTTGTGCAGATAAATTTTTGAAAGAATATTTTAGAAATTAAAAAAAAATAAAAATTTTGAACTAGTTTGCACAAACCTTTACCAAAAAAGATGGCGTCGGGCACGGACGACTTTGGGATACCCTGTACCACCACATTGCAATCAAGGCCGATATATTGCTTACAAACTCCAAAACATATTTCTTTGCCAAACAAACGAAACGCAACGAATTTTGTACAAAAAACGATTTTTTGACCGATTGGTCCTATGGGAGCTATATGATATAGTCAACCGATTTTGACCAAATTTGCTTCAGTGCTTGGGAACTCTAAAAAACTTCTTAATGCCAAATTTGGTTACAATATCTTCACAAACAAACGAAACACAACGAATTTTGTACAAAAAACTAATTTTCGACCGATCGTTCCTATGGGAGCTATATGATATAGTCAACCGATTTTGATCACATTTGGTACAGTGCTTGGGAACTCTAAAAAACTTCTTAATGCCAAATGTGGTTACGGTATGTTCACAAATAAACGAAACACAACGAATTTTGTACAAAACACGATTTTTTGACCGATTGGTCCTATGGGAGCTACATGATATAGTTTACCGATTTTGATCAAATTTGGTATAGTGCTTGGGAACTCTAAAAAACTTCTCAATGCCAAATTTGGTTACAATATCTTCACAAACAAACGAAACACAACGAATTTTGTACAAAAAACAAATTTTCGACCGATCGATCCTATGATCTAGGATCTATATGATATAGTCAACCGATTTTGATAAAATTTGGTACAGTGCTGGGGATTTCTAAAAAACTTCCGATTGCCAAATTTGGTTATGATATCTTCATAAGCAAACGAATTATCAATCTAAAACTTTTGCTCTTTTTCGAGGTCCTCTGAAACACCCCTATGGGAGCTATATAATGTAGTCCCGATATCAAAAAAATAAAATAAACTTGTCTCCTATGGATTAATAAGGGATCTTATCTGAAAGTTTGATTGCTCTAGCTCTTACCATCTCTGAGATCTAGGCGTTCATACGGACAGATGGACATGGGTATATCGACTTCTCTAGTCACTCTGATCATACTTTAGGTAACTTTGGGGGGTCTCCGACTTCTCCTTCTGTACGTTACATACATTTTCGGCTTGCACAAACACACTATACCCTTTGTACCATACGGTACAGGGTATAAAAAGTTTTTATCGGATCAAATATTTCAATGGAAATTGTTTAGAAGAATGACTGGATAGCGGAATTTTGAGATAAAGTTAACTTTTCTCGGTTTATTAGACTCACATGCGTCTACAAACTACTTTCATTGAAGCAGGGGTAAGAATTTCTCGAAAATTCTTATTTCAAAGGCATTTTGGCGTAGACAGAAACTCCGTGTGGACATATACATACGCATATGGTATCAAGAACTTATATTATTTACATCGCACGAATTTTACTCCATCGATTAGAGGGTATTATAAGGCAAAACGATTTCTGGCCTGGCATCCTAATCTACTGATGCGCTTAAATGTAAAATTTTATTCGGATTCGTTTTTGCGTGCTTCCAAACACGAATTTTTTGCTGTCGCCAGCTACTCATATTTCCCTTGCTCATTTTTAGCATCTTTCGCGGGAAATTTTACACGACTATGTTATTCCTATTACAAGCAAAATTTTTTTTATGCAAGACCTGGACCATATAAATATGTTTTCGGTTTGAGTCGTCAGAAAAAAAATAATAATAAATATAATTTAAGAATAATATTTCAATTCCTCTTGCTACATAAAAAATTCGTTTTGGTGAAATTGGGAACAGCAAACATTCGCTTTCAAAACGAATTCGAATAAAATGTTCGGATTCGTTTTCCAGAGCACGTTCGTTTAAATAAAAACAAAAATTGGACGCCCTGATAACTACAACTAAGCACTAATTTCTTGAAAGAATGTCTTGGACCCAAGTTCAAAATTACTTGCCTAATTTTTAAGTGTTGTTCAGTGTTGATAAGCACCAAATCGTTGTTTGGGTCAAAGCAAAGCACGTGAAATGTGCCAAGAGAACACAAATAAATTAGACACAAAAGCAAAACAAAAAAAAAAAAAAAATACAAAATAATTACAATTATTAAAAATGAAGTATTTTTGTTGATTATTGATTAAGTTATGGAAAAATTTGCCGGCTAAGCTAAAGAAATAAATGATTTACAAAAAAAAAAAATGTATGTAGTATATTAAAGAGAAGCCGCCAGAAAGAACCTTGAGTTTGGCTTACGAACAGTGTTTTGTTACTTTTAATTTTTTTTATTATATAGATATATATGTATGTGTTTATACACAGATATATATACCTATATATTTTTTGTTAACAACAATGCGACAACAATGCATAATGAAACGAGTTTTTTCAAAGGTAAACGTAAAACCGCAAGAAACGTCGTTAATAAAGTGTAAGAGAGAGAAAAGCATGATAAAGCAAAAGTTTAAGCGAAATGCGAATTGAATATCATTGACAATTGTTTTTTTTAATAATAACTTATTTAAATTTTAATGAACATAAAGTGAAATGTACTCAAAAGAGTAGAGTAATTAATAATAACATTTATAATATTTTGTGTATGTAAAAAAAGTACAAAATACATAATTGAAGATTTGTACAAATAAAGAAATCGCTTTGACATAGTCATTATTAATCTATTAATATTATTAGTTAATAATGTTAATGGTACATTATGTAGTACATTAAATATAATTATTTATGCATATAATCTTTTCTACCATAATAAACGCATAATTTTCTTAAAAAAGGGCAGACAATATTTTTTTTTACAAACGTTTTATAAAATCTTTAGGTGTCTTAACTCAATTTTTTAAATAAAAATTGCATAATAACTTTTATTTTTAATTTTTAAATTAAAAATTGCATAACTTCTATTTTTGATTTTTATAATAAAAATTGCAGAATAACTTTTATTTTAAATTTTTTAAATAAAAATTGGTCAGTAATTTTTATTTTTGATTTTTATTATAAAAATTAAAAATTAAGTTATTTCGCGATTTTTTTAAAAAAATTAAAAATTAAGTTATTTTTCGATTTTTTAATTTATTTATTTATTTTACACTGTATGCTTAAATTTAAAAACTAAAGCTACAGAGAGGAGGACAGCCATATTTTTTAATAAAAATGCATATTTAACTATTATTTCATGATTTATTTTTTTAAGGTCAAAAAATAATAAGAGTTAAAATTTGAGTTTTTGATATAAATTAAAAATAAAAATGTTTCCTTTTTTAATTAAAAATTAAGAGTTATTTCGCTATGTTTTGATTTTTTAATAAAAATTTATATTTAAGTATTATTTCATGTTTTTTTTATGTCAAAAAATAGTAAGAGGTAAAATTTGAGTTTTTGGATGTAAATTAAAAATAAAATTGGATCCTTTTTTAATTAAAAATTAAAAGATTGATATTGATATTTAACTATTATTTCATGATTTTTTTTTTTATGTCAAAAAATAGTAAGAATTAAAATTTGATATTTTGATATAAATTAAAAATAAAAATTGCTCCTTTTTTAATTAAAAATTAAGTTATTTCGCGATTTTTTGATTTTTTAATAAAAATTGATATTTAAGTATTATTTCATGATTTTTATTTTTATGTCAAAAAATAATGACTTAAAATTTGATTTTTTCTAATTTATAAGAAATAAAAATTTATACTTTTTTCGAAAATCTGTTTTCGCTTTGATATTTTTTTCATCACCATAACTTTTATTTGCGGTCCCTGGTTTTAAGTTAGGAACATTCGTTAAAAAATGTTCAACTGCATTTAGTTAGTCATACAGTCGAACTTCGCTATAGTGAATTTCCGAGCAGTTCATTATTTCGTTACTTAGAAAAAGTTATTTTATTTTAGGAACTAAAACACCTCAGCTGACCATTTCTTAAGCAACATCTTTTCGATCTTGTTTATTATCATTCGCGTTTTCTTCAAACAAGTTTTTTTGCACACTAACGTGCCTTATCATAATTTCTCCTAAACATCCCGCACTCGCATTTAGCAAATTCTTTGATTTCTTGTCTCAATAGTGGTCCAGATATAGCTTGATTTTGTTAACAATCGTATGGTATCTTCTACAGCATTTTTTTTTATCAATAAGAGAGTTTCAAAGTTTTTGGCGATGCGTGCTTAATTTCTCGCTGTGTATATTATTCCAATTGGTTGATTATGCAAGGAATTCCAAACTGCTTTGCAATCAATACTTTTTTTACACTCCCTTTTCAACTTTACTTATTATCAAAAATTGTTTTCAAGAGAAAGACTAACTCTCTGCGACACTTTTGCTCAACCATAACAAGTCACAATAAAAATTTGTAATAATTAAACTTTATTTAATTTTTAGGAAACCCCCAAAATATCTTTTACTTTTTTATTATTATGAACTTTTATTAAAGTGCATAACGAAAAATTTTTTCAAATAATTCGTTACGTTACAGAGAGCTAGAACCCAAGTATATGCGTTTGTACTACAAATGTTTTTTCGTTATACAGAAAATTTAGCTATATAGAAATTATTTATAAAGAGATCAAAATATACTAAACCTTGTACTGCTTAAAACTCGTTAAGAAGTTTGATATAAAAAAGTTCGACTTTTTTAACATATAACCACCAAGTTCCAAGCTTAGAAATTATTTTGACCGATTTGAAACTTTCCTTTTGGATATAATCTAGAAAAGTTTAATCAAGATACATGATATCAAGACCGTCTAAAGGCAGTCTTAAGACATAGAGAACTTTGAAATAAAAGCTTACAAAATAAAAGGCTTTCTAAAAGCTCTAGGTTCTACAAAATACCAGCGAGTTGTAAAGTGACCGCGTTAAAGAGTGCCCTAAGCTTCTTGAATTCAGAAGCAGAGACCTTGAAGATTCTTCACAAAAATTACGCATGATTTTTCATTAGAGCATAACTAAAAATATCTGTGATTCACAAGCTCATCATATTCAGCATCTAAGTTCCAACTATATGACTAATTTCCAAACAAATCCAAAGCCAGATAATTTATAAGAAGAAAAGATTAAGGATTAAGGGGATATATACCCTTGTGATGGTCAAAAAAATGGAAAATTATGTTTTTTTGTATTTTTCTAAAGTACATACTCTTAAGATTATGTTAAAATTCCAAAAAGATCTGAGCACTAGAAGCGTCGACCATTTCATTGCTTGAAACGCGAATAGCTCGAAATGCATTCTATAAAGTTAGCCCTGCGGTAAGCAAAGTTTTTCAAGAACAATTGCACCTATCGATTTCATTTTTTTAGACTACTATACTTATAATCTCGAAATAATGTTCGTAAACGTAGGAATTTTTATTTAAAAAAAAACTTTTTAATGTCTTTGCCTAGGTCAGTGTTGTGCAGATATATTTTTGAAAGAATAGTTTTTCAGAAATTTTTTAAAAGAAAAAAATTTGAAATAAGTTGCTGGGAATGGCCACAAAAAGATGTTTCACAAGATGTACAACTCACAGTTAAAGGAATTTACTATTTAAAGTTTAAAAAAAAAATTAATAATTTTGAAAAAAAAAAACTTTTTTGCTTTTGCGAAAAATTCTTGAATTTGTCTGTAGAAAAAGTGTAACAAATTCTAGAAAAAGCGAATCTACAATCTTAGAATACGCATTCCAAATAAACAACTTACAGGTCTTAGATAAAGACGTAAGAAGATGCCGTGCTAAGATAATATCAGGTTACGTTATATTTGTAGCCCAAAACACTACCTAGACCATACTCTATTTTTTTCGAAAAATTTCGAACGAAAGACGCTTTAAACTACTTGTTTTCATAAGAAACTTTAGGTACTCAATAATTTTAAGAGCATATTTTGGCAAAAGTTCCCAAGTCAAAAAATCACACAAAATTCTCACTAATTATTCTTGTTTTTTTATTCTAATTTGACATGCTTGATTTGTCTATAAATAAGAAGCTAATTAATATAAATTTGATTATTAAAAAAAATAAAACTCAATGATTACAATTTTTAAGTACTGTCTTTACGTCAAAAGCTTATGCCTTTAGCTATGCATTCATTAGAAAGCATTATTTGAGATTGATTGACTTTTTGCTAATTATAATCATGACACTGTATGACATAATTCAAAACCAACTTGAAAAAAATTATATACTTCAAAAAACTGTAATACTGTCAGATTAATATTTTAACATTTAAGAATTGCATTTACGAATACTTAATTGCAAAATAACAAAGCATTTAAAAATAGTTCTTTGTATATTTGTGTAAAATTTATGCATTAGGGGGTTTTCCAAAACTTCTAAATCTTCTTGACTGACTTCTGGTATTAGCGACGCACAGTGGCACGGCAGCCGCAAAAGCGTTGCAAAAATCGATTTTGCGATGTAACCATTTTCTAAATGTAATACATGCATCTGATTTAGAATTTCCCAGGGATCAAGAAAATAAAAATTTTATTCAATTCGGATGAATAGTTTAGTTGCTACAGCCGCTCAAAGTGGAGTATATTTTCAACTTTGAAAAAAATCGCAATTTTTTGAATAAAAATTCGTGTTTAAGATTGTTTTGTGGTAAAACTACGCAACCAATCCCTATTTTCTTAGTTTCTATAAAAAGGTACATGAAATTTAAACATACAAGAAAAAAAAATGAGTTCATATCTTTTATGGGTTTTTCAATACTTCCGTTTAACTGAACCACTATATTTGGACCACTTTTTCAACTTTGGAAGAAAATATTTTAAATTACATATTTTTACATTTTTTCATTTTAACATAAATGGTTTTGTTATCAATTTATTTATCTACTCTATAAAGTTTTCGTCTACCTTTATCCACCTTTGGCTGTAAAGCCACTAGAAGTGCAGAAACCCAACTGCAAAAAATGCTACCGCAGGTAGAAGAAGAAGAACACGCAGAAGATGTATCCACTAAATTAAGAGATGTTTGCTTATATTTGTATTTGACAATAAAAAAGCAGAATCTTCGGAGATAATCAGGTCTACAGTAACCGATATAAAGAAGCAGATTGAAGACATAAGGCCTGTATTATTAGAAATCAAGGAAGGAACAACCATTTCTGTGAAATATGAATTTTTCCTAACAATGGTAGACGGCAAGGTTCTCAATGAACTCACAAACACAAAATCGACCTTGGCATGCGCTTTTTGCAAGAAAACACAAAAGGATTTTCAAAATTTGGATAATTCCTTAATTGAAGAGGGAAATCTGGAATTTGGTATTTCACCATTGCATGCCAGAATTAGATGCATGGAGTTTATTTTGAAGCTTGCATATACTCTTCCGCAAATGAACGAATCTTTTGAAGACAACACACCAGAAAGAGAAAAACAAAATACCAGGAAAAAAAAAATTCAAGACGATTTCTTCACTCGACTTGGACTGAGAGTCGACTTTCCCAAATATGGATATGGTAACACAAACGATGGAAACTCATCCCGAAAATTCTTTGCAGAAAACAAAGTTACATCAGAAATAACTGGAGTGGATGATGAAATTATCAAAAGATTGGGTGTTATTTTGAATATTCTGAACTGCAAGGAAAAAATTAACGGCAGCAAATTTGGTGAATATGCCACTAAGACTGCAGAGCTGTTAATGGAAAAATATCCAGAAAAAAAATTGACTCCCACGCTTCACAAAATTTTGGCACATGGCCAAACTATAATTGAATATCATTGCCTACCCATTGGGGAGATGTCAGAAGAAGCCCAGGAATCGAGAAACAAGGATTATAAAAAATTCAGAGCTATGAATACATGTAAAATATCACGATCAAGGGAAAACGAGGATCTTTTTAATATGTTGGCAGCCTCTTCAGATCCACTAGTTGCATCCCTTAGACATGTGAAATCCAATACAGAATTAAAAAGTAGTTATTCAAATGAAATGTTAAGTCTTTTAGATATTCCTTCAAATGTAAATGTGGATGATTATTTTACGAAAAACTACTGATAAGACAAATTATTTATTTATAATATATTATGATAAAAAAGCATTGTTACATTAAATTTATTGACTGAAATAAAAAATTATGAACAAAAATATATCATCAAAATTTCTTTATAAATGAAAAAAATATGTACATATTTTACAAATACCTATATACAAATATGGCACAGGCAACAAAATCCAACTTCCACAACATATTGCGCAGCTCTCAGATATCGTATCACCATACATGAGCACTTATTTTCAAGCCTGAACGTTTTTCTTTCAAATACAATCTAATTCATTAAAATATCTCAATTGGTTTAGAAAATATGGAAAAAATAATTACGTATTTTTCAATGGGAAATGTTGCACAGGCAACAAAATCCAACTTCCACAACATATTGCGCAGCTCTCAGATGTCGTATCACAATGTTTGGGTACTTATTTTAAAGCTTAAAAATATCTCAATTGGTTTAGAAAATATGATTTTTGCAACGTTTTTTTGGCTTCCGTGCCACTGTGCGACGTTTAAGCGACAACTATCGCTTGCCATAGAACGACTAGAAGCTGGGAATTGACATCCATTCAATAGAAAGAAAAACTATTAGAAGCTTTTTTTAAAAATTTTTTTTTATCTGCTCATAGGAGTACTCTATGGCAGAAAGATATCCTAGTCAATTTTGTGATTTGAAAAATTTACAATTACTTTAAACTATGAAAAATAGAAAAAGATTATAAAAAAAAAAACTAAAAGTGTGTGTAGCCCTCGTACATATGAACAAACAAAATTTATTTTCGAGTTTATTTGTTTTTTATTACGCTTGCTAATTTTATTGTTAATTTTAGTGAATTGTATTTCCATATTATTAATGTATAGCTATTAAAAACAAGTTTAGTGTAACGTAATAATCGTATATTTAATTTGTGAAAAATCCCAAAGATTTCTAAGCTATGAGAATATATAAACTTTAAATTGTACAAAAACTAAGTAAATTTTTTTGTCAGCTGTGTTGCCAGTAGTTCCCAAAGTTCTCTAAACGGGTCTGTAGATTTGAAAAAAAGGGCTCGTCTATAGTCAACACCAAATCTTTACTTTTCTCTCAACGACTCTAAAGTTGGAATACCCATAAAAATGCAACAATCAACGTATCAGGCGTATCCAAAAATCTATGATCAAAATAGCTCGTTTAGAAGAACCGGATTTAGAATTCTGAGAATCTGGGGCCCTTGTCATGGTTGTAAATCATGAGACTCAGCATCAGAATGTTTGCGTTAAGTTGATGTTCTTCTATAAATCTATAATGGTCTGTGTACACAGATGACATAGATAAACTATATAGTTGAATTTTCTGCGATAATAAAAATCATCGATATTATTTGAAATAATAGTTTCTAAAAATAGTCAGGAATACATAAGCTTTGGACAAATAAAGAAGTGACAAGAAAATGCAAGAACTGGAGCAGGGGCCGCTGAGAGAAAAGTAGGACCCGGTCAAGGCATACTTATTTAAGGTAGAATACTCAGGGACCCGGTGGTCACTATCGATGGAATTTCAATTTTGCAAATTCAACCACATATATTATGAATTTTGTGCATTGTTTTAAATTTATAGAAGACTTCTGATTTTTATACCCTGTACCGTATGGTACAAAGGGTATATTGTGTTTGTGCAAGCCGAAAATGTATGTAACGTACAGAAGGAGAAGTCGGAGACCCCCCAAAGTTACCTAAAGTATGATCAGAGTGACTAGAGAAGTCGATATACCCATGTCCGTCTGTCCGTATGAACGCCTAGATCTCAAAGATGCTAAGAGCTAGAGCAACCAAACTTTCAGATAAGATCCCTTATTAATCCATAGGAGACAAGTTTATTTTATTTTTTTGATATCGGGTCTACATTATATAGCTCCCATAGGGGTGTTTCAGAGGATCTCGAAAAAAAGCAAAAGTTTTAGATGGATAATTCGTTTGCTTATGAAGATATCATAACCAAATTTGGCAATCGGAAGTTTTTTAGAAACCCCCAGCACTGTACCATATGTTTATCAAAATCGGTTGACTATATCATATAGCTCCCATAGGGCCAATCGGTCAAAAAAACGTTTTTTGCACAAAATTCGTTGTGTTTCGTTTGTTTGTGCAGATATTGTAACCAAATTTGGCATTCAGAAGTTTTTTAGAGATCTGCAACACTGTACCAAATTTTATCAAAATCGGTTGACTATATCATATAGCTCCCATAGGGCCGATAGGTCGAAAAAAAGTTTTTGATTAAAAATTCGTCTGTTTTTGGTTGTTTATGAAGGTATCATAATCTAATTTGGCAATCAAATGTCTTTTGGTGTTCTTAAGCAATTTACCGGATTTTATTGCAAGCAGTGGTACAGGGTATCCCAAAGTCGTCCGCGCCCGACTTTAACGTACGCCATCTTTTTTTTCTACTTTTAGATAAAACTGAAGAAAAAAAAATAATTTTTTTAAATCTCAAGGCATTTACAACCTTTCATCTATCAGAAAAAACTTAAGGAAAAAAATAATTTCCTTCAAATCTATAGGCCAGCATTGAGAACTTCGGGGCCGGTGTAATTTATACCCCCAGCCGACAGGCCTGCACAACCCAGTTAAGAGTCTGTCTCTATTTTTTGAACAATAAAGAATAACATGATTATTATTTTTACGATAGATATCCTCCTATTATGGTTTTTAGATCTAAAAAGAAAACTTTTGTAACTATACGTTGAAGGATGCAGGCAAAAATATTTTGCGGTGGGTTGGGAAGCAAAACTTTTTTGTTTATGACGCTCATATGAGACACACGTTAAATTTGGTGGCACTAGCTTTAGCTTATTTGAAATTTCTAGGCAAGAAAAGTCCAAAAAAGATATTTTTCACTGTGTCAGGATTATACTGTGATTTTCGGATGCTAGCAACGTAGGAATGGGTTTAGACAAGCTTCACCTACTCAGCAGTGCATTTCTTGGTATAATGTATTGTCCCTAGTTCTTATATTTTTATAATATTCAATATAAGTATATACACAATTTTTAAAAGGAGACTCATTATCTGTATCTTACTCTATAAGTACCTGGTATACTTTAAAAATCTTACAGCTACTGAAAGTCAAATCTAGTATTTACATCTTTTCGCCGCTCTTTACCCTTAAAAACTATTGTGTTGCAGAAACTTAACGCGTCGTTAAGTTTCACTGCAAGTTAGTAGGTTAAAATAAATATCTTTGTAGCATGTAGATTTGCATAGCGCACTGGTAATTAGAGATACGACAATGAGACATCATTAACAGAAGAAAGCCGTAAAATATAACTGAAAATGACTGACGAACTTTCAAACAACAAATTCAGCAAATAATAGCCAAAAATTTTTGTAAGATAAGTGAATATGGTACTTTGAACGTAATTATGGGAATTTACTGTACCAAACTTTGTATTTCATGAATTGATTTTTTTTTTTTTTCAATTTTGACAGTATGAAACCAGTGAAAACATAATTTATTGCTCTGCCTACCATTTGTTTGATTTCTTGGAAATATCTTTTTAAAGCATAGTTAGATTCAATTCAAATTAACAAATGCAGCTGTCGCTATTTATATTTGCACACATGGCATGTTCATTTTTGTCGGGCAGAAATGCAGAAGTGCCCCACAACAGCTAATACTAAAAGAAATTAAATATTTGTGCTCGTGCTGTCCAAAAATGAGCTGTACAAAGCGCCAATTTCTGCCAATGTGTACATTTATTTGTACTATGTTTAATATAATCCGCTGCCTGTCTTTATCTTTGCAACTGCGATATCGACTAGAGGTTTTTAAATGTTAAGACACCATGTTTCAGCGGTTTTTCCAAAAAGTAAAAAGAAATTTTATATTATAGTCTATAAGTGGACGTGGTTGGTGTAGTGGTTGGCGTGCTGCAACCTCATTCCAGAGATTTCTGATTCGAACCCACGAACCGTCCAGCGCCAAAACCCCCAAAACACAATTATTCCTGCTTTTTTCTACACAAAACCCCGCAACTGCTCCAGCAAGCATCACTACTGCACACAGCTTTCCAAGAAAAAACAAAAAGTGATGCTGTCATCTTGGTTTTCATCTTCGCCAATAGATGGCGCGGCTTCCACCTGCGAGCAAAAAGTGTTGAGCTTCTTCCCCTGGGATAATTTTTGTGGTTAACAATGTTGTCCCAGCATCTATGTTGACTTGCTCTATGCCATTTTGGTTTTGAACGATTTCCACACTTTTCCATCTGTATAATCAAAGATCATTAAAATCTATCCAGTACTTGGGCTATAAGTGGTGTAAATTACACGATATTGTATATAGATTAAGTTACGCTACTATATAATTAAAAAATAAATTTCATAACTTGTTCCAATGAAAAAATAAATAATTCTGCACGGCCTACAAGTTAAAATAGTTATTACGATCAAAGTTGAAATTTCCAAATTAGTACCACTGTACGCAAGTGCATGTACCCACTGTAGTATACAAAGATATTGACTTACCTTGGGCCCACAACATAATGTCAAAATGGTAAGAACAAGCCAAATTTGTTGCTGTTGTTGTTGTGACAGCAGCCGTGACGTCGTCGTCCGCTGCATGGCGCTGCTGCACATTTGAACGTGTACAGTAAAACCCAATAATATTGGACTGCCGTGCTAGGCGTTTTTGACACAGACTGCTCTTTGCTTTATGTAGTTTTGGTTATAACATATTATTTATTGTCATGTGTTTATTTGCCTTAACTTAATTAATATTGCACTTTTTTTTGTCACGCTGCATTTAAAATATATACATATAATTAAATAAATATTAAAACATGTTTTAATTTGATTTTAATTTGTACTGTCTTGTTAAAGGCACGCACGACGCTGCTTCTTCTTCTTCTTCTCTCAAAAAGAATGTGCACGAAAATGTTTAATGGCCGCAAAAAAAAAAAAAACGCACACAGACACAATATATGTATAACGGAACTATGCCTGCGCTTGTCGGGATTACCTTGCCCGCCTGCCGCTTGCGCCTACAACTAATATCACTCTCTTTTGCGCATTGAGCGCCGAGAGAGTGAGCTGTAGAATGAGAAACAACAAAAACAAGCGAAAGCGTTGTTGCGCCTGAACCAAGTACAAGAAGGTCAAGCCATGCGCAGGTTGATTATACGTCTAACGCTTAGCGCGTTAGAAATATGTGAGAGCGTGACGTCACTGCTTTACAATTTTAGTTAATTTGTAAGGCAGCTATATGATTAAGTCAACTGTTCTGTTTTAAAACTAACACAACTGTGTAGATATGCACAAAATGCAATTTCGTTGCAATGATTCAAAAAATATAAAAAGCAGAAGTGTTAAAATCCAAAAAATTTTTTAACTGTATCTTAAAACAGGCTAATGCACAAGTGCACTGTTAAAAATAAAAGTTTTTCTAACTAAATAACGTTTACAAAGGTAAACTAGACAGAAATTTCTTGGCAATAGTGCGAAATAATAACAAATTTGTATAGCCTTAATATCTTAAGGTAATAGGCGTATTAAGTTTGGGCATAGCATATAAGCAGGATGACAAAACAAGTTGTTCGAGACGTGTCAGTCTGTCCGTCCAACTTTCTGAACTGCTAGATCTTGTTGACTGTAAGTGCTAGTTTCTAACTTCAATTGTGCATTTCGCTTCACAATAGAACAGTCTATGACGTTAAGTACCAGTTAGAGATGTGCACCAAAACAAAGTGAACCAGCAGTTTTCACAAGTAAAAGCAGAAACAATAAAGCAAGACCTACATTTATAATAAAAATTAATGATCACTTACAGCTTGCAAATATAAGCTCGAAGTATTAGACACTAAACATAGTGCCTTAAGCACCCATGGCTATGTATGTTACTGCTTTTCGTACATCATTAAATATACGCCCACAACTATACGAGATGTCTGTAATATTGTGATGTTGGGATACCTTTACAAACGCTTCGAAGACAATTTTGACAACACGAAGCTTGCAGTGACTACTCCATATGCACAGAAGGCAAAGTCGTAAAAGCTCTGGTACCTATGATAGCAAAAAAAAAAAAAAAAAAAAAAAGCCATAATGGAAAAATATATTTCAAAATGATGATGCATTGCTGATTACCGCGGACAACGTAAAGCAGCACACAAATACAACACACGCTATCGATCAATCAATATAAAGACTTTTTTTTTTCTCTGGCACTACTGCAGTTAAATGTTAAAATATTAAGTCATAACAAAAATATTTCTAGTAATATTAATAGAATTTTAAGTTGGCTTATCTGCTGCATTATACTTTAAACGTAAACCAGTTATATTTATTTTTTCTCACATAGCTGCTTCAAAAATTATCACCCCGCAGTTCTAGTTTGAAAGACAGTTTTGTACCGTAACCAAACTAATGCCAAAGTTTCAGTTTTGTAGCATTAGTTAAGTTTGAGCTAAGTTTGCAAAAGAATCATCATATAGCCGCCATAAAAGTTTTTGAAAAGTATTTTGTTAACTATTTAACATGCGCCTATTTCAGAGTATGGCAGTAAAGAGTTCAATTTCGCTTGAAAATCATTTTGAAAATAATAAAAACTGTTGATGCCTTTAATTTGCTCATAATAGTTAATAATAATAATGGGTAAACCACGACCCATACAAATTTTAGGAAAATAGTCTCGTGCAAATAAGTGTACATAATAACGTTTTGCTGCAACAGCAATTTAGCTTGTTTAAGTGATCATCAAAAAACAAATAAATATTCAGTATTTAAGCTTTCGCTTATGCCTAGGTTACGCTTGGCAGCCTAAAAGTATGACAGCCTGCTGCTAAAATCAAATTGCATTCAAGTTCCACAAGTTCTTTTCTTTATCGATACAGTGGGTGCAAAATCGGCGCATAAGATCTCAATTGATGCATTATTAATATAAGGACATTGACCTCAAAGAAAATAAAAATAAAAAACAAATATTTAAACATTTTAAATAAAAGAGCTGCACATAGCTGCTGTATTCACTTCAATTATGCATCCTGGCTGCATACAGCTTAAATCAGTGACGTCATGTGTCATGTGACGAGCTCTCTTGCACACTGCTTTGCGCCACCTCGGTAAATGCATGGCATCAGGCTATGCAGGTAGAAAACGCACACAGCAATAGCAACAACACTACAGCATGAGAGAGAGAGAAGAGAGCGCAACCACGCACAAGTGCACGTGTGTGTGAGTGCGCGAGCGCAACAGTTGTAAAGTGTGTACAATGCAACAACAACAACAACACTGCTGGACTGGGTCTATGTGTATATGTGTGTGTGTGTGTGTGTGTATGTATGTGAACCTGTAATAACGGCGCTTTACTACAGCCGTTTTGGCTGCTGTCTGTTGTTGTTGGTTTTGGTGTGACTGTTGTGTCTCTGCTATACATATGTACATATGTATTTCTGTATGTCGCACTTTGCATTACCAAATTATCGCTGATCGCAGCAGCCATTAAGCAATTATCGTTGTACCCCCATGTAGCAGTACATAGCAATATATCTATGTGCGTATACATATATGTATGTACACAATCATAATGTAAATGCTAATTGCACGCATTCATTGCGACAAGCAACAACAATTCACAAATCCACACACACATACACAAACACATGTATTAACTAAATCCACGCACACACACGCACACATGCGGCGCAGCAGCGCGGCGGCGCAACGGCGACGTCATCTGCCAGCAACAAAAAAAAAAAATATATAAATAAAATTCACTTGACGCTAATGTAATCGTTGTTGTTGTTGCTGCTGCTTTTAGTTTATTTATTATTTAAATAAACTGGTCACGTCTTCTTTAGTTGCTTTTAGCACACAACAAAACATGATATTTTAAAAAACAATTTTCGGTGAAATTTTGCTCTGCTTTTGCGTTTATTCGCATTTTTATGTTAAACGCACCAACAAATTAAAAAAAAAAGAACAAGCAACAATAGCACGGTAGTTAGTTATGCACGCAAAACTTTATAACAACAACAAAAAAAAAAAACAACACAAACAACATAGCGCATTTTAATTTAAGCGTCGCAACGTAAACACACGGAAAAAAAAACTTAAAAATAACGCGTACGCGGCGAGTTGTCGCTGTTGAATGTTGGCACGAGATTGAATTCAACGAAATGGGCGAATCACAACGAAAGCCGGCAAAGCGAACGAGCGAAGAATTACTTGTTGATATGTTATCGATGCATCGATATATGCCGATAAGTTTCCGCGATAGCAGTTGACAAAACACTTGAGTACCTAAGATGAGATAAAGCAATGTTTTTTTTTAGCTTAGTTAATAAACAACTAACAACACTAATGCGGAAAATAAATTACTTATTAAAACAACTCATTAAATATTGTGCATGTATCGATAACTAAATGCATAGCTACTTTTTGTACTGCTGCAAGCAGTTCAGTGCAGTGGTACGCAAACGAATGTAGTTGCATTGCTAAAAAGCTGCTAAGTGTTAATTAAAGCTATAAACTGAAATAAAACAAAAGCAGCTATTTTTTATAACTAATCAGAAAATTTTATTTTTACACTGTTATTTACTTATATATTGTTTTGGTTGCGTCTCACTGTTTTTTTTTTCGAAATAAAATGCTAAGATACACTTCTTATAAAGCTGATTGCTATAAAACGTATATGTGCACTACTTGTACTGCTTGGTGGTGTTGTTCAAGCAGCTCAGCGGTTGACAAATAGCACTGCTTGTGTTTGTACTAGGAATTTTTAACATGAACAACATTTTTTTTAACAGCGCGAAAGAGAGAATTCGTTATGCTATGCCACAGCAGCTTGTAACTGACTTTTAAAAAGATTTTACGATTTTTTAAAACATATATAATGCAAATTTATAAACAAACAAAATATGTAAAATAGTTGAACTTTCATTTATATATTTTTAAGAACAACTTTTTACCAACTAAACTTAAAAAATAAACATATTTTATTTAGCAGCACAAAAGAGAGCACTCTGTTAGAAATTAAATACATGTTGCATGTTGTACACATTGTTTAAATGTTTTTAAAACAAAGTCGCGCCTGGAAAATGCAAAATTTAAAAAATATTGCTACCAAAACGACATAACATATTCTAGAATCGAAAAATTATTTTTGAAATGGGCTCGCACTTTTTGTAGACAACTGATTTATAGTATTTATTAGGGCTTTGGGATTTATTAATCTTTTTAGCATGTGTTAAGTTGGATTGGAAAAATCTTCACACCTATTATTCTTGCCAGATTCGTATAATATTAGGGTCAATATTCAAATTAGGCGCCTCTCAATAAAAATATAATAGTTTAAGTTAAGACACGGATATATTTCTTTATCATTTCACGGAAGGCATTGATAAAAAAATAAGGTTAAATATCTAAAGTATAAAAATATCATATTTTTAAGTTCTCGTTGTAATAATGTGACCAACTTTGCAAAGCCATAACCAAACCACAACCAATATCAGGTTGAAATTAAATACATGGATACAAATTTATGATTTCTGGTAATGAAATCGTGACTAAATAAAGTGCTATAAGCTTTTTATGCCAGCATACGAATGCCTTTCTTTCTTTCTTAAGTTAAGTCTTAAATATCTTGTTTTAAGTTTTAATTATTACAATTTCAAGTCCATTCTAAAAAATAAAAATCTTGTAACCTAAAATAAGACGGCGAAAAATCTAAAATCGTGAGCAAAATCAGAATTTAACAAGCTAGAAATACATTTTAAGAACAAATTGTTTTCATTTGCAGAACGATAGAACTGTTAGAAATTATGAGACCAAAAATTCCTAAGGGTCAGAATGTTTAAGATTTAAATAACATTTTTTAGCATTACTTATTATATATTATTTACTTTTTTACATAGAAGAAACTTATTCTATAAATTAACGTCTGTTAATACGCAATGCACTACACAATATAATTTTCTCACGAAACGAAAATCGAAAAAAATCTGAAGTTTGAAATACATCTCAAAATTAACAGCCTTTTGTCGATAGCTCGCATGTTAAGCAACTAGCAATATCGATATTATTTTTTACGTATGTACACACTGCTCTGTTAAACTCCCACTCACCAAATGTAAACGCTCTCTGCGCATGCTCTTCTTAGTGCTGTTAATTTTTCCCCAAAATGTTAACATTTAATGTTGTCTGCAAAGTTTTGCTTTTGCAGTCATTCAATGATTTGAGTTGTGACCGGAGCGTCTGTGTTTTGGTGCGTTTTCCGCGTTGAAGCTTTTTCGTCGTGTCGTCGTCGTCGTGTGTACGTGTGTGCGCCTGCGTCTGTGTGCGTATGCGTTTATTGTTTTTTTTTTTCGGCGGTATTTAGCGAAATTATATATACACACACACACACCCATACATACATAGCAACGTGTGTAGGTGTGCTATGTACGTGCATAGTTTTTTTTATTGAGTCGCGTGCATTAAACAAAAATAAAGTCAAAATAAGTTTGTGCATGTGTATGTGCTTTTTTTTATTTGTTTGTGTTTGAAGCGTAAGCAATCATTTTTACAACAACAAAGTATATAAAATGAAAAAAAGAAAGAATGTACAAGAAAACGCAGCGGCAAAGTAAAAGCAGAAATTGAGAGTTGTTTTTGTTTGTTTGCCGTGTGTGTGTGTCTCTTTTCAACAACGTTAGAAACAAAACAAGAGCAGCAGCAGCAACAAAAACAACAACAACAACACAACAACAACACAACACCTACGCGCTGCTCTCCCGCACCCGCACCGGCACCCAACCCTAAAGTTTCCACAGCCGCCTGCCGCAGCATCGCTGCCGCCTTGCTATCTCTCTCTCTTGTGTTTGGCATGCCGTTGCTTTCTATGGCATGCCTACAACAACTCACACCTCTCCCTCCCCCTACACACACACACACACAATTGGCGCCGTTTTGCAATTGTCTCGCTCTCTGTCGTTGTATTTGTTGTTGTTTGTGCTTGGTTTAATTTGAATTTTTGTTGTTGTTTAATCTTTTGGCTGCATAGCAAATGAAAAAATAGAGGAACAAACAAAAAAAAAATTTGAATGAAAATTTCTCCACTTCCTGTGTGCGGTTTTTATTTGAATTTTTTATACATGCTGCTTTTTGTGTATTGGCAATTAATTAATATACATATATACATATGTGCATATATATTTTTTTTCGAGTTTTATGTTTTATGTGTGCAAAAAAATGCGTTAACTTGCATTTATATTGTTGCTTGGCTGCTAAACCCAATACACTTTAAGGCCCAAACATAAAAAAAAAACTTGTCCCAAATTCACGTTGAAATAACAAAAACAAAAAAAAAAAAACTCGTTTTATAAGCTTTTTGTGGGCTTGTTTTGTTTTTTTTTTTTATTTCTTTTAATTTTTGTTTTATTATTATGAGCTCTGTTGAGCCAAGCTTGACTCTATTTGGTAGTGGGCGAGGGTGCAGCGGAGGGAGCAGCATTTCAGCTCGTGCTCCATTTTATTTTTGCTGAAAGTTGCGCTCATGAGGGAGACAACTTGACATATTTGGAAAATGCGAAAGTTTAGCCAATATAAATGATATATGTAGGTATGTACATATGTACAATAAACATTTTTCAAGCAATTTGCGGTAACCACAAAAAAAAAAGACACTACGCGGGTTGCCTTAAATATTTTGCGCATAGAAAAACAAAAGAAAAATATTTCCATCAAAATCTTTCATTAAAATTGATTTAGATTGAATAGAAAGCCATCAACATGCCACAAACATTTTCACAAGCTATAAAAAAATATTTTTTTAAAAGCTTTGACAATGGTCAATAAATTTTCCTAAAAGCGGTGTCCTGTGTGACCGGTTCCCATCAAGTTAGCTAAGTTGCCTACAATTTTTTAGGACTATTAGTAGTAAGTTGAAGCTCTAGAAACTTTCATCTTGAACGCATTAGCCGCTCCTCAAAAATCATTAATATAAATCTTTTAATGTGGTACAAAAATTCCCAAAGGAACTAATTATTCAGAGCTTCAGTATGCCAATATTTGAGAATAATTCGATTTCCTCAGCTCATGGGATACTTTCAGATGCACTCAAAATATGGAATTGAATGTCTCAATATTACGATCAGCTATATGACCATATTTTACAATCAGTTTAAGCTCTGAAATCATATTATTTTTGGATGACCATCTCCAAACTCGTTGCTGAAATTTGAATTCTCAAAATCGGTGAACTGTGGTTTTTCGTTGAAACGAATTTTAACCCGTAAGCATTCTGTTAGTGAAACAAATATCTCTTTCAATTCACTTTTAAGCCAAAAGTAATCAATAGATGTACCAGAAACATTCCTAAGACCGTTGAAAATCAACTTTTGAGCGTCGTGTTTTTTATGAGATAACAATTTTTATCTAAGGCCAAACTTTCTAAAGATTTCTTGTAAAACTTTGGTTACATCGATTAATGTACCAGAAACATTCCTAAGACCGTTGAAAATCAACTTTTGAGCGTCGTGTTTTTTATGAGATAACAATTTTTATCTAAAGCTAAACCTTCTGAAGATTTCTGGTAAATCTTTTATTACATCGATTAATGTATCAGAAACTTTCCTAAGAGCGTTGTAAATCAACTTTTGATAACAATTTTTATCTACGGCTAAACCTTCTGAAGATTTCTTGTAAAACTTTGATTACATCGATTAATGTACCAGAAACTTTCCGAAGAGCGATGTAAATCAACTTTTGATCGTCGGGTTTTACATGAGATAACAATTTTTATCTAAAGCTAAACCTTCTGAAGATTTCTGGTAAATCTTTTATTACATCGATTAATGTACCAGAAACTTTCCTAAGAGCGTTGTAAATCAACTTTTGATAACAATTTTTATCTACGGCTAAACCTTCTGAAGATTTCTTGTAAAACTTTGATTACATCGATTAATGTACCAGAAACTTTCCGAAAAGCGTTGCAAATAAACTTTTGACCGTCGGGATTTTCATGAGCTAACAATTTTTATCTACGGCTAAACCTTCTGAAGATTTCTGGTAAATCTTTTATTACATCGTTTAATGTACTAGAAACTTTCCGAAGAGCGTTGTAAATCAACTTTTGATCGTCGGGTTTTACATGAGATAACAATTTTTATCTAAAGCTAAACCTTCTGAAGATTTCTAATAAAACTTTGATTACATCGATTAAGGTACCAGAAACTTTCCTAAGCGCGTTGTAAATAACTTTTGATAACAATTTTTATCTACGGCTAAACCTTCTCAAGATTTCTTGTAAAATTTTGGTTACATCAATTAATGTACCAGAAACTTTCCGAAGAGCGTTGTAAATAAACTTTTGACCGTCGGGTTTTTCATGAGCTAACAATTTTTATCTACGGCTAAACCTTCTGAAGATTTCTGGTAAATCTTTTATTACATCGATTAATGTATCAGAAACTTTCCTAAGAGCGTTGTAAATCAACTTTTGATAACAAATTTTATCTACGGCTAAACCTTCTCAAGATTTCTTGTAAAACTTTGGTTACATCAATTAATGTACCAGAAACTTTCTGAAGAGCGTTGTAAATAAACTTTTGACCGTCGGGTTTTACATGAGATAAAAATTTTTAACTAAAGCTAAACCTTCTGAAGATTTCTGGTAAATCTTTTATTACATCGATTAATGTACCAGAAACTTTCCGAAGAGCGTTGTAAATAAACTTTTGATCGTCGGGTTTTTCATGAGATAACAATTTTTATCTAAAGCTAAACCTTCTTAAGATTTCTAATAAAACTTTGATTACATCGATTAATGTATCAGAAACTTTCCGAAGAGCGTTGTAAATCAACTTTTAATCGTCGGGTTTTTCATGAGATAACAATTTTTATCTAAAGCTAAACCTTCTTAAGATTTCTAATAAAACTTTGATTACATCGATTAATGTACCAGAAACTTTCCTAAGAGCGTTGTAAATCAACTTTTGATAACAATTTTTATCTACGGCTAAACCTTCTCAAGATTTCTTGTAAAACTTTGGTTACATCGACTAATGTACCAGAAACTTTCCGAAGAGCGTTGTAAATAAACTTTTGACCGTCGTGTTTTTTATGAGATAACAATTTTTATCTAAGGCCAAACTTTCTCAAGATTTCTTCTAAAACTTTGGTTACATCGATTAATGTACCAGAAACTTTCCGAAGAGCGTTGTAAATCAACTTTTAATTGTCGGGTTTTACATGAGATAACAATTTTTATCTACGGCTAAACCTTCTCAAGATTTCTTGTAAAATTTTGGTTACATCAATTAATGTACCAGAAACTTTCCTAAGAGCGTTGTAAATCAACTTTTGATAACAATTTTTATCTACGGCTAAACCTTCTCAAGATTTCTTGTAAAATTTTGGTTACATCAATTAATGTACTAGAAACTTTCTGAAGAGCGTTGTAAATAAACTTTTGACCGTCGGGTTTTACATGAGCTAACAATTTTTATCTACGGCTAAACCTTCTGAAGATTTCTGGTAAATCTTTTATTGCATCAATTAATGTACCAGAACTTTCTGAAGAGCGTTGTAAATAAACTTTTGACCGTCGTGTTTTTTATGAGATAACAATTTTTATCTAAGGCCAAACTTTCTCAAGATTTCTTCTAAAACTTTGGTTACATCGATTAATGTACCAGAAACTTTCCGAAGAGCGTTGTAAATCAACTTTTAATTGTCGGGTTTTACATGAGATAACAATTTTTATCTACGGCTAAACCTTCTCAAGATTTCTTGTAAAATTTTGGTTACATCAATTAATGTACCAGAAACTTTCCTAAGAGCGTTGTAAATCAACTTTTGATAACAATTTTTATCTACGGCTAAACCTTCTCAAGATTTCTTGTAAAATTTTGGTTACATCAATTAATGTACTAGAAACTTTCTGAAGAGCGTTGTAAATAAACTTTTGACCGTCGGGTTTTACATGAGCTAACAATTTTTATCTACGGCTAAACCTTCTGAAGATTTCTGGTAAATCTTTTATTGCATCAATTAATGTACCAGAACTTTCTGAAGAGCGTTGTAAATAAACTTTTACATGAGATAACAATTTTTATCTACGGCTAAACCTTCTCAAGATTTCTAATAAAACTTTGATTACATCGATTAATGTACCAGAAACTTTCCTAAGAGCGTTGTAAATCAACTTTTGATAACAATTTTTATCTACGGCTAAACCTTCTCAAGATTTCTTGTAAAACTTTGGTTACATTAATTAAAGTACCAGAAACTTTCCGAAGAGCGTTGTAAATCAACTTTTAATCGTCGGGTTTTTCATGAGCTAACAACTTTTATCTACGGCTAAACCTTCTGAAGATTTCTGGTAAAACTTTGATTATATCGAAGATTGTTGTTTCTGACGAGACTATGAAGAATTCACAAACAAGTTTCGTTGTAGTTTAAAAAAATTTACGAATTATTCTGGTAACATAAGAACTGCCCTTTCTTGGAATATAAAATGTATCTTTTCATTGCATTTTAATCCAAAAGTAATCCGTCAAAGTCGGTTCTTTCACGATATTATAATTTTTATCTAAATCAAAAACTTCTGGTACAAAGTTAATTACATCGAGGTTTGATTTTTTCACAATGAATTATATCATCATTGTCCTTTCTTAAAAAAATTAAGTACAACCCTCGCAAGCAACTAACTTTAACTTGTTCACTATTTTTCTTTGCTATTGGATATGCAGCTTGGCAACTAAGTTGAAGGCCTTCTGCATAGCCACAGCAACAAATATATGTATATGTACATATAAGTATGTATTTATGTACATATTTGTATGTGTATGGCTTGTGTTGTTTACAAGCCAATGTTAATAACAATATGGCCAAAAGCAGCAGCAACAATAACAATAAGCAAAGGCAACAAAAATAGCCCTAAAGTCAGCTTTTGCCTGGCTTCAAACTGGTTTTAGTTTTGCATTTAAACACACACAGATACGCCGCCAGCGTGCGTGTGTGCGTGAGAGTTTGTAGCTGTGTTAAATATAAGGCATAAAGCGCAACAGTAACTGGCTCAGAGCTTTTGGTTACGATGACGTCAGCAGCAGCGAAACATATAAACAAAGAAACATTCAAATTGGCCGTTAAATAAATGCAATCAATAAGCATTAATGTTAATGTATATATGGGTTGGTAGTTGTAGGGCCTAAAGCGTATACATACATGTGTACATAGAAACAAAACGCAAAAGCAACAACAATAAATAGTTATAAAAACGAAAGCTTGAAGCTCAGCTTAAAGCAAACGGACGGCGCGCAGTCGCAGAAACCATAAGAAATAGCCAACAGCAGAAGAAGAGGAAAAAGAAGCAAACAAAAGACAACAAAAATAATAACAACAACAAGCAGTCAAAGAAACAGAGAGGGAGAGAGAGAGAAACAGTGTTGCCATTTATGCTTTTTTCTCGCAAGATCTAGCTTAAGTCTGAGTGCGCGAAAATATTTAAAACTGGAAATTATAGCTTATTTAAAAAAATTTTTACTATTTACAATTTTTTTTGTTTTTGTATATTTTTACACATAAAAATTTAATAGCATGTAAAGTTAATCATAAAGTATCGATGCTTATGCATCTATACAGCAAATTACAGGGCCGGTCCGTCGAGAGCTAAGTACAGGCCTGTTGATGACTGTCGTCGGGCCCTAAGCCCACAACTTTTTTCCGAAGAATTTACTTTCTGTCGCCATAAAACAGCTTCTCTAGTTTGATCAGATCATCATCATCATCATGTTAGAGCGAATTTATTGTACCATTTGAAATTGTTTTTGCAAAGAAAAACTGTTCTCCAACTTAATTCAATTTTTATAGTTACCTCTATATTATAGATAGTGCTCCTATATATTTTGTTTCTTCATTTAATAAGATAGTAAAGATAGCTTTCAAAACGCATTCAAACTGAAAGATAATCAGATGTATGATCAGATTTGTTTCTTTAACACATAGCCAGCAACAATCATGGTCTAGTAGGGTATACACAAAATTTAATAGCTCGCTTTAGTTTCTTAAAAAATTTAACTATTTTCCTGTGTAACTTTGTTTGTTTTTTTCGCTGGCAATACTGTGGAGAGAGAGAGACAGCGAGCAGTTTAAGCCACTCAAAGACTGCGCTCTCTGATACTCACACACCTGTGTATTAAAGCATAACAAACCAAAGCTGAGCTTGAACCACGCTTACCCTCTCTTTCTACTCTCTCCAAACACAGGCGTGCACCATGGACCAGCTTGGTGTGACCAAAGTTAATGTGAAGAATTACAAGTAAAAAAAATTGTATATTATATAAAAAAAAAATAATAATAATAACAAAACAAAGTAAAAAATACAATGCATTTTATACAAAAAACAAAAACTACTACTTTTGAAAAATGCCTAAAATCATAAAATTTATAAAAATGCTTTAAAGGCATTTAGGCATTTTTTTTTTCAACCAAAACCATAATCAATCATCAGCAAAAAAGCAAAAGTTTTTGCTTTACAAAAAAAAAAGAAGCAAAATCAACGCTTCTTCAGCATCCACAACAACAGCAACAACAACAACCGCTGCCGCTGCAACAGTTAACCGTTATAGCAAGCCCAGTCAACAACGGCAACAAAATGTTGTACAACATAAGCAAAGCAACAACAAGAATTCGACTTAAAAGGCCGCAAACGTCATTACAACAACAAAATGGAATATTAAAAGAACAACAGCTGCGTCATCAACATCATTATCATCATCATCAAAAGCGACAACAACAACATCATCAGCATTATTGCTTCTTCTGGTGTTTAACATTTATAGTCATACTTTGCGCACAGGTAAGTTCTTCATTAAAAAGAAATTATAAAAAAAAAAAATATTTAGATAAAAAATGTTTTTAGTTTTATTTCAATTTGCAATCTATTCTAGCATAGTTTTATGCAATTTAGATTTCTTGGTGCTTCTACATTCCAAATAGCGTTGGTTTGAGGATTCAGATAATAGTGAGATAAATTAGGAAGAAACCTAACGAGGATTGCATTTTGTTCTCTGCTTTTGTTTGTCTTTCAAAGCTCTCAGAGCTAGATTTTTATCTTTACTATTTTCCGTTTGTACTTGTTTTTAAAAAGCTTTTCTTTCTTAATATCTTCTGTCCCTTATTTAAACCATAAAAAAAAGAGAGCATATAAAATTAAACAAAAAATATTTGAAAGATTTTGATTTTTAAATGTCGAACACAATCTCATATCTTAAGGCCCCCCAAAAAAATGTGAGATGTCATAGTTCTTGTATAATCAGATTCTACAATAGCCATGTAACCCGCTGGCTACGAGCTAAGGTTGCCTATAACAATGACTGCGAGCTTTTGTTTCCTCATCATTACTAAAATATAGATAATTGCGAATAATAGCAAATATTTTTTGTGAGATATAATATTTGCTTTATCAGAATAATATTTGCCTTGTCATGAGAGGAGAGGTCGAGTAGTAGCTTATTACAGTCTGAAGGCCTATATTGCTCTGGTTTACAAGCCTTTTATTATTTATAATTGATTTTTACTTAATAATTACATATAAATAAATGGTAGAATATCAGATTGAGCATCATAATTATACCCTGTATCGGGTCAAGTATAGCGCAAAAAAGTAGGCGTGGCAGATCATAAGTCCTGGTTGCCCATATGAGTAACTAGTTCTCAGAGACCATAAAAGGTAAAAAGACAAAATTTTACCGAAAGATATCTTCTAAAATAATCTCCCAATCTCCATTCAATTTGATATTTGGATTTATTTGGCGAGTTCCGTCCAAATTGTACTACATTGATAAAAAAAACGGTCTGATTTCAAGATCTTTGACCAAATGATGACGAAAGTAGTGAATTTTTTGCAATTTTTTGTTGTCAGTTTAAGAATGCCATTCTTGAATTAAGATTTTTGTACAATAAAGGCCCATACGCAGTTCGAAAAATTTTCGCACGGAATGAGACAAAACTTTATATAAAAAAAAATCCCAAATACGGGCCTTAGGCTCGAAAAATCCAAGAATTTAAATCTTATTTCAAGGTTTTTGGGTCTTATTTTAAGAATTATGGTCTCATTTTAAGAATTAAAATTAAGAATGCTAAATTCTTAATTTAAGAATTTATTTTTTTTATCAGTGTACTATATCATATAGTTGCCATGTAACTCGAAACCAATATTGGCCATATCTCCGTCAGTTAACAAACTTTTTTCATTAAATTTTGGAATTTTTAAGGCAAATATATATGTGCCGAGTTTGGTTTGAAACAGAATATTATATCATCTGTGTGGCACGTTGCCCGAAATCGGTTTTGTCTATAACTCTGTTATTTATCAAAATTTTTTTTTTTTTTTAAATTTAACATGCCGGAAAATATCTATATATGTAATATCTAGAAAATAGATAGGTACTGAGTTTAGTGCCAATCGGACTACTGTATCATACACTGATCATATAAGCCGGAATCGGTTTTGGTCACAACTTCCACTGTTCGAAAATGAAGTTTTTCAATTCGATATCTTGCCTCATACCCCGTAGGTAAACCCTTCTTTGAAGAACTGGGATATATAGTGCTCAGTCAGTAGCCTAACTAACCGAACCTAACCTACCCCCAAGATATACTTATACAAGGTAGATTAATACCAATTTTAGTGAGAGCAAGAAAAAGCGAGAGAGTGAAACAAACCAAAATCGTAGCTGTTGCTCACACCTGTACAAATATAAACAACCCTCCTTATGCGCTGTCGCAACGTAACTAAAAATTGGTAACTTTCGTTGAGAGCCTTCGGCGGGAGTATGCTACCTTAAATAAGTAAGTATACCTTGACCTACCCCTAAGAAAAATTTCGGCGCTTACATTAACAATCGTTCAACACAGTCAGACGCTTTATTGTCTAGCATTCTACACTAATTATTAAGTTCAAATACAAGACTTTAAAATTAAAAACGAATGGTATAGATTTACCGTCAGATAAATTTTACGAGAAACTGAACATAAAGAGGAAAAATAGTGGCATCTAGTAATTTAAATAAAATAGTAGTAAGCTCAACCAATATAAAAATAGTTTGATGGGTAGCAAAAATATGTAAAGGGTCATCAATCTAGAGGTTTTTTTTTATAATAAATAAAAAAACCACGATGCAAGTTCTTTATACATCTCACGAACATGCCCTTTTAGAATACTGCTCCTGGATTTTACTGTCTCTATCAGGAAAGCACACATATTCGACTGCTTCCTTATTTCGACAAACTTTGCCTTATAAAATATGCTTGCCTCCTGCAAAAAATCTTACTCGGTCTTATTGACTAACCCAACAAAATTTTTATTAAATTTGCTCTTGTGACTTGTAGAGGAACTCTTATTTTCGCCCCAGAGCATTACAATTTTGTTTGTTGACTCTCTTTCTCTTTCAGTATCTTTGTCAGTCACCCATTTGGTCTACAGTGCTCCTTTGGTTTTTTTTAAACCCTGTACCTATAGGTACAAAGGGTATACTAGACTTGTGCAACGTATGTAACGGACAGAAGGAGACGTGGCAGACCCCAAGTCCTTTATACCAAAATGCTTATCATAAGCTCGGGTAGCGAATCAGCCATGTCCGTCCGTCCGTCTGTCCGTCCGTATGAACGCCTAGATCTCGGAGATTATAAGAGCTAGAGACACGAAACTTTACCAGCAGGTGCGCATATTTCCTGGAAAGATGAAGTTTGTTGAATCATGTCAATATCTTCCCCCGTTCCTCCGCAGTAGAGTTTCGCGGTTTTTAGCCACACCGTTTAGTATTTTCATCTGAAACAGAGCGATGCGTTGTGGTGACATGCATCTGTGTGTATAAAATTAACAAAATCGGACAAATACAGCAAAAGTTATAGTCAAAAATATACAAATTTCACCACCCTTGCCTATAAACTGCGTCAATATTTGACTCCTCGTAACTATGGTTACAAGTGACCCAGAATCACAATCACACAAGTAATCTAATTCATGTGGCTCTAATGAACAAATCCACATCCAAATTTTATCGATGCGGTCCCCCCACCCCCCGCAATCGATTTACCGTGTTTTTCCCACACCCCTCAACATATCAACTTTAAACTTCCCCCATGTACTTTAAATAAATTCTTCGACGTAATATTTGAGTTTCATCAAAATCGGTAATAATTTAGGGAACTTATAGGTATAAATATCGAATTTAACCAAAAAAAAAAATTCCAATTGGAAAGTTCTTAGAAGGAATATGCAGGAAAAAATTTTTTCGAGACAAAAGGTACAGGGTATTCCACTGTCGGGCACCGCCTCGACTGTACCACATTTTTTTCTTATTATAAGGATCGATTTTTATTTCCAATTTCTATTTCCAACTTTGTTATTGTAAAAGAAAAATATATATTAAATAGGACAAAACTAAGATCCTTTGTGTCAATTCGGATATCGGAAAACATACGCCTCGACCTCAGATCACAACACTTTGCAATTCTTAAAGAAATTATCTACTTATACGCTGTCTCTCAGAACATCAAAAGCATAGTTTTCTATACGCCGGGAAACTCGGGAAACTTATAGAAAACACAAGCAAGTTCTTGTGCATCTTTGCCAGCTGATCCAACTTGACAGATTCTCTTTCACAAGCTACAGTAACAACTGCTTTGGTATGACCAACAAGAACTATATGTCCAAGATAAATATTCGTAGCTTTGCCGATTTCGAGTATAGAACAAAGCATACCGGGTTCCTATCATCAGCTATGCGCTGCTCTAGCCATATGCTGGAAAAGATTTGCTGACTGCAGTTCTTGAGCTTGATAGCAATCCAGATTTCGTCATGCAGTTGTTGTGAAAATATTTCACTAGCTTTTGAATCTGCATGAATAATTTCGCAAAAATTTCAGCAGCTCTTTCTTGCTGACACTTTTTGTGGCTCCAAATAATTCTAACTCTGCATTTGAAATATAACAACATCCTTATACATATGTACATACATATTTCTCACACTCACTCAACATAAATGAATATGTATTCATTCTGGGTTTGCGTTGTCGGGGTAGCATTGTTTTAATATCTTCTGACTTGGTTTGCATTTAAATATTTCCCATGCTAATTAAATTCAATTATGTGCAAGTATTTCTCATCGTGTTTATTTGCTCTCTGGTTTTTCTCCCATGCGATTCAAACTTATGTTCTTAAGAGCACGAAACTAAGTATTTTTGTATATATTATTTATATATGCTGTTTATATTTGTATGTGTGCATATAGCTTTATAAGACCTTGAAGTATGCACAACTTTTGCATATGCCCGCAGATTTATACAAGTTGTGGCTTGACAAGTCTCATGAATCATTGGGCTGACTCTTAAGTAAGTGGGACAAGTCGTGAGAGAGCTACTAAACCGACAAGTTATGGAAGTTGAAACTATGCATATACATGCTTATATACTTATAAATGTTTCACTAATCAGTTAAACTGAATTTCAATTTGTTGTTGCCTCAAATTGGCAAACTTTCAAGCTAAAGTTTATACATACTATAAGCTTATATACTATATTGTATACAGCAAAAAACCCAACAAAAAATATCAGTTTTGCATCTCTGTCAAGTAAATTTATATTTAATTTTAAACTTAACTCAAGGCAGGTAAAAAACAAAAAACTGTCACTGCACGTACAAAATTTATGCCACACAATTTTTATAGCTTTATTTTTTTCTGGTGTTTTATTTTATTTTGCGGCTGGCACGTTTTAAAAACTTCCTTATGATTATATCTATGTTTCTTTTAAAGCCATAACTAAGAGAAACCGGCATTTTATAGGATCTCTTTTTGATTAAAATGGGGGGAGTCTAAAAAAAAAAATATGAGTGTGTTCGTTTTTTTGCCCTTTTTTTGTGAAACTTATTAATTTGTTAATGCAATTGAATCAGCTGGTAGAATCAGCTGTTTTTGCAGCTGATAGCTCATTTAAACGGAATTTTTTCTTTAAATATAATATGATGAATTTGCTTTCTTTGGGTAATAGAAATTGTTTGAGAATATTCAATATTACTAACAGCAGTTGTCATGAGCAGCTGTTGCAAACAAAATCTTGTAAACAACCATGATCCAGCAACTAGAAGGTAGCGCAATGCACTTTCGTGTCTCTCACAAAAAGAGTGCGCAGGTTCAATTTTTGTATCAAAGCTTCCACAAATGTGTAGACTATCGCGACCAAATTTATGGCAGTTGTATTTTATTTTAGACTTAACATTTGTGTGAAGTTTGATCAAAATTGGTGCACTATTTCGTATAGCTACCATACCGAAATTGAACCACTTTTTTGTGGTACATTTTACAATTGCTTGCATAATGGTGAACAACCATAGTAATATTACTCACTTTTGAAAATTTTTTGCAAGAAGTATAAATTAAACAATTAAAAATTAAATTTTTAAACAATAAATCCGTTAGAGGTATTCGCTAGTTCCAACAAGTGTGGCAATGAGCAACCGTTGCAAACAAAAGCTTGTGAACAAACTTTTTGCATTAGAACTGCATTAATTGAGATTCGATTAATAATAAAGTTTATCGAAATTTGGTTATATATGTGAATATGGGAATCACGTTGTTTGTTATTCGTTAATGCATAAACAAATATTTGCATGTATTATGTGCATATTTGCATTTGCAACAAAGGGTGCTAAGGGTACTGCGTTAAGTATACGAAAATTTAGGTATTATTATAATAAATAATAAAAAAGAACACACTTTTTGAGTCATGCCTGCAGAATTCCATATATATACAAATAAAATTTTGATTGTCTTAAGATCGCTGCTGAATATACAATAATTTCCTCGGTACTGCCTCTGATGCTTTGGGAATTCTTGACTAATGTTATGTTTCATCAAAGCAACAAGCAGCTACATTGCAATTAAAAATGTTGCTAGTTTTTTTATTAAGATGAAGCAGACATGAGAATTTCTACGTTCTACGAGTTTCTAACGATAATGTGAAAATTATTAAGTGTCGGAAATACAGCGCATGTTTTTTTTTTTTTTAAATTTGCTAGGATTTCTCTATAAATATTAGGCGCCCATCTTTTTATGCCGCGAATCAAAATCAATCAGAATGTTATGCATGTGAGATGTGGGTTTTTAGATATCGTATTAAAACGATCTTTTAGTAAATAAAAATATATATTAGTTTGTACCGGTTGACCCCTGGGGAGAGTCACACATAGACTAGGTAGTCCTTAGTGGCAAAATATATATTATACAGAAAACAATTACAAAGTGAATTTTATTCCTAAACGTTCTCTTCAATATCAATAGCTCTCCTGATACTGAACTTCTGACGTCATAATATTCTAGTCTTGTTCAAAATTTTCGTTTGTTCATTATCGTTTTGGAAAATATTTGCTCGCATTTATAAGTTGCACCAAATGTGTGCAAAATGGCATAGGCTAGCATAATTTTTCAAAGTTGGCAAATTCGTAGTAAACGAAAACATCTTGATATCTTCGGTTTTTCACAATTTTTCCCCAATTTCTTAACTTTTAATTATCCGCGTATAACAAACAATATAAGTTGAACCGAGTTCCACACTAGCAGAGCAAAGATGACAAATTCTTAGGAAATGATGCCCAACATATTGATTATCAACTACTTTTTTTCCAAAATTTTTCTACAATTTCTTAAAATTATTCATCTAAAATAGGCTCGAAAATATTTTGAAACGGTAAAGTTTGAAAGTCAATTTTTTCAAAAATTAAAACTTTGTAGTAAATAATGGCAGACATGTTGATATCATAAAAAGATGATTATCTGCTGGTTTTTTATTTCCAAATCTTTGCCCAATTTCTTGAATGTATCCGTCCAAAGTTTTAAAATTAAGCTGAATTTGAAAAATATTCTTTTATGTATTTTCTTAGGTTTAAATCAATGTAAAAATTTTTCAGGCTTTCGAAAACTAACTTTCAAAGCCACTTTCATATTTACTTTTAAAGATGAAAATGCAACTTTCGAACGTATTTAGATTTCTTTAATAAATAATTTTTGATTTGGAAAGAAATTATATTTTTTTAAGTTTTTCAAATAATATGCATTTTGAACTCGCCGTCAAGCTACTATTTGTTTCAAGTTTATGTTTTATATTTTGTACAGTGGTACAGTGGATTTCTTAGAATTAGAGTCACTCGGTGAAGCATTAGTCAAAGGTTGCTAAGCCATGTCCAAGTATTTTCGAAAAGTTAGAAAACTTTGCTAGAATTTTTGGAAACTAACCTTGCTCAGGTTTTGAGAAAAAATGTGGAATTTTATGAAATTTGCTACTAGAACTAATGATATTGTTCCTTCATATTTTAAACCCACATCCAAACATAAACTGTTTTTTGGGAAAAACTGTTCCCTTTACATTTTGTTGATGAAATTTTTCAAAATTCAACCAAAATCCATTAAAACCCAATCCAGCCGTAAATAGTATTCTAAGGGCCTCTCTCATACATATATCGCACTCTTTTTGTGGGCTAGTCACACAACTGCAAAAAACGTGTTTGTATCTGTGTCTGTAGTTTCTGTAATTATTGTTTACATTTTCTAGCTGCTAAAATACAATTGTAGCTCTATTTGGCGATTTTTTAACTTTTTTATTGTCAGCTTGCAATAAAGTTTTTGTTTAATTTTTAAGCAATTACCATAAAATTAAATAAAATACAAATATTTGCTGGGTTCGCCTACAAAGCCGGTACAATCCAGTCCAGTTTGGTACAACCAGTTTAGTTAGTTAATTATGTTAAGTTGAATTTGTTTTGTTTGCTTTGATTTTAATTGTTTACTTTTATAGGATTTTTTTAAATATATATTTATTGTAAATTGGTTTGTTGGATTTTATTGCCGCGAAGCGGCATGAAGTAGATTAATTTAATAGTTAGAAAGAGTATGAAAAGTTCCAAAGCTCTTATCTAAATACATCAATATAAGTCGATTTGCTAATTATCTTCAATATAAATAGTATCTAACCTTTAATTTTTAGCTTAGATTATTTTGTTGATTTGCTAGGTACATATCTCTTTTAACCGCACTAGAGATTTTGGGCATACAACAGAATAATAATAATAAATAATAATATATCTGTTAGATACATTTTTTTAAAGTATCTTTATATATTTTGGTAGACAATTTTTTTTACCAAAAGAAAGAGATTTTAGAAGATAATAGGTAAATGCCAAAAGGTCTACAGATTTCGGGCATTCGACAAAATAAATCTTTTAGATACATTTTTTTAAAAGTATCTTTATATATTTTGGCAGACAGTTCTTTACCAAAAGAAATTGATTTTAGACGATAATAGGTAAATGCTAAAAAGTCTACAGATTTCGGGCATACGACAATATAAATCTATTAGATACATTTTTTTAAAAGTATCTTTATATATTTTGGCAGACAATTCTTTACCAAAAGAAATTGATTTTAGACGATAATAGGTAAATGCCGAAAAGTCTACAGATTTCGGGCATACGACAAAATAAATCTGTTAGATACATTTTTTTAAAAGTATCTTTATATATTTTGGCAGACAATTCTTTACCAAAAGAAATTGATTTTAGACGATAATAGGTAAATGCTAAAAAGTCTACAGATTTCGGGCATACGACAATATAAATCTATTAGATACATTTTTTTTTTAAGTATCTTTATATATTTTGGCAGACAATTCTTTACCAAAAGTAATTGATTTTAGACGATAATAGGTAAATGCTAAAAAGTCTACAGATTTCGGGCATACGACAATATAAATCTATTAGATACATTTTTTTTTTAAAGTATCTCTATATATTTTGGCACTCAATGCTTTACCAAAGGAAATAGCTTTTAGACGATAATAGGTAAATGCCAAAAAGTCTATAGATTTCAGGCATACGACAATATAAATCTATTAGATACATTTTTTTTTAAAGTATCTCTATATATTTTGGCACTCAATGCTTTACCAAAGGAAATAGCTTTTAGACGATAATAGGTAAATGCCAAAAAGTCTATAGATTTCAGGCATACGACAAAATAAATCTATTAGATACATTTTTTAAAATGTATCTTTATTTATTTTAATAAACTATATCGTATAAGACTTGGATTCGAAGCGTAATTAGTTCAAAAACGACATCATATATTTTAGATACATTTTGTACTCATAGTGCTAAACACAACGGCCGGAAAAAACCATAATTTTGTACTCTAAATGCTGCCATTTTTTAATAATAGCTGGTTCAGAATGACATTTGAATTTAAAACTTATATATACATGTAATTAAATAATAAATTTAAACTTTATTTTATGCGATCCATAATATTGAAACTTCAAGAGTATATGAGGTATTGATTAAAAGATACAAAAGTGTAGTTTATATAAATGCGCCAAAAATATTCAATATATATTTCAATTTAATTTTTTTTTTTAACTTCGTTCTTTGCTTGCAACTCTCAAATAAGTATGTATATCATACATTTTATATATATTGGTGTATGTATTTCTTATATTATTTTAACTTGTTTTAAATTTGATAAATCTTGCAAATATTTGCCATTTAGTCACATACAAATATGAGTTTTATATTCTTTGCATAAGCAATTTGCAAAAGTCTTAAAAGTCACGTCTGCCGCTTGTTGTATACCACAAAGTATATACACAGTATTGTGGTAGTGGTAGTAGTAGTTACATAACTAACAGCAGCATGTTTAAACTGTATCTATAAAATATATATCTGCATCTGTATATGTCTGTATCATGTTTGCCGGCAAAAAACTTATTAACTAAATTTAAAATTTTCCAACTAAATGCACTGTACTTGTTGTCATTATTGCCAGTGTCAAATGCAGAGGGGGGTTCCCAATAATATGAAGCATTATTTTTATCCCTTTTGTGGATATTTTTTCGGCATCCGCCCCTGATTGTTTGTAACATGTTTTCCCAAGAAAAATCTAACTAAATAAGCAAAAAAAGATAGAAAGAGGAAAAAGCTAAAAACACAGCTGCCGGCTGCTTTTCATTTCCATTTGCTCTATGTAATAGATATTCTTATTGAACTGTGTGAAGTTTGCAATTTATTTCTGGAAAAATCTGTTCTACTGCTTGAATGTAGCTGTAGCTGTATCTGTATCTTTTACTGCAGCTTGGTAACTGTAGCTATGCAAGTGTTTTGATAGACAACTATTTCGAAGGCTTGCCATTTAACATGTCATCGTAAATTTCAATTTCTTTCTCTTGCGCTCTCTGAGCGTCACAAAAACACACACACTAACATACAGATGAGTGTGATTCTGTATCTGTGTGTGGTGTAGCTCATTTTGGCTTGGCACGTTGACAAACAAGCACGACGTCAATTGGTGCGATCATCAAAATAAATTTAACACACCGTTCGTCTGCTACTACGTCAGATACTTGAACGTATGTCTAGCAAGAGTTTCACGAGATACAAATGCAAAGATACTAGATACAGCCCTCGTGCAACATACACAGAGCAAAATATGTAGCTGTATGAAAGCATTGTTATGTTTTAGAATATTGTCCAAAGGACTTTGAAACCAACTTTTTAGGTATATCGAAATTTATTCGCCTTAGCTAACTACTTTGAAGTGCGCTCTTTATTCTTTTTTTTTTTTATAGAAAATGTATATGAACTATAAGAAGCCCTTATCGTCGTACCTTGTCGCTTATTTCTTGGGGAAAAATGTTTTTGATTTTATTCAAAATAATTTTCATAGTATGTTTTCTTATAGAAAATTTGTATAATTTATGGAAATGGATACCTATTTAATTTTTATTTCAAAAATTAAAACAATTTTTTTTTTTAAATTGGAGTTTTCTTTTTTGAAATTTGAATTTATTTTTATTTGCAATTTTTTTTAATTTAATTTAAACGTCTCTTTTGCAACAATGTGAACAAAAGTAAAACCAAATTTTTTAAATATTTTTTTTTTATTTATTTGAAATCATTTTTTAATTTTTTCGATAATATTAAAAACAACAAAAGTTTTTTTTTTCAAATAATTAAATTAAATTATGCATTTTTAATACAAATTTATTGGTTTACCTTCTACACAAAAAAATTAATTCGAAATTTTTCTTTTTTTATAACCTTTATTAAATTTATAACTTGATGTGACATATTTGTTAAATAATATTTAAAGACTTCAGGTAGAGGCATGTTTCACCCCTTTTTGTGCAGTGTATAGAAATTTAAAGCCAACTAGAAGTTAATATATAATTTTTTTGATATTTTGTATAAATCAAGCGCTAAATTGGCTTTAATTCGATGCTGGCAACAAACAATTAGCCAAGCTAAAATGTTGAGAACAAAAACAAAAAAAAATATAAAATGCAAATTGGGCATCATAAATGCGACGACATGGCATCCAATCTTGGGGGTTGCTTTGAAGTCTGGAACCAGACTCTGGCGAAGGCGTCAACCCAGTCAGGCAATTAGATGCACACACACACACACACTAAAACAATGAGAAGATAAATGTGCTGGCTGATAAGCTCAGCAACGTTTCAAAATCAATGTGGCCAAATTGGATGGGCGGCTGGCGGCTTCAAGTGTTCCATAGAGTACAACGGCACGTGTCTTCAAAAAGCTCTTCGCTTGGCCAAGAAACCGACTCAAAACTTAAGAGTTACGCCAAGATACAGGGACAAAAACACTCGAAGAACAATAATAAACTGGGTACAACATATCGCTGATTAAAATTTGTTTACACGCAGCCAATAACAAAAGTCACACACACAGATACAGCTACAGATAATATGCAATTGGCAAAACAAAAGATACAAAATGGGGTCGTGGTGTAAACTCTACGTGTGCGTGCTTGTATGTGTGTGTGTGTGAGTGTGTGTGACAAGCTTTTTAATTAAATGCAGCAACCCTGGCACAGGGCGACCGACCACACGCTCAGACAATAAACTTGTAATGCAATTGACACCCGGATGACAGTCTGGTAACCCATACAGGCTAACAACAGCAATTTAAGTCTAAGTTTTGCATAAATTAACAACAACGCCTTGACTCTGAGACCCCCAACCCCTTCTGGCCTAAGGGTTGTAGACATATTATACCATACATAAATATGCATATCTAATTATGTTGCAGCCCCTGACTGACTCAACATTTTATGAATCGATCCATTCGCAGTCAGTGCAATTCACTTGTTTCCATTCTAAGATTATCTAGTTTTTAGCTGTCCCAGAACTATAAATTCTTTCGATTCGTAAACTAATGACGGAATCGTGTTTTTTTAAAAATCTTTCTACTTTTACTTTTTCACTACCCATCCATGGCTGCAAATTTTATGGAAATCCTCGGGAACTGTATCCAAAAATTACAAAATTTTAGAGCTTTACCTAGAAGATCCTTTGAAAGCAATTTATTTGAAAACTTTTTATGAAAAAGCTGCAGTCACCACACGTGTAGATTAAAATATACAAATTTTTCTGAACTTTTGTGGATACCACTCACATGGAGGTGTCTGAAAGTAAATCTCAAGTCCACATAGCAGTTGAAATGGTCTCTTTGTTTTGTTCCCTGAATACCGATTCGACTTTGTATTATCCCAAGTGAACTGCTTTGGTAAAGGGTAGTATTCTTAGAAATTATGGTAAGTGCAGGAAATATAGAAAATTAGTGCGAAATAATTTATTTTTATTAATATGATATTCATTTCAATACTTTCTTCTCCAAAATATAACTTAGACGCGATTTTGAGTGCACCAGCGTGGGCTGTATTTTTTTTTTAAAGAAAATACTTATAAAGAGGCTTAAATCGTAGACAAGAATTTTTAATGAATTATATTTTATTTGTTTTCGAAAAATATCACTTTTCCGCCTAATATGGTGTTCGATCTGTTAGCCGATTTTTTCTATAGAGTCTTTAAAAACCAGTTTGCAAAAATTAAAATTGTAAAAGTTGATTTGAAACCAACCTTGGACACTGCATAAGATTGTGGACATGTACGTAACCCTGATCAAACTAGAAAAAGGAATTCGAATATTTTATTCGAACTCATTTTGAAACCACATGTTTGGTGCTCCCAATTTCACCAAAACGAATATTTTATGTGGCTTGAAACCGATTACTTTGTTGCAAAAGCAATTAAACCGAATTGGCAAAATAGATTCAAAGATGTGCGTATTTTAAAATTAAATAATTTTTAAAAATTTCCTTTGATAGTCTTAGATTATATTTATGCCAATTTGAAGTTGGTTATATATTGATAAATATTTTTAAAAATCGTGTTTAATTTCAATCGAAAGGTGTAGAGCTTTGCTAATGAAGAATAAGAGAAATATGAGAAGATAGCGACAGCAAAAAATTGGAATTCGGGAAACGAACAAAATTGAATCGTTTTGGTTGTACGTTTTCTGAAGCACGGCCGAATATGTTTTATTAAGAGATTACAGGGATTACCATTTTAATTAAAAATAATAATAATTCTTTTCAAATGTGCGACAAAAAAGACTTCAAGGGATTTGGATTTGAAATTTTTTTCAAATTTAAAAAGTTACATACGGTCTAAAATGCTGAACTTTAAATTAGAGCTTTGTAAAAGAATCGCTAATGTTATTTAACGCCTTTCGCTTATATGCAAACGAAATCGTTTAGTGTTTTCTGAAACACAACCGAAATTTTTTCAATTGCACTAATGACTTTTTGGAGCGTTTTGTTATTTATAAGTTGGGCATGAAGTACCTAAGTAAATGTATCTAACCAAATGCACATTTATTCTAATTAGTTCGCCTAATGATGTTAACCAGAACACAGTGTATTTGGTTAATGAAGCCAGTGATATAGATAGTTTTCGTGTTTACTAATTGTGTAACAAATAGAACTTCAACAAAAAAAAAAAAAAACAAAAACATTTTAAAACTAACTATTAGCGATATAACTTTGCAGCTGCTCGTTAAAGTCAACAATAGTTATGGTACCTACATGTAATCTAATAATTCGCAGAAAACCTCTAATTAGTTTTTGAATAGCAAGTATTTTGCCTAGTCTTGATTCCCGGAATTTCTAACTTGTGCAATAAATGTTTATTTATATCTATATATAAATCAAGCCTGGGTTCCTGAACAGAAATTACCTATAAATTATACAGCATGTGACTTGTTTTTGCACTTGGATAAAAATAGAGCGCAAATAGAGAAAATTAACTGCATATTGCCGGAAATGCGCCATCAAATGGAAATGTGCAAATGTTTTGGAGAAAGAAAAAAAGACTAAATCAAATGAGACATGCAGACTTTGATGTTCTGCGAAAATATTTAATACCGGCGCAGTTTAAATTATCAACGCCAAAGATGGTACTGCCAGACTTTGAGGCATTGTCGGCGATATGACAGGGAACAGAAGATCGCAGTTGTGTCTAATGTTGGGTATGATTATAGGATTGTGCAAATTTAGGAATACGTTTCAAGTGCACAGTGGTGGTCAAAATTTGAGTAAACATAGTTATATTCAATATTATATTCCTCAATTACTGCTACTCCAAAATTCTGTCTATAAATTTTGATTTTTTGCATGTTTAACATAACATTTTCAATAAATATGTATTTAAAAATATATATAAATTTAAAAGAACTTAAAAAATATACATAACAATTGTATTTAATTAGAAAAAAAATGTCTTTTTAGACTTATATTGCTTGGTAGTGCGACTTTTGGTCTTCCAACGACGTCTCGTGGAGTGCACTCCTTGATCCCACAATTAGAAGATCAATGCGCAGCTTCTTTATTCACGTCTTTCTAAAATAGAGAGCTCTGGTTAAATTTTTGTATGGTAGCCATATAAAATAGTGCACCAATTTTGATGAAACTTCTCATAAATGTGTAGACTAACATGAAATAGATAAAAAGATGGCGTACGTTAAAGTCGGGCGCGGACGACTTTGGGCTACCCAGTATCACCACATTGCAATTAAATCCGGTATATAGCTTCAGAACTCTAAAAGATAGTTATTTGCCAAATTTGGTTACAATATCTTCATAAACACACGAAACAAATCGAATTTTGCACTAAACAAATTTTTTTGACGGATCGGTCCTATTGGGGCTATATGACAAAGTCATCCGATTTGGTACAGTACTTGGGATCAATAAAAAACTTTCGAATGTAAGGTTTGACTACGATATCTTCATAAACAAACGAAATACAACGAATTTTGTACAAAAATCGAATTTTTAGCCGATCGGCCCTATGGAAGGGAGCTATATGATATAGTCAACCGATTTTGATCAAATTTGGTACAGTGCTTGGGACCTATAAAAAACCTTTATAAACAAACGAAATACATCGAATGATATTTTGCAAAAAAAATTTTTGTTTGGCCGATTGGTCCCATGGGAGCTATATGATATAGTCAACCGATTTTTTTAAACAAACGAATTATCCATCTAAAACTATTCGTTTTTTTCGAGGTCCTCTGAAACACCCCTATGGCAGCTATATAATGTAACCCCGATATCGAAAAAACAAAATAAACTTGTCTCCTATGGAATAATAAGGGATCTAATCTGAAATCTAGGCGTTCATACGGACAGACAGACAGACGGACCTGGGTATATCGACTTCTCTAGTCACCCTGATCATACTTTAGGTAACTTTGTGGGGTCTCCGACGTTTCCTTCTGTATGTTACATACATTTTCGGCTTGCACAAACTTAACATACCCTTTGTACCATACGGTACAGGGTATAAACACATAAAAAAAATGGTAAACAAATTTTATTTTTTATTTAAATTTTTACTTTTAAAAATATATCGTCCAAATTTATGTCAGCTGCATTTTGTTTCAGACTAAACATTTGTGTGAAGTTTTATCAAATTTGGTCTACTATTTCATATAGCTACCATATAAAAATTGAACCAGTTTTCTAAGCAGCCGAACTCGTGCATTTCTTTATTTTCGCGACACCTTGTAAAATTCATTGCATCAATGGTTAACCCTATACCCTATACCCAGGTATTGCTGGTTTCAATGATTTCTAAAATCTCTTGTTTTTTTGTTATCAAAATTTAAAGTTTCCAGCATTTTATATAAAAGGCAAAAAATTAAAGGTGTGTCAATAACTTGTGCGCTGACTGTGTCATACACTAGTTGCCATCGAAACGTAATTATTATGCTTAGGGTGGGCTCAGAGTTGCTGAACCACTCGCATACTTTTCATAAAAGTTTGTAACTCAAATTTTTGGCACATACTATTCAAGAATTATTTTTGGATCACGTTTATCATATAAGCGAGACCACTGTGCATTGCTGCGTTTTTAAGAAAAATTCTAGAAAAATATGCAACTGATGAAATTCTTGGGCCAAGCACTATACACACATTTGGGATATCATAAAATTGCTGGCTAGGCTTTTGCTTCCAGCTTTACTCGAACATATTATACAGGACCCGGGGGGCAGACCTACAATACGGCAAAGAGAAAAAATAAATAAAAAGAATAAAAGAAAAACAGAAAACTTACCGCCCGGCATTTTTGTGAGGGTGACTTTTGATGTTCGGGGAAATGTTCAAAACTGTTTCAATGCACACAAACACAAGCCATATACCTACGTACATACAATGTACATACTATGTATATATATATATATATAGTATGTTTATATGTTGTGGCTATATAAAGAGCCGTTTAATATTTAGTTTAATGTAGTAAGTGTAGCATGAATCATACATGTGCATTGTACTATGTGCAAGTACTATCCAACTTTATGTGGCTCCAACTTTGAGGGCAGCATTGGGTATGTGTATGTGTATGTGTGTGTGTGTGTAGATATTTGGCAGAGGGTGTAGTATGTATAGAGTTGGTTTTTGCTACTTCAACATTATTAAAGTCATTAGATGAATCATGTAGAACGTATGTACTGTGTAGCGCCATGTTTGGGTTTATTTTTGGGATGCTTGAATTGCAATTACATGGGGTAGCTGGCTTTATATAATGCAAAGATTTATGCAATAATCGTACAAACGATGTCTTAGTGTTAATTACTTTGGTTATGTGCACTTAAGTCCAACGCGAGGGTAGATTTTGTGCGGATAGCTAAGGAGCTTAACTATTACTTAAGTGAAACTTGAATAATTTGCTAATTTTTTTGGCAGCAAAATATTAACTTTTGAGTAACTAAATGTAAAATACAAATACATTATAACAATTTTTGTAAAATGAAAAAAAAACTAGAATGCGGAACGTTATTAAAAGTTTACAAAATTAATTCTTAAAAAAAATAAAAAATTGCATACAATATATTAAATGATGGAAAAAATATTTTATTTTTTTTTTTAATTATATATAAAAAGTTATAAAAAAAAATGTAATACAGTCGAGGCGTTGCCCGACAGTGTAATACCCTGTACCTATTTTCTGAAAAGAAAAATTTATTCCTGCATATTCCTTCTAAGGACTTTCCAATTGGAAATTATTTTTTTTTTTTACCGATTTTGATGAAACTCGAAAGTTACGTCAAAGAATTTATTTAAAGTATATGGGGTAAGTTTCAAGTTGGTATGTAGAGGAGTGTGGGAGAAAACACGATAAATCGATTGCGGGGGGTGGGGGGACCACATCGATAAAATTTGGATGTGGATTTGTTTATTAGAGCCATTTTTTTTTTTTTTTTTTTTTTTTTCCTCCTATGGGTTCCTCACAAAGAGGTGGGGCACTGCGACCAGGAGATCTTTTGTACCATACTTATTAGAGCCATATGCATCAACTTACTAAAAATTGTGATTCTAGGTAACTTGTAGCCATAATTGCGTAGAGTAAAATATTGACGCAGTTTATGGGCAAGGGGAGGTGAAATTTGCACATTTTTGACTATAGCTTCTGTTGTATTTGTTCGATTTTGTTAATTTTTTACACACAGATGCATGTACGGACGGACGGACATGGCTCAATCGCTACCCGAGGTTATGATAAGCATTTTGGTATAAAGGACTTGGGGTCTGCCACGCCTCCTTCTGGCCGTTACATACATTGCACAAATCTAGTATACCCTTTGTACCTATAGGTACAGGGTATAAATAGTGCATTTTACATTAAAATTAAAACTTAAAAAAAAAAATTATGTACAAAGAAAAAAGGTATATACCAAATACATAGTAATAAAAATAAAAAATTTACTACTAAGAATTGAACACCCGAACCAAATTTAAAAGTTTTTAAGTGCTTATTCTACCAACTTAGCTACTCTTTTACCCATAAGTGTTTGGGGTCTTATGGATACCATCACGCATACGCACAAGTCATAGCTCATTTCGTTACGTGACGATTTTTGTATCATTTCACTATGAACTCCGTAAGAGAACTTTGTTTTTAAAATATTTTACAAACTAAAAAATTTAACCTTCATTAAGTAAATCTACTTTTAATTACGTTTTTTTTTTAATTATTACCAGGAGAAACGATTTTTTGAATTTCGTGGGCTTTGTTACATTAAGCGCCTAAATATGTGCTATTAAAATGTTGCCAGCTTTAAGAATCTATCAAATTTGGTAATAAAAACCTTACAACACTCAAACAGCTTTATAAAGCATATGGTATAGACGAGGGGAGGCTGAAAAGTAATTGGCACAGGAAGAATCACCATCATGGTAGCATAACTAAAACTTTTTAATATAAATTTTAATTAAGTAATATAAATTAGAAAAAAGGTTTGATATAGTTCGTCACGGTCGGCCAACATAAAGAAGTTCACATAGTCCACGCTCTTGTTGTAGATACCTAACGTGAACGTGTATTAAATATATTATATCCTTATTAAGGTATAAAAAAACTGTCTGACAGTTTGATTTTTTATTCTTCCGAAAAAAGGCTATTTTCGAGAATTTTTGTTTACAATGAGCAAAGAGTTTTTCAAAAAACTGTCTTGGCGTATTGAGTTAATGAAGTTTAAAGATTTTATTGAATGGGTGTAATACGATCGTCTTACGAAAATTCCTTTATGCGGACAGCTCTTGCCGCGAGATGATTTATGGGAAATGCTTCTTCATCTGAAATTAATCAGGCGTGCTCCGGAATCCGAATCAGAATAATTTATGCGGATTCGTTTTGAATCCGAATGTTTGGTGCTCCCATTTCCACCAATCCGAATTTTTTATGTGCTTTGAAACCGACTGCTTTGTTGCAAGTGGAATTAAAACGAATCGTCAAAATACACAGAGAAAAATAACGCATGCTAAAATTAAGTTCGAATGAGCTTGATTTTAGAAATTTCAATCTTGTTCAAAAATACTTGCAACAAGAAAATTGTACTTAATACAAGAAAAATATTCTTAATACCAGTATAAAGCATCTTGAAAGAAGTAATAAAATTCTTAAGGTCCCATACACGCTCTTTTGCACACTCTCACTGGCTCTCTGTATAATAAATGTGCTCTCCAACCATAAAGTTCGTTAGAATATGTGAGTGTGAGAGCAGATCGATGCAGTGCGTGGTGCATACGACTGTGAGTTAGAAAGAGAAAGCAACACATTAGAGTTTTTTGTGTGTTTTAATGTAAAATGCTTGTGCAAAAGCATTTCATCATTTGTGTTGCGCGTCTGTAGTGAACGTTTGAAAAAAAATTATGATGCCGGGCTCTTGTGAAATGGAGCAGTTGGAACAATGTGAAGACGAAAGAGCCCTCCAAAATTTAATGGACGAATTTGGGATACCTGAGGTTTTACCATATTTAAAAGGTGAGTTTAAAATAATCTTATATGTATGTATATGCATCAGCTGTGGGCCAGCACCGGTATTTTTTTCAAGTGACGCCAGACGGACAAAATCAAGAAAATAACCAAAGTGTTGTATTGCTTTGATATGAGGGACCTTTGATCCTAAATTTTCTGTTTGTGTGACACATGTTAGTTAATATATTAACGTACATGTGCAAAAAAAAAGTGTCTAAATAAGTGTATTTACATACATACGTACATATATATGTATGTATGTATGAATAAGCAAAAACAGTTTACAACAACAACAAAACAGAATACAACACGCACTATGCGTTTATTGTTGATGTAAGCCAAATTTACGCGTTTGGCTGGCGCCACTTGAAGAATATAACGGTGTGAGCAAGTGATATTTGTGTATGTAATGCAGTAGGCCAGCGCTCACAGTATAAGCACACGCGACATAGGAATACATATGTACATATGTGCATACATATCCGTTCACCGAAATTAAGCAGCATCGGACGCGGTTAGTACTTAGATTGAGGACCGCTTGGGAACACAGCGTTTTGTTGGCATTGTCAACAACTTTTCTATTCGAAAAAGAATGTTTTTATATTATTTAAATAATTGATACTGTAATTCTTGAGCGCCCATTTGGGACTATTTGAATATTTTTTTAATGTATATATATATATATTAACTAGTGTTTATTATAGTTTTAAGTCAATTAATTAAAAAAAAAAATACATATATACATATGTACATACACATGATCATCGTGTCAAAGCAATACAACAACTACAAAACACTGCGTATATTGTGTGAGTTTTATGTGTTCATATGCACATTTGTGTTTTTTTTTGTTTTTTTTTTTTGATTTTCGCATTCATAAACAAGTTTATTAATTTTTCTAACATATGTATAGATTCAAATATAACATTCAGGAGCTTGCGATACATTGAAAAGGAAGACTTATCTGAGGCAGTGCCTCCCATTGGCCTAAGAGCCGAGTTACGGGGAAAGCTTCTCACGTGGAAAAAACTTAAGGTAAGGCGCTGATAAATATAGCAGTCTTTTCCGTTATATATCAATTTCCCTTTTATAGTTTCAAGTAGATGACGAAACAATATCTGTTGCTAGTAAGGTGCAAGGATGGCTTGAAGCAAGCAGCTCATCGCAACAATCAAATAATCAAGGTTATCCCCGACTAGTACTGAAAAGAGTAAGTGCTTCCAAATTGTTGTATTATGTATTATTATGTATGTTATGTGCCAAAAAATTAATTTTAAGCAATTTGATCGCCATTTCCACTTATTTGAAATTGGTAATTTAATTGAGAAAAACGAGTTAAAGAAAATTTCGGAGTTTATAAGCCTACCAATGCATTTGTATCCATTAAATCACAACAAAACATATGTTAGAATTAAGTATATTTAAGTGTATCAAAATGTATTTAATAAAAAAGAAAGTGTTAATAGCTATAAGTAAATATTTATAAGAAAAGCAAAAAATAAATGAAGTACAAACGAACTAGAATCAAAATTGTGTATTCTTAATTTAAGTTTCAACGTTCTCATAAAAAGAATTTTGAAACTCAGTTTTAGACCGTAGCGAAACTTGATGCAAGATGGAATCGTCTTAAATCCAGATTCACTTATCTTGCTTTAAGATATTTTATACTCATTTTAAGTAATTTAAACAACTTAATTCATGTTAAAACATACATGAACTAAGATCTGCGATACTTCCTTCAAGAGCTCTAATACTCGAAATAAGTTTAAAAGTGATCTTGAATTAAGTACGAGTTTCGTGCTATTTTCGAGTTTATTCATTCTAAATAGCAGTATTACGTACTTAAAAAAAATCATACTTAATCTGAGTATCAAGTTCTTAATTTTAACAAATCCGTACTTGGCTAGATATCAAGTTCGAAATGTGGCGTTTTAAGTACGGAATACTTGATTTTTTTTCTCAGTGTAGTATTAAAAAACCACAAATTTTATATTGAAGTCATTTTTTATATATGCCTTGATATTCTTAGATTCTATTTATGCTAACTTTAATTTGCATATTATCTGCTAACTATTTTTAATAATTTTTTTCCTGGCACAACCCAAAAATAGCATATACAAGCCAAACCGAATTCTCGGTTATTATCGGAAATTATCGACAAAAAATTCTGATTCCGGAGCACGCAAAACCGAATCCGAATAAAATTGTTCGGATTGAATTTTTCTGATTCCGGAGCACGCCTGAATAAAAAACTTTTTATTTCAATGCTGCTCGAAGCATTTGATGGTAATAATTTTTACAAAAAAATCAAATTCTGGAAGTCTTAGTAGTTTTGGTCCTTATAATAATTTGTTCGTTCACAAATTAGATTTTTAGATTATGAAGTCGCCTGCCAAAAACTAAATCGGTAGATGCAATAGTTCTTTAGAAAAATGAATTTCGTGATATTCGCGTTTAAAGTAATTAAGTAAAATACCCTTGAGGTTGTCTATAGACATAATAAAATATTAAAATATTTTCTACTGGAACACGCAAGTTCAATTGCTATGACAAACTTGTAAAACCTCACCCAAGCATATTCTACGGATTTGGCTACTTGTGACTCATGGCCTTTTTAAAAACTCAAAGAAAAGAGATTTTTTTTAAATAATATGGACTTTTGTCAAACGAATTTCAATTTTGAGAAGCTTCACTAAATTTTACATTATTTATTGAAGAGCATACAAAAATTTTAAGGAATGGGAGATTAAATTTTAGGGGCAGATTATTTTGAGAAACAAAGGAGTTTTTTTTTTTTCTTTAATACTTATCAGCCTGCCCTCGTTGCAGAGTGCATACTGACATAAAAAATATCTATAATATGTATTTTTATTACTGTTGCCATTGCTGTTTGCTTAATTGAAATTTATTGAGTACGCGTTGCAAGTAGTGGGTTCCTCATTGTAGGAGCACGCCAACTATAGTTTCTCTTATATTGTCTGCCTTGCCTCATCGACCTTTTGTTTTTATTATTATTATTACTTTTTTTTTTTTCTTGCAACTGCAACAACAGACGCTTATGTTCTATGTATGTGTGTGTTGGCATGAGTTATAAAATGTTTTGATTGCAGGATATTGCCCCTTGACTTGATTGTTTGTGATTTACTGCAACAGAGCCAAGATACAAAGACCAACGCCTACTGCAGCTGCATAGCTTTGGCTTTGTTTTGCCAGCAGAACTCTTTAACTCAATGGCTTTGTGGGCGCCAATCATTTTAATTTCATTTTTATAGAACTAAGTAGACCTAAGTACGTCCATGTTGCCGTTGCCGTTTCCGTTTGCCTTAATCTCTTCCTGCCTGCCGCAATCTGCATAATAAGCCTATCCTTGCACTTTGAGTACATTGCTCTTAACGCTGTGGGTAACCTCTGGTTTATGGCTAATTAGTTGCAGTCTAAGATCTTTCACCGACGCAATAGCCATAAGATTGACATGTGAAAGCTTATTGCACCTAATGGATAAATAATATTGGGGCGTGGGCTGTCTGCCTGCCTGCCAGGCCTGTCTTTTCGCTACAAATATTAACGCATCTGTCAGTTAATTTTGCAGCTGTCCTTCAGTCGCAACGAATTGACAACTTGTCAGAATTTGCAACATGCTTGACAGCAGTTAGCAAAAAAGATATTTCAACTCGAGTAAGTTCTGCAAACTCAATGCATTTACTTAATTAAATTGAGCTGTGAGCTATTTGTTCTCGTTGTACTCGTTCGAGAACACACATAATACTCATAGAAACTCACATGGTTTTCAATAGCCCTGAGCATGTGCATACGCGTGTGTCCATATATGTGCTATATGTACGAAACAATGTAGGTCGGCTGCATAGAAATGCTTATTCTTAAATAAATTGCCATATTTCTGAAAAAAACCAGAATACTTGAAGATAGTTTTGCAAATAGAGCCACAAACCCGCATTTAAGTGGGAGTCGAATTAACGACATATAGGTATCGATTTTTTAATACATATTAATAATTACAATACAAAATTTTAAATTGTCGTCGGAATTTTTTAATAAAAATCTATTATACCGAAACTTGTTGTAGTACGCTCTCATAGAATATCGCGGTCTTAGTCCAACTCTTCAGAGATCCACTCGAAATTATAAGAAACTATAGCTGCGAGTGGATCTCATGTTAGCTCAAACTCGTGAGGGGATACTATTTTTATACCCTGTACCTATAGGTACAAAGGGTATACTAGATTTGTGCAATGTATGTAACGGACAGAAGGAGGCGTGGCAGACTCCAAGTCCTTTATACCAAAATGCTGATCATAACCTCGGGTAGCGATTGAGCCATGTCCGGTCGTCCGTCTGTCCGTCCCTAGATCTCGGAGACTATAAGAGCTAAAGACACGAAACTTTACCAGCTGGTGCGCATATTTCCTAAGCAGATGAAGTTTGTTGAATCATGTCAATATCTTCCCCCGTTCCCCCGCAGTAGAGTTTCGCGGTTTTTAGCCACACCGTTTAATACTTTCATTTGAAATTTAACAGAGCGATGCGTTGTGGTTACATGCATCTATGTGTAAAAAATGAACAAAATCGGACAAATACAACAGAAGTTATAGTCAAAAATGTGCAAATTTCACCTCCCCTTGCCAATAAACTGCGTCAATATTTGACTCTACGCAATTATGTCTACAAGTGACCTAGAATCTGGCTCTAATGAACAAATCCACATCCATTTATCGATGCGGTCCCCCCACCCCCCGCAATCCATTTACCGTGTTTTCTCCCACACCCCTCAACATACCAACTTGACAATTACCCCGTATACTTTAAATAAGTTCTTTGTTGTAACATTCGAGTTTCATCAAAATGGGTAAAAATTTAGGGAACTTATAGGTATAAATATCGATTTTCACCAAAAAAAAATAAATTCCAATTGGAAAGTTCTTAGATGGAATATGCAGGAAAAATTTTTTTGACTCAAAAGGTACAGGGTATTCCACTGTCGGGCACCGCCTCGACTGTACCACATTTTTTTTATTTAGATTTTCAGCATTCTTGATTTTAATTATTAAAATAAATTCCAAAACTCTTAAAGTAAGACAAAAAAATCGGAATAGTCTTAATTTAAGACTCTTAAATAGACCAAAAATTATTTTAGAAAAACCATAAAGGCTTAAAAAAGAACAAAAAAATTCCCTTTAGTCTTAAAATAGTTTTCAAACTCAAAGAAACCGAAAATTATTAAAAAAAAATAATACAATTGAATGCCTTTAATAAAGAGAACAAATATTGTAAATTATTTTCAGCATTCTCACATTTGAACTTTTTGATTAAAAAACAAAAAATCTTAGGTCATTTCATTCCAGATATTATGCCAATTTTCTTTTGAAATGTGGCAGAAAAATCTTATTAAAACTATCTAAAAACTAGAGTTTGTTCAGTTTTTAGACTATTTAGAGTCTTATTTTAATCTTGAACCCACTTTTCGTAATATTTTTTTTTGTCTTCGTGGCAGTCTTTTCATTCTAATTATTAATTCTTCAAATGAAACAGAAAAATTTGATTTCGATTACGATTTTCGTTGGTTAAGAGGTCTACGTAACTTGGGATATCCCATTTGGGATATTTTAAACTGACAGCAGAAAAAGTTTGGTCATGATTTTATGAACAAAAATTTTAAACTTAGACGGTTGTGTAATAATTTACGTCCAAGTTACAATTAGGATGTAAAATATTTTTACGTAGACACATAAACAAGTAGGGGGTTCCAGCGCTACATGCTTTGTTTATTTATTTAACACAATCTAGGGCAATTTCTTGCCATCAGATATCATTTCATAGCTACATAAACGCTTGGAATACTTTAGAATTTTCTCGTTTTTTCATACATAGCCGTTATATATACATTTTTGAGATGTTGTGAATATAACTTATTAGGGAAAAGTATTTTAGGACAAGCTGCTCATCCTGGTACAGTTGCTATTTTGGTAGGGCCTAAAATAACTTCACCTGGCTCCTAACCAATATAGCTGCAAGTGGGGTAGCTTAAAAAGATAAATTTTTTATAAGAATTTAGTTCCTGACATTTTGCAATGCAACATCGGGGCCTCAGAAGATATGTTTTTAGTTCGGTCTTCTGAAACCTCGGATTGCTATGATAAGTTTTGCTACACCTTCATCACCATGAAAAATGTTCTTTCGGTTTTCTATATAGATACAATCCTAAGCTAAAAACGTCTTTATAATAATGCACTTATATTTCTCCTACTTTGCTTATTTTAAAGAATCAACAATAAAAGTCCTCTTATTATTTTGCTTTAGAAAATCATTGTGCGCCTATTCAACTGTCCTTTGGTGTATAAAATAGCAAATGTCCGCTACATGTCTATCCGAAAAGAGCTACAAAACTATTCGGCTATGTGATCGTATTTGGTTTATGTATTTTGTATTTTCGTGCTTACGCTTTAGGGTGTGAATTTATTTGTAGACTTAATTATTATTTTTTTCTCTCTGTTTCATAGCCAGCGGCGGAAGGAAATGCGTGCATGTAATGCTATGAGGGTGGGGCAGTGTGCAAGTGTGAGGGTGGCGGCGCCCCTCGCTCAATGTTTTTAGTGGTGGGCAGCGGCTGCCGTTGCGCTCACTGAACGTTGACAAACGACCAAATTGACTGAATGACTGACTGACTGACTGACTGACGGTATTGCAAGCAACCCTGCACTTGAGGCCACGCCATTGACCTTGATTTGACCAAAAAAAAAAAAAAAAAAGAAACTGGAAGTAAAAGGAAAAACCTCAACGGCAACTTTAACTCAATCAAAACTGGGGCGCTGAGGGTGGCAGCCAGACAACAGGAAATGAATGCAGTTAAATGTGCACCGCAATGCAGCACAGACAAATCAATTCAATTAGCGTGTGTGTGTGTGTGTGTGTATCTCAAGCTTGACATGGCTGAAACACTTGAGTTGTATACTCTGTGCTTAGTTTAATAATGAGTATATTAAATTAGTTCAAAAGATGTTATCCAGTAGTGTGCTAGAGAACTCTTTGAACCAGGAAGCAGGAAGCCTTGGAAACTTGTAAGCGAACATTGGAAGTCTATGGCGGAAGATTTAGAAACGACAAACAATTTCAGCCCAACAGCCATCTCTTGCGCTTTAAGGCTTTTATCCAAAATGTGTCAGAAATCTTTTTGCAACAAATTTGTACCCAGCTGCAAAGACATTCCAAAAGCTTTGAAGAAGTTATAAAGTGCTTTGCCACTCTCTTGCTCTTTGAGAGCCAGATGTCGCTTTAAAGCTTAAACACAGAGAGAGAGAGAAAGAGAGAGAGAGCTCTGAAAACCTGTTTTAAAAGGTTTTGACAGACGGATTTATATAGAAAAGCAAAAACTAAGGCGAAAACAAACGTCTCGAAATTTCTTATAGAATCCAAAAGAAAATTAGGGGAAAACCGTCTAGAAATTTTTTATATATTCCAAAAGAAAACTAAGGCACAAGCGAGATTTCTCATAGATTCTATTAAGATGACCAGCTATTTTATAAAAGCTCAAGCCCAGAAAGAATCTTCGATTCAGACTAAAATCAAACCAAAACCGAATATCATACCGAATAGAGAACTTAGGATTAAAAAGGTCTAGAGATTTCTGCGAGATTTTTTATAGATTAAGGTGAAATTGAGTTAAATGACAAGTCTTGCTATTGACTTAGTCAAGGTCAAGTTCTTTTTTGAAAAAATATTGTATTAATTGTGTTATTATAATAAATGAATTCCCTTCGGACTGTATTATCTTCATACAAAAATTTGAAGATATTGTACTATATGGTATATGTAAAACAGACTTATCTTTCTATTTATTATTATATTTATAATTGAGCAGACATTCTATTTTTACAAAATAAATCTGAAGGGTGGGTTTGGCTGATACTTCGAAAAAAAAAACTTCTGGAGAAAAGCTACTTTTTGGATGCCATAAAAAAATTGGAATTCGAGTTAAGACATAAAAGAAGAATGGGATAATGGGATATTGCGTGCGAAATTTTTTTGCATTCTGCGTATAGGCCTTAAGATAAACAACATATGGTGTATGTATAGTATAGTATTTTTTTTTTTTATATACTTTAGCTGCAAGGGTATACGAAATTAGTGCAAAAAAAAATATTGGGTAAGACCCGAGCAATCAGTACACCAAAAAAAGACAGCAATATCTTTTGGTCTAAGCTTGTTGCCTTTTTCTTAATAAACAAAAGAGTAAGGAGCCTGAAATTAATTAATTAATCAATTTAACATGGTGGGTTTTATAGTCTAGTGCTTCACTTGCATGCAGATTTTAAACTCTCTTATTTTGCATCATCATTATCATCATCATCATTTCCTTTATCTTCCTCTGGAGCATAGGGCCTCGAATTTTGCATAATATAATATTAAGACGCAATAAAGACCCATAGGGGCAGAATGAAAATTCTAGAAGACTCTCTAAAAATAAGCTAATCATCAAAATTGATTAAGCTTATTTACTTTAGAAATTAAGTAAGCTACAGTGTATATTATAGTCGGACTCTGCCTACTGCAAGCGGGCCAGTTATGTTTTTTTACTCCTTTGATTTTTTTTTTTTTGTTGTTTTGGTCTCTTCAATTATGCTGCCAGTCAGTGTAACACACCCTTACCTCCACCCATTTTGCCCTCTACCTAGCATATTTTCTCGCCGTCTGTTGCACAGTGTAGTAATTTATGCCTCCCTGGTGCATAGTTCAAGCGTTTTGGGCTCATGCAAGTTGCAATGTGTTGCATACTTTGTGGCGCTCGCGCGCTCTCAAGCATGTAAGCAGACACTAAATAACGTTTAGCATAGAAATTGCACTCTTACAGTGCACTGTGGTATGCCACTTGGCCTGGCTTAAGCTGTTTTCATAAACATTTCCTTGACTGTCTGCCAATCTTCCGACGACTTTGAGGCTGACAGTCTTCCAGTCTGCCAGCACAGTCTCCTCCCCGTCTGCTACGTGTTTATATGCATTGTGGCATTTCATAGTCATATAGTCATATAGTCATGACTGTGACTATAATTCCGACTGTAACCGTGACTATGACTCTGACTATGGGCATAGAAACGTGCTAAAGTGCACCAGCAGCAGATGTCGCACCGTAAATTCAATTTCATGCAACTGGAAATTGAATCAGCCAACTTACCGGAGTTTGATTTACTGCAATTCCAAGCTGTCTATGTGCCCCAGTCCCAACAGTTGTTAACTATTATATTTTATTTGACACGTGCATGGCCGAATTGTTACACACTATCGCGTTATTGCTTTATATCGTTTGGTAAAAAACTAAGCCAAAAAAGGTGGGCACGCCAAAGCCTAGATACTCTTGCGTTATCATCAATTTATTATATGTGCTATATAGTGCAATGTTTGATATTAAGTTTCAGACACAACATTAAGAAAAGCAACGTTTCTGGGGCTTACCAATTTGTCAGGCAAAAATGCATGAAGGCAAAAGTGCCAGAGTAACGACGTAAACTACTCTAATAACGGGGTAGAAAGGTGCAAATGTCAGACTAACCACGTAAGCAGGAACAATCAGCTGTTTGCAAGTGTTATATGGCGTATTTTGTTTTTGTTAAATTTTTTTTTATGTAAGAGATTAAGTTAATAAATAATAAATAATAAAAAATGTGGTACAGTCGAGGCGGTGCCCCACAGTGGAATACCCTGTACCTTTTGAGTCAAAAAAATTTTTCCTGCATATTCCATCTAAGAACTTTCCAATTGGAATTTATTTTTTTTTGGTGAAAATCGATATTTATACCTATAAGTTCCCTAAATTTTTACCCATTTTGATGAAACTCGAATGTTACAACAAAGAACTTGTTTAAAGTATACGGGGCAAGTTTCAAGTTGGTATGTTGAGGGGTGTGGGAGAAAACACGGTAAATGGATTGCGGGGGTCGGGGGGACCGCATCGATAAAATTTGGATGTGGATTTGTTCATTAGAGCCACATGAATGAGCTTACCAAAAATTGTGATTCTAGGTCACTTGTAGCCATAATTGCGTAGAGTCAAATATTGACGCAGTTTATTGGCAAGAAGAGATGAAATTTGCACATTTTTGACTATAACTTCTGTTGTATTTGTCCGATTCTGTTCAAAAACCGCGAAACTCTACTGCGGCGGAACGGGGGAAGATATTGACATGATTCAACAAACTTCATCTTCTTAGGAAATATGCGCACCAGCTGGTAAAGTTTCGTGTCTCTAGCTCTTATAGTCTCCGAGATCTAGGCGTTCATACGGACGGACGGACGGACATGGCTCAATCGCTACCCGAGGTTATGATAAGCATTTTGGTATAAAGGTCTTGGGGTCTGCCACGCCTCCTTCTGTCCGTTACATACATTACACAAATCTATGTACCAATAGGTACAGGGTATAAAAATATGTATACGATGGTAGATAGGTAGTTTTGGGTAGTCCTACTTTTTGTAGTTTAGTATCTGGGTCGGGCACAAATACCATTTTTTTTTTAGTGTAAGTTGTACTTTGGGCTTTCTGGTTTTTGCCCGACCAATAATTTAAAATATATAAATATAAATATGTATACTATGGTAGGTATTGCTGAACAGTTTTGGGCAAAAATTCTCTACTTTTCGTAATTATGGGTCTGGGTCGGGCACAAATACCATTTTTTTTTTTAGTGTAAGTTTGGCTTTTTGTCCGACAAGTTGAACATACTTAATGTAAATAATGATATTTTGGCACGAAGAAAAAAATTATATTTTTTAAAAATATTTATGAAAAAAGTAACTATTTTTAATTGCTAAATTTTGGTCTCCGTAAACGTTATTGCCTATCATAAGCGGACTCAGACAAGGTTTTCTGATATTCGAATTTGTCCTTGAATTTGAAATTTGAAGCAAAGAGGTATATTTTTGCAGTTTGTATTGCAAGGCGAAGTTTTTTCGTCTTTGTTTAATTTTTGGCTTGGTAGCCTTACACTGAAATACAACAACAAAAGTTCCTAAGCAAATCTATTACTGCCTAAAAGGGATTTAGCAAACATACCTAAAAAATAAGAAAATCTGAAATTTAGTTTTATAGAATAGTGATATTTTTGAGTAGAAAATTCCAATAATTTTTTTAATAAGACCTGTTTTTAATTTAAATAAAGAAGAAAAATTCTTTTAAAATGTTGAATAGCTTAGTCACAATTAATCAATTGTGAAAATTGTTTTTATTTTAAATAAAGACAATTTTATTAGCGTTTAAATGAATCTTTATCATTAGTTTTAAAAATCGTATTGAACACTTTTTTGTGCCATATTCAGCTAGACCATTTGTTCCAGTTTTCAACTTTGAGAGTTCTAAGCAGACACATAATTTTCCGCGCAGTTCCATAGTAATACATCCCTCAGCCTTTGTGCACAGTGTACCTACATATATAAAAAAACATAGTTGAGGGTAGCCCAAAATCTGTGCGGAGCGTTAATATTTCTTTACGCTTGCATTTTTAACACTTTTTTTTATTGTTGTTATTTTTTGCACGCGTCGCGCCGTCTGCCCTACACTTTTGATGTTACATACCCATTGTCAAACCCATTCCCAGGGGTGGACTCTGAGTCTCAGTTTGAGTCTGACTCTAGGGTTGCTTGTAATCACTTGACGGGCCCGGCAAGCTGTTGCCTTTTGTAGTTTTTCCATACTTTAGCCATTACTCGCATTATTATTTATCGATTGGTGTTCGATTTTTTGGGCAGCACCGGCCCGTCAACAGTTTTCGAGCCCCCTTAGGACAGTTTTTTTTTTTATTTTTATTTTTATCTTAGTTACTGCTGTCGTTTATTGGCACAGCAGGAACGCACTGTCAGCTCAAGAGCTCTAGTGTTTACTAGGGGGTTGGATTTGTTTTGATTTCTGATGCTGCGTTTACTTTTAATTTAACAAATTCCATAACCCAAAAATCTTAAATAAACAAACCAAATGAAAGCTAAAGATACCAATGACCACAGTGTGACTATCAGCATCTGTTTGCGTCATGACATAATGACAAAAGCCCACAACTTGGGGCAGACAACACATGTGGCACTGGCAACTGTCGCATGTGGCATGTGGCAGCCAAGATGAATGACTTTAAAGTGGCGTCCAGCGTATGCTATGGCACCAGGGGCGGACTAAACAAAATTTTATTTAAAGTGTAGTGATGCAGTCAGTATAAAAGTAATATCTTCCAAATAAGCGACTTTTGTTCAAACTTATTGAGTCCATTGCGTTTCTGCTTTTACAAAGTAACTCGCAATATCCACCCCTAAGTTTTATAATTTTATAGTTTTACGAAGTCTGATTTCTCTTTCTCTCAGTCCTTGTATTCTCTAGCTAGACTGGGAGTTAAAGCGTTGGCTGCATCGAAAATAAAACGCCAAATAGATTCGGAAAACTATATCCAGATTTAACCCTTTAGAACATTGAAATAAAATCATTCTTAGATGCATTTCGATAACGAAATGGCTGATAAGCGGGCGAGAGGTGGTGCTACGCAGTAACTGGCAGAGACTTCAAAAAACAGCTGGAGCAGCGATCCAGACAGGCCAAGCAGCTCCCCGGCTTACGAAAATAATCCAATTTGGCCAGAATTTCCTTAGGATACTCACAGGTTTACTTACAGAACACTGTAGACCAGTGATGGCCAAAACTCATACCAACAAACATTTCTTTGTGTGAGTAAACAGCGCAGTAGGCAAAAGCGCACGAGAGAGCAAGAACCGCAATTAAGCAAAAACGAGCAAGAGATTTCACACACTTGGACCGTACATGAGCCGACTGCGCTGCGGCAGATTTTGGTGCAATAGCCTCGCGAGTTATGTAAATTGAGAGACTTCCCATCACTGCTGTAGACTCAAGAAACTCCTGAGAAATATGGCCATCGTGAATTGGAATACATGTGGGTTTAGTGAAATTTAAGAGGGAATCTCCCTACAGACTGTGTCTTAATTAGTCTCCTAGTTGAAGCAAAGGGCCTTCAGATTAAGTACGAACAGTATTTGGAGAACATAGAAAACCAAGTAATTGAGTTTTCTTTGGAAATTGGTGTGGCTGAGGAGCACTGGGGCTAGTAGGGTCGCAGCGCAGCTTTCGTAAACTTATTATTATTAAGCGTCCGAATCCTTTGTTCTTACTACAATAATATTTAATTCAAAAGAATTGGATCGCAATAATAATATTTTTTTTACTTCCATGCTTCAAAAAGATTGGAACGGAATGAAAAGTTGAGCCTAACTTTAAATTCTTATGGAATTAAAAATGAGCGGGAGGGGCGGGATTTTAGCTATTTTTGAGCTGCTTCTTTTTTTTTTATTAATTAGTAAATACGTTTACTTAATGCTACAACACAATTAAGCATTATTGCAAAACTAATAAACAAGCGCCCAAGAGGGCCGCATTGGATCCGTCACTGTGCGGCTTACATGCAACACATTTGTCAGCAGCTCGTTTTGGCTATGCTGCACCCAAATAATGCCTGGTGTCAACCAGTCGGTGTCTATAAAAGGTTAATGCACCCGCACCCTAAAAACTCAATGCCCCGCAGCCACCAACAAATGCAATGACATAAGATGTCCGTAGAAAAACATGAAACAAAAAAAAAAAAAATTTAAATGTTCTGCTTATGCTCTAATTTGCTTGCTTGGGGGTTAAATGCATTAAAACCAACAACAACATAACAATAACAACAACAAACGACATTAATAACATTTAGAGCAATTACAACAACAATGAATGGCCAGCCAGAGGCAGCAGCAGCTCTCTCATCGTTTGAATGAATGAATGAATGAATGAATATGTATCTTAGTGTCTTAGTATCTTGGCTGGGGAGGATTATTTATAATGAGGCAATAACAATTGTGTGCTCAGTCAGTTGTGGCATTAAATTAAGCCATGTAAATGTGCAACTATCTGTATATATAGGAATATCTCACTCGCTCTTGTTCCATCCAACTGTAGTTTGTAACTGCTCTGAGCCTCTATGAACAATTGGCACTTTGCCATTTATCTTTGCCAACTTGGCCATTTTGCCAATAATTGACCACATCAAGCAGCTGGAGATAGTTATTAAAGTGGCGTTCTAACATGGTTAGAACCCGCAGCAGGGGCATAAACAGTGGAAACGTACTAGGCGTCTGGAATCCTGAAGGCAATTTCTCAACTTTTAAGAACTCTTGAACATATTCTATGGTACTGCTGCTCAGAGTTGCAATGTGAATGAAATTCGGACTTTCTTGAACTTTTGTACTGAAACTTTAAGAAATAAAGATAGATAGTTTAGATAGTTTTTATGTTCTATATCATAAGTACTAAGAATATATTTAGTTTGTTGACGTCACATAGACAAGGAGACCCCCCAAAGTTACCTAAACTATGCTCAGGCTAACAAGAGAAGTCCATGTCCGTCTGTATGAACGCCTAGATCTCAGAGATGATCACAGAGCCCTTATATTGTCACGGTAGTTATTTTACTTTTTGATATCGGCGTTATATTATAGTTCGAACAAAAAACAAAAGTTTTAGATGCATAATTCATTTGTTTATGAAGATATCGTAATCAAATATAGCGTTGTAAGTTATTGTGAGTTTTTTAGAGTTGCCAAGCACTGTATCAAGTTTTGACTATATCATAGCCTCCATAGACACCATCGGTCAAAAAACGTTTTTAGTGCAAAATTCCTTTTGTTTTTTGTTTGTTAATGTAGATATCGTAACCAAATTAAGCAATCAAAGTTGTTGCAGTAGTGATGGTACAGTGTATCTCAAATTCGTGCGCTTCCGAATTCTATTAGTTTAATTTTAATTGAAGTTTCTTAAGAAAGCAGCTGTATAATTTGAAAATTTGATAGCATTAACGACGACCAACATAGCAAAAATATCGATTAGCTGACTATCGAATATTTGCCATCTCTAGGCTCCGTTCTCTAAAATTTTTGCCTATAAATACCTGGAGCAGTAGCAGCAAAGCTCATTCAGTCTTTGGCCCTCGGCCTAAGCAGTTTTAATATTATTTATTTATTTATTTATTTTTGTTATTATTTATTTACATGCATCAAGCTATTACATATTTTATATTTGTCGCTCTAATGTGATCTTTAAACAAATTGCTTGGTTATGTTTGCAACGTTTTGCAACCTTGGCAGAACTGGTTTTTTTTCTACACTGGATACCAATCACCTCCCACTAAGTAAAAAAAAACGTCGAAGAACTATTAAATGATGAAAGTAGCCCTATAGAGAAAATTATTTCTTCTCATGGTAGATCCTGTATATTATGCAACAGTTTTTGAGTTAAAAGAATGAGTTAAAAATACCCTGAGTACTCTCTTTTAAGGAACTTGATTGTCTCGGTACGTTATAACTCTTAGGTTTCTTTCTTATCTAAAAAAGAAAGTTCTTTATGGAAAGTTCCTTTAACTATGCCAATATCTGGGCAAAAACTAGGGGCCGCTACGGCGCAGACTACAAACAAAGTTTAGCGCTCATGATTAACATCATGGCCTTGTTATATTTTAGTTTTCACATAAATAAACTTTAAATACCTGTACACTCAAGAGCTTATATAAATAACATTACTTACAATTTTTTTTTTTTGCATTTCTCTTTGCAGGTATGTAATCTGTTAACAACGTTCATTTAAAGTTGCTTGGGCATTAACGGTAAGCTGCTGTAAGAGCATCCTGCATAAAATCCCTTGTTGCAGATACAGCCGTTGATAAAAATGTATTTCTAAATCACTTGCCAACTTGTAATTCAAGTTTATTGTCAAAGAGATACAGTAGAATAAGCCGAGCATTTCTTTTGTATCTTTTCCCTTTTTTTTGCTTTCTATTTTGTGCACACTTTAAATGCAATAAGTAGCGAAATTTATGGTATGGTGTTTACAAGTCGGAGGGTTGTATTTAAAATTCACATAAAATTTGTAATATTCTTTGGGTTTGTTTGCTCTTAAATAGATTTTTGAAAATAAAATTTTAATGAGTCAGACTAAGGCAACAGCTATAAAGGGGCTTTAAAATTAGTTTTAGTATCTATTTGTAGTAAAATAGTAAGTACATAAAAAGGCTCAAGTTATATAGAATACATTTATTTTCTATATACTCGAATACTTATGTGTGCTTGATTTTTGAAAAATACTTAAGTGTATTTGGGCTTTAGGAATTTCACAATTTTCTAAAAAATCACAAATCGTGCATCGGTGGGTCCTCAGCAGGGATTACTATATATACAGGGTGGGCCATCTGTTGGTTTGTTTATCAATTGCATTTTATTCGTATATTTTCCAACAAAATTAGGCAAATGTACGTACCACATGCAAGCTTGAAACTACTCATTTATGTATGAAAAATAATATCGCCCAAATGGCCGCCGCGGCTGGCTCTACAGGCACGTGCGAACATCGTAGTTGTCGATGACTTTCTTTTCCCCATCTATTGAACGAATAAGCGACGCTGATAATTGTCTGTGGGTTGGAGCAACATTTGACTTTTTTACGAGTTGTTTGGTTGACTAAAATTGTGTGGTTTTGAACTTGACTTATGTCGAACAGCATTCACTTTGGACGGCTATGTTCCGAATTATGAGTGTTTAACAACCCAAGCAACAGATGGCCCACCCTATATATATAGCGTAAGTTTCAAGAAACCTTAGCGCGCCAAGGTTCTGAGGTAACCTCTAAGAAGTCTATACAATTATTTTTGAATTATGGTTTTACACGATCCAAGGTCTAAAATTTATTTTTTTTTGTTTTTGAAAACAGCTGTTTTTCTTAAACTTTACTAATTGTTTTCAACGTGCTGTGCCCGAATTTATATAGAATTATCAATCAAGATTTTTTTTTAAGAATTTTCCAAAACAAATTTTTTTGACGCATTTTAAAGCAGTTTATGCAAATTCAGTTTATTCACATATCAAAAATATAGCGCTTATATTTTCTTGTCGATATTTACTTCATCTGAGCACTTTGTTGCTATATACTTTGTTGCCGTAAGATAATTTTATTTTATAACGACTCCCGCTTTATATAATAATATAATGTTTAAAAAAGAAAAGAGAGTTAAAGAATGTTTAAAACCTGTTTGCCAAAGCAATTGTCAGAGAAGAAGCTTACTTCATGGGAAACATTTTAGACAATTTCCACAAAGCGTTCGCTATAAATGCAAAATGAGACTCAATGAGTGCAGCACTCAAGGATCCGCCTTGGAAATGCAACAGCAACAGAAAAAAAAAAAAAAACACAAAAAACACTTTGCATGCAATTATATAAGACGCTCCATAAAGCGGCTTTAACCCTAACATTGAGGCTCTACCGTGAAAATTATGAAAGCCTCAATGGCAACTTAACTTCAAGTCTATCCAAGTGAATCTGAGTGTATATGAGATATAAGCGAGTATGTGTGTGTGTGTGCGCGAATGTGTGAGTGAGTGCCTAAATGACTTTCCGGGCAGCTGTGAACGGGTCTGTCCGTCTGTCTGTATGCGGGGTGTGTCCCCTAGAACTCTGACTGCTGCTGACTTTGTCACTGCTGTCTGCTCTGTCACGACATTGCACTTGTCTGCTGCGTATCTGTGTGAGTATCTGTGTGCGAGTCTGCGTGCATATCTGTGGTTTATTTATTTCCAGTCTGCCTGATTTCCGTTTTTTAAATGTATCTGCTGCCGTTCGATGCGGCCAGCGTGGTGCGATACGGCCAACCTCTACCCCCTCAAAATAAAAACACGCATACCTATGTTGTACCCTAAAATAAATTTATTGTCATACACAAGCGCACATTTTGTTGGTGCGCCCAATGCAGTTAATTATGCACTGCACTTAAAGCGTTAAGGGGTATATTAAATTGATACAAAAAGATGGCCTATGTAACAACTAGAAGAAAATTATGTAAACAAGTCCAAGAAATCTATGTCCACGACAGAGATGACCTTTAAAGCATGATCCGGCCTTTGGTTAAAGATCTAAAAAATCGTGTACTTCTTAGGTTCTAGTTCTTCACTTGCAGTCAGTTTATGATATGGGGACGCTCATTTTTTGTGATGTTTTGCGGTTATCTACCATATTTTATAGTTTATAAATATAAGCTCCACAAAGGCCTATATAAGTATACCCATTGTTAAGCATCCATGCATTTAAAGTTGAGAACTTCTGGAGTTATGTGAAAAATTACGAAATTTTTACAAAAAAAAAAAGGTTTTAAATTTTTTTGTGACAAATCTGCATTTAAAAATAAAATTCTTTATTCTTTTTTGGGAATACCATGCCCAAGTCAACAATCACCGAGAGTTTCTCAACTAGAACGTTAAAATTTTTTTCGAAAATTAGATAGCGTATGCTATAGTCGACATATGCCGACTTTAACCCTCTCACTTTATTTCATTGAACATTGCGCCAGAAAATTTACTCTCTGTTTTTATATCTGAGCTTTTGTTGGTCATTATCCGATACAACATAGCATTACAGTTGTCCCCCACTTGACCCATACGACACACAGATGTTAATGCAGTCCATGGTCTTGCAAAAATTAATTTGGAAAAATTTAAACGAGTTTAAGATCGTATTAAAAAAAATTTGGACTAAATGAGGTAATAAAAGACAATGCTTGAGAAAAAGTTATGTGGAGCGACTGCCGTCAGAGACAGTTGTTTGAATAAATATTCAGTCAAAGGACAAGATCTGTTAGGATCTTTGGAAATCAGCTAGTGCTCAACTAAATATTAAGTAAAAGAATTTCAGACATCTTTCTTGTCAGAAGAGCAAAGATTTCTTCTCACTTACTTTATGGGATACATCACAAAGGGCGGTAATGCTTGAGATCTAGGGATGGTACAACACTATATGATAGGACGTATCATTGTCCAGAAACATAACCTTGTTAAGCGAGCCTGAAAAATATATGTGTTAGAAGTTTTATGGTTTGATTAAGGCATTAGTTATAAAAAGATTAGACACAGTTTGATTAAGGCATTAGTTATAAAAAGATTAGAAACAGTTTGATTAAGGCATTAGTTATAAAGAAATTAGAAACAGTTTAATATATTAGGGAACGTTCGCACTAGCTAGTACTTTCTGGACATACTCCTTAACTTATGACGCTATTCACGAATCGTCCCCATTTTGGTTAACTTCATATCATCGTGCGGCACAATTGATAATCGGGAGTGTTAGGACTGCCTAATAGCGTATTTCGAAATATATATATATTTTCCCTTGGTTCCTAGATGGAATAAAGGGTGTTTCGAAATAGGTATATAGAACAAATATGTTGTCGCTGAAGTAGTGAGAAAAGGCGCGTTTTTCCTTGAGTGCTTGACTTATTCTCTTAAAAATTGCTGGGTATAGACCTCCAATAATGGTTTCCATCGATTTGAGCAGTACCTGGCATTTTACTCCTGCGAAATCGTCGTTTAACACCTCTCTACCTTAGTACATATGAAAACCGATTTCCTTGTTTTGGAATAAACTATGCTCAGGGTAACAAGAGAAGTCCATGTCCGTCTGTATGATCGCCTAGATCTCAGAGATGATAAGAGCCCTTATATTGTCACGGTAGTTATTTTACTTTTTGATATCGGCGTTATATTATAGTTCGAACAAAAAACAAAAGTTTTAGATGCATACTTCATTTGTTTATGAAGATATCGTAACCAAATATAGCGTTGAAAGTTTTTGTGAGTTTTTTAGAGTTGCCAAGCACTGTATCCAGTTTTGACTATATCATAGCCTCCAATCTGCCTTAACTGAAACTACGGAACAAACTATCAGCGCACCCAGCCGGCAAGACAGGCCGTGGATATCGGAACAAACATGGAATCTTATTCAAGCCCGAAGAACTGAGAAAGAAAAGCTGAACAGAGCAAGGACAAGACAAGCAAAGCAAAGCGCGCAAGCAAGCCACAATGACGCCAACCGTAGAGTTAAGCGCAGTGCCATACTCCCCGACGATCTTAAGAACGGCATGATTATTAACCTCCCGAAGAAAGGCGATCTGACGGAGTGTAAAAACTGGCGTGGCATAACATTGCTAAACTCTGCCAATAAAGTCATTGCCCAGATCCTTTACAACCGAATTGCCCCTCTTGATGAACCAGAACTCCGTAAAGAACAAGCCGGATTCAGGCCAAAGCGATCTTGTACAGACCACATAAACAGTCTGCGTATAGTCGTAGAACAATCCAGCGAGTGGCGTGCTCCTTTATATCTTCTATTCGTCGACTTCAAACGCGCTTTCGACACGCTATCGCACCACGCAATCTGGACGGCCATGGAATGCAAAGGCATCCCCATCAAGATCATCAATTTGGTGAAGGGTCTTTACGCTAATGCACATTGCTCAGTGCGACATGCGGGATGCATTAGCAGACAAATAACTATTAAGTCTGGTGTAAGCCAAGGCTGCATCCTATCACCATTATTGTTCAATCTTGTCCTCGATGCAGTTATGTCAGAAGCAATTGAAACTGGACAGGGCATAGCGTTTGGACTGCAGAATAAACTCAGCGACCTCGACTATGCGGACGACATTTGCCTGTTATCACACGGTTTTGCGAAGATGCAAGGATCACTGGAAAAAATAGCCTTCCATGCTCAAGCAGCGGGTCTATTAATCAACATTGCCAAAACAAAATCAATGCGCCTCAACATCTCATGCACGTCTAACTTCACACTGTCCGGTGAGCAGATTGAAGACGTCCAAAGCTTCTGTTACCTTGGAAGCTACATTACGAATAATGGCGGTAGCGAGCAGGATATTCGATTTAGGCTTGCTAAGGCAAACAAAGCCTTCGGCTCGCTTAAAAACATGTGGAAATCATCAAACATCTCGCTCAACACAAAAATCCGGCTATTCAACACCAACGTGAAGACAGTCTTGCTTTATGGCAGTGAAAGTTGGAGTCTTAATGTCATCTACACTCAGCGTTTTCAAGCATTCGTGAACCGCTGTTTGCGGCGCATTCTTCGCATATTCTGGCCGAATACTATACCAAGCAACGTACTATGGTTCAGAACTAAGCAACCTGCTATTGCAGAAGAAATTCTATGTCGAAAATATAAATGGTTAGGGCATACTTTGCGGAAACCGTCAACCGATCTAGCAAAGCAGGCGTTATCAAAGTTTTTTTTTGCAGTAGTGATGGTACAGTGTATCTCAAATTCGTCCGCTTCCGAATTCTATTAGTTTAATTTTAATTGAAGTTTCTTAAGAAAGCAGCTGTATAATTTGAAAATTTGATAGCATTAACGACGGCCAACATAGCAAAAATATCGATTAGCTGACTATCGAATATTTGCCATCTCTAGGCTCCGTTCTCTAAAATTTTTCCTATAAATACCTGGAGCAGTAGAAGCAAAGCTCATTCAGTCTTTGGCCCTCGGCCTAATCATTTTTAATATTATTTATTTATTTTTGTTGTTATTATTTATTTACATGCATCAAGCTATTACATATTTTATATTTGTCGCTCTAATGTGATCTTTAAACAATTTGCTTGGTTAAGTTGTTTACTGTTTAGTGTTTTTTACAGAACTGTTTTTTTTCTACACCGGATACCAATCACCTCCCACTAAGTAAAAACAAAACGTTGAAGAACTATTAAATGATGAAAGTAGCCCTAGGAGATAATTTTATTTTATAACGACTCCCGCTTAATATAATGTTTAAAAAAGAAAAGAGAGTTAAAGAATGTTTAAAACCTGTTTGCCAAAGCAATTGTAAGAGAAGAAGCTTACTTCATGGGAAACATTTTAGACAATTTCCACAAAGCGTTCGCTATAAATGCAAAATGAGAATAATTCCCCAAGACACGTTAGTTCTCCAATAATGGCTACGGTCTATTTGAGCAATGTGTGGCAAGAAGCATTTCACTCTAATCGGGGTTAAACGTCTGCCAGCTTTACTTCATATGAAAGTATTCCTTTTTTTTTGGAATAATTCCCCAAGACTTATTACGTCTGTTCTTCAATAATGGGGACGGTCTATTTAAGCATTGTCGGGCAAGAAGCATTTCACTACAATCGTGGTTAAACTTCTGCCAGCTTTAGTTCATATGGAAGCCAATTTACTTGTTTTGGAATAATTCCCCACGACTTGTAGCGACAGTTCCAACTTAAGTTCAAGCTCTTTTTGCCTCCCAATACGATTTCTCATTTTGTCTCCTGGTACATTTTTGGGCTTCCACTTTCTTCTACGTCCAAAGCGAAGTTTTTCAACTTTTAAAACCACTCCCGATAACTTTTGTCACTTAAAGTAGCCTCCGCATATGCTTCTCCAAGCAATTGATTTCTCAAATTAAATCAAAAGTTCCTGCAAATGACGCCTATTTGTCCCCAATCTTGACTTTGATCCAGTGATGGGCAGTCTCTCAATTTACATAACTCGCGAGGCTATTGCACCAAAATCTACCGCAGCGCAGTCGGCTCATGTACGGTCCAAGTGTGTGAAATCTCTCGCTCGTTTTTGCTTAATTGCGGTTCTTGCTCTCTCGTGTGCTTTTGCTTACTGCGCTGTTTACTCACACAAAGAAATGTTTGTTGGTATGAGTTTTGCCCATCACTGCTTTGATCGCACGAAAAAAAACTTTTATGCTGCTAAAACAGAGTTACTGATATTTCCAGGTTATATTCTTACCAGACAACCAAATCTGACCATTGTCTAAAGACGGAAATCTGAGTTTCACAATTTCATCTCAAGCTGTCTGTCTCTAAAACGAAAAAATATTGGCAAATAACAGCTTTAAGCGCTCTCCTTTTTAAGCCATCTTTTGGATTGGATAAAAAAAGACTAGTCTTCTAATGCCTAAATTGTCAGAGAGTCTAGGTTCTCGAAGAATCGTTTTGCCAAATAATATTGCAATGTAGATTTTGCATGCTTTGTAACTCTTCCTCGTCATGGTGGTGTAGCCTAATGGAACTCCTATTGACTAGTTTTGGCAGCCATTATCCTTCTGTCTTCGTGCTGGTTTTCACTAAGATTTCAGTCAGGCAACATAAACATCTAAAAGGGCCAACTATGTTGACTATCCTATATGCATATGTTTATTGCCTGCTGTGGTTAACCTGCTCAATCTAGCTAGCAAGCAAAAGGTGTGACGTCAGCTTAACAGCCAGTGTGGGCTTTGGCGGTTTTAAAATCAATTAAACGTACTGGGACGCACATACAATATGCCTAATATGCATATGGCTTAGCATAGTTTGCAGCTGGAGCTGAGACCGCAACAAATGCTACCAAAAAAGGTGTCGAAAGTGGACGAGAAATGCAACTAAACACAAACAAACATGCATTTACAAGTTGTGCAACATGCCACAAAGCCATATGGAAATGTGCTTCATATGTTCAGAATTATCATATGCAGAAAGAGGATTTTGCGAGAGGGTTGCTACGCTTGCTGCCTGAAATAATTAGCCAGGTCAAATTGCCAACAAGGGTTAAGCAAGTTATGTGGCCGTTTTAGGCTTTGAAATTTGAAACGGTTACACTTAATTGATGGTCACACTGTCAAAGGGAATACACTTGAATTTCCTAGAAGTTGAGTTTTTTGGCTAAGAGCAGTAGAGAGTACGTAAGTAAGCTTACAATTAGTGCAAGTAAATGGTAGCGCGCCTTTAGGCTTTTAAAAATGAAATCTAAAACGCAGCCAAGCAACGAAAATATACATAAAAAGAAAAGAAAAAACGGAATAAGAGAATAAAAATAATAAACAGAGGGAAATGTTGTTTGATGCTTGGGTGCTAAAAGCAGTTTGATTAATTGCATTTTCGCAGGCAAAGCGCCAAGAAAATGTTCTAGGAAAAACGCAGAAGAGCTATTATAACCAAGGAAACAACGCATACACCCACAAAACACCAAGTGAGTGTTATTTATATTTTTAGGGGTTGGTTTTTTTTTTTTTTTTTTATGGTTCAGTTTCTTTGGGCTTTTACTTTGCGCCGTAAAATTCAATTGAATTTGCTCGGTGATGAAATCCGTTTAAACACAACTTTAGCCGGTCTCAACACAACTACAACTGCGAAGCTGTCGACGTAACCCTCGCTGCCAACGTCGGCAAAGAAACCTTTGGCCAGGCCACACTGTCGTCAGCGTCATCATCATCGTTATGGTAGCAGTCGCTATGTCCCTGCTCCCCATGCGATTGGGGGTTGCTAACGCTTAAAAGTATGCTTCTTATTTTGGCTGGAGTTCTCTAGCTGGGTTCTCATCAATTTTTAATACAATTTTATTTATATTGTAGTGGAGCGCGGGGTAGTGTCTGGCCATGATGATGAAGTGTCATAGCAGCTCATTGTTGTTATTTCACTTAAGAGGGTAGTTCAGTGAGTTGGTGTGTTTTTGTATCAACAACTTGTAAGCGTTTTATATGTATAGATATTGGCTTGAGACATACATACTAGAAAATACTAAACTTTTATTTCGATTTACATCTTAATTTAAAGATGCTTGAGGACGCGTGTTTGCCATGACGACTACACATTGCCATAGCGGAACAACAATGTTTTCTTCGTTGTCCAGGGATGTCATCAATAGCGCCACACTTGGCACTTTTTTAAGTCCACATATTCCACACGATGTTCATTAGGCATGCTCTTATAAAGCCGCAAAATGTTTCCGTAGTCGCGCAAAATTAGAGAATACCTGTTCTTCGCTAGGATTCGGTTGGCTTTATGCCAATTCAAGATCATCCGTCTAAAGATCTGAAAAAGCCATACTTAACAATTGTGTCTATATGGCTGGTCATTTGAGCAAGTTCAAATAATAATAAAGCGCATCATTGTTACGTTGTTTTGTCTAAGTCTATGGATAGGGTCTTCGATTTGAAGCTGTCTTGGAATCCCCAGCCAAATTATTCATATAATGGGCAACCATGACATGACGGTATCATTATGTTTGTCGTACTTTTCAAATCAACAGCTTAGAATAAATTTGTGGCAAAATTTTAAAGATATGCGCTACAACGTTATCCCTTCTAAAAGATGGCGTACGTTAAAGTCGGGCGCGGACGACCTTGGTATACCCTGTACCACCACATTGCAATCAAGTTCGATATATTGCTTAAAAACTCCAAAAGATATTTCTTTGCCAAATAAACGAAACACAACGAATTTTGTACAAAAAACGTTTTTTTGACCGATTGGTCCTATGGGAGCTATATGATATAGTCAACCGATTTTGATCAAATTTGGTACAGTGCTGGGGGTTTCTAAAAAACTTTCGATTGCCAAATTTGGTTATGATATCTTCATAAGCAAACGAATTATCCATTTAAAACTTTTGCTTTTTTTCGAGGTCCTCTGAAACACCCCTATGGGAGCTATATAATGTAGTCCCGATATCAAAAAAATAAAATAAACTTGTCTCCTATGGATTAATAAGGGATCTTATCTGAAAGTTTGGTTGCTCTAGCTCTTACCATCTCCGAGATCTAGGCGCTCATACGGACAGACGGACAGACGGACATGGGTATATCGACTTCTTTAGTCACTCTGATCATACTTTAGGTAACTTTGGGGGGTCTCCGACTTCTCCTTCTGTACGTTACATACATTTTCGGCTTGCACAAACACAATATACCCTTTGTTCCTTGACGTTATCTGATTTGAGCCACTTCTTCACAATCACAAGTTTGCCAGCTTTAAATGGCTGTCAAATAAATTTCAAAATCATGCTATTCAATATATCGCCAACTTATCAAACTGCCCTCGTATACTTGTTAGTATTGTCATCTTAACCGCCATTTGGCTTTGGTTTTGTTTTTGTCTTGGCCTCAAGCTATCAGCACATAATCCTGCACACGTACACTCTCTCTTACTCTTACTCTCAGCATCTTACTCTCCCGCTGCTTTTGCACTCTCAAACCCACTTGACTACCAACCAAACCCGCCCCGTTGCCCACATTGCTTTGCTTGTGATTTTATCATTTGCTTTGACAGCTGTCATGGCATTCTTCCCATTTATACTACATTCCTTCTCACCCGCGCTGCTTTCAGTTTACATTGTTGCCGCTGTTTCATATCCGTTTCCGTTTTGATTAATCGCACATTGGTTGGAATTCTGACATTTGATTGTACATAAACTAAAATACTTGCCGTTTTTCACAAATCTCTTGAAAATAAATTGTTTCTCTTGAACATTGGCATTAAGTTTACCAACTACGTAAAGTTTAAGACCAAGTCAACAAATTAGCAGCACTGCCACAAACTTTATCAAGTGCTCAATCACTCAATAGAACAAGCCAAGTTAGTTCCATATCATTGCCAACTTTTTATGCTCTTTGGCAGGGCGCATTTAATCAATCAGTCTGTTGAAGTATTTGAAGTATTTACTGGTAAATATTTTATCAAATATTTTTGCTTTTAAAATAAAGTTCAGTTTTTCTTTGATAGTTTATTCAAAAGCAATATTAATAATAAATTTAGTAATTTTTAAGCTTGAATTTTTAAGCTTTAAGTTTAAAATTTGTGAACCATAAAACTAAATGTATGGCACTTATGTTACCATAGGCCTTACCAGCCAGGTGCAGTAAAATTTATTTTCAAAAATTGGCTTAAAGAAGTTCAATTTATTAACTTAATTTATTTATTAGATACTATTTAGAAGCCAATGAAGTTTCTTAAATATTCATATTTTATTATCGATTGGAAATATGCAGTGCTGTTCCGGATTTCCATTTCGATAAATAAAATATGAATGATTAAACACTGACTTTATTTAAGTGACCAATGGATGTCCGGAACGGGCCTGTTTAACAAACCAAAAACTAAAATATATTAAAAAATCATCAATCAATCAACAATTTATTCCTAATCAAAAATATTTCGCTGTTACGTTCTTTAATGAGGAATATTTTTTTTTTATATCTAAATAAAAAAAAAAAACTTATATACCGATCGATAATAAAAACATCTGTTTTACAAAAACAAAGCTATTTTTCTTTTTTTCTCGCTCCAAGCATGCGTTCATATGAACCTAGTTCGTGATCATTAGACCTCAAAGGCTTAAAAATCATAAACACTGGGTTGAAACAGACCAGAGATTTTGGCATCGGTTGGTTTGCAAATCGCTCGACAAAACCGCAGGTTTTTTTGATTACAATTTTCCAAGTTTCTTAAAAAATTTCGCACGTATTTAACATTTAGAACCGCTAAAAAATTTTAGTTCAATTTTTAAAGCAACAAGAAAAAAGTCAGAATATCAGAATATACAACTTTCAGAAACTTTTTCGCTTAATAATCGATTTTGACTTCCCATCAAGCTGTATTTTTTTTTATATAATATATATCTTGTAAGTAAATTTTCAAGTCGGCGTGTTCAGCAAAAAGGGTTGCAACTACTAATTTCGGGTAAGCTCTTTGTCGCTTACACAACTTGGGCAACTTTTGTTAGCCATTTTGATTACCATTTGGGCTTGGCGAAACTTTTTGTCACTTTCATTAGCAGCCACGATTGAGTTTTGTGGCATGCAACAAAAACTTTTTCTTTACCATTGTTATTTCTATAGATGGGGTGCTGCTATTCGTGCGGAAATGAACTTGTCGTCTCATTTATAATCGTTAGCGCCTAACATTGTGGCAACAATTCATTACACATACGCCACATTGGCTATGTGAGGCAACACGCAAATATAATCAAGAGCTAACTTTAATATTTTGCACATTGTTTGAAGACCGGCTCAATAACAATTGCAGCAATTTCCTGCCGCCAGGTGTCGCTTTATGCAGGCAAAACATGAATACTGAAGCTATTGTGCGCTGCAAATTGCATTTGTTTCATGCTCTTCTCTCGGTAACAACGTCATCCTCATCGTCATCATTATCATCATCATTATTGCTGCCGTTGTATTATTTTGTTGTTGTTGTTGTTGTTGTAGGTGGCAGCAGCTTGTCTACATTTCCGTAACAGACAAAATGGGCGCCTCTGGCTCACTTACAATTCGCATGTTGCTTTCCTTTTACCTTGCGCTTTGCTCATGCTCATTTTCATTTCTAACACAATAAACACTCTTCTTGTAAAGGGGCTTGGTAAAATACAATATGCTACATGAGTTTCTATGGAAGCAAGCTAAAAAAAATATGTTTTGTATTTAGGAAAGATTTTATTTTGCGCCATGTTTTTGTTAAAAATAAGTTACTTTTATTTATATGTTATCATGAAACAAAATAAATGCTAGCATTTATTATTAAAAAAAAATTAACCTTTTATGTAGCAAAAATATGCAGAAACTTGCTTGCGCCATCTAGCGACAACAACATGCTGGCGCCATCTAGTGCTCACACTAAAGAGAAAAATACATGACGACAGTGACTAAGACGACCATCTTAAAAAGTATGTTGGCATTAAAATCTATTATCGGTGTGTCTCCTCCATTGAGAGAGACGATTTGGAACGTTTATTAAATGGTGGTTGCAAAGTCAAATATTTTCATCGAAATCTGTCGAAATGGCTTGGAAAGAAATAAAGTACCAAATGTACAACAAATGTATATCTCCAATTATAATAGTGTTTTTTTTTTTTTATGAGTAAAGAATTTTTCTGAGTGCCCTCTTCTTAATATCGGACATTTTTTAAATTTTTGAAAAATTTCGAGATATGTATCGCAGTTATTGAAATTTCTATTTCACAAAATTACAAATTTTTATACCCTGTACCTATAGGTACAAAGGGTATACTAGATTTGTGCAATGTACGTAAAGAACAGAAGAAGGCGTGGCAGACCCCAATTCCTTTATACCAAAATGCTTATCATAACCTCGGGTAGCGATTGAGTCATGGCCGTCCGTCCGTCTGTCCGTCCGTATGAACGCCTAGATCTCGGAGATTATAAGAGCTAGAGACACGAAAGATGAAGTTTGTTGAATCATGTCAATATCTTCCCCCGTTCCCCCGCAGTAGAGTTTCGCGGTTTTTAGCCACACCGCTTAATATTTTCATCTGAAATTTAACAGAGCGATGCGTTGTGGTTACATGCATCTGTGTGTAAAAAATTAACAAAATCGGACAAATACAGCAAAAGTTATAGTCAAAAATGTTCAAATTTCACCACCCTTGCCCATAAACTGCGTCAATATTTGACTCCTCGTAATTATGGTTACAAGTGACCTAGAAACTCATTTTTTATGGTAAGCTGATTTATGTGGCTCTAATAAACAAATCCACATCCAAATTTTGTCGATGTGGTCCCCCCACACCCGGAATCGATTTACCGTGTTTTCTCCCACACCCCTCTACATACCAACTTGAAACTTACCCCATATACTTTAAATAAATTCTTTGACGTAATATTTGAGTTTCATCAAAATCGGTAATAATTTAGGGAACTTATAGGTATAAATATCGAACTTTACCAAAAAAAAATAAATTCCAATTGGAAAGTTCTTAGATGGAATATGCAGGAAAAATACAGGGTATTCCACTGTCGGGCACCGCCTCGACTGTACCACATTTTTTTTTTTTAGTTTCGTTCTTTCTTATAGAGCATATAAACTTTGGCGCAACGAAAAAAGCTTTTCTTTCCCCTTGGTCTCATCCAGTTCGCACCTGTGTTTTTGTTTTTTTCTTGTTAATATGTCTGGCACAGATTGCATTCCAGTTAGCATTAGAACAATTGCAATTTTTGCACCTGGCAGCTGCTGTTACGTTTATTAGTGGAAAATTCAAACGTATGATGACTCGAGGTGAAACTTTTAACTTGATGCATTTCGAGCTGAACTTGTGGACAGCTCTTAGCTAAAACCAATTAGTGCCAATCAAACACAAACATATTGACTTTGGGAGGCAGGGGTAGGGTTTAGTGATTTTCCATGCAATTACATGCAGCAACAGCTTTAGTTTGAGTTTTATCCTTTGACATGTTCCTGCATGGCAAGTATACTGCTGTGTCATTAAGCTAACCAAACATTCAATCAGTCCTTGGTCCATGCCAAACAGCAAGCTGTCGCTTGATTCAAGCCATGCCATGCCATGCCATGCTGCCAAATGGAGTGTATGAGTTAAAACGATGGCGTTCGTTTTAATTGAATCAGTGATGGTTGATTAAACAGCTTTGGAAAGATACAATATTAAAAATTGAAAGGGCAAATAACGCAAATGAAATGCCACATATCCTGAAACCCCAACGCCCCAACAACCTTTAACCCTCTCTCACAACTGGCGTCTATAGAACAACGACAACGACTTGCGTCACAAACAAAGCGGCTAAAATCGATAAAAGTAGGTCAGAAAAAAAAAGGGCAACAAATCCAGGACTCAGGTGAAGTGTGCACCCATACATACATGCCCGTATACATAAATGAATAAATAATTCAAAGGCAGTCCAAACAGCAAATCAAACAATGGACAGCAAATAAAATGCAACAACCCTGTCAAAAAGAAAAAGAAATAACAAGAAAATAAATAAACAAATAAATGCGAACAAAAAACAAATGTAAAGCAGTTTGAGCGTTAGCCGACTGTGGAATACACTGCATACATTTTTTGTGTGTGGTATATGTGGGTTGGAGTTGATAAGCTAAAAAGTTCAACATTATTTTGCTTGTTAAGCTCACAAGAATAGCATACAATAAATTCTGGCTGTTGAATTTTGTAATTATATAATTTTGAAGATTTCAATCAAATATTATTTAATGTACATTTTTTTTTATAAGATTTTGTTTCACTAGTTCTTACGATCTCTGACTAAATTTAGAAAATAAAATTTTTGCAAGAATATCTGAGCTAACCCTAACAAAAACTTCTGAAATATCTCTAACTTGATCTTTATTTTGAAAAATTCCGAATCTTTGCGACAATTACAAATATCAGTTATCTGAAAATTTAAAATGTAGTTATGAAAAAGCATAAGGATAACTGGGACCTTCAAAGAACGTCACCGTATTTCTATTTAACCAAAAACATAAAATATTATATTTTATTTCTTTTATATACAAAATAAAAAAAATTAATTAACGCGGAGACCAAGAATTTCCCACAATTTTTTTAAATTCCCAAGTTGAAGGCCTACGTTGCTCTGGCTACAAACCTTTTATTACTTAGAAATAACTTCTACTTTATAATTATATAAATAAGAAAATAAATGTACGATTAAAGCCTAAGGCTTTAAAATAAATGATATTAAAATTAGTTTAATTCAATTTTATATAAAATAATTAAAATTATCAATTAAGTCCAACATTGAGAACTACCGCGGTATTGCCAAGCTTTCATCAATTCCAAAAGTTTTTGAAAGGATTGTAACTTCACAATTGCAACACTACTGTCGTTTTTTAATGTCGGATTCCCAACATGGGTTTGTAAAACGTCGGTCCACTTCTACTAACCTTTTAGAACTTTCGTCTCTTATTAATCTTGGTTTTACGGAAAAAAAAAACAAACTGATGTCATTTATACTGACTTTAGTAAAGCATTTGACTCGGTAAACCATAGTCTTCTACTTGTTAAACTGTCTCGTCTTGGGTTTCCGTCTTGTCTTTTAAATTGGATATCGTCCTATTTATCCAACCGAGTCCAGAAGGTAGTTTTTAAAGGTTGCGAATCTACAGAAATTATGGTCACGTCAGGGGTACCTCAAGGTAGCCATCTAGGTCCTCTTCTTTTTAACTTATTTTTAAATGATCTCCCTCAGGTAATCTCATCTTCTCACATTCTTATGTATGCGGATGATGTTAAACTCTGTATGTCCTACTCCGATAATAATAAGTACTTACTTCTTCAGCATGATTTTGATAACATGCAATCTTGGTGCAATATCAACCAACTCTTTCTCAACAAGACAAAATGTAACGTTATGACATTTTATCGTTCTGCTCCTTATTTGGCTACTTACTCTTTAGAATCTTCTACCTTAGAACGCATCAAGAGTGTGTCTGACCTTGGTGTTTTGTTTGATCATAACCTTAAATTTAATAACCATATTTGCAACATCGTGAATAAGGCTAGAGGTGTTCTTGCTTTTATTAAGCGTTGGTCTAAAGAGTTTAACGACCCTTACACAACCAGACTTCTTTATATTTCTCTCGTCCGTCCAATTTTGGAATATTGTTCCTGCGTTTGGAGCCCTCAATACCACCTTTATCAGTACATGATTGAGTCCGTACAAAAGCAATTTCCCCTTTTTGCACTTCGTGGCTTAAACTGGGACCCAAATATCCGACTGCCGCCATATTCTGATAGACTTCGCCTTATAAAATTGCCTTCCTTAAATCATCGCAGAACATGCCACGGCGTGTTATTCTTGCATAAACTGTTACTCGGTCTTATCGATTCCAATGTACTCCTTAGCAAAGTTACTTTTGTCATACCATCCAGAGTAACTCGTAATTTTCGACCCTTAGCCTTACAATTTTGTAGATCTAATTATGCTTTGCACGACCCTTTCCGTGTCTTATGCTCTAACTATAATAACTTTTACAATTTCCTCTCTTTCGAACGGTCTATTCAATCTATCACTTCTTCTATCTTAAGTCACCTTGACTTGCCCCTTCGAGCATCCTTGACCAATCCTATATTATGAGTCACCCACTTGGTCAATGGTGATCCATTGGCTTTTTTGCGATATAATGTTTAATTTTTATCTTGCTTCCTTTTTTCAACTTTAATATTGTAAATCCAAGTTTCTGGCCAGTTCTTGATGTGAGTTGGTGCATATCATTAAAAAGTTCACCCATCGGGCTAGAGACGCGGATTAGTTCATATCAATTCCCTCGCTCTATTTTCTTTACTAAATAATTTATATGTACTTTTTTATAATATAATGTCAACTGTACGTAGTTGTACCCCTCAAATAAATAAATAAATAAATATACATGCATATATCGTTTATTGCACTAATTTTTTGTTTTAAAAGCTGTGCCCAACTGAATAAATTATTTATACGAAGTTTTTACAACAATGAGCAAGATTCAATTTAAGCATCCTTGAAGCGCGACACAAAACAAATCCTTAAAAAACCAAAACAAAAAAACGTCTTCAAGTTTTGTTTCTTAAAAACAAAATGCCCCAAATTTGTTTGCAAAATTCTGCGTTAAATATTTGATTTTGCAGCCCTGATAAAAACAGCTGGCAGCAAGATTTTCAATTTTCGTTGCTCCTGCCGCATGCTTTGTTGTTTGTTTTGTTGCTTTTATTTTTTTTTTTTTATTTATTAATTTGTAGGCAATCACAAATGCTTGTTGAAATTTTCTCTCTTACCCTTGCGCTCTGTGTTTTTTTTATCGCGCTCACTTGCGCTTGCTCTTGTTAATTTCTTTGCATAACGTGGCGTATACATAACGCAAAAGGCGCAGACGGCGCTTTCTCCGTGTGTTTCTGTGTGTATCTGTGTGTGCCTGTGCGTTCCTGTGTGTGTATCTGCCGAATTGTATCGATTTTCTGTACTGTGCTGCTGCGCAATCCTGCCATTTTATCGCCCCCCCTAGACCAGCCCCCCTGTCAACAGTCACTGCTTTGTCGTCTGTACAGAAACTCCATTCAAGCTGCTTTTTCTGAACTGGGAGGAACTGAGGCAGCCAGACATTTTTGGTTGTCTCTTTGTTTGTTGCATGTTTTTGTTATTGTTATTGTTGTTGTTGCTGTTGCTGTTTTTGTTGTTGCATGTTGTGCTGTCGCCCAAAGATATAGCACAATGAGCTGTGGCAGCAATAAGCAACAAAAGGCAGCAACGTTGCCAGTTTCAGTTGCAAACTTTTGCCGGTATTTTTTACCTTTTCAGTTTTTGTCATGCAACAAATATTGGCGGTTTTTGTTGTTGTCGCTTTCATTAAGAGAGCTTTACAGTGGGCTTAATAATGCGCTGATTGTATTTTAAGAATCTATTTCGTCTAAAATTATGTTCATATCACAGCGAGGGTGTCGTTGTAATATTTGGTAAAGAATTTGTTTTATTGTTGCATATTGTAGCCACTATTAAAATCGTAATAACAATGGTAATCCCAATGTTGATGGTGTAATTAAATGTGCTGTTGTTGGAAGACTGCGGGCGGTACACGACGGAAATAAAATTTGTTTAATTGCGAAAAGTATGGTGGGTCAATTTTTTTCGGTATAAGGGCTCACTCGGATTTTGATTCTTTGGGTAATTCTAAGCAAATTTGCCCAAGAAACTATGGGTCTAAAATGAATTTCGAGTCGCCCACTTTTTCAAAATTTTCAAGAAAAAAAACCGAAAAAAATCAAAAACCAACACTAAAGCGCCCTCTGGCGGCACCCAAAATTAAAAATAGATGTCAATAATGAATTCCTCGACCCCAAAAACCCCCAAATTCACATTTGGCTAGAGAAAAAATATCGATTTTAGGCCTTTTCAATGAATTTCTAAGTCGATTTTTGAATATGTCGAAAAAAACCTATTTTGAAAAAGTGGGCGACTCGAAATTCATTTTAGACCTATAGTTTCTTGAGCAAATTTGCTTAGAATTATCCAAAGAATCAAAATCCGAGTGAGCCCCATAAGGTTTTTTCGGCCCCATACAAATTGACCCGCCCTAATGTAGGCGTAAAGTTTAACGTTTAGAAATTTAAGTAATTCAGTGGATATAGCATAAGGGGTTGGAAAAATTGATTAAATGTCTTTAATATTCGTCATTCTTACTCACCATGACCGGGGACAAGGAACGCACTGTGGACTCGTCGGCGAAATAATTGAGCGTTTTGGATAGAAGCGCTTACTTGGGCATCTAAGAAATTTTTTGAGAAATATTGGGCTGATCTGTCTAGCTATCTCTAGTTCCGCGCTTTGTTCAAATATTTGAACTCCGGTTCTGTGGTTTCCATGGTGTGGGGGGGTCTTTGAAAGTTTTCAAGACCAATGTTGGGTGCCGCCAAACCAGCCGACTCATTGCTCGGCATTATTCGTAGAGAACGAACTTGTGAGCTGGACTACAACTGTTAGCGACTGGACTTGTAATTTTTGTCAATATATATATACCCCAGTTTTCTTTTAACACCTTTTTAATTCCAAATAAGCGCATCTCCCATAAAAAGCTCAGATCTCGTGACTGTGCTTTATATCGAAAGTACCTTTGAACATGTCAAAAATGCCCCAATTTTAATTTAATCATGGCAATAGAATTTCAAATCTTTTGACATTGATTTGAATAATCCAAATTGTATGCTCTAATTTTGAGAGCACGTCATTACTAAACTAAACATTTGAAAATAATCTCTTGTCTTTTGAGTTTACCATAAATTATTGTCTTCAAATTCAGCTCACTGCAACACTTGGCGTATGCTTGATTTTGGAGCAATCTCTTACTTTTTAAGTTTTGCATAAATTCATGTGTTATGCTTCAGGTATAATTTTCGCATTTCATTCTACTGTGCCTTTTAAGCACTGTAACACCTGGCGTATGCTTGTTTTTAAAACAATCTCTTATTTCTTAAGTTTTGCATAAATTCTTGTCTTATGATTCAGATATAATTTTTTTTTTGTAAAATTCGCATTTCATTCCACTGTGCCTATGTCGCACTTCAACACTTGGCGTATACTTGATTTTGATTTTGCTTTTACTTATTCGCCTTTTAGTGTCTCGAGCTGTAACTGCCAAAAAGCCGGCTGCTGGCAAACTTTGTCTGCCTTTTTGTTTGTTTCCGGTTTCCGTTTTGTGTCTCTCTCTCTCTCTCTCTCTCTCTCTTTCGCGCTCTCTCTCTCTCTCTTCCTGTATATCTCTCTCCCACAGACACACGCACTTTACCTTTGGCAGCTTCCGGGCAACATAGTTTTTGTATTGCTTTATGGTGCTGTGCATGAGTAAGAGATCTTTTTTATACTCTGTTAATATATGATCCAGAGTGTCATAGATTTATGCAGTGTATGTAGGAGTCAAATGTAGGCGTGACTGGTCATAAATTGTTAAGAACAGCAGCATTGTCTTGGCAATGGCTTTAACAACTTAAAAGCTATCCGCTGTGAGTTTTGGTGTTTGTTCTAGATTTCGATTTCGATCTTGAATAGTTTTCGATTTTGATGCCGATATCGCAAAAAAACTAAAACGATTTTCAAATCGGCAAAACGGTATCGAAATCCAGAACAGACAGATTCAATTTCTGATCCCCTACCATATGGACTGCTATAAAATTCCATATAATACGTTTACTAGCGTAGAGTAACTAAAATTTATTTTTCCGCCACCTGCTCAAGCTCAGTTTTTGAGCTTTTGTTTTGGAAAATGGTTGCAGTGTATCGCGCTGTCGTGGCGACTTATTCTAATTTTATTTTATTTTTTTTGTTTTTTGTAATTTTCAATTCAATTTTGTGTGTTTGTGTGTGCGCCTGCATTTGTCAGACTTTTTCCAGCGGGAAAGTGAATGTGGCTGTTCCTGTTCCTGTTCGCTGCTTGTTGTTGTTGTTGGTGTTGCAAAAACGCCCAGCAATATCCGTCTTCACTTTCGCAAAAACGAAATTTTGCCTTTTATCCTGCGGCCATTTCGGTATACGCCCCCACACACAGCCATACAGATACACAAACACACACACACACACACACACACACACACACACACAGTGATGCTCACGCATAAAGGAGGAGTATATATGTATTGTGGCAAACAAAGTTTTGCACAAATCTTGAACAGGAATTTGCTGGCGCCTGAAACCGTGCTATAGTACAAGTGTATGCTAGTATATAGTATCTGTGTGTGTATACCCTTAATGCATGCATACATATTTAATATGAAATTATTAAAGCTTTATGCTCATATGATCTGCGCTTTTTATGTGTGTGTTTGAGTGAAAGTCCTTTGGTTTTTTTGTTTCTGCTGCAGAGATTTGCATTTAATTTGCATGCTTCAGCTGCAGCTTTACTGAAGGAGCTTTGGTCTAGCTTAATATATAACGAAGTGCACTTCCATGTCATTAGAATTCTCGACCCAAGGGCTTATAAGTTCTGTAAATTTTTAAATTTTCCGTCAGAGTAAGTTGCAATGACCAAAGCAAAAACCACAAAGTCATGGATACGAGCAACTGTCATGGTCAAGCATAGCTCAGACTGGCTTAGGACTTAGTACACTATGTGCAATCTCTATATGGTATTCAACCGCTTTATATAGAAAGTAAATAAAGTGTTTCAACTCGAAGCTGTCATTAAGTACTTTTCCAACCAATTATATGTTTTTTTATTGCGGCTTTAAATGAAGAGGTCTCGTTTCCTGTCTTTTTAATTACTCCTGAAAGTTAATCAGGTGCGGAACTAGGATTTGTTCTTGGGGGGGTTCTTCAAACTTTCAAACCATTTTTCCAACTTTTGGGGGGTTCTGGACCCAAAAACCCCCCGTGGATTCGCCACTGACGTTAATGCTTGATGGGCATAGTGAGTCCTTAGTGCGATTTTGCGTTTTTTATCTACTTTTTAGCGCTTTCTTTAAAAAGTCTTGCATTTTTGTCTCTATCTTTAAACGCAGTTCTTCATAAGTGATAAAAAAAAATTTGGTACAGTCGAGGCGGTGCCCGACAGTGGAATACTCTGTACCTTTTGTGTCAAAAAAATTTTTACTGCATATTCCATCTAAGAACTTTCCAATTGGAATTTATTTTTTTTTGGTGAAAATCGATATTTATACCTATAAGTTCCCTAAATTTTTACCCATTTTGATGAAACTCGAATGTTACAACAAAGAACTTATTTAAAGTATACGGGGTAAGTTTCAAGTTGGTATGTTGAGGGGTGTGGGAGAAAACACGGTAAATGGATTGCGGGGGGTGGGGGGACCGCATCGATAAAATTTGTGTGGATTGTGGATTTGTTCATTAGAGCCATATGAATGAGCTTACCAAAAATTGTGATTCTAGGTCACTTGTAGCCATAATTGCGTAGAGTCAAATATTGACGCAGTTTATTGGCAAGGGGAGGTGAAATTTGCACATTTTTGACTATAACTTCTGTTGTATTTGTCCGATTTTGTTAATTTTTTACACATAGATGCATATATCCACAACGCATCGCTCTGTTAAATTTCAAATGAAAATATTAAACGGTGTGGCTAAAAACCGCGAAAATCTACAGCGGGGGAACGGGGAAAGATATTGACATGATTCAACAAACTTCATCTGCTTAGGAAATATGCGCACCAGCTGGTAAAGTTTCGTTTCTCTAGCTCTTATAGTCTCCGAGATCTAGGCGTTCATACGAACGGACAGACGGACGGATGGACATGGCTCAATCGCTACCCGAGGTTATGATAAGCATTTTGGTATAAAGGACTTGGGGTCTGCCACGCCTCCTTCTGTCCGTTACATACATTGCACAAATCTAGTATACCCTTTGTACCTATAGGTACAGGGTATAAAAAGTTATCGCTGGAAAGCAAACTGAAAGGATTTAGTCATAGGGTGTGTTTTTCACTTTGAAGTGATATATCAGAGATCGACAAAAACTGTCAACCTATTTTTCAAACTTTTGGGCGGACGCAAAGCCCCCCCGGTGGATTCGCCACTGACTCTATTTATGTCCTTTGTTTATTTTTATGTAGAAGCTAAAATTTTGTATATAAAAAATTCACAAAAATCTGATTTTAGATTTTTATTTTAAATTTAAACATGCATTACAGAAAGGATTTGTAGTAGTGCTGGTAGTATCGATGCATCGATGTATCGAAGTTAAAAATAGCGAAAACATCGATTTTGGCCAACATAGATGTTTCTCCAGCACTACTGCACTCATCAAATGGTTGTTTAGTAGTGCTGGAGAAACATCGATGTTGGCCAACATACATATATATATATATATATTTTTAACTCGATACATCGATGCATCGATATAACATCGATGCATCGATATAACATCGATGTTTCTCCAGCACTAATTTGTAGCTCTTGAACTTTTCCTTTTTAGATAAGTGTGGTTTGGATCAGAAAAATTTGCTCATTCCTATATTTTATCATCGATTCAGAAGAGCTTATATAAAAGCAATAAATATTAAAGCTCCAGGAAAGACTGAAGTTAGATTGTCATCATCATTGTCTTTAAAGGATATAAAGCTCTGAAAAAATAATAATGCACCCTACATATTTTTTTTTAGATTTAAGTATGAGGTTAGTAAAATAATTTGGTAGTGTTTTTATTTTATTTTTTTATTATGTTAGCAGTTTTATAGAAGAAGCTTTAAAGTTCTCAACCGAACTTGAAAACGTTTTTAGCCCAGAAATTGTGGTGAAAAGTTTGTATTTTTTGGTAAAATCGATATTTTTTGTTTTTATTCATTTCCTTGATATTATGTACGAATACAAGATATCGCTGCTAGTCGGAGTATACGGCAGAATCTATTTTTTTGAGTGGAATTAGCTTAACGGTCGGGTCACTAGCCCAACGCAACCGACTAAACATTAGTAGGGGGTGAACTGGAGAGAATGTGTCCAGTCATACAGAGTTGCCTTCTCACATTAATGGTGGCTACCAAAAAGTTTCCAGGGCATACCATGCAAAAGCTGGAGGTTGTGAGCTGCTTCAGCTATTCAAGAGAGGAATCGCCCCTGGCCACACCCAAGTGTATGGCAATCAGAAAGCTTTCCGCATACGCACCTCTGTGAATAGGCAAATCGAGGCCCTGGCGAAAAAATTATTTTGATAAAAATTTGGTGCTTCAAGCTCTTATGGTCTCGCAGATCTAGGTGTTCATACAAACTCGAGTAAATGCGGGTATAAGGAACGCAGGGTCTGCCTTACTTATATAGCATAACTCTTTAAACTATGGCTACAGGATACATTAAATGTAGTATATTTACCATTTTTTATTACTCACCTGTTTAACTTGGCCTTTGCTTTATTGCACAATGGTATAACAAAGCCATCCCAGTCCTACAAGCCAGGCCCAGACTGCCCAGACCCACGACCCAATTTCATAGCACTCAATGTCAATAATAATAATAAATAATGCCCAGAACATGGACGCACATGTCAACCCTTTTTCAAATTCGCTTCTAATACGCCGAAATGGCACAACAAACAATGTTCCAGAATAAAAAAAAAGAAAACGAGGGCTGGGTCAGGCCATTTATATAAGGACAAATGGATGTTGTCCGCTTTTAGCCTGACAGTCTCCGACTCTAGTGTTTGTTCGGTTTTTTTTTTTCGTATTGGTCTTATGCGAAATTGATGGTTTAATAACGCTCATAAAAAAAAGAAGAAGGGATAAGCGCCATAAAAAAAACGGATTTTGATTTCCGGTTATTGTTGCAGTGTCTGCAACCGGATGTTAAATTGTTGTTGCAAAAGCTAAAGCAATTACTCTCGAGTTTCTTATGTCCATGCACAATTCCAAGCGAAAAATTAGACAAATTAACATTGTGCAAAAGTAAAAATATATATATATATATATGCATAAAAAGGAAAATTAATAAAAGCCTTTGCATATTTTAAGGCGCTGCACAGACAGAAGCGGCAAGTCTGTTGTAATGGTTGCTTTTTACTGGCAGCAATATTTTTGGGGCAAGCATAAATTTGCATTGCAAATGTCAACGCTGGCATTTAAGAGGGTATGAAAATTGGGCAAGCGTTTGAGAAAGGGAATTTTTGCCATTTTTTGCAGCAGCATTCTCTGACTGTGCCTTCAGAACGTCTGCAAAAGATGCAAGAAACGACGAGACGAGAACAAAGCACAATGCCCAGACAAGACCACAACGGCGCCGCTTAAAGCCCTAACCAGCCAGAGAGCAGACCAGACCCAACTCAGCTCTTTGGTGCCGCCTCAAAAGCACGACATTGATTTATGCACGCCGTGTGGCACATGTAGCAGTAGAGAAGATCTTCTGCAGGTTGCATGCAATGCCGGTAACAAAGCCAGCACATAAAATGTCCTTGAAATACTGCATAGAAGTCATGCTGTGTTGTACTATAGCAGGTATAGCTGAGTATAAAACTTGCCATGGGCATTAAAAAAGCAAATGGCTGCCAGGCGCCATTTTGTATTTTGTTGCTTACTTCAATTGTTTAATGCGTGGGAGCCAGCCTAAAAGCTGGCTATAAATTTGTAGAGCCAGCTATTTGACTTTAAAATAGCTGCCGCTTTGAAGTCAAAATATCTGCGTGGTCAAGTACTAAACTTTTAATATATTTTAATTGCTTTTCGTTATTGTTTCGCCAAGTGTGCAATAGATGTAGTAATAAAAATATACGAAACAGTCAGGGCGGTCACCAACGTTGAGATGCTCTGCACTAGCTTAATATAAAATAAGAAGTTATAGGGAGAACAGTAGACGGGTTTGGCGATGTATCTTTTGTTTAAATTTGGTGATCCTAGCTACAAGGATCTGCGAGTCTTAGCTGTGCATACAGACAGCTGGTAGTATTGGTAATAAGCATGCTGCTATAAACGAAACATACTACGTTACACAAACCTATACCCTTGACCCTTTGCTGCTACAGGGTATACAAATAAGAAAAGTAGCAAATAAACTCAAGGCGTCAGCTGCAAAATTTTGTGTCAACTTTTGCAGCAGCTTTTATATTACCATCTAGCTACTCGTCTCCTGCAGCTAAATCCTTAACTGTGCCCCCGGCCAACAAAGTCAGGGGGGGTAATTTTATGTGACTGCACTTGAAGCCGCGTTCCTTTAGTTGCTAAAACTTCAGCGCATTGAACTTGTTAGCTGCGCTCTGAAGTGTGCAACAGTATATGTATTATATACAGGGTCTCTCATAAAGCGTATTTGAACTCTGAGCTTTAGAGGGAACAATTGTTTGTAAGATGTAGCTCATATATTTATTGAGCATTAAAGTCTGACAGAACTTGATCCGAGAGCTAAATTTTTTTGTATGATTCATATTAATCGGACTCGAACTACTCAACGGCAGCTTATGCGTATGCCGTCGAGAATTTTGATATTGCTGTGGATTACTCTCTTTCCAAATGCATATAAATTGTTAAGGGGAGGTTCTTTCAAATTAAATCGAGAAAATCGATTTTTCTTTTTTACAAAAAATGAAAGCTACATATTCGTAGAATATGTGTATGAAAGGATTTTTCGATGCGATCGATAATTATAGAAATAGAGCGTCTTGAACGCACCTAAGTCACTCGCGCTGAGGGACGTTCTAAAAACTTTAAACGCGTTTTTCTCGGAACCATGTTTTTCGTTCGCATTTCAAGCATGGCTCTCGATCTATTGTTCCGATTCCCTTCATTTAAGCCATGTTTGAAAGGATATAATTTTGTATTGTTTTTTGTATGCCTTATACTAACAATATACATGAAAAAGTGTTAAATTGTTATTTTTAAGCAAGGTCAAATCACAAAAAAAGTGAAAAAAAAACAAATTTTTTTTTCGATCGTCCACATTTTAGTTAATTTTTCGTCAAAACTCATTATGATTTAGTATAAGGCATAGAGAATTTCATTTACTTCAATAAACAAAAAACATTTTTCATTTCGGTTCACTGCAAGAGGCTGGAGATCTGAAATGCGGGGACGATATTCTGCGGGCAGAGGCAGACAAGAGCCGCCATTTTTCAGCCGACATTTTTAATTTCGTCGCGAAAAAAATTTCCAATTATTGTACAATAAAAATCGCATTTAACAATCAAAACAGGAAGTTTGTATGTCTTTTCATCATGGCACCAATAATTCCCAAACTTTGCCTTCTTTTTGGCCAAATTTGAAAGAACCTCCCCTTAATTTACAAAACCCTTTAGTTAAAAATGTACCCTATAATTAAAGTTAGATTTGTTCCTGCAAGACGCTCAGGATTTGTTTGTCAAACAGTCAAAAAAATTAAAAATTGGAAGAGAAAACATCAATCAAATTAGCAACAGCTTCGCTCTTGCAAATCAGCAATATTTTCTCAAAATTTTCAATCAGTTTTCCACAAAGTTGAAAAATTACCCAATTACGACTCTTCAGAGAGAAAAAAAGTCAAGTATTCGTACTTAAAACGAATTTACAATTCGAACTTGTTATCAAGCCAAGCACTGATTTGTTAAAATTAAGTACTTGATTCTTAAATTAATTTTTATAAATGGGATCTTAAGAATTTTATAACTACTTTCCAGATGCTTTATGCTTACATCAAGAATATTCTTCTTATATTAAGTAAAATATTCTTATTGCAAGTACTTTTTCACCAGATTGAAAATTCTAAAATATAGCTCATTAGAACTTGATTTTAGCAGGCGTTATTTTTCTCTCTGTAGCCCACAATGCGCATTGGCGTTTCCATAACATCTTTGGGGCTTGTCACAGCCCCAGATGCGACAATTTTGTTTTATCGCCGAGATTAAAATATGCTTCATCAGAAAACATTATTCTTTTTGACATTTGCGTAAAATAATTGAATAACTTGAATGCTTTGGTTAAATGTAATAAATAATTTATTTTCTATATATCAAAGAAATAATTCCATCTATTTGATAGCTTTCAAATTATGAATCATTCATTCAGCGTTTTGTTGAAGTTTCCTCTATATAATGAATACTCTTTTAAGTGTTACATTTTGAGTGCTGCGTGGAAAGATGTTGACTATGCTTTATAAAGTCAGAGTTTCCAGCTCCCAAACTTCGAATATAGCCATGGGCGCACCCTATATGTGAGTATCAAAGTAGTAGGGTGCTGCATGTGTATGACTTGGCTGCCTATCTGTGCCAAGCTGGCTGCTGCAGTTGCATAATGAAGAGAGAGGAGACGCGCTAAAGTTAGCATGTTACGTTGCATACACTTGGCGAAAGAAACGTTTAAATATAAGAAATTGTTACAAATGGTATGGTATAATAACTTTCTCTCAGACATGGTCCAAGCTAAAGTATAGTAGTACCTGAAGTTAAATTTTTCGCCTTTTAAGCTACTAAAGTGTCTTTCAGGCAGAAAGAAGTCTTTGCAACTCGGGAATTCTTCAAATATAAGGCGGCTCTTTTGTCTTCAACAAACCCATATCTTGTTTTGAAATTTTCAATTTTATGTCTCTGAAAAGCTTTACTGACTAATTACAGAACATATATAGAGTTTAGCCTTTACAGCTTTACAACTAAGATATTTACATTTTAAACATTAAATCAAAATATTTGTTATATAATATTAAATTAATAAGGAAAAAGGGGAAAAAACCTTACAAAAACCGATAATTTCGGAATCAGTTTCTCAGTTAGTCAGAAAACTCAGAGTTTCGAACTATGTACTACCAACTAGAAACTTTGTTGTACTACAAATCACTTCTATCTATGAAAAAATACCTTACCAAACGTAGTCCGCTCGAATACCTGGGGTTCTAAGCCGCTTCTATCAGTTTCGAAACCTCTTTGGCTTCTTAAGAATTTGTTCTACAAAGTAGTAGAAGCAGGTTTTGTCCCACCTGCCCAGCCGTTATACAAGCACTTTTGGGTTTTACAAAAAAATCATCTTAACTTTGGCTGGGACTTATCAAGTGTAGTCCGCTTCACTAGCGGAAATTCAGAACTGGTTCCAACAGCCTACAAATCCTTTTTGGCTTGTAAAAAATTTGTAGGAGCAAACCTTGTAGCACCCCCCAGACAAAATAAATACAAATCCTTTTTGGGTTTATCTTGACTTTGAATACACATGTTCTATAAGACTTCTTCTGCTTAAAAGTTATAAAAAAGGTATATTAAGTCATGAGACCAAAATCCACGGTGGGAAAAAGTTTCTTAGTAAATATCTTACAGAATCTTCAGCTTGTTCTATTAGAACTCAAGCATCTTTCTAAGACTTGCGTAAGTAAACTTCATGAGCAGTAGGTAAGTAATATATATGTGACTGACTTTATATGATAACACCGAGTTAAATAATAAATGGTATCGTATTGATTTTAAAAATCTTATGCCCTTAGATACCAGTTACAAGAAACAGTTGTAACTTATCTGATGTAATAAACCGATATTGTAATTATTGAGAATGCATTTTTCCAAAACTCATCCTTTGTTTTTCTCAAAGTGTAACACAAAGTCTAAGTCATTAATGAAGCTACCGCAAAAAATCTTGTCGGTAGTACTCTCATCTGGCTTAGCCAAGTAGTTACGTTGGAGTCAAGTTCCAAGTTGAAGCAATGAAAACTTTTGCCATGAGTGAAAATGAGTGGAAAACATTTTTGAGTTTATTTAATTTGCAAAGTTTCTCTTATTTTTTTTGTTGCAGTGACAAACAACGAAGAGCAACAAATTATGCACCGCTTTTTATTGTCGCACAGACACATATATATAATATAGGCATAGAATACTGCCAGTAGCACTAGCACGAGCGTCAGTCAGTCAGTCAGTCAGTCAGTCAGTCATGTCAAGCGTCAGCAACGGACAGCGCCCATGCCTCGTTTAAATGCTCTTAAAGCGATCAGCTCAACTTTAATAGGAAGCTTGTACTTCTCATAAAATCTAGCAAAGAAATAAAACAGATCGCAACTCCAAAAAATATCAAACTTATGTTGTGTTTAAGTATTTTCAAAATAAATTTTTAAATTCGATGCTAAAAAATTCTTACGGTAGCTAATCCGAAAATCGCAAATTTTTTAGTATACAGATCTTTAAAATATTCACAAATAATCTCTGCGAAAACTCTAAAAATTGCGAAGAGTTTCCGTATTTTTCAAAGTTGCTGTAATTCCGAAAGTTGATCATTTTTTTAAGTTACAAGTCTTTTAAAACATTCAAAAATAGTCACTTCGGAAATTCTAAAAATTTCAAGTTTCTGTATTTTTCAAAGTTTTTATATATTGCTACAATTGTTTTGTGGATTTGAGTTTCTTGTAGTAGTGAAACTTCATCAAATCTAACAATGGGCAAAATCTGTAAATTCTTCGAAAACTCCTTCCTAATAGTGACTTAATTTCTGAAAAATCTTTAATTACTAAAGTTTGGACTCAAAAGAATTTAGCCTTCTCTGCTACTTATTTTGTATCTCCAAAATGCTCGAATATTTATAAAAAGCGTATTTTCGAAAATGTTGTATTTTGATGTAGATTTTTTTTTGAAAACGATTCGAGAATTGCAGTTAGGATTGAAATACGAAACCATTAAAGCCGATGCATGCTAGGAATTTCTGAGAGTTGTATTATATTTCGGTATAGATAACATCAATTACGATATTCCAAAAAAAATGATTCGACCATAGACGTTTTCGTTTTTGCATGCTTCCAATTCTAAATTTTTCTGTCAATATAACCTCATATTTCCCTTTCGATTTCGAAACTAACCACTGCTAAGCTATTCTTATTACAAGGACTTATTTTTATGCAATACATGAACCATTTACGTAAGACATGAACATTTCTTTTATTCATGACATGAACCATGTCGAAAAATGCGGGATTTGCGGAATTTTTGTCTTTGACTCTTGGTGTCTTGGATAAAACAGATTTTTTCCAGGAATCTTAGCAGATTTATCAATAAAAGTGTATACACACTTCGTTGTAGTAACTTAAGGTGCTATTTTTTTTAGTTCTGCTTCTTTCAACCTTTTTGTGTTTGTGTCAAGTAGGAAATGCGCTTTCAACATTGTTGTTGTTGTTGTTGTAGTTGTTGCTTATAACAATGACACAAAATTACATCACATTAATGAAAATGTAAGAGCGTAAGAGTACGGAGCGGAGTGAGGATTAGGGAGAGGTATGTAACACCGCGCCCATTTTGCCAGTTGTAGTGGAAAATTGTTGGCAAAGACCGAAAGATTCCGAAAAGCTTGTGAAACTTATGACACTGATGAGAAAATTGGCTCAGCTCACAGACTTTTATTGTTGAAGCTTCTACTACGAATTTTTTATTTTTTTTTTGCATCCATATTCTGCTATCTGATGAGCTAAATGAGATTTTGGTTCAACAAACTCAAGAAGCAAAAACTACTATAAAATAAAAAACAGCTTGCGACACTTTCAAGTGTTGGCGGCAGCAGAATCTCTTAACGAACCCGCACACACAGATACAAGCATACACACATAGATACACACCCACACAGCGGCAGGCAAAGCTCATTCATAAAACTAACAAACTATACGCAGTAGACCCGTGTATAGACCAGACAGCGCCCTAAAAGACACATGGGCGGTCATCAAGGGGGACGTACTAGTATGTGGCTAGGTAGCTGTTGCCTTGCCCATTTGGACGCCCCATTTTGCCGCTTTGCTAGACTTCTAGTGCATAGTATAATTTGTATACCCTTTATATGGTGAATAGTTTTTTAGGTTGTGTTAAAAAGTTTTTAAATGCATTGCGATAGCTTTTTCCCTTTTTTTTTTTTTTATATCTGTCTTTATGCTATGAATAACAGGAATAGAAAGATTTCAATGAAGCTGTGACTATTATAATTGATTTGGGATATTTTTATGGATTGCTTTTAACAGCCGTGTTTCGTATAAAATTTATTTGTTTTCGTTTTTTCTTTCAATTTCATTTCTTTGCTTTCGATAACTTAATCATATTTCTCTTACTAAATTCTCATATTTTCCTTGCTCTAAATAAATGAGGTACTTTTATTAAAAATTTTGTAAACATTACTAAGAATTCCTTTTTGTTTTCTCAAACAATATTTATTGAAGTTAACAACGATTGAGCTATTTTTATGACAGGGAATTTTTTTTTTTGCATAGCACAGCAACCCTGTCGCGCCTATCACTTATCGATAAGGCAACCAAACTAACAGATAGCCCACCCTATATATGTGAATGTGTGGCAAAAATTCGTTTGGTGTCACATTTTGGATAAAATCAGAAAAAAAACTAATTACAAATAAATATCTTATTTGAAATTGGCAAAAATAGCTTCCAAGAATATCAAATATTGAATATATATTTAAAAAAATGAATTTAGTTAAAAATGTGTCTTTTTAATTTCTTTTGCAACATAGCGGTCGGATTCAAACCACACGAAAAATTCGTTTTGATGAAACCGATAATTTATTAATTATCGTTTTTCGGATCACGACTGTTTTATTTATTTTTGTTTGAGAGTGGCCGCTAGATGGCGCAAGCAACTGATTGAATATTTGTTTTCACAAAAGTATACGTAAATATCTGTTAAATATAAACAAAATTAATATTTTATACGAGAAATTAAAAAAGCAGGTTGGTTAGCGAAGGGCAGGGAGCAGGGGAAACAGCATTCTAGCTATTTTTTGTTTATTTGTACATATTGTACTTTTAATTTTTTTATTATATCTTTTTTGTTGTTAACAGAAAATTGAATCGACAAATAAAAAGTTTACGGTATTAATAACGGTAACAGCGCCACAACGGTTTATAAACCGTTAACGGTTTCGTACAAATATTTATTCAGGGTTTTCAAGCGATTAATATGCCGACTACGATTCGATTCGCGTTAAATTTAAAAACGAAAAAAATAAATAAATTTCGTTTAAAAATGTTGAAGTAATATTTCAAAAATTTTTGGTTGATTACTTCAAAATTTTGTAGCCGATTTAGCTGAAATGCGGCTTGAGATGCTTGCAGTTAATTTTAAGGGATTCCACTTTGGATTTATAAACCACTTCTATGCTATTAAATATAGGATAGAAACTTGGTTTTTAAAATTATAACAAATTAAAACAAAAATGCATAACTTTTTGAGTTTTGAGAAACAGCAATAAAATGCTCTGTAATTACAAACCAATAAGACGTGTAACTCAAATATTTGAAAAACAACGAAATTCGATTTTATTGCTTAGAACTAAATTATTTCAGAAGGGATTTATATGAATTCGAATGCTTATCATTTAGCTGAAATGCGTTTTGAGATGTTCGCAGAGAATTTTTATGTAGTTAACTTCGGAGCCAAGGCTTAAGTAATTCTATATTTCAAAAAATTATAAGTTTTTGAATTGAAAAAATGAGTTTCATTTCATTGCTCGGTAACTAGAAATCAACAAAACTCAAATATTTGGAAATTAGATTTTAGTATAAAATATTTAATTATTACGCAAAGATTTTGTATAAGTTAAAATTTTTATAAATCTTTCAATCGATCAATTTTCTGACTGATTTAACTGAAATGCGGCTGGAGATGTTCGCATAGAATTTTTTCGTTATTTATTTATTTTTAAATAGCTATATACATATATATATATATATACTATTACTATGTTTATAGAATGGGAGTTTAATTTGTAATTTTATAGTAGCGAGCTCTTAAATAAGGTATAAAAGCTTTTTGTTGAAACCGCAGCACCGTGGGTCATAATTAATTTCAAAATTCGAAATTTTTTTTAAGTAATTCGCATGCCATTACTCAGACATTAGTTATCGGCGCGACTGAACAAAGTTATTTAAAAATGGAATTCAAAGTAAATTAAGTAGAAATAAATCTTTTTTTTTTTAATTTTGGCTTTTTAGTTGATCTTGATTAGGATAATTATTCGTTATTTATAGCGCCATGAACCATGAGAAAATCGTTTGCTGCATTAGAAGCCAACGTGCCGAAATTTATCGAAAATTATATTTTTCCTCAAAGTACATTAAATTAGAGTAAATTTTGTATAAATTGACAAAATTAGTTAAAATCATAATCTTTTAACAAATATTGTCTTAATTTACTTTATAGCCTTTCCATTCTTAACAATCTATACAGTGCTACGTTCGATTTCCCTTTAATTTTACAAATAATTTTTTATAAAATAGAGAACTTCGGGGAGACATATATGCAAATAAGTCAAAGTCTGCAACTCTTTTGTCTAGAAGCTTCACAAAGCCCGTTTCTTTGAAAAACTATATTCATGTACACTAGGGTGGCCGCCGCTGCTATGGAGGATTTTTAAACCGTCGATATCAATAACGCCACCCCCTAAAAAGTTTCCTTTTTACCTGTATATAGCGCCTGTAAAATTTAAAAACGATCCGAATGTATTTGATGGGTCCGGCAATAGGTCAAAGGTCATAACTTGCACTTTTTCCGTTTTTGACTGTATTGTTCTACATAAACTTTAAAATCTTGTTACCAATCAGACAAATTATGGTTCAAAAGATCTCATATCTATCAAAACATAATTTTAAAAAAATATAGAGTCGGCCTAAATAAATTTGGTAAGCTCTAAAATTGATTAAATTGACTAATCACCAGTATACAAATAAAAAAAATTTTTGGTATCCTTAACATTTTTGAATCGTATCTGTAGTAAAATGACATTCTAAAACCGAAAATGCAGTCAAAATTTTTTTTCATGAAACGGGCTTCGAGATATTTTGAAAAAACCATTTTTCGAAATAAAAAAAAAAAAAAAAAAGTGCCTTTACTTAACAGTAAGTATCTTTGGTTATACTAAACTGATTTCGATAATTTTTTTCTCGACTGTAGATAAGTGAATTACCCATTGATTATATTTGGAACATGTTTTTGTCAAACTTACGATTTGGTCGCTATTTATGCATTCATATGAAACTTTTTTATGACCTTTGACCTATTGCCGGACCCATCAAATACATTCGAATCGTTTTTAAATTTTACAGGCGCTATATGCAGGTAAAAAGGAAACTTTTTAGGGGGTGGCGTTGGTAAAATCGTGTGATGTTGCAAAAATGGCCACCCTAATGTACACTCATATTAAGTCAAACACAAGAATTTATTTCTATTTTTTGTGCATACCACAGCTCATAATATTTTTTATGACATTTTACTCAAAAACTTTAATTCAAAACTTGCTAAAAAGACTTTAAATACGCGTGAGAAAAGCATAATTTAGAAATGTTAAAGAGTATATTGCAGTCGGTGTGCCTCGACTGTTAGCCCCCACTTGCTTTGTTTTTTTAAACATGCAACGCTTTTCTGTTATATTTTTTTTCATTTTCTCTGCTGCGCTTTTGTTTGTTTTTGCTGCTACTTCATGTTTTCTATTTTATCTTTTTTTTTTTTTTTTTGGCGCAAATGTTTATTTTAGTTAAAATGTTGCGCTTTATGGCAGCCCCCCATCTATAGGGTAGGATCTGTTGCAGCTTTGAGTCTATTGCACAAACATTTTGTGCAATTTGTTGCTGTTTGTGTTTGTCTATGGTGTTGGTGTAGGTGTTGGTGTAGGTGTTGCATATGTCTGTTGCAGTCTTTGGTTAGGAGCTGCAACGGAAATGGCCCACTCCTTTTGCCAATGTTTTTTTTTGTTATGGTTAATGTTCTTGTAGTTGGTTTTATGTTTGATTTTTGGTTTGAATTTGTTCAAATGTTCAAGTTTTTTTGATGAACGCCATTTTGTGCTAAGCACCTGACGTATACTTAATATTTCGTTTGCCTAGAAATATTTTGCAACATTAAACACAATTATTGTTAATTAAATATTTTGGTTAGTTATCTTAATTTTTTTTGGCCAGCATATACTTATTTAAATTTTTAATTTATAAAATAAAATATATATAAAATACGTAAATATATTATTTATTTATTTATAATAACTAATAATTGACAGGCCAAATTTGTATAGCACAGGTAGTAGGGATGGGCGATAGTGTATCGATATATCGGAATATCGATATTCTTTCTTTGGAAGTCGACTATTTTGTATCGATATCCATGTTCGACGATATATCCGATATCGATATTTTCATCCGATACTGACGATATTTACGAATTCGGCGCCAAAACTAAGCGTGCAAGGTGGAATGGCCACTTTGGGCATAGAAAAAGATTTGACTGCATCGAGGAAAAATTTGGAGACGTCGGGAAACAACATTCTGGCTAAGTCGCTGCACATTACCATTTTATCAGAAAAATTATTTTTGGGAAAGCACATTGTTGCCGTGAGCAATCCTGTATTGCATTTAGATACGGAAGATCCAAAAAGTATTGCGAGAACGGAGATGAAAGTTTTTTTTCAGGCCAACAGTCTCCGCTGGACTCCAATCCACTAACCATATGGGAGCCCCTGTCGACACAATTCTTGAATCTTAACAAACTAGCAAGGATATTTGTTCCGGCTGTTGCGACGTCTGTTAACTCGGAGCGACCATTTTCCCTTGAAGGGAGAATAATGACCGACGAACGAAACCGGCCTTTGGCTTGTGTAGACGATTCTTTGGAGCCTTTCTAATTTAAACTAAAAACCAGCCTTTTGGAATAATTATAAGAAATTCAGATAAACTGATTATTTGTATGTGTCTGAATTTATGTATGACTTATTATTTTAAAACTGATTTTATTCATACGAATTTTTTGGCCGATATATCGAGATATCGATATTGTTTGGTCGATATATAGATTTTTTACATCGGTTTCATCCGATACACATCGATACTGAATATCGATATTCGAGTACGCGATGCCCATCCCTAACAGGTAATGCAGGCCGTTAGCTAAAGTAATATAAAATAAATAGAAATCAAAAAATATAAATAACTAATAATAAATAAAAAAAACCGATAAGTACAAGGTTATAATCCGATATTGACACAAAAATAAATCGCTACCCACTAAACGACACTTAGTGTGTGATAGAAAAAGAATTTTGCCTCTACTGAGTATCGAACCCACAAAATGTTCGCGTCAAGCAGATACGCATCCCACTGAACCATCGACTTATACAAATAATATTGTAATAATATTTTTTTATCTTTAAAGCAATTAGTCATCTTTAAGTTCTTATATGCAAAAAAAGTCTACAAAGTATTATAATTTCGGGAGACTGTAGCTTTTCAAGCAGAATCACAGAATCGCTTCTAGGCGAAAGAGCTTGCATATAATTTCAAAGTTCTCTATCGACTTAAATCATTTTTTTAAGAGATAGCAATAGGAAAAAAGGGTCTCTTTAAATGAGCAGCCAATACAGTATTCCGAAGTTAGAGTACAGACTGACCTGACTAAATCGTTTTCTTTAAGCATTCTAAATCATATTAGCATTACTCGTTTCAATCTATGTATTGCAAAACCTGGTACGCTTTAAAATATAAATTTTGTATGTACAACAACCAAAACACATTAGCCCATGTTATATAACTACAACACTTTACCAAATTCAGTTAAGTTCAATTTACGATAAAAGTGCTAAACTTACAACGAGTAAGAGAAGAAAAGAAAAACTGTTGCAAACACAATGTGCAACATACAACATACTCAACATACTCGTATGAAAACAAAGTTGTAAATGCAACTGCGGCAACGTCAGATGCAACAAAATTGTATTAGAATTAAGCCTCACCCTTTGCCGCCTCGCACTGTTCAATGTCAGCTCTACAAGCTGCGACAAAAGTTTTTAATTACAAAAGTGACTCACATTTAGAGAGAAGTTGCACACATTTTGAATATATAAAACTTTACTCTTCTTAATGGAACATAGAGTTTATAATGCATTAAGTGTTTCATGTTGTTACCTTATAGAAGCCATAATGCTAAGTTTATAGAGTATCGGGAAATTATAAATTGTGCTAAAAGCAGAGCTCGCAAAAAACGCTCAACACTTTCAGAGTGTACGAAAAAAACCGCTCTCTTACGAACACTTTGAGAGAAGCTATTGACAAAACACACTCAATTGTGTTTTTACTCAAAAGTGTTGGGCTTCCTTTTTGGTTGTGTTTTTTGCGAACACTTTTGCTTGAGACTTGCGGCAAAAGTGTCTTTTGCGTATGTATGTATGCCTGCATGTGTGTGTTGCGCCTGTTCATGTATACGCGTGCGGTGCCGCACACAAATGACTTGCTCAGGCCTACTCTTTTGTCTCTCACACACATTACAAAAATAAAGACACTTTTCGCGGACACTTTTTGCAAAACGGTCTTTTGCTGAGAGTTTTTTAGTGAGCGTTCGCTTAAAGTGTCTCGACATAAGTAAGTGTTATTGTGAGAGAGACGCATTTGTTTTGCTCAGCCGAAAGCGCTGACCAGAACCGAAAAGCGAAACGAAAAAAGTGTTCGGCTCAGTGAGAGACCGTTTTTGCTTTATTTTTTCTGTTTTGTTCGTGAGCCGATCGCATTGGATAAATGGGTTGACAGTTTTTTGCGAGCTCTGTCTAAAAGCTTTATTTTCAGAAAAAAATTTGCAAAAATTTTAAAAATAAAGTTATACAAGAAATTTGTTCGTATATATTTCAAAGACAATTTGATTTCAATTCGAGCAATCTGATTTATCAATTACTTTACCTTTTTTTTTTTGAATAAGTGCAAACTATTCTATGTTAGCATTGGGTCTTTTCATATAAAAATATGGAATACCATTTATGTCTAGGAAATTTTTCATGCAATGAAAAAAAAAAAAATCGGAGATGGCGTTCCTTTCTAGCGTTCCCAAGGGAAATTATTGCTTTTTAGGATATTGTTTTCTCGTGAAGTTTTAATCTCACGATGAGATGCAGCTTATGCTAAAGGTCTTCACTTGCATTCGGTTTTTTTAATATTTTGCGGTCCACTGCCATAATTTAAAAAAAAAAAAAAAAACGGCTTGACAAAGACCTCCATTTTTTCATCAACCGTTGGTGCGTTTTTATTAAAATCGCTTGAGAACTTTTGAAATATGAGAATATTTGAGCCCCTTTTGCATAGAGAAAATTTAGTAACCAATATACGTACGTAATCATGTAACTAAAATATAAAAACATTTTTTTCGAAGATACCAGTTTCAAGTTCCGCGCAATTGCTTTTCAATATTTTTTACTAAACCTTTTTTCATAGAAAATTGAAAATTCATGCGAATAAAAACTAATCGTTCTGCTCATAAGAACCAAATCGCATCAAAAATTTAATTTAAATTTAACGGGGTATATTATAGTCAGGATGTCTCAACTTTAACCAAAAGGACTTTTCATACGCTCTACTATATATTGGATCAAGTGTACATAAAATAAATTTGTAAAGATGAGGTGGTTGAACAAAAGAACTTTTGTTATATCCAAATGCTTGTCAAAACCTCGGACAACCATTGATCTACATCTCAGAGACCAAAAATGTTCTAACTTCACACTTATTTGCCTATACACTGACCTAGAAGCTTGACTATATGTTAGTGCTGTTATAAACGATCGAGTGACACCAAATTGGTTAAGTATAGCCTCATGGGAGCCTAATAAACAAAAAAAAACAACGAGTACCCTGTACTATATATTGGGTCAAGGCTACACTAAAGCCCGACTATATTATTAACAAACGAGAGTCGCTAAATTTTCTAAGTAGCCTCATGGGAGCCTAATAAACACAAACACAATAACTTTTTTTGTTCGATACCAAGTACCTGTCATAAAAATAGAACAAACCACCAAACAAAAAAACAGAAAAATGGATGAAAATTTTGTAAAAAAGATTACCCTAAAATTCTATACAATTTCGTTCTATTTAACACGATTAAAAAAAGCTATTTGATTGAAATTTTAAAGAAAAAAATTTGTAATATCCTAAATTTGGTTAAGGAATTCCCTTTTCTAATTTATTTTCTGAAACGTATCTACCGTGTAAAAACAGAATTATGTGTATATGATATGCATACTAGGGAGCTATGCAAAACAGGAACTGTTTGGGGTTTAAGTCGATAGCTCCATATTGCTTCGATGATTATTTCCATTAGTTCAAATCAAGCCTTATAGATAGAAGCCAATATAGATTTTCGAGAGATGATGTTTGCTACTTTCTTCGGTTGAAGTATAGAGAGCAAGTCTATCCACAAAAAAGTCTCAGTTGGCATCATATTATGATTGATATTGCGCAAAAAAATTAATTTTCCAATTGAAAACTGCTTTCTACTGCTTACAAGCAGTTTAAGCTTAACCACCAAAGTTGCCAGAATAAAAAAGAGAGAGAGCGAGTGGCCAGAAAAAGTTATGCAGATATATTTAGATATATTTCGAAAAAAAAAAAAGTGTGTACAGGGTATCTCATTGTCGTGCACTGTCCCAAATTTTTTATTTTTTGTTTGCTTTTGCTGTACTTTGTGCATACAGTTATGTCTATTTATTTTAGGTTAAGAGTTTGTGCTATGTATGCACATGTTCAATGAACAAGCCGCATTTACCTATTCGGGTTCTTTGTCGCTGCATAGAGAAGTTTAAAAAATATTTTGAAAAAAAAAGAAAGTGTTTTATGGTCTTGCCAAGACTAGGTTAGTCAGTTTTTTTTTTTTTTTTTACCTGCTGCCCTTAATAGCTACTGCATTTACGTTTATATGCGTGTGTGTGTGTGTGTGTAAGTGTGTGTGTATACTTAATGTAAACATTGTCACAAAAATTGGAGCAACTTTGTTTGCTTGGCAACAACAAGAGGCAAGCAAAAACTTTGATTGACAAGAGCAAAGAGGGGTAGAAAGAGCAACTGCAGCCTGCAACAAAATTGTATAAAATGTTGCAAGTTGCATGAGCAGGTGTAGGTATATACGAGGATAGTTTGATAAGTTAGTAAAGTCTACTTTCGGCTACAATTGAGCTTTAACTTCTTCTTCGGGACCCAGGAGCCCCACTGTAATTATTTCGATGACGAGCTTTAAAAAAAAAATACGGAAATTCACGAAATTTATGCGATTTTAATAGCTTGTTAAACTTTTTTCATTATTTGACAATCGCAGCAAGTCGCGAACTTATCAAACTGCCCTCGCATATATATGCGCGTTTTTTAGCGTAGAAAGTCAGTTATAAATAAAAAAAAACAACAAAAAAAATGTGCCCAAATCCAAATTGATAAACTGGCTGACAATTTGGGTCACAGTGCGCATACGCCCTGTTGGTTTTAGCCTATATGATGTGCTTAACCTTCTGGCATGAATATGTCTCTGACATACACATTAAATACATAAGAATAAAAGCAACAACAACAAGAAGAACATTTCTGATTTCATACTGCGCGCTTTCTTTCAACTAGGCTAAGACGAGCTTGTCCTGGCTTTGATAAGCATTTGCCTAAGCTTCAGCGCTTAAAGTCTACTTAGCGGCGCCTGCCACATGCCGCATGCCACAAACACACTCACACGGCGCTTATTTGAAATGATGTGCAAATGTTTGGAGCTTGGCTCATTGGTTTTCAAAAGCCTATTGCCTATTACCAATTCGCCCGACGCTCTTTTGAAATTTAAAGCCAACAAGATATCCTGCCAGCCAGTCGAACATAGTAGTAAATACAATAAATACCTTGTAAGCGGCTTAACAAAATGGCCCAGACCGTCTGCTTAATTAACTAAGAGTTGCCATTAGGCCTGGGTTCAGATGTGTAAAATTTTTGCGCAAAAAACATGGGCGTATTTATTTGTGGTGAAAAAAAAAAAAAAAAAAAACTATTTTTTTTTCCAAAATATTTATTTTTTAATAAGTTCTATGACACTTTTTTTTTAAACATAAATAACGTAAAAAAAATAAATGATGTGCGGAGAAACTTTGTTTGTCTAATGACTATTTTTTATGTTTTATAATAAAAAAAAAAATAAATGATGTGCGGAAAAACTTTGTTTGTCTAAATAATGGTTGTGGTTGCCTTTGGCGGGTTAAATTTTAGGCTCCATAGACATCGAAAAATGGGAACCTCAGATTTATTTCACTAAGTTATGTTGACATTTGACCATATTAGATCGCTACTTCTCTGCCTAGCTGTGTTTTGTCTGTCACCCAATCTGCTACATTTATTGTTTTCAAAACATTTGTCGTGTGTGACCAAAAACTGCGACTTTTCAATCTATGGCCTAGGGTGCGCCTAAACATAGCATTAATTAAGATTAATGCACTTGCATGCACTCTGCTTAAAGGCGTTGTGAACAGTCTGGCAACTTTACAGACGGCCAGTCAGCTGCCACTTCAATGTCAGAACTTTGGCCAACAGTTCCCCAATCCAGAACGTACTCCATTGTCGACAGTACGCCAACACACACACACACACATCCTGCACGACATCAAACAAATGTTATAGACGCCCCAACTCCAACGAAGCTTGGGCAATTGTTATGCAAATGAAGTCCATGTTTCTCGTCAATGAGTGTTGGTATTGTGTTCAGCTCTTGTTTCGACGTTATCGGAGGGGTTGACACTCGCACTAAAAATGCTGCCCAAACAAAATGTTAGTGTTTGTGATTATTTGAAATTAATAGCTTGAAGAAATTCTAACTGACATTTTGGTGCTTTAGTGGACATGCCTAGGGGGAGACTAAATTAAATAAAACGAAACTACACGAAAAGCATTTGATATCTTGAAGCGATTATAACAAAAAGCTTAAAACACGATTAAGCGCTTTAAGTGAATGAACTATAGAACTAGTTCTTTAATTGTGGTGTGCCTGAAGATATGTCTCAATGTGCTGGAAATATTCGAAATTTCTAGTTCTAGAAATAGTGTCCGAATAAATGACTTTTTCAAAAATATTTCGAATCAAAATATTTAAATGTACTTGCATCTTTAAATTTTATAGATTACATTCACACTATCTCTTGAGTTAAGTTAAAAATTGGACGACTTTTACAGCAACAAAATGGAACTTAAATATTTCTTGACTGCCATAAAAACCAACTTATTTGAGTTGGTCCAAAAAACTACAGGCTAAAGCTAGTAAAATAGGATGTTTTTTTTCAACCTCGAAAATTATAAGAGTTAAAAATTTTTTTTAGACGGTCGTAGAAGCTCCCGTCTAATAAATTTTTTTTTCAAACTACATATGTCAACAAAACTTCTTTAATAAATATCAAGCAATATGATTTAAACCTCGAAAATTATAACAATACATACTTCCTTAATAAATATCAAGCAATATAATATGTAAACCTCCCAATTTATAAGAATATAAAATTTATTCAAGCCGATCTTTAAAGCTCCCGACTAAAGCTCTTTAAATAGCGGCTATTTTTTGTTAATCTTTTTTGTTCAGCAACTAAGCGGCTCTATTTCGTACAGAGAGCAATATTTTTTAATTTAATTTAAAATTTTTTTAATTTTATTTAAACTTTTATAGATGAAGCACATTTTTTATGAGTTTATTGTCCACAAAGTGCAGTGCGCTCTTGAAAACAAAACTAAAATTAGAAATTATGTTCTATCGCAATATAGATTTTACTAAAAAGCACCCTTTGAAAGCATATATGGAGTAAAAACATTTTAATGTTAAATACTTTGCATCCTGATAAAATTACTTATATGGATTATCGGCATCATCGCTTAATATTCGTGCGATTTGACGGCTCTTGATTATTTTCTTTGCATTCTGAAAAAATTACTTTTATGTGGACTATCGGCATCATCGGTGCATACCGATGTTTATTGACTTCCAAGATCGTGCATTTTGACAGCTGTTTTTATACACTGTACCGTATGGTACAAAGGGTATATTGTGTTTGTGCAAGCCGAAAATGTATGTAACGTACAGAAGGAGAAGTCGGAGACCCCCCAAAGTTACCTAAAGTATGATCAGAGTGACTAGAGAAGTCGATATACCCATGTCCGTCTGTCCGTATGAACGCCTAGATCTCAGAGATGGTAAGAGCTAGAGCAACCAAACTTTCAGATAAGATCCCTTATTAATCCATAGGAGACAAGTTTATTTTATTTTTTTTGATATCGGGGTTATATTATATAGCTCCCATAGGGGTGTTTCAGAGGACCTCGAAAAAAACCAAAAGTTTTAGATGGATAATTCATTTGTTTATGAAGATATCGTAACCAAATTTGGCACTCAATCGTTTTTTAGAGTTCCCAAGCACTGTATCAAATTTTATTAAAATCGGTTGACTATATCATATAGCTCCCATAGGACCAATCGGTCAAAAAAACGTTTTTTCTACAAAATTCGCTGTGTTTCGTTTGTTTGTGAAGATATTGTAACCAAATTTGGCATTCGAAAGTTTTTTAGAGTACCCAAGCACTGCAGCAAATTTGATCAAAATCGGTTGACTATACCATATACCTCCCATAGGAACGATCGTTCAAAAAAAACATTTTTGCTTAAAAATTCGTCTGTTTTTGGTTGTTTAGGAAGGTATCGTAATCTAATTTGGCAATCGAATGTCTTTTGGTGTTCTTAAGAAATTTACTGGATTTTATTGCAAGCAGTGGTACAGGGTATCCCAAAATCGTCCGCGCCCGACTTTAACGTACGCCATCTTTTTTTTTTGCATTCTGTAAAATTTACTTTTGTGGACTATCGCCATCATCGGTTTATACCGATATTTGATACTGTTTGTTTTTTTTATTTTTGCATTCTGAAAAAATTACTTTTATGTGGACTATCGGCATCATCGGTGCATACCGATGTTTGTTGGCCTTCAAGATCGTGCAATTTGACGTCTCTTGATTATTTTCTTTGCATCAAATCATTCATATATCCTAGTTTTATTTAAAACTAAAGTTTAGACACTCTGTAAAAAACATCGTCTATAAGAAAAAATGCAGTATTGCTTCTACTTTCAAATGCGATATTTTTGGCATTTAATCGAAATATAATGTTATGGACTTGAAATTCGGTACAGTTGAAAAAATGCAAACCGATTTAACCACACTCATTGCTACCGCCCACAGAAGCCCAGATCCTAGTGGTTTGCATTAAAAATCTCATGTTAGATAAAGTTTAGTAAGATAAAAAATTTCCTAAACTAAATATTTTTTTAATCGATATCGCTGTCTAGCTGTCAGTTCTCCATTAGGTTTATTGCCTCTTTGGCAAGCTAACTCATTTCCTTAGAATGATTTTTAATACGAAGCAATGGCTAAAGATGAAAGATACTTAATAAACCATAGCTCTGTGGAATGTATCGCTTATACTATACATAGAAGAGAACCAACGCGTACAGAAGCGATCTGTAGGCCAGTGTTGCCAAACATGGAATACCATGCATATTTTTTCAAGTACAGAGCTCAGACGAAATTGAAGAAATTGTGTTGGCATTTAATGAATCGATATTATACAGGCCCTCCCAAACGAAATAGAAGATTTAGGCAAAAGCTTTAGTATTTAAAAACGCTACGCAGGCCATGTTACCAACGCTGGAGTTCCTATTTCCGTGCCAACAACAATTTCAGATACAATTGATTTTAGTTAAAGAATTCCCCAGTGCTTTATCTAGAGCTGCCAGATATTTAGTCCCAATTTTACAGGGTTGCCACAACGCCCGAGTATCTACATTTTTTCAAGTACATTGTGCGGTGGTATACCGCTATCACGATCCTCTTCGCTTGCTGCAGTAATTTGTGCAAAATCTTTTTTTTTGTGGCCATACCCTTTGAGCTTCAACCAGAGGGTTTTAATATTGATCGACATTCCTTAATAGCAACTACCTTAACTTCCTCCACCTGAAACTTTCAACCTATTCTCCTATTCCTCAGCCTTACTTTCCTTTCTGAAACTGCTTTCGCTTTGTTTTTGTCTTGGACATTTAGAAGCTCTCCCAGCACATCAAGCAAAAAGATTAAAAATCCAGCAACAATAGTATTTGTTTATTTACATAGTAGTGGTACATATGAACAGGGGAACTGCCAATTTGTGTGTATGTATGTATGTGTAACTGTACTTTAGCGAAGTCTCTTTTAATTAAGATTTTTGTTTCAAAATTGTGACAACATGGTAAGGCGTCACGAATTCTCAATAAAATTTTTTTCGATTGCAACAACTGTAAAAAAAAAATAAAATATTAATTAATAAATGTTAGCAAAGTCATTTTTAAAATTAAACTTACTTTAACAAAAAGAAAATAGCTGACGGTTATTCCCCATAAGTTTTTCTATGTAAGGCTAGAACAAGGTCTAGAAACAGTGTAACACGGAGATTCAATTATGATCAATCCATTCTGTAAAAATAAAAAAAAATAAAAATATTAATTAATTAATTTAATTCTTAATTTTAATAGCTTACTTGAGGAGGGCTCATAAAAGATCAATCGGCATTTGTTTGATTTGGGGAATAGTTTTGCGGCTATTTTCTTGTATTTATTTCGATGTTTATTTATTACCAATAAAAAAAGTTATTTTTGTTTTTTTTTTTTTTTAAGTGTGGTCAGCGCCTCGGGAAGCTTTATAATTATTGCATTATCTGAAAATAAAATTAGGTTTAAGCTTGGCCAACTTTTGTTTATAATAACTTACAGATATTTTGTTTGTGTCTGTATATACAATTGCATTGATAAAAAGGTAATGATTGCAGCAACTGATAACAACAATGTAAAAAAATCGTGTTTGGATTCTTCGGACTGTGGCATCCTGAATACCTATCCCCTTCCTTTAGCTTTTAAAATGTAAAAAAGTTTGCATGCATTCAAGTTTTAATCACACTAAGGACTATCGATTCAGTAGGCGTTGAGAAGACACAGCTAAATTCATAGATGCCTTCAGAACCAATCCATGAACCTAACTATGTTGACTTGACGTCATACTTGTGTCCAAGTTGGGGTTCTGCCTTCCTGTAAAAAGCACAAGATATTGTTTTAAATTTTTTTTGATAAGTTTATTTAGTACAAACTTGGATGTAACTCCTTGAAGGCCAAAAAAGATTTGCTTGAATGATGGCATATTATTTGTATGTTTATTCTTGTGAATCTATGAATAGATAATGAAATTAATTATTTAAAATTAAAGTAAATAAATATATATATATACAATATGCTATATTCTATTGTTTATCCTCATTTGAGTTGACTGTATCTCGCTGCGTTCATTAAATTTAAAACTTTGCAAATGTGTTGAAAAATATGTAATTACTACAGACAATAAAACCCAAATGAACACAATAATATTTAAACAGATATAAACAAACAATGAGAACGCATGGCATGATGATTGGGGTATGGGTTTGGGTTTGGGTTTGGGTTTCGTTTCGGTTCGGTTTGGTTTGGTTCAGCGTTGAGTACTTTTTTAATGTCTGGCTGTTAATGGCTGCCTGAGTGTTTGTCAAAGTGTCTGCCAGAGGGGCGTGTGAAACATGCAATAATGTAAAATTTTGCACACACGCACACATACGCTTGCATTGCTTTGTACAAAATGGCGCTGTAAATGACAGCCACTTCGATTATTCGATAACAATAAACCAGACGAGAGAATTTTCATGACATTTTGATTTTCGTTGACATTGATGAGCGCTAATTGTAAGGCATGAGCAAAATATCAAAAAAAAAAAAAGGGGGTAGAACTTGTTTTTGTTTTTTGCAATCACACCAATTGTGGCATTATATGCTCAATTATAGCCTCAAAACTATTTCAAATTGCATAAACTACAAATAATTGCTTACTTGTTAGCCTAATAGTATGCATTACAATTACGTACAAACAGCAAATAGGCGGCTCACGCATATTGCATAATTACAACGATGCCAGCCAAAACCCAGACTAGCATTTTGGCGCACTCCTAGAATACCTAGACAATGTCTGCTGCTGTCATGGAGTGGCACTTTGTTTAACCCCCCAGGCGCAATTGTCATGCATAGTTCGAACAACCCCTATACTACCCCTATCACCATTGAGTTCTGCCCTGGCAATTAACGCCTAGACAGTGACTATAGGGGCGAGAGTAGAAGGCTTAAAAACTTGACGTCAAACTTTTTAACAGGTTGGGTTGATTCAACCGCAAAACACGCACATAGCCAAGATATAGCTATATATAAGTCTTAGGGGTTGGAACTTTTGTAGAAGCTGTAGTCAAAATAATCTTGAAGTAGTTGTGTTTACACTGTTACACTTTAAGCTATTTGTATCTTTACTAATTTTTCTTACTTTCTTTTCTTTACAGGTAAGCGATTGAATTATGTACGGTAAGCTGCTGCAGCTTTTAATAAAAAATATATTTATATACATATATATATATATATGTACATCTACTCTATATGCATATCACATATTCAAGCGCTGATAGAAAAGGTGTCATAAAGTGTTGTCGTTGTCACGTACTTTGAGATATAAATGTGTGTGCGTGTGTGCGTGCGTGTGTGTGTGTGCCACGCCTTTAGTGCTGCCAGCTTTTATATGCACATTTGTCACAATATTTGCCTTGAAAGGCAACTAATAAATTCCTCTACACATGCACACACTCACACATGCATGTTTGTGTGTTGTCAACACTTTAGAAATTGTAGAAAATTGCCTACCCACAGGCGCTACAGAAACTACAATATGTGCCAGACCCAGCCAGGGTTGCCTAGTAGTAGTAGTAATAGTAGTAAACATGTCCATATACATATGTAGCTATGTCTGTCTTTGTGTCTCTGCTTGAACCTTTCAAATGCCTTAGGGTAATTTTCTAATACCTTAGCTCCTTTGAAGTTGTCTTCCCATAACTTTGCTTGTCTGCAGCTGTCTTTGTTTAGCTTTTAGCCATTGTCCATTGTACATGCCATTTTCCATTATATTAATAATTGAAAAATATTAAATTGAATTCAATTCGGAGTTTTGTTAAAGGCTAAAGACTACGAAGGCAATTGCGCTTAGATTAAATTAGACTAGCCTGCTTGTGGGTGGATGGCTCCATGTCAATTCCTAGCCAAATTTTTATGTTTTAAAAATTTGAATTCTTGAAAAAGCTGCATGTGTATTTTTTTGCTGCTGTTGTACCTATGTGCGTGACAGAGTTGTCATCAATTGGCATCGATAAGCCGATAACTATGCTGCTATGACAACAAGCAGGCATTCTAGTCACGCATACCACACACACACACGCAGAAGAGAGTGCATTGCAGTCGCTCAACTTAACTAAGCTCAGCTCATGACAGCTCAGTGCAGTTGAGCGGTAATTGAAGAATGAGAAATGCTTGCTACGTGCATGTCATGACAAAAACTGTCAAAGAGAGAGACACAGAGAGAGAGCCGAAGAGCGCAAATGAATGTATAAATTAACGCATCCATAACGTACGACAAAGCAGTACACCTGCACTGCGGGGGTGTGTGCACAAGGAGTTGTTGTCGTTGTTCACTAAGTGGTCTCTCTCTCTCACTCTCTGGCTTAGGGCCAGACAACACGCTATGACTAACTGCCAAGCTTAGCTACTCCTCTCTATCTCTACGATTTGGGCTTACTACTCACTTATTTACTTAGTTATTCAGTTTTACGCTTTGCTCTTTGCATTCGCGGCTACCTTGGCTCACTGTCAGAAACTACTTGTCTATGCAGCGGCCGTTAAATGAATACTTTTCACACTTTTCAACACGGCAAACTAGTACTGAACAACAAAAGCAACAACAACAGCAACAAGAGCTTTTAGTTGCCCTCAACACTATGCTAATTGTGCGCTTGCCATTTGATAGCATTTGAGCAGCATGGCAAGGCCGAAGTGTGGATACACTATAGCATGAGATTTGGTACGAGAGAACGAGAATGAAACCAGCCTTGGTAAACATTAGTCGGATATAGGATAGGTTTACCGATTAATGACTACCGCCTTTATGTCTTGTATACCCTGCCAGTAGATTTGCTGCAATTTATTCGGCATAGCATCGAATTCGGAAGAATTTGTTTAAGCGTCATGGTAGTGCAAGATGGTGAAGTTTCTTGCAAGTCGATGGGAATAAGCGAATAAGGCCGACCAGTGCATGTTTCATTTTTAATAATTCAAATATATTATACAATATACATATAGTGGCCTACGACTCGGAATACATACTATCTACATAAGTTAAACAACAGTCACTTACCATTGTAGCTCTTAAATTCCAGAAATTTTGTTTGAAAACCAAAGGGTATATATAGAAACTGAAAAAAAAATATTCACTTAAAATTTAAAACGTAAAATCACAAAATATTTTTTTTTTATATAAACTAATAAGCGAAACATGTTGACACAACGGAACGTGAAAATATACTGAACAAATTTTAACTGGTTTTGGAAGTAGTAAATATTTTCCAAGACTTCAAAAGCAAGGCAAACTTTGATTTAAGAAATACAAATGCAAAATTTTGAAATCACAAGAAGTCACTGTTTCTTTACACGTGAAAAACTAAGGCTCTTATAAAAACATACTTTTTTTTTTTTTGAAAAATTTAAAAAAAAAATTTTAAATCACCATCAAAAAAATTTCACTTAAATTTTGTTTTTTTTTTTTTTTATTAATTATTAACCGAAACATGTTTACACAACGAGATGTAAAATTATACTGAGCCAAAATGAGCCTTGTTCATAAGTAGTAAACTTTTCGATGGACTTTAAATGCAAGGCAACTATGATTTGAAAAAAAAGGGGACACTTTTAAATCACCATCAAAAAAATTAACTTAAATTTTGTTTTTTTTTTTTTATTAATTATTAGCCGAAACATGTTTACACAACGAGATGTAAAATTATACTGAACCAAATTGAGCCTTGTTCATAAGTAGTAAACTTTTCGATGGACTTTATATGCAAGGCAACTATGATTTGAAAAAAAAGGGGGACACTTTTAAATCACCAAAAAAAAACTTACACTTTTTTTTTTTTGTTAAAAAAATTTAAAATCACATTTAAAAAGTTACTTAAATTTTGTTTTTTTTTTGTTATTTTATATTAGCCGAAACATGTTTACACAACGAGATATAAAATTATACTGAACCAAAATGAGCCTTGTTCATAAGTAGTAAACTTTTCGATGGACTTTATATGCAAGGCAACTATGATTTGAAAAAAAAGGGGGACACTTAAATCACCAAAAAAAAACTTACACTTTTTTTTTGTTAAAAAAATTTAAAATCACATTTAAAAAGTTACTTAAATTTTGTTTTTTTTTTGTTATTTTATATTAGCCGAAACATGTTTACACAACGAGATATAAAATTATACTGAACCAAAATGAGCCTTGTTCGGAAGTAGTAAACTTTTCGATGGACTTTATATGCAAGGCAACTATGATTTGAAAAAAAAGGGGGACACTTTTAAATCACCAAAAAAAAACTTACACTTTTTTTTTTGTTAAAAAAATTTAAAATCACCATCAAAAAAATTAACTTAAATTTTGTTTTTTTTTTTTTATTTTATATTAGTGTGCGGGTAGCGACAGGGCAAAAACACGACTTGCTATATTGTCTGCAAAGCAAACAAAATTGGCCTTTGCTTATGGGAGTTACGTGTATTTGGGGTACATTTTTGTTACGTTTCTGATCTTTCGTTTGCGTGATAAAGCGAGAAGCGCTTATGTAGATGAATAAGAACGAACGAGAGATCCGAGAGCGTGCACACGTATATGCACGCATACATTCGAAGCTATTGTCGGGACGTTGATAATGAAATGAAATGGAATGAAAAATGAAAAGGACTGAGACAAGATGTTAATCTTCTGACTTTGATACACATCTTATGTGTAAGCTGATGGCTTAGTGGGATGAGTACCGATCAGACGCGAATATGTCGCGGGTTCGAATCTCGACAGAGGCAAAATTATTTCTTTTTTTTTAATTTTATTATAATAAAAGATATTTTTAATTTTTATATTGATGGAAATTTTTTTTTTATTTGCATTATAATAATAAAATGAATATTTATTTTTATTATTTTCGTTTTGAGTTTTAATAATTAGGGTATCATGGCACTCGGTTCGTTAAACTGATTATTGTGGGGGTAGTAACAGGGAAAACCGACTATCTAGTATATTGCTTGCAAAAATTTTTTAAATAAAACAAACAGAATTGTCAGCAAACTATGGTGCATTTGCACAATGTGATAAAGAGAGAAGCGCTTATGCTTAAGGTCAATGAAAACAAAGTTACAGTTAAAATTGAAAATAGTTAAGTTAAAGGAGTTTCTACGTCCATCTTGATAATAGGCGGGTATACCGAGTAATAAGCGCTACATTTCATAATGGGACTTTAAACAGCAGTCCTTATGTAGCCACTTTAAAGCAAAAGACGGGTTGGATCTATATTAACGACGCAAGTGTTTCTACTAAGAATTGTTTCTATAAGGCTAAAGGGGCTTACATTTTCTTTTTAAGTAAAGTAGCGTAACACACTGCATTTCTCTATTAAACTTATATGTGTACTATATTTACTATATGAGCAAAACCCTAAAATAAAAAAATGTGATACAGTCGAGGCGGTGCCCGACAGTGTAGTACCCCATACCTATAAAAAATTAAAAAATAAATTGAATGTGGATTTGTTCATTAAGGCCACATGAATTTACCAAATTTGGTGATTCTAAGTATTTTTTTACTATAATTACGTACAGTCAAAGATAGATACAATTTACAGGCCAAGGGGGTAAAATTACGGTCGTGGGCAAAATAGCTTACTACCCAGCATTAATTTAAAATACTTGAAAATGCATAAAAATGTAAAGTAATTGTTATTATCACCTACCGCTATGCTTAATTCCAATTATATGCTCAAATCAATATATTAAATACATGCGCAATTGTTAAGAATTTAAGCTACTATCGTATCGTTTTTAACAAAAAGGTATGATATCCCACCAAAAAAAACATCAAAAATGTAAATTTTGGTGTTTACTGCAACAAAAAGATCTCGTATCTCAAAAATGCGCCGCAACAAAAAGATGTGATACCCACTCCAAAGTATCTTTGAAAGTTAATTTGGAGTTTCGTGTTAATAATTTTTTACTTCTATTTTTGCAAATCAGTTTTCACTAATATAGTCTGTATCAATAGGGCAATCGTTAGATTGTCTTGCGAAGCTTGTGATGGTGTATGTACAAAGTGCGGTGAGCTATTCGGAATGACTTAAGTCAGTGTCACGAAAATAAACTCAACAGTCCGTATTTAAACCCTGTACCTATAGGTCCAATGGGTATACTAGATTTGTGCAATGTATGTAACGGGCAGAAGGAGTCGTGGCAGACACCAAGTCCTCTATACCAAAATGCTTATCATAACCTCGGTTAGCGATTGAGCCACCTCCGTCAAAAATTCACTTTCACCTCCCCTTGCCAATAAACTGAGTCAATATTTGACTCTACGTAATTATGGTAACAAGTGGTATAAATATTGGTTTGCACCAAAAAAAATAAAAATTCCAGTTGGAAAGTTCTTAGAAGGAATTTGCAGGAATAAAATTTTTTTCGAGAAAAAGCTACAAAGCTTTACCCGTTCCTAGGAGACAAATTTTTTACTTTTAAAAATAATTATTTGTAGAAACTTATTTATCCTACCAAAAACACCATCTAATATAATATATAAAATTTGTGTTTAGTGTTCTTCTGGTATCTTAAAAATGCGTCACAACAAAAAGATGTGATACCTACTGCAAAGCATCTCTGGAAGTAAATTTGGTGTTAAGCGTTAATAAATGTTCACTAATCATATTTTAACAAATCAGTAAGAAAGATTTATGCATATTTTATACAAAATCGTTTTATACAAAATATGTTTATACGTCTTATACAAAACTACTTACAGAATCACTTAAGATTATAAGAACTACAATGTATTGGATAAACTTTCGCATTTTGCTTAAAAACATACATATTTATATATGATTCTAGACTACAAAAACTGTGTTTTCTATGAAGAGGGTAAAAAAGACGGACTGTTGAGTTTATTTTCGTGACACTGACTTAAGTCATTCCGAATAGCTCACCGCACTTTGTACATACACCATCACAAGCTTCGCAAGACAATCTTACGATTGCCCTATTGATACAGACTATATTAGTGAAAACTGATTTGCAAAAATAGAAGTAAAAAATTATTAACACGAAACTCCAAATTAACTTTCAAAGATACTTTGGAGTGGGTATCACATCTTTTTGTTGCGGCGCATTTTTGAGATACGAGATCTTTTTGTTGCAGTAAACACCAAAATTTACATTTTTGATGTTTTTTTTGGTGGGATTTTATATTAGCCGAAACATGTTTACACAACGAGATGTAAAATTATACTGAACCAAAATGAGCCTTGTTCGGAAGTAGTAAACTTTTCGATGGACTTTATATGCAAGGCAACTATGATTTGAAAAAAAAGGGGGACACTTAAATCACCAAAAAAAAACTTACACTTTTTTTTTGTTAAAAAAATTTAAAATCACATTTAAAAAGTTACTTAAATTTTGTTTTTTTTTTGTTATTTTATATTAGCCGAAACATGTTTACACAACGAGATGTAAAATTATACTGAACCAAATTGAGCCTTGTTCATAAGTAGTAAACTTTTCGATGGACTTTAAATGCAAGGCAACTATGATTTGAAAAAAAAGGGGACACTTTTAAATCACCATCAAAAAAATTAACTTAAATTTTGTTTTTTTTTTTTTATTAATTATTAGCCGAAACATGTTTACACAACGAGATGTAAAATTATACTGAACCAAATTGAGCCTTGTTCATAAGTAGTAAACTTTTCGATGGACTTTAAATGCAAGGCAACTATGATTTGAAAAAAAAGGGGGACACTTTTAAATCACCAAAAAAAAACTTACACTTTTTTTTTTTTGTTAAAAAAATTTAAAATCACATTTAAAAAGTTACTTAAATTTTGTTTTTTTTTTGTTATTTTATATTAGCCGAAACATGTTTACACAACGAGATATAAAATTATACTGAACCAAAATGAGCCTTGTTCATAAGTAGTAAACTTTTCGATGGACTTTAAATGCAAGGCAACTATGATTTGAAAAAAAAGGGGGACACTTTTAAATCACCAAAAAAAAACTTACACTTTTTTTTTTGTTAAAAAAATTTAAAATCACCATCAAAAAAATTAACTTAAATTTTGTTTTTTTTTTTTTATTTTATATTAGCCGAAACATGTTTACACAACGAGATGTAAAATTATACTGAACCAAAATGAGCCTTGTTCGGAAGTAGTAAACTTTTCGATGGACTTTATATGCAAGGCAACTATGATTTGAAAAAAAAGGGGGACACTTAAATCACCAAAAAAAAACTTACACTTTTTTTTTGTTAAAAAAATTTAAAATCACATTTAAAAAGTTACTTAAATTTTGTTTTTTTTTTGTTATTTTATATTAGCCGAAACATGTTTACACAACGAGATATAAAATTATACTGAACCAAAATGAGCCTTGTTCGGAAGTAGTAAACTTTTCGATGGACTTTATATGCAAGGCAACTATGATTTGAAAAAAAAGGGGGACACTTAAATCACCAAAAAAAAACTTACACTTTTTTTTTGTTAAAAAAATTTAAAATCACATTTAAAAAGTTACTTAAATTTTGTTTTTTTTTTGTTATTTTATATTAGCCGAAACATGTTTACACAACGAGATATAAAATTATACTGAACCAAAATGAGCCTTGTTCGGAAGTAGTAAACTTTTCGATGGACTTTATATGCAAGGCAACTATGATTTGAAAAAAAAGGGGGACACTTAAATCACCAAAAAAAAACTTACACTTTTTTTTTGTTAAAAAAATTTAAAATCACATTTAAAAAGTTACTTAAATTTTGTTTTTTTTTTGTTATTTTATATTAGCCGAAACATGTTTACACAACGAGATGTAAAATTATACTGAACCAAATTGAGCCTTGTTCATAAGTAGTAAACTTTTCGATGGACTTTAAATGCAAGGCAACTATGATTTGAAAAAAAAGGGGACACTTTTAAATCACCATCAAAAAAATTAACTTAAATTTTGTTTTTTTTTTTTTATTAATTATTAGCCGAAACATGTTTACACAACGAGATGTAAAATTATACTGAACCAAATTGAGCCTTGTTCATAAGTAGTAAACTTTTCGATGGACTTTAAATGCAAGGCAACTATGGTTTGAAAAAAAAGGGGACACTTTTAAATCACCATCAAAAAAATTAACTTAAATTTTGTTTTTTTTTTTTTATTAATTATTAGCCGAAACATGTTTACACAACGAGATGTAAAATTATACTGAACCAAATTGAGCCTTGTTCATAAGTAGTAAACTTTTCGATGGACTTTATATGCAAGGCAACTATGATTTGAAAAAAAAGGGGACACTTTTAAATCACCATCAAAAAAATTAACTTAAATTTTGTTTTTTTTTTTTTATTAATTATTAGCCGAAACATGTTTACACAACGAGATGTAAAATTATACTGAACCAAATTGAGCCTTGTTCATAAGTAGTAAACTTTTCGATGGACTTTAAATGCAAGGCAACTATGATTTAAAAAAAAAAAAACAAGCGCACACTTTTAAATCACCAAAAAAAAACTTACACTTTTTTTTTTTGTTAAAAAAATTTTAAATCACATTTAAAAAGTTAACTTAAATTTTGTTTTTTTTTTGTTATTTATTATTAGCCGAAACATGTTTACACAACGAGATGTAAAATTATACTGAACAAATATGAGCCTTGTTCGGAAGTGGTAAACTTTTCGAAGACTTCAAATGCAAGGCAAACTTTGATTTAGAAAAAAAAAAAAATACTTAGAAAAATGTTCGATTCGATACTTATCGCGTATAAACTATTTATGATAATGTGTTCCTACAATACAAAACTTCCACCAAATAAAATAAGCTAGGTATGCTTTTAAACTAGGGGTCTCCTCCATCTGCTCAGCTTATACGCAATTTTGAAAATTTTCTGCTATAATAACCGCTGGTTCAACGGATTACTTCCTGACTCTAAAATATCCTGTACCTATTAGCAGAGTTCCCCGCTCAGACAGTTGCTGTTGATGCTGACCAAGAATATATACACTTTATAGCAGGTTCTGCTTGTACTAAGCTAGATGTTAGCGGAGCCTTTGAAAAAGAATGGTCAGGTGGTAAATGACGGAGTATAAATATATGTTCTTCAAATAGAGGGCCGCGGCGTCTGCGGATAGCTGGAAAACTATACTTTCGATATTATCAAGGATTTCGTTTTTCTCGCTAGCAACATCACAACGAATAACGATGTCTGCATGGAGATCAAGCGGAGGATTGCAGCTGTCAATCGCTGCTACTTTGGTAGGTACTTAGTAGGCAATTGAGAAATAGAGACCACTCTCTACAAGACGCTCATCATACCTGTACTATACTTCCTTAGCCCCACCGTCACAACGAACAACGATATCTGCATGGAGTTCAAGCGGAGGATAACATCTGTCAATCGCTGCTACTTTGATCTCAGTGAGCAATTTGGGAGTAGAAACCACTCGCTACAAGACGCTCATCCTACCCGCTTTGCTGCATCATGGGCGATGACACTGTTTGATGCAAATATACTTGCCGGTTTGGGAGGAAAGTACTCGATAAGCTCATTGGCCCTTTGCTGCCACATTCAATGGAATGACGAACTGTTTGCGCATTACGGCGACATTGATATAGTCAAGCGGATAAACATTCAACGGCTTCGGTAGCTCGGCGGGGTTATTCGTAATGCTGGAGCTCCAACCAGTAAAGTTTTTAACGCGGATATTGTGGGAACACGGCGAATTGGATGGACCGGGTAGTGAGCTTACTAGATAACTATGTTATCCAAGGCGTGCGCCAAGCTGAAGAAACTGACGGAACAGTCTACGTCAGGCAGTAAGCCGTTAACCGTTTATGCCACTCAAAACAAAACACAGAACTACTAGGGCTTTAAAATTATTTTATTTTTTTAAGTGCTGTGCAACGATAACTGTCTATCGAAAAGCGCACATCTATAGTTTTGTTTCTTAAAAAGTGTCAGTTTTTCTTTCAGTCTTTCAATCAAAATGGAGAACTTCATTGGAGACATAGTTATAGCAGAATCTTCAGGGGTGAATCTTAACAAAAAAAACGCAAATTTTCTGTTTAAAATGTTTTGAACGATGAGGATATGTTGGCACTGTATAATAAATCGGAAGCGGCTTCTGAGTTAACTCCTATGCTAACTTTAAAGATAATTACAAAAAATAATCGTTTTTATTAAGCTAAGCCAATACATACTTTTACTTACCATTGTTAAATTTGTTATTGTTGGAATTTCGCTTAGAATCCCAAACGGAAGACACTGCAATTAACAAAAAACAATTTTTTTAAACCATGGAAACCAATTTTGCATAATTTATCTTCATTCATTCTTACCATTCATTTTTACTGAAAATTTAAATACAAAAATGCACTCGGAAATTCGGGATATGAATAAAAATACTCGAAGAAATTTTGAGAACTACTAATAAACGTAAACTGGAATAAAGAAATTATTGGCAATTTTTTTCTTATTAATTATTAACCGAAACATGTTTACACAACGAGAAGTAAAATTATACTGAAAAAATATGAGCTTTGTTTTTAAGTAATAAACTTTTCGAAAGACTTCAAATGCAAGGCAAACTGTGATTTAGAAAAAAAAAATTGCTTTTAGAAAAATTTTCAAAAGCGTTTTATGAAGTTTTTAATTAAACAAATCTATGCAGGTATAAAGAATTTTTTTCTATAATTAAGCGCTAACGACCTACCATGTAAATTAAAATATAATTATATGTTTAAAAGATGAGTAACTTCCTAGAGTATATTATTGCGAAATTATAATCCGATGTCAGTTGTCTTCTTAAAAGCTGCCAAGTAGACATTAGGCTCTACTTTACTAAAAGTTTTTCAATATCTTTGAGGAAAAATGTAAGGCATACTTTCATGATCTAGGTGCACACATAAGGAGTCAGTTTTTCAAGTTTGATTAGCCTAGCTCTTATAGTCTTATGCAGCCGTTCAGATAAACGTACGGACATGCCTTAAGTGGCGACGTCTCCTTCGCTATATAACATACATATGCACACACTTAATACCTTAAGGTACAGTTTATAAAAATTACCCAATGTAAAAATATGTATAGCTAAAATCCATGATGCAATAAATTTAACGAGGTGCCGCAAAAATGTGCTTTAGCTGCGTAAAAACTGGTTCACTTTGTGTATAGTAGCTATATGAAATAGTTGACGAATTTTGATCAAACTTCACATATATGTTTAGTTTAAAGCAAAATACAATTGTGTGAAGTTTGATCAAAATTAGTCCACTATTTCATATGGCTACCATACAAAAATTGAACCTGTGCGCTCAATTTCAAAGTGACAAGAATAACAAATGTGCGCATTGCATGACCTTTCAATTGTTAGTTTATGGCTAACAGCTAAAAAACTGAGAAAGAATTTTTATAAAAACTTAACGATTTTAAAGCTCTGTAAACACATGCTATACCGCGCCTCAAACAGCATAGAAAGTTCCAAATGCTTAGACTTTAGAAAGAGTATTTAAAGTGATGGCAGAACATAAGTCAAGTTATTAGATCATGCTTAAAATCTATAAAACTGAAAGAGAATTGTCATGAAAACTTTAACTTTAGCGCATCAAACCGCTTGGAAAGTTCCAAATGCTTAGACTTTAGAAAGAGTATTTAAAGTGATGTTTTCTGCGGTCAAGTGTACAAAGGCTGTCTTGCCTTAAGATGGCGCCTAGCCAAGTTGTTCCCTAATCCCCCAGCCTAGTTAAAATAAAGTATACTTGGTAATCCAGTTGTAGGGAGTTATACCTGTTGCTATCTATCTGCATGCTTAATTGCAGTGCCATTTCCTTTTGTCTTTGGATTTCTTTTAGCTGCACTGCATCATTTGAATTATATAGGCATATCTTCTTCTTTTTTTTTGTTCTGTACCTCAGATGACGTTGAACTTTCTGCTGTTTTCTGATGTTTCCAGACAACCATTAGATAATTATTGTTTGCCACTTTTTGTGCTTTTTGCACATATGTACTACATACACTTGGCGAAATTTATGTACCTTTTTTTCTGTTTTTTTAAGTTTTACCTTTACCCAAGTTTCGAGGAGACCAAATCCGCAGAGTTTTGTGTGCCTCTTTTTTGAGGTTATGTCAGAGCCCTGATGTGATGTGGTATTTAAACATAAGATTTGTATTTAGCGACCCCAAAAAGTCTAGTAAACATGGTCTGACCTTCGATTTTTTTTTTTGTGTGACTATTATTTCAAAAAATCCCACTTTTTTTTTGAGACCAGTTGTCCAACGATGTTTTTTATTGGGATCGCTGAATCCAAATGCGATGTCTAAAAAACCCCAGCACTTCAGTTTTAAGAGATAGCCTTCAAAGTAACTCGTTTTATGGGGTTTTTTGATATTATTTCAGAACTTTAAGTTATTGGGGTTTTTTGTACTTATGAATTGAGAGCCAAATTGTTATTTCATTTTGGGAATTTTAAAAACGATTTTAAGAACCATTGCGCTTGATGTAGACCATAATTCCTAATCTAAGAATAATTTACACGGTTTAAAAACATGTTTACACAATTCCATTCGATTTAGCACGATTAAAAAAAACTATTTGATTGAAATTTGAAAGAAAAATATTTTTATTAACCTAATCTTTTAGAAATTTAGTTAGGAATAGGGATTTTATATCAGTTTAAGGATGCACTTCATGTCTTTTTTTACACGTTTTTTTTTTGTGCAACGTATCTACCGTATAAAAAAAGAACTAGGTTTATTAAGAATGATTTTTAGAGAAAGTAGATATCGTACTCATTGTAAGAATGTTTAATCTTAATGCTGAGATTAAGAGCATTTTATAATTAAAGGCCCATACGCAGTTCGGTCAAATGGGATATACCAAATGGGATTTTTTTTTCATGTTAAGTTTTGTGCGAAAATTTTCGGCCTTAATTTAGAAAAAATAGAGAGCGAAAAATTCTTAAAAATTGCTACTTTTATTAAAATCCAACCAATAATAGCTTATGAAAATAAAATTTTGCTGAGTGTATGTGTAAACACTGCTAGTCCATCTTTATTTTTTTTTATATATGTATTTTTTTATATGAAGTTTTGTCATTCCGTGCGAAAATTTTCGAACTGCGTATGGGCCTTAATTTAGAAAAAATAGAGAACGAAAAATTCTTAAAAATTGCAACCTTTTTTAAAATCCACTCTATTTTCTAAACGTGGGGTTCAACCAATAATAGCTTATGAAAATAAAATTTTGCTGAGTGTATGTGTATACACTGCTCGTCCATCTTTATTTTTTTTTATGTATCCTTAGGTCCTTTATGTGTGGGGGTGGCTCTTGTAGCTGCTGTATATAAATGCTCGTAAACAATGGACAACTACAATGCCTAATTATTTAAATGATTTGAACGTGTTGTTTATATTGTACTATATCTTTACAAATGTATGAGTGTTATTTGGTATTTGTGTGTATGTGCATAGTATCTGTGTGTGTGTGTGTGTGTTGTATGTTTATTTGTTTATTTGCTTTGCTTTAACGTTTGTTTGTTTTTGTTGTCTGCTGCAAATGTTGAAGTTCAGGTGCCTTGTCTTTCTTTGGCATTGCTTTTGTTTTGCTTTTGTATACAACAAATTATGAAATGTTAAATATTTGTCATATTAAAACATACATGCACACACATATACATATATATATATTTACATATGTACATTTCATATGCATTGCAGAGATAAACACATACTTACATATATATTAAAGTTAAAATAAAGCGTATCAGCATTTGAGTCACGGACAAACTATTGTATTTGTTCAATTTTTGCTCTAGTTTATCGCTTAAAATTGATCTAATACTTTTAAAACGCTGAAATATCCATAACATTTTTATTTTTATCCATAAAGTTAGCTTGACCCTCAGCTACGAAGATCACGACACAAGCCCAAGATCAGATCTGAGCAACAATTGGCGAAGGTTATGCAAGCAAAAAATCATATTACTTTTAATAATTGCTATTTCTTGTTTTTTTTTTTTTAAATAAGCATAAAATATTAAGTAAAGAGGCGGCAGCTTGGCTCTCTGAGTCAGCTTAGAGATCGCTTCATTAACTTGGCTAACAGTTGTGGCCATAAATACAAAGACATAGAAATAAAGGAAATAGAATGTATTTTAATATGTATATACTACTACTATATACAATCTGCTGCAGTTATTGTAAATTGAGCTCTCAATGAAACCGCAGTTGAATTTATTCGAGCATGCTCTGGCAAAGTGTAGTTCGATTTTTATAAAAAAGATGGCGTACGTTAAAGTCGGGCGCAGACGACTTTGGGATACCCTGTACCACCACACTGCATTTAAGTCCGGTATATTGCTTAAGAATTCCAAAAGACATCTGATTGCAAAAATTGCAAACAAACGAAACACAACGAATTTTGTACAAAACACGATTTTTTGACCGATTGGTCCTATGGGACCTATATGATATAGTCAAACGATTTTGATCAACTTTGGTACAGTGCTTGGGAACTTCTTAATGCCAAATGTGGTTACGGTATGTTCACAAATAAACGAAACACAACGAATTTTGTACAAAAAACGTTTTTTTTGACCGATTGGTCCTATGGGAGCTATATGATATAGTCAACCGATTTTGATCAAATTTGGTATAGTGCTTGGGAACTCTAAAAAACTTCTTAATGCCAAATTTGGTTACAATATCTTCACAAACAAACGAAACACAACGAATTTTGTACAAAAAACAAATTTTCGACCGATCGATCCTATGGGGGGACCTATATGATATAGTCAAACGATTTTGATAAAATTTGGTACAGTGATTGGGAACTCTAAAAAACTTTTGAGTACCAAATTTGGTTACGATATCTTCATAAACAAACGAATTATTTATCTAAAACTTTTGGGTTTTTGCGAGGTCCTCTGAAACACCCCTATGGGAGCTATATAATGTAGTCCCGATATCAAAAAAAGAAAATAAACTTGTCTCCTATGGATTAATAAGGGATCTTATCTGAAAGTTTGGTTGCTCTAGCTCGTACCATCTCTGAGATCTAGGCGTTCATACGGACAGACGGACATGGGTATATCGACTTCTCTAGTCACTCTGATCATACTTTAGGTAACTTTGGGGGGTCTCCGACTTCTCCTTCTGTACGTTACATACATTTTCGGCTTGCACAAACACAATATACCCTTTGTACCATACGGTACAGGGTATAAAAATTAAAAAAAAAAAATTTTTTTAAAAAAACGCCTATTTTTATAGATTTCAATAGAATTAGATAAAAAATCTCATTTGGTTTCTTTTATCTTTACTATTCGCGACAAAATATTCGATTGAATAAATTGTTATTATTTTAGACAAATTATTAGTTTCGTTCGCTAAATTGTTTATTTCTCCCACTGTGCGTTGGTGGAAATGGAAGTCATGTTTCGAGCATAAATTTACATGTGATCAAAATCTTAATAACACTTTTTGTGCAGAACACGCTCAGAATTGATAAGAAATCCCCATATTTGGGGGTTACCCCAGTTGGTAACAGGCGCGGATACAGGATTTAGTCATAGAGGGCGTTTTTCACTTCGAGGTGTATATATTGTATATCAGAGGTCGCAAAAAACGTTCAACTCATTTTTCCAACTTTTGGGGGGTCCGGACCCCCGTGGATCCGCCACTGGGAACTTATGCTCGAAGCCAAGACTCGATAGAATTGTAGTTTATTGAATTGTATAACAGGCTGATTTGCAGATAATAATCTATATATAAGAATATTTATATTGAATACCACATTAGTCAAAATACAAATATTGATGACTGTACTTAGTGTAGTCCTCTTCTCGTTATGGAGCATAGCGCCTCAGATCTAAATCTTACTCTATTGGGAGCATCACGACAAATTTGATTGCAGAAGTAGTTTGTGGCATTAAGCTCAGCGTCAATCGTTCTGCACTAGGTTTGGGCTGGAGCCCCCGGACGTCGAGACCCCTGAGCGAAGTTCTTGTTACCCATGTCCGTCTGTCAGTCTGTCCGTCTGTCTGTCTGTATGATCTCAGAGATGGTAAGAGCTAGAGCAACCAAATTTTCAGATTAGATGCGTTATTATGTCAGGGGATGCAAGTTTATTTTATATTTTGGATATCGGGGATATACTATATAGCTCCCATAGGGGTGTTTCAGAGGACCTCGAAAAACCCCAAAAGTTTTAGATAAATAATTCGTTTGTTTATGAAGATATCGTAACCAAATTTGGTACTCAAAAGTTTTTTAGAGTTCCCAATCACTGTACCAAATTTTATTAAAATCGTTTGACTATATCATATAGCTCCCATAGGACCAATCGGTCAAAAAAACGTTTTTTGTACAAAATTTGTTGTGTTTCGTTTGTTTGTGAAGATATTGTAACCAAATTTGGCATTCTGAAGTTTTGTAGAGATCTTCAACACTGTACCAAATTTTATCAAAATCGTTTGACTATATCATATAGCTCCCATAGGACCAATCGGTCAAAAAAAAGGTTTTTTGTACAAAATTCGTTGTGTTTCGTTTGTTTGTGAAGATATTGTAACCAAATTGGGCATTGAGAAGTTTTTTGGACATCTTCAACACTGTACCAAATTTTATCAAAATCGGTTGACTATATCATATAGCTCCCATAGGACCAATCGGTCAAAAAAACGCTTTTTGCACAAAATTCGTTGTGTTTCGTTTGTTTGTTAAGGTATTGTAACCAAATTTGGCATTCCGAAGTTTTTTAAAGATCTTCATCGCTGTACAAAATGTGATCAAAATCGGTTGACTATATCATATAGCTCCCATAGGACCAATCGGTCAAAAAAACGCTTTTTGCACAAAATTCGTTGTGTTTCGTTTGTTTGTGAAGGTATTGTAACCAAATTTGGCATTCCGAAGTTTTTTAAAGATCTTCATCGCTGTACAAAATTTGATCAAAATCGGTTGACTATATCATATAGCTCCCATAGGACCAATCGGTCAAAAAAAAACGTTTTTTGTACAAAATTCGTTGTGTTTCGTTTGTTTGTGAAGATATTGTAACCAAATTTGGCATTCGGAAGTTTTTTAGAGTTCCCAATCACTGTACCAAATTTGATCAAAAAACGTTTTTTTGCACAATATTCGTTGTGTTTCGTTTGTTTGGCAAAGAAATATCTTTTGGAGTTTGTAAGCAATATATCGGACTTGAGTGCAATGTGGTGGTACAGGGTATCCCAAAGTCGTCCGCGCCCGACTTTAACGTACGCCATCTTTTTTGGAATTGTTCCGATGTTTCCAACCGATTATAATAAAATGGAACCAACGGAATGGTAATGAAAAAAGGAACACTGTGCTGTTTTGTAAATTTGTATTATATTGAAAAATGTGGTAGAGGTGAAGAGGGGCCAAATATAATTTTTGTCTAGAAGAAACAGGCAATTTGGACAAACAGAGACTTGGACATGTCGAAATCGATTTCTTTCGGTCGCTCTGTTTATTTTTATATAAAAGCTTTTGAAGTTTTTACTTGTATTCTTTTAGGTGTTACAGTGGTTAAAAATAGTATGCTAACATGGTGCAAAAATGCATAAACAAGTCAATTTTCAAATATAAAAATTTGTTAAATTAAACTTGAAAAAAAAAAAATTAAGTAAAACATTCAGAACGATAAATTTCAAAAAACAAAATTTGGGGTGCGCTCATAGAATCCCGTCAAGAATGCAGTTCCTAAATTAGTCTAATTTAATATTAAAGGCCTGTACGCAGTTCGAAATATTTCAAACGGAATCAAAAAACTTCATATAAAAAAAAAAAATATAATTTTTTTTTTTGGGATATCCCATTTAAATAATATGTACAAAAGAAAAATTTTGTATAAAATAGTAAATGATATAAAAAAAATAGTAAATAAAAAAAATGTTATATTTTCGAAGTAGAATTTATTTATTAAATATTACCCATATACAAAATATTATTAAAAAGTTGTATATTAAATATTAAAGGATGTACTAAATAAAATATTTAATAATTAATAACAAAAAACACAGAAGAGTAAATTACATATTGTATAAACCAATTATATAGCTTTGAATAAAAATAAATACTTAACAATATGCAATTTTTTAAAAAATAGCTATTAAAGCAAATTGTATGCATAGTAGTAAATTACAAATGATGCAAAAAATTATATTCAAAATAGCAGATAAGAAAATAATTATATACCAAATAGTTCAAAAAAATTGTCTCGATCGAAGCTGGCTCGAATTTTACAATATCGAGTTCGGCTATATTTGTGTTTGATTTTATCAAAATTTTTTGTAACCACCCGAAACTCTTACACATCATAGGTATCTCATACTACTACGTGAGAATTTCTCTAGCATTTTTCTGTTATTTCGGTCTTAGCTACATAAAAGAGCTTTATTCTAAAAAGAGTTTGCTCAAAATTTCAAAATGTTTTTATACTTTACTTGAATATGAAAATGCTTAACTTTGAGTGGAAACTGACTGTAATAAGTTGCTTTCCTTTTTCACAGAAAATGTTGAATTATATTTATAGTATATTTTTTTTTAATGCATCATTTCATCTGGAACTTGTAAATCTTGAAACCACAATTGTCGTTCTTTTGACGCGGCTTGCAAACATTCACCGCCTCGATTGTATTACATATTGTATATTATGCACTACGTATACTTAATTGCATAATGGGCATACATAGTAACACACTGCCATTAATCAAAATTATCAATCATCGTTATAGCCGCCATTAATATCGTCATCATTATGATCATTATGATCGACATGATTGTGTTATTAAGGCAGTATGACTAATGAGTTGTGGCTTGTCGGGAGTAACGTATTCAAAACATTGGCCAATAACAAATTCATCAAAATCATACCAAAAGGCAACAGGCTACAAAAAAGCAAAATGAAGAAGCAAAATAGCAAAAATAGCAAAAATAGAGAAGAAAAAACAAAATATAACTGGACAACTATCATGTAACTTGAAGTGGTACGAAATCCAAACAAAAAGCGCATAATTATGCAATACTTGCTATGGGCCCAATGTAGTGGCTATAAGTTGGTGAGGAGGAGACGTTCGAAGTCTACGAAGTGGAGGCCAATGGGTAAACACACGCTTCACAACATTTTTCTGCTTTTTTTTTGCCCGCATTTACGCGCCAGTTGTAGTAAGAGAAATGCCGCAAATGAAAATTAAACACACACACTAACGAACATATACGAGGGCAGTCTGAACATACAGCGTTCCCCCTATATTTGTTTTTTTTCAAATGACCATATCATTGGAGAAAATCCAACCAGCTATTACTTTATGTTTGGTATAAAAGGTAAATGCAGGCCAAATCCAAAGTATATGGTGGGTAGGAAAGCAAATTTGCCCTGGCATCGCGTTGAACTTTTTCTATGCCATAGGCGTTCTTTTTATGCCCTATACCCAAGGGATTACGGATGGTGATACATATATGTATGTATAACTATAACAGCCAGATATAGTAGCTTGGCTGCATAATTTGTTTAGACCTAAATGAGCTGCAGCGTCTCCCGGGTATCCGTTTGTGCGTGTAAGCACTCAGTTCTCGGAGACCATTTTTCAAAAGATGCTCATCATCTTGCCAGTTCTAAACTTGTCAATGATGATATCTGGACTCGTGCTGTCGTTGATGTGTTTTAAGAGCTTAAAAATCGAATCGAATAAAAACTTTTAATAATAAATAGTTTTTTCAGTCAAAATTTAAGTATAATTTTTTATTAATTTTCTTAGTAAAATGAGGTGCTGACACCGATTGCAAAAAAAATAATTTCTTCGATGTAAAACGAATATTCACGTCATTGCATATTTCTTCTGGTTAATAAAATCACAAATTTTCCATTTTTTAAACATTTTTTCATCCAATTCGAGGCTTGGTCACTATTTAGGTATACATATTTATAAAGGGTGTTTTTTTAAGCGCGTTCGGAATTCAAACTTAAATAAAACGCAGAAAAATGAATGTAATGATCCCAAACATGGTTCTTATCATTTAATATTTGAAAATGATCTTTGGCATGTGACCACCACGACTACGAGTTACGAAGCGCATCCTCTCGTCCAATTTTTGACCACACTTTCGAGCATTTGGGGCCGTATTTCAGTTATGACACGTTCAATGTTGATTTCCAAGTCGTCAATTGTTGCTGGCTTGTCTGCATAAACCAATGGCTTGACGTGTCCCCAAAGAAAATAATCTAAAGTTAGTGGGCCGATTTCTTGAAATAAACTTCTCACCGAATTGAGTTTTCAGTAAATTAATGGCACGTAGCGCCATCCTGTTGAAACCAGAACTCTTCGACATCGATGTCACGTAAATTTCGAAACAAATTTTCGTTGATCATCGCTCTGTATCGATGACCATTGACGCTAACAAGTTGCGAATCGATAAATTTGAATTTTCCTCTACACTGGCCTCTACAACAGCGATATTTTCTTTGGACCGTGCTGTTCTCATTCTGTTTATGGATCGGACATCGAGGAATGTCAAATGAGTTCGAAAATGATCAAGAACACAACGGATAGCACGTGCTGAAGGACGATTATTTGGTCCATAAATTGTACGAAGAGCTCCATAAGTTTTTACAAACGAACACTGATTTTGATTGAAAATCTCAAAGATTTGAAGGCGTTGTTGTGTTGTAAATCTTTCCATGATGTATTGTTAGGCCTTACTGAATAAAGTGACAACTGGTTTCAGAGATATCCCTTTCGGAAATCCGGACCCTATTAAAAAAAAACACCTTTTATAATTTTTCGTCAATCTAAGAAAATTTCATAAATAAATCGACTTGAACAGTAAATTGTTCATAGGAAAAAAACTTTTAATTTTATTTAAATAATGTAGATAAGGTGAGATCAGATCAGATCAGATGTTCAGAGATGAAATGAGATGATCAGATCAGAGCAGATGTGATGAGATGATCGGATTAGAGCAGATGAGATGAGATGATCAGAGTTGAGATGAAATGATAAGAGTTGAGATGAAATGATCAGAGGTGAGATGAGATGATCAGAGATGAGATGAGATGATCAGAACAGATCAGAACAGATCAGAACAGATCAGAACAGATCAGAACAAATCAGAACAGAACAGAACAGAGCAGATCAGATCAGATCAAATGGTGATGAATCGTCAAAAAAATATAGAAATTACGAGTATTTGTATAAAAAGATATAATTTTTTGCGTTAAGGGCGTGCGCAGAATTCCACGACCGATTTTAGTATTTTTTCTTCAATCTAATCGGTCTAAAATTTTTACTACTTATCGTACTGCCCTTTTCGAAAAAATTGCTCTATACAAATCAATGTCACGGGCATCCCAAATAACCCTTAACGTCATCTTATTAGCTTGAAGACCCGCCTAGACCTACTGTAGAATCGATTCCTCAGAAAAATAAATGCACTTTTTTGTCTCTTGCTTGATTTCTGTTGTGTTGTTATTACTTCAAATTTCATTCATTGCTACGAGTTTTGCAAGAGTTCTCATAAGCCATAAGTTTGCTTTCTTCTATTCAAATATCAGTACAACCGATCTTCCATGAATTATTATTAGCTTGAAGACCCGCCTAGACCTACTGTAGAATCGATTCCTTAGACAAATAAATGCACTTTTTTGTCTCTTGCTTGATTTCTGTTGTGTTGTTATTTATTTAAGTTTCAACCATTGTTACGAATTTCGCAAAAGTTCTCATAAGCCATAAGTTTGCTTTCTTCTATTCAAATATCAGTACAACCGATCTTCCATGAATATATCATGGATTTTATCAACTATTGCTTACTTCTCTTAGTCGGCCTGGGAAATACTTACCAAAAATATTTGTAAATCTGTGCTTGAATTCTGCTCCCCATTGACATCGGCCAATTTATTCATTTTTGCATTTATAATTTTAACAATACTATAGTTTTACATTTTGAAACGTAGCGGGTTTTGTAAAAATGTCAACATTTCGCTGTTTATTAGGCACACATGACTTCTTATATCTAATATTGTAGCTTTAACGAGATTGTTAGTAAAACAAAGTGGAATATTGGTGCAATTAATAGAGGAGAAGTTCTAAAATTTTAATATTTTTGTAGTAGCTCTTAAATTTTTGTTCGAGGATAATGTAAATCCAAATAGGGTCCCATCAAAGATCGCTTGGATGTCGTTGTTGACACCTGCTTCTGCTAGTTCTCTAGTACAGCTCACAAACCTATGACACTCTTGACTCCATGGTTACAGAGTATAATGAAAAAACAATATAACCAAATACTTTTCAAACTCCACTCGCAGCAGCAATGTATGTCTGTGTGTGAATGGGGAAAGCGCAACGCAGAAATCGCAATTAAAATTTTGTTCCCAACGACAAAAACCAAAGTGAAGCTGAAAAAATATTTTAATTGTACAAGAAAATACTTAGTAAAAAATTGCAAGCCAGCAAAAATTAATACTAATGAAATAAAAGCTTAAACAAAGTAGAGGTATAATAAATGTAAATAAATTATTTATTACGTTAATTGACACAAGCTCGTTTTATTTCACTTACCATTAAATAGTGCACATGGCGTATGCTCGATATTAATTATTCATGTGCTCAAAACTAACTAACAGACCCAGTAGCCAAGTTAGTGCACTAAACATTAGTTACCAACTAGATTTTTAATAACGATATATATTATATAATTAATAATACAAGCGTCTGCAATGCCGTTATGCCTATGTAGTTAATTAAACTATAATTATTGGAATTTTAAGTGAATTGCCAATTTGGCTATGTAAAAGCTATATTGAAAGTAAATTTGTAAATTTTTTTTTTTTTTTTGCTGACTTCTATCTAAATGGTTATTATATAAGAAAATTAAAACGGGAATTTCAATTAAAGACGCTCACAACTCTCACATTTTGTTAACCTTTTCCACACTTGACTAAACGATTTTTAAACACACTTCTTATATATAAAGGTTTATATAGTCGCTGAGCAATTTTTTATGTGAAGAAATTTACATACCACATTTATATCTCAAACTTATATAATAACTCTGGCTATAGTCAGCTTTTCTGGACATACATTGATCGCATCTTCTAGGCCTATTTTCGTTCAATCTTCTTTGTTTTGGCAAGATGAAATTCTGATTTTGTAAGGAAATTCACATATCACATCACTTTAAGTATCAAGGATAATAATTTAAAATTCGTGATCTTATTTTTTTAAAGGTTTAAGTTGGGCCATACGCAGTTCGAAAATTTTCGCACTGAATGACAAAACTTTGGAATATCCCATTTGGGATTTTTTTTTATATGAAATTTTGTCATTCCGTGCGAAATTTTTCGAACTGCGTATGGGCCTTAAACAACAACAATTTCGATTTTTTCGACCACTATTACTTCCGTACAATTTTAAGGACACTCTTTTTGCGTTCTGATTGAGCATTGTTTTTTACAAAAAAAAAAAAAAGTTACCGAAATTAAGAAAAGACTTGATGAATACGACAGGTACATTCAAAATCAATTCTAATGGTTAGGAAATGGTGTTTCATTGTCTCGCCAGAAATCGTTGTTAAAATCCATGGCATGATCCTAAAAAGTCGCAGAATAAAAGTGTGAGCTGACTGAGGCTGTGGTTACTGAACGTGTATATCATATATTAGCGGCCGTGCTCCAGAAAACGAAAACTTAAATTTTGTTCGTTTTTGCTTGCTCCCAATTCCACATTTTATGCTGTCAATATCTTCTCATATTTCCCACACTCTTTGTAAGCTCAGGTCTACACCAGTGGTGGGCAGTCTCTCAATTTACATAACTCGCGAGGATAGGGCACAAAAAGCTGCCGCAGTGCAGTCGGCTCATGCACGGTGTGAAATCTCTCTCTCGTTTCTTGCTCTCTCGTGCGCTTTTGCTTACTGCGCTGCTTACTCACACAAAGAAATGTTTGTTTGTATGAGTTTTGCCCACCACTGCTCTACACCTTTCGAGGGCAATAAACCACGACTATGCCATTCTTATTAGAAGGGAAATATTTTTCATGCAAGACATGAACCATTTATGCAAGATGGGAACATTTTATTCCCTTTTTTGGGATATTTTTTTTTATATGAAATTTTGACGTTTGGTGCGGAAGTTTCGCATATTTCGCACGGAATCACAAAACTTCATATAAAAAAAAATGTCCCAAATGGGATATTTTAATACCCTGTACCGTATGGTACAAAGGGTATATTGTGTTTGTGCAAGCCGAAAATGTATGTAACGTACAGAAGGAGAAGTCGGAGACCCCCCAAAGTTACCTAAAGTATGATCAGAGTGATTAGAGAAGTCGATATACCCATGTCCGTCTGTCAGTCTGTCCGTCTGACCGTCTGTCCGTATGAACGCCTAGATCTCAGAGATGGTAAGAGCTAGAGCAACCAAACTTTCAGATAAGATCCGTTATTTATCCATAGGAGACAAGTTTATTTTATTTTTTTGATATCGGGACTACATTATATAGCTCCCATAGGGGTGTTTCAGAGGACCTCGAAAAAAAGCAAAAGTTTTAGATGGATAATTCGTTTGCTTATGAAGATATCATAACCAAATTTGGCAATCGGAAGTTTTTTAGAAACTGTACCAAATTTTATCAAAATCGGTTGACTATATCGTATAGGTCCCATAGGATCGATCGGTCGAAAATTTGTTTTTTGTACAAAATTCGTTGTGTTTCGTTTGTTTGTGAAGATATTGTAACCAAATTTGGCATTAATAAGTTTTTTAGAGTTCCTAAGCACTATACCAAATTTGGTCAAAATCGGTTGACTGTATCATATAGCTCCCATAGGACCAATCGGTCAAAAAATCGTGTTTTGTACAAAATTCGTTGTGTTTCGTTTATTTGTGGATATACCGTTACCATATTTGGCACTAATAAGTTTTTTAGAGTTCTCAAGCACTGTACCAAATTTGATCAAAATCGGTTGACTATATCATATAGCTCCCATAGGATGGATCGGTCGAAAAAAACGCTTTTTGTACAAAATTGGTTGTGTTTCGTTTGTTTGTGAAGATATTGTAACCAAATTTGGCATTCAGAAGTTTTTTAGAGATCTTCAACACTGTAACAAATTTTATCAAAATCGGTTGACTATATCATATAGCTCCCATAGGGCCGATCGGTCGAAAAAAAGTTTTTGATTAAAAATTCGTCTGTTTTTGGTTGTTTATGAAGGTATCGTAATTTAATTTGGCAATCAAATGTCTTTTGGTGTTCTTAAGCAATTTACCGGATTTGATTGCAAGCAGTGGTACAGGGTATCCCAAAGTCGTCCGCGCCCGACTTTAACGTACGCCATCTTTTTTATATGAAGTTTTGCGATTCCACGCGAAATATTTCGTGCTGCATATAGGCCTTAAGACATGAATCAAGTAAACAATTGCCAAATATTCGTTTCAAAGTGGCATAAATAGAATCTGATCTAAGAATATCAAAAAATATTATAAAAAATAAAAAAATTAAAAAAACCTATTTTGCCCATTTGATTAAGTTTCACTTTCAACAAAGTAGTCGGATTCAAAACGCAAAAAATTATCTTTGTTGAAATTGGTTTCAAAACGAATTATAATAAAATTTTCGGATATGTTTTTCGGAGCACGGTCGTATAGGAATTTTTCGGACTTTTGAAAACTGTAACACTCGCAGCCGTAGTCACAATGACAAAATTCCCATCCATCATACTCTTCAGATCTGGTCCCTAGCAACTGTTTCAAAACCTGGAGAAACAGCTAGACGGGTTAAGATGTGAGTCGAATAAAGAGCACATCACTGGAAAAAAGTTTATTTTGAGGGCCCTGAGTAAACCTATTATTCGAAAGGAGCAAAAAAAATGGTTTGAAAAATTAAACGTAAATTATATATTTTATTTAAAAACTTACTTATCAAATAGCCCTCCTAATGCTGATAGTTGTTTTAAAGTAAAAATAACTTTAGATTCAAATATATTTTTGAGGTTCACGTTTTTGAACAGAACTAAAGATTTTGATCTGTCTATTTCGAGATTTGACAAAGTCGGAACTTGTGATTACGCAAAGGCTCGGGCACACAAGAATAATTCGCATACTCTTAATTTGAAAATCCAGATACAAGAAATTTTTCAACTTATTTAAGTGCAAAAAGTCACCTCAACAGAATTATGGGTGTTTTTTGAGTGACATTGATATTCGACGTATATGGTACCCCGTATAATTCCAAAGAGATCTAAAATTTTTTTTTTAATTTAATTTCCGAAATTTTAACCATAGCCGAAATGCCAACACAATTCTAATTTCAGTTATTGTGGTCTTTGTGGTCTTTTGTGGTTGTTGTTTTGCATTATAGCATATTTTGGTTGGCCCTAATGCTGACTAACATATACATACATGTATGTATACATGCCTTATATACATAGTATGGTACTTACAACAAATGCCTTGCTAGCCGCATTGAGAAATGCCGCGGTCCATGTCAAATAGCTAGCCAGAGGCTTATTTCCCTTTGTCTGGCCAAAATGCATTGTATATACAGACACTGTAGATAGCAAACCATGTAAATTTTATGCATACGAGGGCAGGCTAATAAGTAAATGATTATTTTAGTAAGAAAAAAATTAGCATGTTACTTTTGAGAAAAAGTCTTCTGTTAGAGAAAATCGAATAGACACCATGCAGCTGATTGGTTAAGGTGATCCAAATAAGTTAAACACTACATAGATCTTCCAACGTAGTTATACCCCTTAAGTGGCGGAGTGGCTGCATGTTTACTCGCTTAACCATATCAATGTTGAGGAAGATTTCATGAAGTTTATCGTTTTATTGAATTTGATTGCTGTTACCAAGGCGTAAAGGGCCGAAGATCTTACGTGGTACCTTTCTCTTAAACACTCTTAAGACTATGGGTCACAACCCATGCTTCAGCGCCATAATGCAAGACAGGTGGGATGAATGTCTACAGTGTTAGCTTCGTCTAACAAGAGTGGGTCTCTACTTCTTAGTTACCGACTTAGACCATGAGTTATTCTCCACTTGATCGCTATGCTGGCTTGGCTGATCATCAACCTCAAAAGTAATCACTGATGTAATTTTGTTTTGCTATAACAATTTCTGAGATGACCATTTTTGGTCAAAGAAATCTTGAATGGTTTTTCCTGATGCTTTATTTTTCCTTGGCTTGTTTACGCAAAAAAGATTTTGCATTTTGCGCAAATGTATATGGAAGTTTTGAAATAAACTACATGCCATGGGGAAATACCAAATTCGTTTTCTTTGTAAGAGTTCGTTGAGAACCTTGCCATCGGTAATTGCGCAATTGTAATTCAAATTTTACAAAAATCCTTCCTCGATTTCAAATAATTTAGATCTTATGTCTTTAATTTGATTAGATTAGATTGCTTGACGATATCAAAAACATGTTTGCATCTATTACACCGATTACTTTTCAATCAGCCCTCGTATTTAGTACATGTACAAAAAGGCTTTGACAAATTTTAAAGTGTTATGCAAATTACAAATATAATTTAACGAATTAAGAGAAAATTTCAGTTTTAATGTAGTAAATATAGTTGAATGACTAAATGACTGAACTATGTTCGAACGGGTCAATAAACAGCACAAATTATTTTAATTGAAATCAAATTATGAAATTTATTGCCTAAATTAAATTATTGTCATGTGTTTCAAAAGTTTATTAAATCAAGCAAGTTCGTAGCGTTGAGCTAGGTAACGAAATTTGTCTATATGTAGATATGAAGGCGGCCATTAAAATGCTCACTCACACACATAGACACATACAGACATTTCCATTAAAATGACTGCGTCACTAAAAAAATATAAATTTTGTCAAAATGGCGCTCAGTAAAAAAAAAAAAAAAAAAGGAAGTTGTCGCTCGAAAAAAAAATGACAGCAAAAAAAGTGCGCACAAAATGGCGGTCTGCGTAAAAAACAAATACAGTGGATACTCATATAAAGGTATTTAGTAGTGCTGCGAAGCTCAAAAATTTGTTTGGATTTCGAATCTATAGGCAACGTTTTTCTATAACAAAGTTTTAATTTATACCAAGCTTTACAGAAATAATTTAGGTCGTAAGGGGAGGCGTGGAACTGCACTTAGGTGGAGTCCAAATCGGAAGTTTGAGTATACTAGTTCTTATAATCACAGAGATCTAGACATTCATACAGACATGCATGTCTTTATCAATTTCTAATGAGCTTCTGACCATATTGGGTCTAACTTTGGAGGCTCATTTGCTATTTAGCATAAGCTTCATATATTTCAAGCTATATAATAGTGAAACTGAACACTAAATTTATATTATAATTATTCTTCTATGTGTGCACACTAGAGAGCTGCACAAAATGTTCTAAACGTCGCACTTTACTACTGCACAGTACTTGCAAGCACTGTATTTAACTGCAGAGCTGACAGCAGAACAAAATGTTTTGATGTTCTGTTTGCTTCAAAACAAAACCTTCAGTGCTTGAACTGCCTTTGCTTCAGCGCTTGACAGTGCTTGAATATTTCAAAACATTAGAACATCACACAAAATGCTTGAGTGAAGCTAATTTTCGGCAAGCATAGCGAGTGCACTAGAATTTTTTGATTTTTTGCGCAGCAGACATAATATTAACCCTCCGATTGTCCGTTGCCCTTATACGAGGTACAAGGTCCGCAGGGACCTATTTCTATTTGTATGGAATTTTGTATGAAAAAGTCTTTTTTTTTCCTTTTTTTGTTTTGTTTTATTCTTATTTACTAATTATTAATATTAAATTGAATGAATTTAAGAAAGTAATTTTTTGTATTTAATAATATTATTAATTTTTAATATGTTTTACATAAAAAAAAAAATTTTAAAACTATTGTGTAGGTTTTTCCACGTCCAACATATTTTGTGTGCAGGTGTAGCACCGATGCGTAATTGTTGAATGCTCTGCACAAACTGGATTGCTGCAGAAACAGCAATTGGCCCTGGTTTTCCGCTGCCGTCCGTACTCAGAACGGCATAGGCGACATGACGGTCTATTTGTTCTAGGCGCAAACGACGGTGTAGCTCCACCTGTCGGTTTTGATAATATTTAAAAAGAACAAAAATATATTGTTATTCTGCTTGTGAACATTAGAATTGTTTTTTCTTACCTTTACATCAAATGCTGCCATTGCGTTCTGTATCCTTGGATATAACTCCCCATAAATCTGTAAGAGGTTCACTATTCGATTTAGTAAGTCCAGCATACAAAATAATAGCCAAAAAAGCATCGAACTCTTTCAAAGTGATTGGTTTCCATTCCTTTGTCTTCGTTGGATTTGCCAAATTCCATGCAGCTGTCACTTACCTGCCTTTTCGATTTGATTCGCGTATTATGATGTACGCCATGTCTTCGGTGATGAGCGAGCGGAATATGGTAAAGGGATCATATGCGGCTCCTACTGGTCCAGGTTTTCTCCTTGTGTAGTCGACCACGTTATGAGCGCGAGTACGGGAAGTCGGTGGTGCATTTTTGGTGCCACCTTTGGAAATGAAGTAATTGTCACTTGTTTGCGGAGCATCAGTTTCTTCCTCTTCATCATCGTCGTCATCACTATTATCTTCATTGATGTCTATATGTGGTTCACTTTCGACATCCGAATCATCAACATGAAAATTTGGTTGATATGTTAAGTCATCATCATCGTCTTTGCTTTTGTTCTCCCACTTCTTTTCTGATACACACATTCAGTACATATGTAAATAAGTAAAAAGTTTTAGTACAAGGTCCCAACGGACCTTTTCACTCGTTCCCGTACTAATCACCTTTAAATATAAAAAAAAACTAAACTAATGGTCGGATCGCCTTGATTTTTTTTTAAACGATTTTAGATAAAAATACAAGTGGGGATCGGGTATACTTCCCATAGACCATCAAAGAGTATTTTAAGTTTGAAAATGAAAAAGGTCCCCAGGGACCTTCTCACCAATCGGAGGGTTAAGCTAAACACAGACACAAGCAGATTGTTTTTTTGTGTTAGTCAAAAAAAACCACCAGCAAAATCATTGCAACAGCAAAAACGTTCTACTATGCTTGAAATGTTCTACTTCGGTTTGGTTCTACTTCAGTTTGGTTCTGTTTCACTTTTCTTTTGATGTTTTATTACTTGTTGTTAACCAATCATTTTTGACACTGCAGTATTTGTTTGGTTTTTCTCAAGCCAAAGACATGAAGTGCTTGAAATAACAGCTGATGGCTTACAAGACATTTGTGCAGTGCTTGCGCAGCTCGCTAGTGCACACTAAAATCGTTTGGGAACTTCAAGTCTTATAGCCGAAATCGAACAAATTTTAAATTTCAAAACCTAGTTGTTTTGATTTTAGCTTTTAAGTATTTCTTGGATTTTCAAATTTCCTTTTTCAATAATTTTATAAATAGTTTGTATTTAATTTGCCATTATAAAAAGAAAAGAGTTTACGGGTGCAGTGAAATATGCGGATACCTAGGCATCAGGGTTGGCTGAAGAAAATCTAGTTCAATATTCACATTTAATATTAAAAAAAGTTAATAATACTAATCATGATAAGAATAATGGCCTAAAACATAGTTCAAGCGAGTTTCTACTGTACGGAAAATATATTTATATGGGCATAAAAAATAAAAACAAAATTTTTTGTTTGATGAATGAACACTAAAAAGGCCATAAGCTATAAAGTATATAAGTTTATATGTGCATACAAGTGTACTCATGTGTAATATACATACACTCGTGTATATAAGTATATATATAACTATAGTATATCAATGTTCATAATTGGTTGCAAACATGGATACTCAAATGTATCGTTATTTCATTATGCACTCAAGTTTCGGTTGAAATAGTTGGTCAAGTGCTTGTAGTAACGTATAAAAAAATTTTAATTTATTAAATTTTTATGATTGGCAGTTGTTGGCCAAATTGAATTACCAAGCTACAGTTTTATGGCTCTCTACGTGTCGCCAAATGTCTGGCCAATCATCAGTTTGTCATAGATTTGAAAAATATCATTGTTTCCCACGTCAGACACTCAGAGACACTCATTGTTGCTGTGATTGGCTGCTACTTCTGGAGCTGGACATGATTTTGGCACCCCCAGAATGCTTGCGCCAGCCGTCATAGCGTAGGGAGTAGTTACTCCCTGGGATATTTTCATCTATACATGTTGAATTCTTGTTGGATTTCTAGTTGTAAGCGAGAGCTTAGTGTGGTCTCTGCCTTCTTTGACTAAGCACGATGGTAGATCTCGTGGAGCTTTATGAAAGCTACCTTTCATGCACAATCCTGTCCTAACTGTGCAGAATCCATGCACGCAAGTACTAGAATATGTCCAAGAGACCTAAACAGTTACCCTAAACCAAGTTTGGCTCACGAGTCGACATGATTTCCAGGCTGTGGCGCTAGGAGCCAATAGTGAAGAGCTGAGTTTCAGGTTGGAACCAGGCTCCTTCCCGCGACCATGTGGAAGTCATAATCCGACTGCCTTTAGAGTAAGGTGCTAGCTCTCCCCTGCGCAATTTGTTCAGTTTATGAAACAGCATGTTATATAGAGAAGACTCCGACGAAACCCCAAAGTTGCGTCCAATATGGTCAGAAGGACAAAAGAAATTAAACTAGACATTTCCATTCGCATGTTTGTCTGTTGACCCTCCACATATTTGTGCCGATCTGAGCACAGATACAGCTTCATAGTTTTTAAGTTTCTCTTAAAGTTTTTCACTCATGTATCACTCTCTTTAATATGTTTTCCATATCAATAACATAAAATTGAATAAATAATCGAAACTGAATATCATGAAAGCCATTTTTACGAACTACTCCATAAATCAAAACTAAAATTTTCAACTCTTACACAAAAGCAATAACTATAAGCTGTTACATAATAAATGTACATATATGTACTACTACTATATGTACTCTATATATGTATGTACTATAAGCTGACTGCACTAGTAAAAGCTTCAATTAGAATTTTTGCATAAATCCGAGCGATGGCATCAGCCATTTGCCGCCAGTTGTTGGCTGCTGTCCTGACCAGGCACTGCCTGCATTTCCGCACATTTTCTGCGATTCATTTTAATCCTTTAATGTGGCCAAGCCAAAGCCCAGGCCAGCGTACTTGCAGCTTCCCTGGCATACATTATTTTTTATCATTTTGGCTGCAGTGAGGCGCGCAATGGACGCTGGAAGGGCGGTGCCGGGTTCATTGTTTGCGGTGTTAATATTTGGCGTCTGGCACCAACAATTTTCACTGTCAGTTGCATGGCAGTGCTCCAACAGCAGCACCAACTCCAACGACATCATCTGCTGTGCCATTTCATTGTCACTCGTTACTTTTGTTTGCCTTAGCTAGGTAGTACAGGGTGTTTTTTACACATTGTGTCTTGAACAAAAATGCAAAATATGGTTCAACTTTTGTGTTGGGTAATCATTTTTACCAAATGAGCTTCGAACATTTTATTTTAATTTTTATTAAATCGATAGCATCGATAGCACTAGTTTACACGAAAAATGAACCTTCCTAAAAAAGTGTTTTTTATGATAATTTGGGGTCGACTCGAAATGTTCGTAAAAAAAAGTCTCTTTCAGCTTACAGCTTAACATAATTTTGAAAAATTTTTTTTCGCTAATAAAAAGCATACTGAAAATGTAATTTTGAAAAATGGTCGAAAATGACACTTTTTTCGAATTTGGTTGCCTGTAACTTCGATAATTTTTACTTCATCAGTACATATTCTATATCACTGGAAAGAGCACATCAATACCTTTCGATCTAATCGCCTTTCATACAAAATTTTGTTCAAGAGATATTGAGGAATAACTGAAAAAAGTGCCCAAAAACATGTTTTTCGAAAATATCTCGAAAACGGTGCTTAAGAAGAAAAAATGTGGTACAGTCGAGGCGGTGCCCGACAGTGGAATACCCTGTACCTTTTGTGTCAAAAAAATTTTTCCCGCATATTCCATCTAAGAACTTCCCAATTGGAATTTATTTTTTTTTTTGGTGAAAATCGATATTTATCGATTATAAGTTCCCTAAATTTTTACCCATTTTGATGAAACTCAAATATTACGTCAAAGAACTTATTTAAAGTATACGGGGTAAGTTTCAAGTTGGTATGTTGAGGTGTGTGGGAGAAAACACGGTAAATGGATTGCAGAGGGTGGGGGTACCGCATCGATAAAATTCGGATGTGGATTTGTTCATTAGAGCCACATGAATGAGCTTACCAAAAATTGTGATTCTAGGTCACTTGTAGCCATAATTGCGTAGAGTCAAATATTGGCGCAGTTTATTGGCAAGGGGAGGTGAAATTTGCACATTTTTGACTATAACTTCTGCTGTATTTGTCCGATTTTGTTCATTTTTTACACATACATGCATGTAACTACAACGCATCACTCTGTTAAATTTCAGATGAAAATACTAAACGGTGTGGCTAAAAACCCTACTGCGGAACGGGGGAAGATATTGACATGATTCAACAAACTTTATCTTCTTAGGAAATATGCGCACCAGTTGGTAAAGTTTCGTGTCTCTAGCTCTTATATTCTCCGAGATCTAGGCGTTCATACGGACGGACAGACGGACATGGCTCAATCGCTACCCGAGCTTATGATAAGCATTTTGGTATAAAGGACTTGGGGTCTGCCACGCCTCCTTCTGTCCGTTACATACATTGCACAAATCTAGTATACCCTTTGTACCTATAGGTGCAGGGTATAAAAAATATTGCCATTTTCGTGTTTCTCGACCCCAAATTACCCTAAAACACACTTTTTTAGGAAGGTTCACTCGATGACCCATAAATTTGTAAACTAGTGTAGTTCATGGATGGCTTGAGACTTCTCGTCATACCAGATTTGGCAAGGGAACCAACGATTGCGATAAAAGCTTCGTCATAAAATGAACGCAATCAATGGCTTGGAAGAAATATCTACAGATTATGCTTCAAGTTTTTTCTTAAGCTGACAAAAGCTGATTGTTGTGAGAGTCACATTAGGTCTTAATAAAAAATTTTTATTTTATTTAAAAACCTTGTAATTTTTGCAGACAAAAAAGCACCCTATATGTATATACGTGCATTTTGCCTGGTAACTGGTGTCAGATGCTTGATATTTGTATAGGTGTCGTTGCACTTTTTCATGCACATTTATTCTCTTGGCAAGTGACAATGATGTCCTAGCATTGACAGCTTTGGAATTTCATTTTAATTGGTTACCATCTCTGATCATGTTTCTCATTACATTATATTTTATTTTTCTTTTCTTTTCATTACAGCATGTGGATTGCGCTGATCTAGCCATAAGCATACCCAATAATCCCGGTCTCGATGATGTTGCCTCATATCGTTTGGACTATAGTCCACCCTTTGGCTATCCGGAACCGAATACAACCATAGCCTCACGTGATATAGGCGATGAGATACAGTTCTCGCGCGCCCTGCCTGGTACCAAATATAACTTTTGGTTATATTATACAAATAATACACATCACGATTGGCTGACATGGACGGTGACCATAACGACGGGTAAGTTTTATTTTTTAGAAAGAAAAAAAAGGACTATTTTAAGCGAGATGAGTCGGATCTTTGGTACTTAAGTTCACGTTCTTTTTACAATTATTAAGAAAAGCAGATGTCGGTCCACATCCAGAAATGCTTAGCTGACACCTAGATAATGTTCTTTTTATATAACCGAAATGTCCTTATCCTAATCGGAAAACGAATAAATTTTGTTCTTGCGTAATCCCTATTCACATTTTTTTCTGTCGATATCTTCTTATATTTCTTTTACTCTTTGTTAGCACAGCTCTACACCTTTCGATTAAAACTACCCGCGTCTGAACTATGCTTATTACAAGGGAAATTTTTTTATACAAGACACGAACCATTTATGCAAGACATGTAGGAGGTATATTTTTTATGCAAGACAAATGTGAAATAATTATTTATAAAGGGCCATACGCAGCATACAAAAATTCAGCACCAAACGTCAAAACTTTATATAAAAAAAAAATTCCCTTTTTTGGGATATTTTTTTTTATATGAAGTTTTGACGTTTGGTGCGGAATTTTTGCGTGCTGCGGATGGGCCTTAAATATCTAATTTAAAATTGGCATAAATAGAATCTAAGAATATCAAAGATTATCTGAAAAATTATTTTAGTTTAATTTACGTGCACTTTTGAACCTATTTTGCCAATTTCATTTGGTGAATTCATTTTGGTGAAATTGGAAACATCAAACATGTGTTTTGAAATCGAATCCGAATATTTTATTTAACGAAACACGGTTGAATATTTTATTAATCAACTTGTACAAGTTAAAGACTGGAGTGTCGAATTATGTAACTGAAGCGCCAGAAATCTCTTTCATTCGATTTTCGAAACTGCAATTAATTAAGCTTTTTTAGACGTAGCCTGTAATGTTCACTGAAAATTTATATATTGCGATTCAACTTTTTACTTACAAACGTTACCAAAGTATGGCGTTATTCCCAAAAAAGTGTAACGTATTTTTTTATTTGAATGAGTCTAACAACAAATTTTGTTGATATACCACATATACTATACCAAAAGATTGTTTTTAGAAAAATTTCTGGGCAAAAAGGTTTGAGATTTAGACATGGAAGTGCTGAAACAATTATAGAAAATGTTAACCAAACGATGGGTAGTAAAAAAAGAAAGAACTTTTATTAATATGCAAATTTTTGGAACTGACTTAACACTCAGTCAATTGTTTCTAAGTATATGCTCGGGTTCAGATCAAGGAACAGCTCCAGTTTCAGTTCCCTCGATTAGGATAAGCTAGCAAGTTTGAACTATTCTATTAAATATCTTTATCTTTAATGAATTAGACTAACAATGCAAAAAATGCTTATACCATAAACTTTAATGTTTTATTATTTTTATTTCTGAATCTGGAGCACTTCAAAATACCAAATATGATGATAATAATAATATTTAATATTTAAATTTCTTGTCGTAAACGTAGTCTTAGCTTTTTTATATAAAACTAAAGACAGACAGACGCACAGGTTTTATTTCATCCTGCTAATTTTTATGAATAGGTTGTAGACTTCTATTCGTTTATCATCATTTGTTTGTACTATATAATCTAATATACAAAGTAAACATCGAATAAAAGCTGTCAGTAACATATTTTAATATTAGACGTGACTTTGTATATTTTTTTCACTCGATTATTATATTTTCTAAACCATAAATTTAACATGAATAACTTTGCGGAATGTCGTCTAAGAAGTGATTTTGAGCGCCTACAGCAAAATCCGCTTCCTGGCATATCTACCGCGCCAAAAGACGATAATATTTTCATATGGCATGCAATTATTTGCGGGCGCATCGATACAGTCTTTGAAGATGGTTGTTTTAATATTGAACTAACATTTTGCGAGGCATATCCACTGAAACCACCGAAAGTGACATTTTTATCGGAAATTTTTCACCCCAACGTACGCGAAGATGATGGTGAGGTGCGTGGAAACATATTCCAAGGATTGCCTTGGAGTCCCATATATGATGTGGCCTACATTTTGAGTGCCATCCAGTCATTGCTTGACAGCCCAAATTTGGATGAACCGTCGAACTATACGGCTGCCTTTCTCTTGGATCATTATCCCGGCGAGTATTTCAAACGTGTTCGTGAGTGCCTTAAGTCATGTACTCATGCACAAGAAATGAAGGACGAGTAGAGAAGTTTCAACTACACTGCAATGGACGCTGTCTGCAGCTGTTTGCACACACACATGCATACACACGCATACACACACATACACACACATGTTCCATAATACATATATGGCTATATACCTATACAACTCGAAGCAAATATAATGAAATGTAGAATCTGTTAGCAATTAATTGCAAAATCATGTTGGCAAAAACTTTTTGACATTTCAAGACACATAACAAAAAAAATAAAAGTTACATATATGAGTTGTTTGTACCTGTGTTTGTATACATAGAAAAGTAAAAACTTGAAAGTTTAGATACTCTACTTTCTTGCCTACGTTTACACTTCGCTTCAGTTGATGAATACGAGTACTTGAGATTATATATATATATATATTTATTCCTGTTACTCCTGTAAGAAGCATAGGGCTACAACAAAATTCTGTTATTGTAGTTTCAGTAATCGTTTGGTTTAAGATGGGCAGCTGATTGGGCTATCGCATCCGATTCTGCTGCCAGGGCTGCCAGCTATAGCATACAGACATGCCTCCAGAGTTCTGGGTGAAGGCGGCAGGTATTCTTCTTCTTCTGCTCGCGATGGTTTGGTACGGAGTGTTCTCTCCGGGCTGTTTGGTCCGCGGAAGGTATTTGATTTCCCTCCTACCACCCATATCTGGGAGGCGTTCGCTATACGCCACCTGCGACGTGTCCTCTAGGGGTTCCAGCCTCCCCCGAGGAAGTACTTGAGATTAGAAAAAAAAAATTGAAATGGTGTGTTGAGCAAACTTTCTTTTCCAAAAAACTTCACACATCCGGATTGGGATTCACACATCCGGGAGCATTATAATTCACATCCGATTCCGATTGTGGTCAACAAAAATTGTTATTTGTAGGCACCACAGCTCCAACGCCAGTATGCAGTTTCTTTGAGAAAGTTAAGAATGTAGTAGCTATAACTATCGGAGGCCTTTCAAATTATTTTTTTTTTTTCTGAGCAGACTACACAATAACATTCCGAAGTCCAGGTTACATATGCGAGACACTAGAGACTCGCATTGATACACATTTTTTCCTGATTCTTGTGAAAGAGTGGCCGCAACCTTTCATGTTTGTTCCAAAAGTAGACTCTTTTTTTAAAAATTCAAATATAACGTATCCTCAGTATCCTCATAAGCTTTTGCTTTGTGCCTTTTCCATCTTAGCCAGGACTTCCTTAAACTCTAATATTTTGTTTATCTTTTTCGAGTTTTAAGGTAGATATCGTTCCGATATCTTGCCTGCTGGCAAGATGGAGAAATATTTCTAGCTGCGACGGAGACCCTCATCAGTGTTTGACTGGCATAAGCTGATCCGGAAGGGGCGAGAGCTTGTCGAAAGCGAACAGCACGCCGGTCGCCCATCTGCTTCAAGGATTGATGAAAATGTGGCTAAAGTGAAGGCGACCCACGAGTTTGGGTTTGGGATTTCGTACAGTTGCGTCCAAAAAATTATTACGCTTGATTTTGTCAAGAGCGAGTTTCTGGGCCATCCCCTACAGTCCAAATCTGGTACCGCCGAACTTCTTCCTCTTTCCTCGACTCAAGCGCTCGCTCAAGCGAAACCATTAAAGCTCTGCAGAAGACGTCCAAGCGAACGTAACAGCAAGTCTAAATTTAATAACTATTTAATAGTGCACATAATCGTGCTCCGGAGCGAGCTATATAACGAATTATTGAAAAACTATGCACGACTTGTTTACTACATAACATTAAGACATCAACAAGACAAGAAAATATTCGTACCAAGGAAACCCTCGCCTGATTTGTCAATACGTCACCGTTCTTTGATCTTGGCTTACATTCAAACTAGACTTAGCTTGTTTAAGCATTGAAGACTAATGACCATGGGTTGCGTCGTACGTTTGCTGATTGATCCCATGAACAACGGCATCCTTCCTGATATTCACTAGAATCTGCCCTTTCCATTATCACTTCTTCGGGTCTATGTCATATGGATGGCTTTGGATTGGAGGTTCCAATTTTCGATGACGCGTTCGAACATAATCGGCGGTATCTCGCGAATAATACGGGTAATGTTAGCCTCTAATGCATCAATCGTAGCTGGATTATCCAGCGTCTGACCAGCGTCATTTTTGAAGAAATATGGACCGATGATGCCACCGGCCCATAAACTACGCACTGGACGAGGTCTATTCGGTTGAGTGTCATCCAATAATAAATATTGGGTCTCAAATTTGTTGATGGTATGGCGAATAGTGGTCTCAGTAGATCGATTATGGCGACCACAAAATGGCCTAAGCGCGCGAAAACCATTCTTTACAGAACGCGAATTTTCGTAATATAATTGTACGTTTTGTAAACGCTGTTCGGGTGTAAGTTTTTCCATGATGAAATGGCAATGAAAACGGAATAAAAAACACATGGCAACTTGACAGTACTCACGCGTAGTTTGTCAAAAAAACCTTATTGAAAAAAAAACCTCAACATTGATGACCCTTTATATCGTAGAAGAAGATGCAATAAATTAAATTGATTTAAAATTTTTATTTTAACGTAAATTTTTTCCAAAAAAAAACAATTTAAAATTGTCCATAAATTAAAGCCGCTTTAAGCTAATATCTCTGAATTTTTGATGTATCACAAAAATCAGTTAGTCACACTAAGTATACTCTTTGTAAGGGCAAAATAATACATAAGTATGTATGTATATCTTAAGTATGTACAAAGTCAAACAGAAGTTAAAAGTTCAAGTTGTGGCTTTGCCACTAATTGCAGGCTATATCCGTTTGCGTTCCACTGCGGCAACAAAACGGAAATAGTTGCCTAAGCAGAGGGCTACAGCCACTTAGTACATAATGGTTCAATGCCACCGTCAGTTACGCCCCTCTTAACGCGAAAGAAGGCGATGGTGTTGCCACAAAAATGAAACCTTTTGACAGCGTCGCCGAGACATAAAGTCTCTGAAAATATGTGGTTTGGGTGTGGGAGAAGAATTTGTTTTTCCAAGAATTTTATTTTTGGCAATCTTGAATTGAAAATACATACAAGTGTTGAGCAGCAGTTCTAAATATACTTTGATTGACTAGCTCCAAAAGACTAGTACTTATGACGCAGCATGACCATGAAAACTTGCAAAGGTTGCGTAGAGCAGTTTTTTTCGAGTTTTTTCTTAGACCGCAATCTACGAATACTAAGAGCTTTCTCTCTTCGTCAATGCGTCTATTCAATCGAAATAAAAATCAAAGCGACTAATTCCCGGACAGACCCTGTAAGGCGGCCCAATGGCTAATCCAGGTGAAGGATACGTATATTTCCTTAATCCCTCAGGAATAAAGCACTTAACATAGTTTCAGATTTAAGTTTAAAAAAGAAAGAGCTGTAAATTATTCACTGTATATAGGTACAGTTGGTAAAAAACATCACCAAAATTACACTAGCTTACAAATTTAAGGGTCATCGAGTGCACCTTCTTATAAAAGTGTTTTTTAGGTCGAGAAACACGAAAATGACAATCTTTTTTTTTTTCTTAAACACTGTTTTCGAGATTTTTTCGAAAAACATGATTTTGGGTTAATATCTGTTGAAAAAAATTTTGTATCGACACGAAAGACAATTAGATCGAAAGGTATATGGTACCATAGCATCTAAAGTTCTTACCCGATTTTAAAGATCTTAGACTCGAAATGTTCGTAAAAGAATTATCTTTCAGTTTTCGTTAATAAAAAGCAAACCAAAAATTTGTAATTTTGAAAAATGGTCGAAAATTACACTTTTTTTCGACTTTGGTTCTCGAAAACGGTGCTGATGAAAAAAAAAAAAGATTGTCATTTTCGTGTTTCTCGACCCAAAATTACACAAAAAACTCTTTTACGAAGGTTCCTTTTTCGTGTAAACTAGTGTTATATATCTAGTTTATACTAAGATGAAGCTATTATAGGGTGTCCATTAGGGTGGCCGCCGCTGCTATGGAGGATTTTTAAGCCGTCGATATCAAAACCGCCACCCCCTAAAAAGTTTCCTTTTTAACTGCAAAATTTAAAAACGATCCGAATGTATTTGATGGTCGCGGGAATAGGTCAAAAGTCATAAAAAATGTTCATATGAATGCATAAATAGCGACCAAACCGTAAGTTTGACCAAAACATGTTGCAAATATAATAATGGGTCTACAGTCGAGAAAAAAAATTATCGAAATCAGTTTAATTTTACAGGCGCTATATGCAGTTAAAAAGAAAACTTTTTAGGTGGTGGCGTTAGTAAAATCGTGAGATGTTGCAAAAATGGCCACCCTAGTGTCCATATAAGCTATCTTAAAGCCCTTCATCAAATTTTTTTTAACAATAACTTACACTTCGTCAAATGACAAAACCTTTTTAAACACTCCACTTACGTACAGACGTATATATGTATAATATTATATGGTAGAATGTCTGTACATACTAACAAGGCAACACCTGCTTGTGCCAACTGACCAAGTGACCGGCGCCCACAGCCAATGCCTATAAATTACCCAAGGGGCTCGTTTGATTTTTATGCCAATTGCAATTTACACAACATGCTTCTGTAGTACTTATACATAGGTATATATGTACATATATACTATGTGAATGGATGAGTTTGCTTCACTATTTATGTGTACATATGACGTCACGCACCACAGGCGTCAAAACACGCACCCTCAAGTTTCAGACGTGTCAAGGCAAACCCCAAAAGATTAGGACTCGGCCCCAAACAAATGCCCATTGATATGTTAAGCTGTAGTTTGTTGTTATTGTACTAATACTTAAAGCAAGGGTCTTTAGTAGAGCATGGATGGGTCGAATCTTTCAGTCCAATGTATGCTTGTGAAAAAAGCCACAACACTCATTCATCAAAATCCATGAGCAACAAATGAATTCACATAAATCTCAATAAAAATCTATAGCTCACTTGTCGATGGAGAATAAATTGTGATTGGCAAACTCGAATATTCGACGCATAGTAAAAAAATATGAAAAAATGCATATAGTGGAAACGAATAAAAGTACCACTAAAAGGTATGTAACTTTGTTTCAAAGAGAGAGCCAAATAAAGGTAACTTTAAGCAAAATTCCCTATGTTTTAGGGTTACGAACACCAAGATGAGTAAAGCGCATAGATGTTTGCAGTATTGAAAACATTTTATAATAATTATAAAAATATTTCAAGAAGATACTTACAAATTTATTATATAGCTATCATATAGCTCAAAATAGATTTTGGCCGCCTCTCCGACTTGTATCAAGTATGTCCTTCAAAGACATTTTAAAATATGCCGGGATCGGGTCGAATCGAATGACTATATCATATAGAATGTTTGCATTCCGACTCAGGGCCTTATATTTAATAGCTCACAAGAGATATAGATAATTTGAAAAAAAAAATCTTATCTGTTTTGATAATCAAATGCAAATAAAAATTGACGGGTTTTTAAATCGACCACTGTGCGCCCACTGAAAATTGTTAGACAGTGTTATCGATTGCTACAATCGATGCTTCGATTACGCGACTTGCTACGTTACTTGAGCACTTAAGCGTTCATGCATGATATGAAAAGTTTGGTAACAAGTGAAGGTGAATACAAATGTTCAATCTAATATTTTTCATGCCTACTTTTCTATATAAGTGTATTATTTTACACACATATAAAGGGTCATCAATCTTGAGGTTTTTTTTCACTAAGGTTTTTTTTGACAAACCACGCGTGAGTACTGTCAAGTTGCCAAGTGGTTTGTTATTCAGTTTTCATTGCCATTTCATCATGGAAAAAACGTACACCCGAACAACGTTTACAAATCGTACAATTATATTACGAATATTCGCGTTCTGTAAGGAATGTTTTTCGCGCGCTTAGGCCATTTTGTGGTCGCCATAATCATCAACAAATTTGAGACCCAATATTCATTATTGGATGACACTCGACGGAATAGACCTCGTCCAACGCGTAGTTTATGGACCGTTGGCATCATCGGCATCATACCTGAAGTTGAAGCCCGAGATCTCGACGACATTTGGTTTCAACAAGACGGCACTACTTGCCACACAGTCCGTGAAACAATGGACATATTGAGGAACCAATACGGAGAACAATTAATTTCACGCTCCGGACCGGTGAATTGGTCACCAAGATCGTGTGATATCACACCGTTAGACTTTTTCCTTTGGGGCTACGTGAAGTCTAAAGTGTTTGTGGATAATCCAGCTACGATTGAAGCATTAGAGGCCAACATTACCCGTGTTATTCGCGAGATAACGCCGATTACCTGATGTTATGATAAGCACTTTGTAAAAGAAAGAAGTAATGGCCTGCATATTGTACACTGATTTTCAAACCAAATTTTTTTTCTTTTGACTATAAGACTCTTTGATATAAAATAACTAATGGATCCAGAATTTTTGGCAAAGTTTTTTTTAGTGAATTTTTAAATTACTTAAATACTGGAAAGGATTAGTTGGGTGAATTTATCGTAGAGAACGATGCCTACTTTTTATTTGGTGCAGGTATTCAGATCTTTTTCTAATTGTTTTTATTTTTTTTGTTTCCAAAAACTGATCGAAATTTGAAATTGAAATTTTTGTTTTTTTTATTTTAAAAAAAAAAAAACTCAAGATTGTTGACCCTTTATACATATATGCGAAAATATGTAAACCAGATGACTTTTTAAATTGAATTATTATAGTATGTGATCAATCACTTAATATATTTAGGTAGATTTTTCATACTTAATTTAACTAAATGAACGCTACCATAAAATCTTGTAAAGCTAGCCATTTCGAGAAAGCGTTAAGTCAGTAGATTGTAGGGCATACTATAGTCAGTGTATCCCTACTTGTTAAAAAAGTAATGTGTTAGAGTAACTGCAGCTCATATTGAACCAATTGAATCATTTTCAATACTTGCAAAAAAAACGCACTCTATCACACTCTTTCTCTAACTGCTGTGACAACTGCATATAAACGAAAACTTAAAGAAAGTGAAGCAATAACCGTTAGCAAAAGTAAAAATAAAAAAAAAAAAAAACTAAAAAAAAAAACCGCAAACGTCATCAAACAAGTTGTAACAACAACAACAACAACGACAACAATGCTGGCAACTTTTACCACGGATCAGGCGCCGTGACTAAAAATAGACAAAGCTGCTATCTGCTGCCGCATAATGAAACGAAACGAAGCAGAGTGCGCAGCATAGAAAAGAAAGAGTAATAGAAGAGAGAGCACTAATCCAAAAATATTCAAAGCCAAATCACGAAGCATCGGTGGTTCAGTGGTAGAATGCTCGCCTGCCACGCGGGCGGCCCGGGTTCGATTCCCGGCCGATGCAAAAATAATTTTTTTGTATTTTGCAATTGTTTTTTTTTTTTCTAATGGTACTTTCCTTTACTTTTGCCATTAAAATAAAAATTTATAAAAAGCTCATATTTTGTGCCTCCAAAGCAACAGCTGAGTAATAGCTATTCAAAATTTCGCGTGGAAATCAAAATTTTGAAACTTTTTTTCTGTAAATAATCTAAATTCTATTGTTTATATTAGGTTCCTAGAGCCATTTAAAACTATTTTTAATTTTATACTATTTAAAAAAAATTATAATAAAATCCTAAAAAATTATTAAGTTAAACTAATCTGATAATAGTTGTGGTTACTCAAGAACAGATAACTTAAGTGCATAACATTTCTATGTACGATATTTCTAATTTTTTGTCATAGTGTTTACGCAGCCGGAATCTTGGAATATTGGAAACATTTTTGTACCATAATTCCCAGCAGGCACATTAAAACTCAACACTTTGCCATTCAAATCAATGCTTGTTTTTCACTATTACTATTACTATTTACAAATAAATTTAATATTTTAAATATGTTTGCCTTAATGCTTGACGAATAATATTTTAATATCTTAATTTTTATTTTTACTTATAGCGCCGGATCCACCTTCAAATCTGTCTGTACAAGTACGCAGCGGAAAAAATGCCATTATACTATGGTCACCACCTACACAGGGCAGTTATACGGCATTCAAAATTAAAGTGCTGGGTCTGTCAGAGGCCTCGAGCAGCTACAATCGCACCTTTCAAGTCAATGATAATACATTCCAGCATACGGTCAAGGAACTAACGCCCGGAGCTACATATCAGGTGCAAGCTTATACCATATACGATGGCAAGGAATCTGTGGCCTATACGAGTCGCAATTTTACAACGAGTAAGTGTGACGTCACACATTCAATTGATTTTATATTTTTAATTTGGTTATTAGAATTATTGTTTTGTGTTTCATTTTGGTGTTGGTATACAACTTTGACTAAACTTTTATTCCCCTTAACTTTTGTGCTTTGTAACTAAAATAAAAAATAATAAAAAAAAAAAAAAAAAAAAAAAACAAAAGGTCGAAGGACGCGGCATAAAGAATTGCTGGATATCAAAATTCTAAGAGGTAATGTAGCAAAAACGCTTTTATTGTAATGCCCAAAAAAAAACCTATCTTATATGATAGATATATGAATGTAGATAAGTTTAACAACCTATGTAGTTACTAAGTATGCTTTAATAGTAACTATTTTATAGTGCAAAGACATCAAGGCCAGCATGTTTGGTCTCCAAGTGTTCAAAAAAAAATAATAAGGAAAAATTTTGATGCAGCCCATTTGAAATACCCTTGCCAACTTAAAGAGCACACAGTTGTGTTAAATTTTTGACGATTTTGACATGAAGCCCTAATACCGACTAATTCCAAAAAGAAACTTGGCCTTTAAAAACGGCCTCTAAAAAATGTCTCATATTTTTCAACCAATTGTTGGTCTCTTTGGGGTCAATATTGTCTCACTCCGCAAGTATTGTTGTTTTCGCTTGCTTAATATTTTAAAGACCAACCAAAAAGTCTAAAACCGAAAAGGTGACCTTACGCTGCCGTAGGCTTTTCTGTTATTTTGATAAATGTTTGAGACCACTTATCTTGAGTTCCATCAGTCGTACAAACAACTTTAAAAAGAAATACTCGCCCGTGCTCCGGAAAATGAATCCGAACCTTTTATTCGCATTTCGTTTTGAAAACGATTGTTTGATGCTCTCAATTTCACCAAAACGAGTTTTGTATTCGGTTTGAAACCGAATGTTTTATTTTAAGAGGAATTAAAACAAAAAAATGAGGGAAATATACGAATTTATCGAAAATAAAAAGGCATATCGACAAAAAAAAAATCGTTTTCCGGAGCACGCAAAAACGAATCCTAATAATATTTTTCGTTTTGGTTTTTTTCGTTTGCCGAAACACAGCTGAATGTTCAAAATTGAATATCGCGTTTTGTTTTTTTTGTAATAGAAGCTATACTCAGAAGTTCATATTTTGGGCGGTAGAGGGCGTCAAACTTACTAAAAATCAGTTTTTCGCATGATTTTCAAAACTTTTGATTAGCCAACAGCGACGCGTCGCGACGTTTCAATTGGCGTATTTAAAAATAACTTTAAAGCAATCTTCAATCAAATAAATGTCAGATTATCGTGCTAAATGTCAGCCAAAGAAAGTATGACCGAAAACCAAGATGGCATTTTGTCGGAAATTACGTTTACTTTTCTACTTTGCTTTCCCATTGAACTTGCCTTCAGTTCTACGCCTAAAGTTGAAATTTAAAAAAAAAATTATTAATAAAAATATAAAATCAAATCGTTAAAAATTTTGCCTATTTTGTAAGTACAAGATAATAAGTCTGAAACTAGTAGTTCTGTATAAAAATGATCAAGGAATATAATTTAGGATTAGAATGGAATTCTTCTTCCAACGATATATTTTGTATATTTTTTGTTTGAGTGGCGCAGTGACGTCACGACGCTTCGACACAAGCATCGGCATTGCGGCCTCGTGTCTGTTGCTGCGCATACAAGTGCATGCAACGTGTACGTGTACTGTACATGTGTCGAAGTCGCTGCCGCCACTAATTCCTATATACGTGAGATATAGAGAGGTATAGCCGCCAATAACATAGACTGCCTAAGAAGTATCTCTGAATACAAAATTCTTTAACAAATACACTCGTGCCCAACAGGAATCATCCTTTTTTGTTTTTCCATTAAAATACCAAAAATGGGTTTGAAATACGATGATTGGGTAGGAGGACTAGAAGACTTAATCATTCCATGACGCTAGCCTACAGAGCCTTTAAAGTAAAATTTAAAGTTGTGCGAATCAATTATGAGCCTGCAGTATGCCTCCTGGTCGTTATTTGATGATAATTTTGGTATTCCCTTTGCAAGGGTATACACAAGCATATAAAAACTGCATTTGAGAGCCAATGCAGGCGGCAACAACTGGCAACCCTGACCTAAACCAACTGACCGCAAAGCGATTCAGTTGTGCACTGGCAAAGGGCCAATTCATTTTCTGAGCCAAAATTGCTAAACCACACACACACACAGCCACACAGCAAATCCCCGCTTGCACTTTGACTCACATTCATGCCCCCCACCGCTCCCATCGGAGTGGTTTAACAATTTGCATGCCAAAAGCCACCACAGCAAAGTACTAACAACTGCAAAAACAACAATAAACCCGCTTGTTTTTTTTTTTTTTGACCAAAAATATTGCTAACACAAAGTAACGTTTGTTTTTCTACCCAACCAACTGAACTGCATTTTCGACGTACTACTCAAAAACAGAGCCAAACACACCGGGGAAATTCATAGTCTGGTTTCGAAATGAGACCACATTGTTGGTGCTATGGCAGCCACCTTATCCAGCGGGCATCTATACACACTACAAGGTCTCTATAGAGCCGCCCGATGCAAATGATAGTGTGCTTTATGTGGAAAAGGAGGGTGAGCCACCAGGACCGGCGCAGGCAGCCTTCAAGGGTCTGGTACCGGGTCGAGCGTATAATATTTCCGTGCAGACCATGTCCGAGGATGAAATATCTTTGCCAACAACAGCACAATATCGTACGGTGCCATTACGACCGCTAAATGTTACCTTTGACAAGGACTTTATAACATCCAGTTCGTTTCGTGTGCTTTGGGAGGCGCCCAAAGGCGTCTCTGAGTTTGACAAATACCAAGTATCGGTGGCCACAACACGTCGTCAGTCGACAGTGGCACGCAGTAATGAGCCAATTGCCTACTTTGATTTTCGTGATATTGCCGAACCGGGTAAAACATTTAATGTAATTGTGAAGACCGTATCCGGCAAGGTGACATCCTGGCCAGCAACAGGCGATGTTACATTAAGACCGCTGCCAGTGCGAAATTTGCGCTCCTTTAACGATGATAAGACAAATACAATGATTATTACCTGGGAGGCGGATCCAGCCAGCACACAGGATGAGTACCGCATTGTGTAAGTGCAGCAATCCAATGCTTACGCTAGCACTCTCTAAAACATCTTATTCCTTACAGCTATCACGAACTGGAGACCTTCAATGGCGATACCAGCACCTTGAGCACAGATCGCACACGTTTTACGCTAGAAAGTCTGCTACCCGGTCGCAACTATTCCTTGTCTGTGCAGGCTGTATCCAAGAAAATGGAGTCCAATGAGACAACCATTTTTGTGGTTACACGCCCCTCATCGCCAATCATTGAGGATTTGAAGAGCAATAAACAAGGCCTGAACATAAGCTGGAAAAGCGATGTCAACTCTAAGCAAGAGCACTATGAGGTGCTATACTCGCGTAATGGCACTTCCGAGGTGCGTACGCTTATAACAAAGGAATCACGTTTGGTCATCAAGAATTTGCAACCCGGTGCGGGCTATGAAGTCAAAGTCTTTGCTGTTAGCCATGATCTACGCAGCGAGCCACATGCCTACTTCCAGGCAGTCTGTAAGTTATATGCACATAAAAGTCTAGAATTTTTATTAAACTAATCCATTTTGCAGTTCCCAATCCACCGCGTAATATGACCATTGAAACGGTGCGCAGTAATTCAGTGCTCGTACACTGGTCCCCGCCAGAAAGCGGTGAATTTACCGAGTACTCCATACGCTATCGCACTGACAGCGAACAGCAATGGGTGCGCTTACAGAGCGTGCGCTTTACCGAGGCGGATATAACCGATATGACCAAGGGTGAAAAATATACCATACAGGTGAACACTGTCAGTTTTGGCGTGGAAAGTCCAAATCCACAGGAGGTCAATACAACGGTGCCACCAAATCCAGTCTCTAATATAATACAATTGGTGGATTCGCGTAATATAACTTTGGAGTGGCCTAAGCCAGAGGGACGTGTTGAGTCGTATATTCTAAAATGGTGGCCCAGTGATAATCCCAGTAGATTACAAACCAAAAATGTTTCAGAAAACAAGTCAGGTAAGTCTAAGAAAAGTCTAACATAAAAGATATATAAATTTGTAATTCCAAAAAACTCGTTTGTTGCTTCAGCGGATGATCTCTCTACGGTGCGTGTGCTTATTGGCGAACTAATGCCGGGCGTACAGTACAAATTTGATATACAAACCACTTCCTATGGCATACTCTCGGGCATAACTAGTCTATATCCGCGCACCATGCCGCTCATACAATCCGATGTGGTTGTGGCCAATGGTGAGAAAGAGGATGAACGTGAAACCATAACACTTTCCTATACGCCCACGCCACAATCATCCTCCAAGTTTGACATATATCGCTTCTCGCTGGGCGATCCCGAAATCAAGGACAAAGAGAAATTGGCCAATGATACCGATCGCAAGGTAACCTTTACGGGCCTAGTACCTGGTCGCTTGTATAACATAACTGTTTGGACAGTGAGTGGCGGTGTGGCCAGTTTGCCCATACAACGACAGGATCGCCTGTATCCTGAGCCCATAACGCAGCTGCATGCCACCAATATTACGGATACAGAAATATCACTGCGTTGGGATTTGCCCAAGGGCGAGTACAATGACTTTGATATAGCCTATTTGACGGCTGATAATCTGCTGGCGCAGAATATGACCATACGCAATGAGATAACCATTACCGATCTGCGGCCGCATCGTAATTATACGTTTACCGTGGTTGTACGCTCTGGTACAGAATCTTCTGTGCTGCGCAGCAGCTCTCCGCTCTCGGCTAGTTTTACCACCAATGAGGCTGTGCCAGGACGTGTAGAGCGTTTCCATCCCACCGATGTGCAGCCCAGTGAAATTAATTTCGAGTGGTCGCTGCCTTCAAGCGAGGCTAATGGTGTTATCAGACAGTTCTCCATAGCTTATACAAATATAAATAATCTTACCGATGCTGGCATACAGGACTTTGACTCGGAGGAATCATTAGGCATTATTAAGAATCTGAAACCAGGCGAAACTTATGTGTTTAAGATACAAGCCAAAACAGCCATTGGCTATGGACCAGAGCGAGAGTATAAGGTAACCATGCCCATATTAGCGCCGCCACGTCCAGCCACACAGGTAGTGCCCACAGAGGTCTATCGTAGCTCCGCTACCATACAAATACGTTTCCGTAAGAACTATTTCTCGGATCAAAATGGTCAGGTGCGCATGTATACAATTATTGTGGCCGAAGATGATACAAAGAATGCTTCGGGCCTGGAAATGCCCCGCTGGCATGATGTACAATCGTATAGCGTTTGGCTGCCTTATCAGGCCATTGATCCATATTATCCATTTGAGAATCGTTCGGTTGAGGACTTTACCATTGGCACCGAGAATTGTGATAATAACAAAATTGGCTACTGCAATGGACCACTCAAGTCGGGCACAACATATCGCGTAAAGGTGCGCGCATTTACGGGTCCCGACAAATTCACGGATACTGCTTACAGTTTTCCCATACAAACAGGTAAGAATGTGTTTTTTTTTTGATGAAAAACAATCTTTAAACTGACTGCACCACTGATTTTACTTATAACTTATGTCTTGCCCTTGGTTCTATGCACATAACATAGAACTGCTGAGCTCGCCGGGTAAGATTACACACAAATCTTTGTTTAACCTTTTGTAAATGAATCTTTTTAACTGTCTGTCTATCTTTTAACTACTTAGATCAAGACAACACCTCACTGATTGTTGCCATTACGGTGCCACTGACAATAATATTAGTGCTGCTGGTATCGCTCGTTTTTTACAAACGTCGTCGTAATAATTTCCGCAAGACCACCAAGGACTCACGTGCCAATGATAACATGTCGCTGCCAGACAGCGTTATTGAACAAAATCGTCCCATCTTGATTAAAAACTTTGCCGAACATTATAGGCTTATGTCCGCGGACTCGGACTTTCGCTTCAGCGAGGAGTTTGAGGAACTTAAGCATGTGGGCCGCGATCAGCCTTGTACATTTGCTGATTTACCCTGCAATCGTCCCAAGAATCGTTTTACCAATATTTTACCCTACGATCACTCACGTTTTAAGCTACAGCCTGTGGATGATGATGAGGGCTCTGACTATATCAATGCCAACTATGTGCCTGGACACAATTCACCGCGTGAGTTTATTGTTACGCAGGGACCGCTGCACTCGACACGCGATGATTTCTGGCGCATGTGCTGGGAGAGCAATTCGCGTGCCATTGTTATGTTGACGCGTTGCTTTGAAAAGGGACGCGAGAAATGTGATCAGTATTGGCCAAATGATACAGTGCCAGTGTTTTATGGTGATATCAAGGTGCAGATACTAAATGATAGTCACTATGCCGATTGGGTAATGACGGAGTTCATGCTGTGCAGAGTAAGTTTGGATGCAAGTCATATAAGCTGCACTTACCAATAATTTACGCTTTACATATTTTTTAGGGCAGTGAACAGCGCATTTTGCGGCACTTCCACTTTACCACTTGGCCGGACTTTGGTGTGCCCAATCCGCCGCAGACTTTGGTGCGTTTTGTGCGCGCCTTTCGAGATCGCATTGGTGCCGAGCAGCGACCCATTGTGGTGCACTGCAGTGCTGGCGTTGGACGCTCAGGCACTTTTATTACGCTGGATCGCATATTGCAGCAAATTAATACATCTGACTTTGTGGATATCTTTGGCATTGTCTATGCCATGCGCAAAGGTCAGCTGCTTAAACGTTGCATTGGAAGCACATTATAACTAAAAGTGTTTGCTTTGCTTACAGAGCGCGTTTGGATGGTGCAAACGGAGCAGCAGTATATATGCATACATCAGTGTCTGCTAGCCGTGCTGGAGGGCAAGGAGAACATTGTGGGACCAGCTCGTGAAATGCATGACAATGAGGGCTATGAAGGTAGGCTGCTCTTTTTTCTTTTTTTTTGGATATTTAATACTCTAGCAATGTTTGAAAACTTGGTTCCTTGTACTAACCGAAACCTTGCAAACAACCCCCAAAGAGTTGAGTTTGGTTTTCAGCTAAAATTTTCTTGATACATTTGTACATAAATAAACCTTAAATGGTGCTGGGTAACTAACCATAAGCAAATCCAATGTTCTTTTTTTCTTTCTTTTTTTTCTTCCACTCACCGCTTAACACTCACACACACACACACACACAAACACAAATACACACACGCGCATATGCACTCATACATGTTTAAAATATAAACAAAAAGCTCAACAAGCTCAGTTTGATGAGCATGGCGCTATTATAGCCACCATTGAGGATCATCATATGCACGATTTGCAACAAGCCGAGGCTGAGGCCATTGATGATGAGAATGCTGCCATCATACACGATGATCAGCAGCCATTAACTAGCAGCTTCAGTGCTAGCATAGCAGCCGGACATAGCATGGGCTCCATGGGCTCGTTTAGTGCTGCCGTTGTAGCAGCTGCAGCAGCTAGCGCTGCAGAGGCACCAGACAGATGACATTCGGTTGTCAACCAGAGCGATAACAATAATTCCAACTCTGTGGTTATTGTGCTGGTTGACAATAAGCCCAGTTCGATGATCTGCAAGGAGGGTGCCATGGATGTAATGGGCATGGGCGGCAATATGGAACAGCATGTTTTGTCCAATGGCTATAATACGCTGCAACATCGACGCAAATCGCAGCTGATTACCTTTAGCGCATCGTCCTGTGATATCAAGAACAGTCTTAGCCATGAGCTCATTACCAATGGCAGCAGCAGCTGCAACAACGCTGCAGGCGGCACAGGCAGCGCCAGAGCTAGCATAGGTAGTCGCGCCAATGTGCGTCTAAGCTTTGCCGAGGAGGATGTTATGATAGTGCCACAACAGCAACAACAGCCGCATGCACAGCTGAATGGCGGCGATGATGATGTTTTTCGGCGGCGCTCACTAGTCGATGTAGAGGTGGGCGTAGAAATAGGCGAAGAGGTTGAAGTTGTCGTTGTAGCCGAAGAGGACGAAGAGGAGGAGGATGTAGAGCTGTTTATACATGACGAGTTTGAGACGCATATCGATACCAAATCGAACAATGCCAACGATGATAGCGGCGGCGGCAGCTACGAGGATTCCCATGCACTGCACAGCTCGCTGGGCGGCAGCAATCGCAATAGCCTAGAGAAAGATGACGATGACATAGAGGTGGATGTAATTAGTACAGATGTTAGCTGCTACGATCAACTGCTGGGCAGCAGCTGCAATACACGCAACGGCGATGACGATGACATAGCCACGCTGGTGGGCGATACCGATAATTATACTAAGCTCTGCAAGACGGGCACAGTAGTCGGCGGTGCTGCTGCACTGGCGCATGGTGTGGGTCTAAATGCTGGCGGCTGCGGTGCGGCAGCCGTTAGTGTTGGTGAAGGTGGCGGTGGCATTATATATGCCAATCCATTTATGGGTTTGTAAATCTCATAAAATTTGTGCTTGTTGTCATTAGCCTTAAGTTGTAGTTGCATGCAAATGTTTATTGTTTTTATTTAATTATATTTTAAATATTTATATAGCTAATTGCATGTTTTTATGCTTGAAAAAAAATACAAATTTTTATATATACACAATGCAAATATATTTTTAATAATAAATTATATGCACTTTGCAGATGACGAAGGCATTGCGGAGTCGGGCATGTAGCCTGCAGTGGAAACTTAAAGGACGACTTGGCAGCAGCAGTTTAAGCAACCAAAACGCATGGCAAACTACATAATATTTACTTAAGTAATCCAAAAACAAAAACAACGCTTGATATTATACATATACTATAAAACTATCTAAAACTATATGCATACATGCAAACAAAAAAAAAATTGTATTTTACACACAAGCACATAGCGCACACACCAACACACACACACACAGACAGAAAGACAGAAAGACAGACAAACAAAAAAAACAACTCGAATGGAATATAGAAATCTCGCCAACTGTGCAACAAAACTGTAACTTACTATATACAAAAAGAAAATATATATATACATATGCATAATTGCCGCATAAAAGTAGTTACGCCTACGTTACGTATACGTTATACATATGACTAAACTTAAAAACATTTTTACATATTGTACTATTTACATAAAACATAAAATGACAAATTTTGTATGTATTTGTAACTGCTGATATACATATGTAATTGTCGAAATATTTTTAATGCTAGCCACAATTTTTGTATGTTATTACTTCCAATATATATACATACCTATATATATATATTTTTTTTTAATTATGTATGTTTTTTTTTTTTTTTTAAATGTATACACTAAATGTTAGTTGAAATTTAATGTGCAGTAACGCTAAAGCGCTAAATGTTTTTTAATAAGCATATATAAAATTGAAAGCATATAAATTTAAATAAATACTCTTAAAACAAAGCAGCTAATATGCACAAGCAAGCATGTATTAAATATAAAATATATGTATGTAAAATTGAATGATTCAGTTACATAGTTTTAAATGTTAAAAAATAAAATAAAACGCTAAAAAAAAAAGAAAAGAGAACAAATTAAAATATCAAAGTTGTATAACTGGCAAATTCTTTTTACACTTAAAAGAAAAAAAAAAATGTAAATTATTATAAAAATTGGGTCATGAATTGCGCTAACAAATACGACCAAAATAAATTTTAGCTCTATGTATTAATAATAATAATTATAAATATTTTTTTTTTTTGTTAATTATATTAATGTGTAACATGTAAAAGCATTAAACTTTGTATATGTATGTAAAATTTGTGTATGTATGTGCTACTTTAATTTTGTTTAATTATAAAGAATTTTATAAAAAAAAATATGGTTTGTTTTAATTTGTTTTATTTTTAGTTTCGTTTAGATTTTTGAGTACATTTTTTTTTTAAATTATTAATTAATAGAGAAAACGAAAAAGTAACCACCAAAACAGTACCACACTTATAGTTAAAAGCTTATTTATTGTCTGCAACAACAAAACTAAAAATCAACTTAATAGTTAAAAAAACAAAAACAAAAACATTTGTCAAGTCTACCAAAAACTGCAAGTTTTTTAAAAACTTATATAGAAAATGCATTTAAACGAATGTGTTCCAGCTACAGCTTCACGCACAATTTGCGAAATCCTTAACCCTCCGTCGGACACCTGGGTCTGGCCAGACCTATTTCGTTTTCGACCGTTAATTCAAAGTATTTCTAATTTAGATATCGACTTGCGCTTCAAAAAGTCCTTAAAACGGACGAAAAAAAGGATTTAAAAAAGTTTACCCTCGGACGGACACATGATGCCTGGCTGGACCCCTATGTATTTAAATACATTTATGTGGGAATTTACCTTATGTTTCGGCTCAATTACCTCAATTATATACCAAACAGGTATATTTTCTTAATTACTAACCGTTCTAAATCGATTTGGCATATGTTGAGCGACTTGCCTGTGGAAATAAATACTAGGAAAAAAATTTGGATTTGGAAAAAAAACACACATTTTTTTTTCTCTTTTTTTTGTTTGTTCTGATAAAATTAAATATTTTCGAACAAAAGTAAAGGGATTTCAATGTATTTTATCATGAAATATAAAGCCAATTCATTTATGGAGTCTTAGGAATACATAGAAAGCAAGTATAAGCCATTTTACTGTGTATAGGCGATAAGCTTCGTCGCAAAACTGTTTTTTTTTGTAATAATTGCGGCAATCCGGTGTGTCAACAACACAGTAAAATCGCTTATACTTGCTTTCTATGTGTTTCTAAGAGTCCATAAATGAGCTGGCATTATATTATATAATAAAATACATTTAAATCCTTTTACTTTCGTTCGAACATTGAATTTAATCAGAATAACCAAAAAAAAATAGAAAAAAGTGTTTTTTTTTCCAAATCCAAATTTTTTCGAGTATTTATTTCCTGAGGCAAGTAGCTCAACATATACCCAATCGATACAGAATGGTGATTATTTAAGAAAATAAACCTCGTTGGTATATAATTGATCCGAGACATGAGGTAAATTCCCATATAAATGTATGTAAATAGATAGGGGTCCAGCCAGGCATCATGTGTCCGTCCGAAGGTTTAAAAATATGTATATTAGAAAAAAAAAATAAATTCCTTTTCAGCTGTTAAGAATAAAATCGAAAGAACTGTCAATTCGCAAATTTTAGAGCCAAAGTGTAAGACGAACGGAACACACTTTAACTGTTTAACATATATTTGGAAGATTTTATTCCACAACGTAGTTTTTTTTTTTTTTTTTAAGGAAATATTCTACTTATTTAAGAAAATCAAAAAGATGTTCAGTAAATTTTATGCTAATTAAGAAATAAACGCAAAAACTACAACAACAAAAACCAAGTGACCAACGCATTTTGTAAGGCGATAATCATTTACAAAAATAAATTACACTTAAAAAAAAAACATAAATTTTTTTGTATATTTATACCCAAACAAAAAAAAAAAAAAAAAAAACAAAAAAGAGAGCCCACTAAAGAAACTTAAATGTTAAGAAATTTTCAATAAATACATAGTAAAAAAAAAAAAACGTAGCGAAAATGTTCAATAACAAATATGAACGGTGCCAAAATAAATACTTGCTAATTGCAAGCAACAATAAATAATTAAATAAATAAATAATTAACATATTGTAGTTAAAATTATTTTTGCTTACCGTTTTTTGTCAAAACTTAGTTGAAATATAAAAATGTAAAGTAAAGTGCAATAGAAACATTATACATAATGCTAAATGCTTTAGATAAGTAAAAAGACAACGAAATCAAACCAAACCAAACCAACTAAAAGATAAAAGCTAAAGCCCGCCCTACAATAGATCCAAAAATGCCACACTTACATATACATAATACTATACATATATGCATATATAGTACATTAAATAAAACGTATACATATAAACATATATGCAACAACTTATAAGTCTGTATAATGCAACATGGCAAAAAATCGTAATAAATATATAGTAATATATATATACATACATATATATACACACACAGTCAACACTTTACAGCTGCTGATATAACAACACACACACACACACACACACTTACATGCATTTATATACACATACATTATAGTATCTACATATACAATACATACGTATATAAATTATATATATATATATATATATACATATATATATATCATTGTAATAATGTTTATTATGTAGTAATATTATTATTATAATATGAGCTCTTGAGCATATTGCAGCTGTTGCACGAAAATATCGTGTTCTATATTTTTATCTGCGGCTCGTGCACCTATAATCCACATGGGCCGAACTTTTTTATTTTTTCGGGACACACCCGAAACGATAATCGAAGACTTGTCTCCTGTAGAATGTAGTTTTCCAAACACGATGTCTTCGCGCATCAATGTCAATATGCTATAATATATAAAAAACAAAAAATAAATAAAACAAAAAAAAAAAACAACAAAAAAAAATGTATTAAAGTGAATTGTAAAATTTAAGTCTTGTATTTTGTTCTATATGGAAACACAAAGTTCCAGAAACTTGAAAGCGACATTGCTTAGTCTGGTAAAGACATTCATTCCGGGCCCAGAGTTTCCTCAGGATTGAAGCTAAAGGTCTAATAGAGGAGGCCGGTACAGTTGAGATGCAACTGATACGAGTCTACGCTCCTTTTTGCTCTAGGACGCTTAGTTTACGAGATATAGCCATTTTAAGTTGGAAAAATATACTTTGGCCGATTTGCCTCAAATTGGCATTTCCATATAGATTGAGACGCAACTGATGCGAATCCACGCTCCTTTTTGCTCTAGGACGCTTAGTTTACGAGTTATAGCCTCGCTTGCAAAACCATTTTAGTGACTCGATAAAGGAGAAACATCTCACATCTCAAAAGAATAGCTGCAACTTCGTACATCTTTCTTTTTCTGTTTTGTGAAATCTTAGGAGTTTAGGATATTTGCTTTGAATTATATTTTGATCAGAGTACTTGGAAGTTGTGATATCCTGATGCTGTGTTCCGTTCTCATTTCGTGAACTTTTGTTTTAAATTGCATAACCTTTGGGATCTGTAGCCGTAAAAATTCAAATTTTAAACTAAAAGCAAACTATTCGTAAAACTATTTGTGAATAAGCTACATTTACCAAAATCGCTATATAGACTTATGTACACTGAAATTTAAAGAATCTTTTTAGTTCTTGGGTATACCAACCCCCAGTCAGCCTATAATATTTTTCACTATTCATCCAAATAAAAATTTAGCTATGTACAGAGTATATTATAGTCGTGGCGCACCGACTAAGCAAGGTTGGAAGTTATCCAAAGTATAAACAGGGTGACTAAAGTGATCCATAAAGATCTATCCAGATCTCTGAGATGGTTTTGAACACTTTTTTTTTTAGAGGAATCAAGTCATTTTTTTTTTTTTTTTTGATAGTGGTATAGTATTATATACAAAGGCGGTGTTTGACATTGGGATACCCTTTAACCTTTTAACCTAAAAATATTATTAGAGCAATAAACAAAGATTTTAAATCTTAATAATAAATGGCTAAAACTTTAAGGGACTGTTTCTGGCTCTGTTTTGAGTATAAAACCAAGTTTTTTTTCTATTCGGGAGGGGGTATGGGCAGTTATACAAAACTGTTTATCATAAAAATTATTTTTAATCGTCTCCTAAAGTTTTGAAATCCTCAAATGGACACACCACAGACTTGCCTGAGAAAACAACCAAGTTTCCCTTACAACTCCAACGGAATTTTTGGCATTTGGTTCAGGTCTTGCATAAAAAATGGTTCATGTCTTGAGCTTAAAATTTGCGCATGTCTTGTATTCATGGTTCATGACTTGCATAAAAAAATTTCCCTTGTAATAAAATTAGCTAAACCATGAATCATGACTGTTTGAGTTGTGCATGCTAAGTTATGGTTTGATTCAGAATAAAAAATAATTAAAAATAATTATCAATAAATAATTTACTTGAAGTTGCCATAAATAAAATCTTAGAATATAAAAAAAAATTTAAATTACGAGCACTTTCACTTGCAACAAAATATTCGGTGAAATTAATAGCGCCAAGAATGTGGATTTAACATGATAATTAATTATTAATTAATTTTTTTTTTTAATGAAATTCCATTATAACAAATAAACCGCTAGCATTAAGTTTGACACGATACTCCAAAAAACTTTTTATTACAATATTTGCATATTTTTTTGTTAAGGTGCCTGCATAATATATCGCCCATATTGATAAATAAATAATATAAACTAAATAAATCGAAAGTGTAAACGGTCTGCATCTTATTATTGCTAAGATCGAATTCGAATATTTTATTTGGATTCGCTTTGAAATCACAATTTTGTTGCTCCCAATTCCACTAAAATCAATTACTATTTTGTTGCAAGGGAAATTAAAACGTATGGGCAAAGAAGATTCATAAGTCCACTTAATTTGAACTGAAACAATTTTTTAAATATTCTTTGATATTCTTAGATTCCATTTATGCCTATTTAAAGTGAAATATTTATTGATTATTAATTTTAATTATTTATTTTCTGAATCAAGCCAAAAAATAGCATGCACAACTCGAAACGAATTTTTGGCATGCATACACATACACAGACATGGTTCATGTCTTGCATACAAAAAAATTTCCCTTGTAATAAACATAGCTAAAATCATGTTTTGCATAAAAAAAATGGCTTATGGCTTGCATAAATGGTTCATGTCTTGCATACAAAAAAATTTCCCTTGTAATAAACATAGCTAAAATCATGTTTTGCATAAAAAAAATGGTTTATGGCTTGCATAAATGGTTCATGTCTTGCATACAAAAATTTCCCTTGCAATAGGAATTAAGTAATAATATTGTGCAAATATTACAATAAAAATACACCCAATTCTGTTTTATTACACATTTAACACATGGAAATTTACACAATTTCATTTCATAAAAAAAAATATTTTTAAACCATCTAATCTCTTATAAATTTAGTTAGGGAATTCCTCTTTTGAATTTCTTTTCATAGCAGCTTAAGGATTTACTTCATGTCTTTTTTACACGGTTTTTTTCTGGATGGGTTTTGTTTTTGTTTTATATGAAGTTTTGTCATTCCGTGCGAAAATTGTCGAGCTGCGTATGGGCCTTTACGAATAAATAAAGTATTAAAGTCTTAACTTAAATTTGTGCGTAATAAAAGAGAAAATATAAAATAATTTTATAATAATAATTTAATCAAACGAAAATGTAAACGATTTGAAGTAATCGAAAGTTGCAGAGCTGTTGCTAACAAAGTGTAAGGGAAATATAAGTGTATACCCGGGGGAAATAGAAGATACATATTGCCAAAAACGAAAACGAATAAAATTTTTCGTTTTCGTTTTTTATTTTTTTCTAGCACAGCTGAATGCATAATAATTTCTCTTGTCAACAAATGAGTTTATGAAAAAAACCATGGGGCTCTATATTTTCCAATTAGAAAATTTATGTTTTTGGGGCTGTATAATATTTATGCCAATTAATTTCGAAAATTTCAAATGACTTTGATGTGAATAGAAAGTTGAGCCAAAAGGCTATTTAAAATATATGTATGTATTAAGCTTTAAGTGAATATGTTGAGTTGTGTGGTAGAAAATGCGTAAAACGAATTCGATATTTATGCTTCGATTATAATAAAGTTTATTGTCTATCGATACATTTTTAATTCCCTGTACCGTATGGTACCAAGGGTAAATTAAGTTTGTGCAAGCCGAAAATGTATGTAACATACAGAAGAAAACATCGTAGACCCTCCAAAGTTACCTTGAGTATGACCAGGGTGACTAGAGAAGTCGATATACCCATGTCCGTCTGTCTGTCTGTCCGTATGAACGCCTAGATTTCAGAGATGGTAAGAGCTAGAGCAACCAAACTTTCAGATCAGATCCCGAATTATTCCTTAGGAGACAAGTTTATTTTATTTTTTTTGATATCGGGGTTACATTATATAGCTCCCATAGGGGTGTTTCCGAGGACCTCGAAAAAAACCAAAAGTTTTAGATGATAATAATTAATAATAAAAGATAAATCGTTTGTTTATAAAGATATCGTAACCAAATTTGGCATTCAGAAGTTTTTTTGAGATCTTCAACGCAGTACCAAATTTGATCAAAATCGGGTGACTATATCATATAGCTACCATAGGACCAATCGGCCAAGCAAATTTTTTTAAATAATATTCGATGTAGAAGGTATCATAACCAAAGTTTTTTGGAGTACCCAAGCACTAGACCAAATTTGATCTAAATCGGTTGCCTATATCATATAGCCCCCATAGGACCGATCGGCCAAAATATCGATTTTTGTACAAGCTCAAACAGCCAAGAAACTCGAAAGAAGCCAACCTGTTGAATCCCAAAAAGAGTCCAAGTATGGATAGTTTGGTTTTTTGGAAATTAGCCAAATTCTCAAGGAGTCTTTGGCAAAATTCAGGGAAAAATGTACCGTGTTATTTCGAATCCTATAATCCTAATCCAATAAATGGACAAAAACTTCAGACGCCTTGGACTCCGCAGTGTCATCACGTAGTCGTCTTAAATGAAAAAAAAAGTAATTTGAAACATCCCGATAGATATTGCAACTATTTTTTTGTTGACCTACGCAAAGAAACTCAATATTTGAACCGAGTGCTTAGCTGGGTTGGTGATGGGATGTTGTGGGCGTTCATCTCGTATAATGGTTCCAACAAATTGGGCTCATGCTTGGTTCGTGTCCTGCGTGAATGGTTCATGTCTTGCATGAATGGTTCATGTCTTGCATGAATGGTTCGTGTCTTGCATGAATGGTTCATGTCTTGCATACAAAAATTTCACTTGTAATAAATCGTGAACCATGCATTTGTATCTATGTGAAGGTATGCCAAAAAATCGTTTTGAGTTTAGTTTGATTCAAAAAAAAACTAATTCAAAATAATTATGAATAGAAATGGGAAGCACCAAATATTTGGTTTCAAAACGAATGCGAACATATTAACGTCTCCGGTTACCGGAGCATGGCCGAGTAGTTACAATTTAGCTATTTTTATTACAAGGGAAATTTTATTTATTGCAAGACATGTACAATTTATGCAAGGCATTAACTAATTCTTTATGCAAGATATGCAAGACATAAACCAATTTTTATGCAAGACCTGAACCAAATGTCAGCATTTCCATTTGAGTTGTGCATGCTAAGTTTTGGTTTGATTCAGATGGGGAGTGGGGTGCACGAAATATGTGACTTCAAAACGAATCCGATTATTTTATTCGTTTCTGTTTTCCGGAGCACGTCCGATTACACTAGTTTACAAATTTAAGGATCATCGAGTGAATTTTCGTTAAAAAGTGTTTTTAAGGGTAATTTTTCGTCGAGAAAGACGAAAATGGCAACGGCGCGTTTTCGAGATATTTTCGAAAAACATGCTTTGGGCAATTATTTCTGTTATTCGTGAACAGACTTTTGTATCGACATGATGAGATGATTAGATCGAAAGGTATTGATGTGATCCCAATTGGAATTTTTTTTTTTTATATGAAGTTTTGCGATTCCGTGCGAAATATGTCGTACTGCGTAGACCCCTTTAAGCTCAAAGAGAATTCTTTCACGAACATTTCGAGTCTAAATCCGGACCCGAAAACCCCCCGTAGATCCGCCACTGGGTTGAACCCATAATAAATACGCAGAGCAGAGTATTGAAGATTTTTCAGAGAGATGTATGTATTTTAAAGTAAACTAATATTGCAATTAAATTCGAAGCAAATTTTTTGATTTAAATACGGCAGTCTGTTTTTATAATTTCCATATGTCGTCGAATGTTTTGAACACTTTGTTTGGGTTGCTGAAGCCACACTTAGTTTCTAAACGGCTCAAACGGCCAGACAATATTCCAAGTATCTCATTATTTTATTAAAGTGGATTTTCGCTCTGTTGTTGGTATCAAAATAACATGCTGCATTTTAATTTTTTGTTTTTAGCGCTAAAAGAGAACAGCTGATGTTACTGCTAGCGCCATCTTGCAATTGCACAAAAAAATGGGCAGCACTGTTTGCTCACGAAGCTGCGTACCAGAGCGGAAAAGTCTTTTCGCTAAGAATTTTGCTGGCGATTTTTTATATGCAGTTTTATTTTGTCTCGTCGCTGTTTGCACTGCTGCGTACTGGCCCATGGACAAAAGGACTTTTTAAATGATTTCAGACATATTAAGGTATTCTGTGCCAAACAAATTATATTTTATTATTGAATATTTTTAGTGTTATTTATTTTTGTAATAGCTGCCAATTCTCGTGATATTTTTCAGAAAAATAATTTCTTGCATTTCGTTTACTTTACTATATTATGCATGCAAAAATATTATTAAGATGAAAAATTTAATTTGGTTTAAAAACGTTGTGGCATGAATATATAAGAAAAAATATAAGTATATATTATAAATCTATTATTTTTTATTTTTGGCTTTAAGGCTACGATTGTTTTCTACTCGATACTTAAAATTTTTTCATTTTTTTGCGTTCGCAGAAACTAAATTTTGTATTATAAGTATATTAGTAAAGTATTTCTCATAGTGAAAAATTCTCATTCAGATTTTTTAAAACATCATTAAGCGGAAAACGTGAGCTAGAGACCTCATTAAACTAGTAGCTTAAGTGGGTATAAAATGTTTTAGATCTGGAATTTAATTTAGACAAAAAACTTAAGCACAAAGACCATGATAGTGCGACAAAAAAAATAATATAATTCCGGTTTCCGATTCACCCGATTTCACATAGAGAATAAATTCTACTCATGTAGATCTAAAGCTTTCTTATTGCTCTAGCTCTTACCAACTCGTAGATCTAGGCGTTCAGAGCAACGGGCGAAAAAACAGACGGACTTGTCTATAACAATCTGATTTGTGCTCCTGAGGCTATGAGAGGGAACTGCTGAGTCTCCTTCCCTATGTTACATATAAGTATAATTCTCTAATACCCTTAGCTAAAGGCATAGATTATAAATCAATAATTTGGGGGTGTGCTACAAATCTCTTGATAAATAATTTTTTTTTTTAATTTTTGGGGGGGATTTTTAGCGTGAAAAATTTTAGTTTTAAGGCCTATACGCAGTTCGAAAAATTTCGCACGGAATGACAAAACTTCATATAAAAAAAAATTCCAAATGGGATATACCTATAGGTACAAAGGGTATACTAGATTTGTGCAATGTATGTAACGGACAGAAGGAGGCGTGGCAGACCCCAAGTCCTCTATACCAAAATGCTTATCATAACCTCGGGTAGCGATTGAGCCATGTCCGTCCGTCCGTCCGTCCGTCCGTCTGTCCGTCCGTATGAACGCCTAGATCTCGGAGACTATAAGAGTCTACTTGACTACAGCTAATCCCGTGAAGCTTTATAAAAAAAAAAATATTTTTTCCTTCGTCCAAAGATGTAGAGCTTCTACATTAGCTCTCCAATGGGCTTTATAATCATCTCATGTACCTGCACATGCGGCGGTGTGGCAATCACAAAGAGCACTGCCTGCGCAATGTCCTGCGGCTGGAGTATGCGATCTTTGACTATACCACGCACACTATCCGGCACAATTTCCGTATCCACCACGCCCGGACTAATGCTCTGTGCAATAGAGTAAGTTTAAGTGCTGCGCCTTGATTAAAACCAGCTCACTCACCGACACTTTGATGCGTGTGCCCAGACCAAGAAACTCTTGCCGATACATTTCGGTTAGTGCGGTTACGGCATACTTGCTTGGCGCATACAAATTTATGTCCGGCGCACAGTCATCCCGTGCACCCATCAACTTGTGCCCCAGTATGCTATTGATGAGCACTATGTGGCCAGCAAATTCACGTTGCTTCATCGAATTGTAGGCACGACGTGTGCCATAGATAATGCCCATGACATTGGTATGCAACACCTGCTGCAGCTCCTTGCTGGGCATATCAATCAGCAAACCCGTAATAATTGTACCCGCATTGTTGACCAGTACATCAATGGCGCCCAGCTTATGTTCGATCCAATCGAATGCCTTGTTCACCGAACTCTCATCACTGACATCACATTGTACTGGCAGCAATTTATCCCGCTGCCTTACAGGCAGCCTTTGCTGCTGCTCCCTAATAAGCTCGACACGACGTGCCAGACCCACCACGATCATGCCGGCCTTGATCAGCTCCAAGGATATGGCCGCACCAATGCCGGAACTGGCACCGGTAACAACAGCCACTCGATTCTGCCAACGTTCCATGCTGGATTGCATGCATTTAAGCCATTGCGGCCTTTATATATAGAGACGCAGCACTTGGCGTGTTTAGTGGGCGGATTGGACACATCAAAGACCCATCGCGGTCTTCCCAAGCTGTCAACTGCAAACGGTTGATATGTGTGGGATTTGTGGAGCGTCAGCCAACTAACTAATTAGGCATATTGATGCACAATAAAGTTTTCCACATTTCAAGGCTTACATTTTTTTGTTCCCACCACGCCCACCGCGTTTAGCGACAGTTTAAAAAGATTACAAACCGCCCCCTGCAGCAACATTTGACAGCTTGACAGGCTGACATGCTAGCATAACTGCATTTCGACTACACTGACACACGACTACACAATTTTGTAACTCTATCTTAATTTATTGCAGTGTATACGAGGTAAAAAAGCCCTTTTTTTTCGGAATATGCTAAGACACTGAGGACTCCGAAAGTTAGCTCCACTTAAGCTAGATGTACAAATGAAATTGACATAGACATGTCCGTGCGTCTCTTTGTCTGAATTTCCATCTTTCTGTTTATCCGTCTTTCTGTGCATCTGCCTAACCGCCTTTCTGCCTACATGCCTTTCAAAAAAGTGTTCTCTTATGATTTAATTGCTGCTTAACGTCAGATGGCGCCAGCGCAAGTCCACTAGATAGCAACAGCTTTTTATACCCTGTACCGTATGGTACAAAGGGTATATTGTGTTTGTGCAAGCCGAAAATATATGTAACGTACAGAAGGAGAAGTCGGAGACCCCCCAAAGTTACCTAAAGTATGATCAGAGTGGCTAGAGAAGTCGATATACCCATGTCCGTCTGTGTCTGTCCGTCTGTCCGTATGAACGCCTAGATCTCAGAGATGGTAAGAGCTAGCGCAACCAAACTTTCAGATAAGATCCCTTATTAACCCACAGGAGACAAGTTTATTTTATTTTTTTGATATCGGGACTACATTATATAGCTCCCATAGGGGTGTTTCAGAGGACCTCGAAAAAAATCAAAAGTTTTAGATGGATAATTCGTTTGTTTATGAAGATATCATAACCAAATTTGGCAATCGGTAGTTTTTTAGAAACCCCCAGCACTGTACCAAATTTTATCAAAATCGGTTGACTATATCATATAGGTCCCATAGGATCGATCGGTCGAAAATTTGTTTTTTGTACAAAATTCGTTGTGTTTCGTTTATTTGTGAACATACCGTAACCACATTTGGCATTAAGAAGTTTTTTAGAGTTCCCAAGCACTATACCAAATTTGATCAAAATCAGTTGACTATATTATATAGCTCCCATAGGGCCAATCGGTCAAAAAAACGTTTTTTGCACAAAATTTGTTGTGTTTCGTTTGTTTGTGCAGATATTGTAACCAAATTTGGCATTTGGAAGTTTTTTAAAGATCTTCAACACTGTACCAAATTTTATCAAAATCGGTTGACTATATCATATAGCTCCCATAGGGCCGATCGGTCTAAAAAAAGTTTTTGATTAAAAATTCGTCTGTTTTTGGTTGTTTATGAAGGTATCATAATCTAATTCGGCAATCAAATGTCTTTTGGTGTTCTTAAGCAATTTACCGGATTTTATTGCAAGCAGTGGTACAGGGTATCCCAAAGTCGTCCGCGCCCGACTTTAACGTACGCCATCTTTTGTTTTGCCGCCACACTTTCTCTAGTTGCTATAGATCTTATATCATATTATTTTATTGTATTGTAAATTTTCGATGCCGGTTAACAATTAAGGCATTATTGTCTAAATTTCTGTCTTTCTGTTTATCTGTCTTTCCGTCTTTTTGTTTGTCTGTATAACTGCCTTTCTGCCTATGTGTCTACCTGTCTTCCTGTCTTTCAAAAACGGTGCTGTGCTCTGATTTAACTGCTGCTTAGCGTCAGATGGCGCCAGCAGTAGCAAAAGCTTTTTTGTTTTGCCGCCACACTTTCTCTAGTTGCTATAGATCTTATATCATATCATTATATTATATAGTAAATTTTCAACGCTGGTAACCAATTAAGGTATTATTGTCTAAATTTCCATCTTTCTGTCTTTCTGTTTATCTGTCTTTCCGTCTTTTTGTTTGTCTGTATAACTGCCTTTCTGCCTATGTGTCTACCTGTCTTCCTGTCTTTCAAAAACGGTGCTGTGCTCTGATTTAACTGCTGCTTAGCGTCAGATGGCGCCAGCAGTAGCAAAAGCTTTTTTGTTTTGCCGCCACACTTTCTCTAGTTGCTATAGATCTTATATCATATCATTATATTATATAGTAAATTTTCAACGCTGGTAACCAATTAAGGTATTATTGTCTAAATTTCCATCTTTCTGTCTTTCTGTTTATCTGTCTTTCCGTCTTTTTGTTTGTCTGTATAACTGCCTTTCTGCCTATGTGTCTACCTGTCTTCCTGTCTTTCAAAAACGGTGCTGTGCTCTGATTTAACTGCTGCTTAGCGTCAGATGGCGCCAGCAGTAGCAAAAGCTTTTTTGTTTTGCCGCCACACTTTCTCTAGTTGCTATAGATCTTATATCATATCATTATATTATATAGTAAATTTTCAACGCTGGTAACCAATTAAGGTATTATTGTCTAAATTTCCATCTTTCTGTCTTTCTGTTTATCTGTCTTTCCGTCTTTTTGTTTGTCTGTATAACTGCCTTTCTGCCTATGTGTCTACCTGTCTTCCTGTCTTTCAAAAACGGTGCTGTGCTCTGATTTAACTGCTGCTTAGCGTCAGATGGCGCCAGCAGTAGCAAAAGCTTTCTTGTTTTGCCGCCACACTTCCTCTAATTGCTATAGATCTTATATCATATCATTTTATTATATTAAGTATTATTGTCTGAATTTCCATCTTTTTGTTTATCTGTCTTTCCGTCTTTTTGTTTGTCTGTATAACTGCCTTTCTGCCTATGTGTCTACCTGTCTTCCTGTCTTTCAAAAACAGTGCTGTGCTCTGATTTAGCTGCTGCTTAGCGTCAGATGGCGCCAGCAGTAGCAAAAGCTTTCTTGTTTTGCCGCCACACTTCCTCTAGTTGCTATAGATCTTTTATCATATCATTTTATTATAATAAGTATTATTGTCTAAATTTCCATCTTTCTGTTTATCTGTCTTTCCGTCTTTTTTTTTGTCTGTATTACTTTCTGCCTATGTGTCTACCTGTTTTCCTGTCTTTCAAAAACAGTGCTGTGCTATGATTTAACTGCTGCTTTACGACAGGTGGCGCCAGCGCAAGTCCACTAGTAGCAACAGCTTTTTTATTTTGCCGCCGCACTTCCTCTCTCTGCCGGTAAACAATTAAGGTACTATGAAGAGGGATGCAGTGTATATTATTGTCGGTGTGTGTCCTGACACCCTAGTTCCCTTTTAATGCGTTATATTTTTCTGCTTTTGACCAAAACTTGCTCTACTTAACCAATTGTCTTAAGGTGTTTGCACCAGCAGCAACACTGTCGTCTAGTACATTAAAAATCCGCGATAATGAGTAGAAAAGTTCGTTGTTTTTTTCTTGCTGCAGTTCTGCTTGGTTTTAATTCAGGTCATTCCATGTTATTTAGCATACAATTTTTATATTGTGATAAATGACATTTTTTCTCGTTTTCTTTTTTTTTGTTTTCTAGCAAGCGGTCTTTCTTATTCTTTTCTCGGCTTACTGGCTGTCTGGATGTCTGGCTGACTGCTGTGTTAATTTTTAAAAAGGACGCCAACTGTCATGATGCAGCAGCAGCCAGAGATGATGATAATGATAATGATGAAGACGACGACGACGACGACGACGACGATGGCGCTGGCGCTGGCATACACAAAACAAATGTTGTCTTTAACACACTGTATCCATTAAACTCGCAGAAGGGTCCATGGATGTTATAACAAAATGTTTTGCTTAGACTTGGATACAGAGGCTTAAATGTAGTTTCTTCAAATGGTGTTAGCCATTTGCCATGGAGTATTTAGAATCCAAATTTCGAAGGGGTTTCCGAAAGAAAATAAAAATTCGCAATTAAAACAAGAAGCAAATAAACTTTTTCATTAACTTGTACGCAACTCTTAGGGTGACGCCATGTTGGTGTTTCTCAACTATAATGTACCGCCATTTTAGTACACATATAAACATATATAGATACATAGATACAAAAGTATCTAGTATGTGTGTGTTGGTGCTAGAGCGCGAGTGTAAAGCATAGAATGCAAAACACTTGAAATGAGTGGAAATGAAGGCGAAAATGAAAAAGCAACAAACCTGAAGGCAACATAATGACGTCGACGTCGACGTAGACGTAGACGTTGGCAGCGACGGTGGCGGTAATGTCGACGACAGCGTACTATACGACGGTGTTGATAATGACAGCGAAGACAAAAGCATTGCCCATGCCAAATGGTGTGGGGAGGGGGAGTAGAGGAGAGGGGATCTAGCTGTCTTGGCGTCCTTGACGATGCAGCAGCTTCACGAGGGCTGACTGAGCAGTAATTGTGCTACAGCAAGAAAGTATAGTACATTATGCTAGGTTTACACTGAAAAAGTGCGAGTGAAAAAGCAAGCGAATTAAGTTGATGTAAACACTACATCAATTCTTCAATTCATACAAATTGATTATTTAAAATAGAACTAATATTTGGGGGCAAGGGTTTACCATGGCCAAAAAATTAAAAGTTAATAAAAATATGTTCCAACTATTATTATTAAAAAAATATTTAAAGAAATTTTTATTAAATTAGAGAGTTTAAGGCTTTCCTCACAAGGTTCTGGCTATATAATTAAAATTCCATATTTTGGCGACACTTGCCTATTTTTAAGAATATTTTCTATTTATAATTTTTGATCATTACACGTTATCATAACGTAAATATATTCATTAAAAGTTATTTATTATAAAATTGATATTTGTCTTATGTTATGTATTTTAAAAAAGTTATATCTTAACACTATTTCTACCACGAGCTTAACATTATTTGCAAGTTTTATTACACTAGTTTACAGCAAAATGTATCTTCAACATGTTTTACTCGTTTCCGTAGTAAAATGGCACGCTAAAACAAAAATGAAGTCAACCAATTTTTTCTTGGAACGTATTTCGAGATATTTCGAAAAACCCATTTTTCGAAATTAAAAAAAAAGTGTCTACTTAACAGCAAATATCTCTGGTTGTACTAAGCTAAGGAAACTGTAGATAATTGAATTACCTATCGATTATATTCAAATCATATTGTTGTCAAATTTACGGCTTGGACGCTATTTGTGCATTCATATGAAATTTTTCGTAATTTTTTGAGAAAAATTCTATTTCGAACGTTAAATTAAAAATGTAAAAAAAATGTTCATACATTCATAAAGTTTGATCGATCAGACATATTGTTATTTATGTAGAAATAGTGTTAAAAGTGTGTAACGCAATTTAAGCAAAGTCACGAAATGTAACGTCACGCCAGATACTCAGGCCTAAAAAAAAAAAAAAAAAAAAATGTTGAATAATCTACCGAATATTTTGAAACCATTTTTCTAAATCTAAGTTAGCAATAAGGATCTTTTTAAAAAAATTGTGTTTTTTTTTAACAACACCTTTTTTTTTAAATAAAATATGAAATTTTATTTTTTTAACTACGTTTCTTGAATATGCTACTCACAATTTTTTTTTAAATATGTCATTTTGTCCCTTCTGTGCAAATATGGACAGCATCGATTTGGTGCAACAATATTCAAAAAAATAAAACGAACATTTTTTAATGTTTTTTTTTTTTTAAAGTGTATACTACACTATTTCTACTACGAGATGTCAAAAGACACCTTTCATATTTTAACTTAACATTATTTAAGTGAAAAAAAAATTTTTTTTGATAAATGATTAAACTAGAAAATAATGCTAAGTTAAAATATAAAAGGTGACTCTTGGTAGTAATAGTGTCAAATTAAATTGCTAAAATATTTAATACTTATATATTATATTAGGTATAATAAAAAATTGTTCAATTTTGTAGATAAATATTTTTTTAATGTATTTTTATTTATAAATAAAATAATAATGGCAGGATTGATTGTGCTCCAGTTAGTCCAAACAATATTAAAAAATTTAAAAATTGACATTATTATTATTATTATTATTAATGGGGATAGAGATGTACTGCGACCCAAATGGATCTATTGTACCCCCTTCACGGCTCAGAGCTCACCCAGCAGTCCAATAGCCTGCATATATTCCAGTATTTTGATTGGACTTAGGGTAACAACGATCTCCGGTGAGAGAACGTACATGCCTAAAAACTTGTTTCTTTTGTTAATGACGGCCATGCATTCGCATAGTAAATGTATTGAAGTTTCTTCCTCCATGCTACAGAAGCGACATAGTCCACTATCCGCTATGCCAATTTTATTTAAGTGGCTGCGGAGCCTACAATGTCCCGTCAGGTGGCCCGTCAGGATCCTCACAGTATTTTTCCCGTGAGTTATCATGACTTTGAACCTCTTGCGGTTGTAGTTAGAGAGAAGGGCTTTTGCCTGCTTAAGTCCTGGTGTCTGTGCCCAGTGAAGCAGCCGTTTATTTTCCTCCTCCATTTTCAACAGGTCCCGTACCACATGGTTACCAATCCCACAATATGGTTCGGGTCCGATTAGCGGTGTTGCTGCACCGGTCCTTGCTAGTCTATCTGCCAGCTCATTTCCAGGAATATTGTTATGTCCTGGAACCCATCTAATCGTGAGCTTATTCCTAGCACCTAATTTGTCTAGTGCAGTTCTCACTTCTTTTACCAGCCCTGATGTAATCTTGGCTCTACTTAATGCCTTTATCGCTGCTTGACTGTCAGACAGGATGGAGATGTCCCTGCCGTGGTATTTATTTTTCAGATTGAACTCTGCACACCTTCCAATAGCACAGACTTCAGCTTGGAAGATGCTGGTGTGTCTGCCTAGTGATTCGTAATACTTTGTCCTGGGTCCTACTACCCCCAGGCCACTCCCTTCATCCGTGAGGAACCCGTCTGTGTACCGTCTGTGTGTGTTGACATTGCTCAACAAAGTTTTTTTTTAATTTTTTGCATTAAATTTAAAAATCATAAACAAAAAATTTTATTAAAAATATTCACTAGTTATTTGCTCTGGCTACAAACTAGTTATAATACAAAGTTAATTTCTAAAATGTGGAAAACATGTTTCTTAATTATTATTATTTTTTAAAAATCGTTAGTTACAGTCTTTTGTTGCTTATCCCGCTAGACCCTTCCCTTTAATTACAAGTAATATATTCTTCATCTGTGTAATGAATAACTTTATTAAAGAATTTGTCAACACATATTTTTTCGAATGCATACAGTAAAAATGTTAATGCGGACAACAACAAATGTCTGTATTTCCAAATACTTTTCAGCCTGCCCTCGCAGTTAAATTGCCTGTCGTTGTTATTGTTGTCGTCTTTAGTAGTCGTAGTAAATCAGAGCCTAACAAATGACAATAAAAAATAAATAACGAAAGGAACGCAGGCGATTAAAATATAAAAAATTGCTCTAAATTCTAGATGAGCCAAAGTTGAGATACTTTTGTGAAACGCTTTTGCAAGACTTTTGCTTTTCAAATAACATCAATTAAAGTAGATGAATGTAAATTCCTTATAAATTCAATTAAAGCTGTAGCATTGAAATATAAATTTTGTAATTGTTGGAAGTATTTCTTAAGCAGAACTTAAATAGTACAACCAGGGTACGATGGGGTTGACAGCGAAGACGTTCAGGACCTATTGAGCACGGGAAGTTCTGCGCGTGGTGAAGCTGGTTAATATATAAAAATAAATCCATTTTTTTTCCTTTCTAGATGCAGTAATACAAGTAGTATAATGTACCTCTTTTTTTTTAACACAAATGCAAACCATTTGCCCACAGCAGTCCGACCTACTACCCGAACTCTTAAACATTTTCATACACGACTTTTCCCAGTCCAAAACTTTGCTTAACTTTGCTGGGGTACTAGATCTTCTGAAATTACTTAAAACCTACAGCATGTGCTTTCGTCGCTGAAACTGAATTCGAGGCCCAAAAACGCCTAGCACGTCAGGGTGCTGGCATAACCTCAAAAAGACGTATTTTGTAGGCTAACTCAGAACCCAAATGTGAGGGGGCGATTCAGCGACCCCAAAAACGTACAGTAAATAAATTCCGACCTTCGAATCCGAAAATCGATTTTTCTTTTATATGGTTGTGATGAACAAAACTTCAAAAAACCCCACAACATTTTTGCTAAACTGTTTTTATGGGTCGCTAAGTTCAAATCTGAGGACAATGAAATCCAAGCACGTCAGGTTTCTAAAATTGTCTCCAAAATACCTCGTTTTATTGAATTTTTGGAGCTGATATCGCAACACTTCGGAGTTGCTGTTTTTGTGTAATTCGGATTCGGACTCAGCCGTTTAAAATCCTGTCACATGTAAAGTTCACACTACTTTTGTCATGAATATTGAATATAAAGTTATACAGCCGTGGTCGGGAAAACGAAAAAGACAAAATTTTGTACGAATAAAATATTCGGATTCTTTTTTTTCGGAGTACGAACAATAGTTATACCACGTTTTATGGCAGTATTGGTGCTGATATCGCAAGCCTTCGGAGTTGTTGTTTTTCAAGGGGGCTTTTTATGCCGCGGATTCGAATTAAGTAATTCCAAAAACGTACAGGAAACATTGTTTAACCTCCGAATCTGAAAATCGATTTTTCTTTTATATGGTTGTGATACAAAAAAACTTTAAAAAACCCCACATTTGTTTGTCAAAAACTTTTGTAGGGGTAACTAAGTCCGTATCTAAGTTCAATAAAATTATCCTCCAAAATACCACGTTTTATGGCATTATTGGTGCTGATATCGGAACCCTTCCAAGTTGCTGTTTTTTTGTAACTCGGATTCGGACTCAGCCGATTAAAATCCCCTCACATGTCAAGTTCACACTACTTTTGTCATCAATATTGTATGAAAAGTTATACTGCTCGGGAAAACGAAAACCCAATAATTTTGTCCGAAAAAAATATTCGGATTCTTGTTATCGGAGTACGGACGATAGATATATGTACCTCGTTTTGTGGCATTATTGGAGCTGATATCGCAAGCCTTCGGAGTTGTTGTATTTTGTAACTCGAATTCGGACTCAGCTGTTTAAAATCCTGTCACATGTAAAGTACCCACTACTTTTTCGGATAAATATATCGTATAAAAAGTTATGCAGCTGTTGTCCGAAAACAATTTTCGGATTCGTTTTTGCGGCGTACGGACGATACAATTCAATTCAATTCAATTTATTGCATTTTCATATTGTTTTATAAGGCTATATATGCTATTAATATACATATTTCTTAAGAGCTCAAGACCCCAGTCTTTATTTTTACATTTTAGGGAAAAATTTAGAAAGGAGAAAAAAAGCCCATACTTTTTAGAATAAAATACGGACGATACAAATATGAGAATATTAAAATAAAGTTTGGTCTTAGCACGATTTTGTGGATTGAATTATATTATCTAGCAAATCTTATCCAAAATCCTTCAGAGAATTGTTCCAAATCTTTTGCGTAGTAAGTTATACAAATTTACCTTTACCTTTAATTATAAAGCTAAACATAGTTACCTTGTGATCTTAATGAAAGTGGTTGAAAAGCACGTACTATACGTGGATACCAAACTGTTTGTCGTTAAGACAAGGCCATAAGATTTGGCCAACAAAGCCGGCTTAAATATTTATAGTCCTCAATTTTTCAAGCTGCTAAAACAAAAAAAAAAAAAAGTAGCTAGTGGGTATTCATAAATAAAGCGGTAGCCCGCGTCCATGAAAATTGATCAAATGCGTACATTTTTCATGGTTTTTCATGTCCTAGCGAAAGTTCCATTTTTTTTTTTTCTTTTATTTTTTCCGTGGTTTGTTTTTTTTTCGTTTGATACTGCTTAACAATGCAGAGTCACAAAGTGAAAAGAACACAAAAAAAAAGAGAAAAAAATTGGCCAACGCCAGGGATAGTTTATCAAGTTTATCAAGTAAGCTAATAAACAAACAAACGAACCAACGAACGAACGGAGCAACTGAACCAGTTGGTAAGTTCTTATGTTGCCAGTTGCATTTGACTTGCTCAAGTCGGCACCGCAGCTTCCCTCCCAGCCTTTTGGCCTTCTGGCTCTCTGTCAGACTGTCGATTTGGCCAAGGTTATCGCATTACCGGCAATGCTTTTACTTTGGCCAGAACTGGCTTCTTCGAGCAGAGACTGTGTGCTTGGCCTGAACTGCACTGCACTGCACTGCACTGCACTCTTTGTTTAGTTAGCTCCGGCCATTAGGTGCAACAAATGCGATAAATAAACTTGTTCGCCCTCTGGCCGCTCCATTGGCCAGTATGATCTGGGAAAAAGTGCCGAAAGCTTTTGAACAAGTGGCTAAATAATTACCGTTCGCAGTTGTAGCTAACAGTTACGTTCAGACGTTGCAATTTGCAAAATGATACTAAATAGTTCGAGTCGAGGCGACAGTGGCATACACTGCAAATAAACAAATTTTCTTTGGATATGCTATAAAGCGTGTCTGCTACGAATCGGACATGTATTTATATCAGAGATCTGAAAAAAAAAAAATTATCAAATAATAATTATTTATTTATTTACCCTAATATTTTAAATATTCACTTGCTGACTAATTACAAAACATATGTAGAGTTTAGCCTTTATATTTTATGCATTAAATCAAAATATTTGTTATATATTATTATATTATATTATTAAATTAATAAGGAAAAATGGGAAAAAACCTTAAAAGAAATAAAAACTTACAACTAAATTACAAACTAAGACTAGAACAAGGCTAAGGATAATAAAGATCTGGATCAACACTAATAGTATGGGAAGTTAATGTTTTTAAATTAAATTAAGTTATTTCGCGGCTCCCGTCAACATATACAGCCTTAACCTAGCTACTTCGTTAGCAGTACATGAAGAACTTGTATTTTTAGTTTTTCATAGTTCTTGTTCATGGTTTTTCCTACACTTTTTTTTGGCAGTTAAACAATTTAATAAGTTATAAATAAAATATAAGCTATGTTTTAACTTTGTTAATTCAACATATTTTCTAGCTTTAAGGCCAGTACGCAGCATCGTAAAAAACATCGTAAGGAGACAGTGCTGCCAATTTTTGGCCAATTGATAGTTAGATGGTGCCAGCAGCAACAAAAAACAGCTGATTTTCAAATTCACATTTTGTTTTTAGCGCTAATACAGAACAATTTGTCGATTGCAAAAAAAAAAAATTTGCAGCACTGTTTGCTTACAAAGAGAGATAGCAGCGTTAAAAAATCAAGGTGCAAAAAAGGTACAAATGGGATATCCCAAATGGGACTTTTTTTTTTTTTATAAGAAATTTTGCGATTCCGTGCGAAATATTTCGTACTGCGTACAGGCCTTAAAGTAAAGACTTTAAAAAAATAAATAATATGAAATAAAAAATAAATTGTTTCGACTGAAAACCGAACCTAGGGTCAGGTCATCATCATCATCATCACTTCCTATATCTTAATCATTTTTTTTATGTTTCTGCTATAGTTGAACTCGTGTTAAAGTAACATGCATTTTCCAACAAAGCAGTGGAATTTCTCATGACACAATTATCCCTTGTAGACTTTCCAATCTTAATCTTACATATTAATTCTGATGGAAGATTTGCCGCGACAGGTATAAACACAAGGCGGGTGCTTGTAGCGTGCAGGTTGCTCTTGCATGATTTTATTGCAAGCAATATATGAAAAGATTTCGGAGTGTGCACCTCTAGCTGTGCTCTTGCCAGCTCGCCGGATTGTCGGGGTTCTTTCCTACTTTCTATAAAATTTCATATGCAAACACTAGCATAATAATAAGGTGCACATTTTAGATAATTATATCAAAATATAAAGATGGCGTACGTTAAAGTCGGGCGCGGACGACTTTGGGATACCCTGTACCACTGCTTGCAATAAAATCCGGTAAATTGCTTAAGAACACCAAAAGACATTTGATTGCCAAATTAGATTATGATACCTTCATAAACAACCAAAAACAGACGAATTTTTAATCAAAAACTTTTTTTCGACCGATCGGCCCTATGGGAGCTATATGATATAGTCAACCGATTTTGATAAAATTTGGTACAGTGTTGAAAATCTCTAAAAAACTTCTGAATGCCAAATTTGGTTACAATATCTTCACAAACAAACGAAACACAACCAATTTTGTACAAAACACGATTTTTTGACCGATTGGTCCTATGGGAGCTATATGATATAGTCAACCGATTTTGATCAAATTTGCTACAGTGCTTGGGAACTCTAAAAAACTTCTTAATGTCAAATTTGGTTACAATATCTTCACAAACAAACGAAACACAACGAATTTTGTACAAAAAACAAATTTTCGACCGATCGATCTTATGGGACCTATATGATATAGTCAATTTCATAGTCAAAATTTGGTACAGTGCTGTGGGTTTCTAAAAAACTTCCGATTACCAAATTTGGTTATGATATCTACATAAACAAACGAATTATCCATCTAAAACTTTTGCTTTTTTTCGAGGTCTTCTGAAACACCCCTATGGGAGCTATATAATGTAGTCCCGATATCAAAAAAATAAAATAAACTTGTCTCCTATGGATTAATAAGGGATTTTATCTGAAAGTTTGGTTGCTGTAGCTCTTACCATCTCTGAGATCTAGGCGTTCATACGGACAGACGGACAGACGGACAGGCGGACAGACGGACAGACGGACATGGGTATATCGACTTCTCTAGTCACTCTGATCATACTTTAGGTAACTTTGGGGGGGTCTCCGACTTCTCCTTCTGTACGTTACATACATTTTCAGCTTGCACAAACACAATATACCCTTTGTACCATACGGTACAGGGTATAAAAAGATCAACAAAAGAAACGAATATTTAAAGAAAATATATAGAGATCGGTAAATGTTATGGGAATGTCTACCAAATATGTTACTTTACACTGGGTACTGTTATGCAAATCTGACTGAAATAGGACTTGATCTTAGGAAGCCCCTTCTTTACCCATCCAACCCTTGCAAAACCAAACAAATAGACAGTCTGGATTCACCCTTATATAAACGTATTACGTTTTCATTCTAGCTAGGACACAGTCATGCTTTACTACGGAGAATTTAAATTAAAGGCTGACTTATTCATTTTACAATACGTTATAAAAACTTCAGTAGTTTATTGAAATTCATAATAGTATAAGACTGCAAAAAAATTAAATTTAAAACAATTATAAAGAGTATCATATATGATTATAATGGGAAGGAAAATTTAACCTTAATTGTAGTATAATTCTTCATAATCAACCATTTAATTTTATATTGGTATCATGTACCTCCAAAACGTTATTGCTTACTAAACTAAGAAATATATATATATATATATATGCGTGGGCGCACGTGGTTTTACAAAAGAAATAATTCAAGGTATGGGCGTGTATATATTTTTATATCTAGTCATTCAAATAGACATCCAAAACCTCTAAAAAAAAAGGTGATTTTGTGATGTCTGGTTCTTTTTAAGTACTCACAATATTTCACGTAGCTTTTATAATCATCATCGGAATCCTTGGGCCCAAGCAGACGTAGAATGATGTGCTATTGCTTGAATCAAAATTAGTTAGTTTTATGAGACACACAGATATGAATATATATATATACACACACATTATTTTATACCACGCCTAGCATTCATATTTTTAAGCCATCAATTCAATATAAAAAAAAAATAATTTTAATTTCTGAGTGAGATTTAACAATAGATATATTTATATATTATAATAGAGAAACAAAGTATCTAATAAGTATTCATATGATGCAGTTCAAATAAATAAATAAATGATAATAATTGTTAACAATGTAAATCAGCATCAGCTGTTTTCCGATCATTGCGCTCAAATTGTTTTTGTAATAAAGCTCATGGTAAAGCTTGAGCTTGATCAAGAAGAAGAAATGCCAAAAATCATTCACGCATGGCTGAATAAAAATTTATACTGCTAGAGTCGGTTCACTATATTTCCTTGGCCAATATGAATATATAAGCTTGGTATTTTCTTAATGGTTTTAATTACGCATTTTCCTTAGATTAATTTGGTCGACGGTGTCCAATCACACCAAGAATTTATAGGTTTCCTTGTATGCCAAATATATATAAGGGTCATCTGACAAAATGGGAAAGATTATCATGTCCACAAGACACTATTTATAAAAGCGGGCCAACCGCATGAGTTGCCGGCTGAAAATATGGATTTTTAGAGAAATTGCCCACCACTTCTGAGAATTCGTACCTTTTTTTAAATAAAATCTTGAAGCACACGAAATAATTATAATTCTCTTAAGTTTTCGACTTGATCACACACAATATCCTTCAAACACGTTTATCAAATGTAACAATTAATATATTTAAGTTAATTGAATTTCCAAAAAGGTTATGTTATATTTGCTTCACTTTAAGTTTGTCTTGTGCAATAGACAACAGATCTCAAAATAATAATCTCACGTGACCTGACAGAGAGCTTTATATCACATCTGATTTAAGCTTTAATCTACAATCCTAACTGTTTTAACATACGTTTATTAAGCTCCGCTTAACCGCAATATACATATATTTTGGGAGTGTCGGTATAATCGTATGATCCAGCAGCTGATCAGAACTTTGATAACGGATCTGCATGCGCTTTTGCGTGGGCGACTTGAAAAGTTTGTTATTTATGTAAAAAGTACTAATGGCCACTACAAGCTTAGTAGGTACTACCGTCCTTTTATGACTAACAAAGTGGCAGTAAACTTCCTGGAAGTCTGTGAATGCTACCGTTGGCTAGCCTACCGAATCATGTAGGGACTAACTATGCATCAAAGCATAGCTAGTTAGCATGAATGGTTATTGAATGGCACCAAAACACCCGCCATGTTGCTAAAAAGCTCCTAGACACTAAGGATTTATAAGAAAATCGAAATCTCCGAGACTCAACCCTTCTGGATGCTGAGCGGTGTATTGGACAACTTATTGGTTGTTCGCAGCTCACTTTCCGCAGTCCGCAACCCATTCAGTTGCCTGCAGCTCGGCTCGCAGAACATCCCTAATGCCATGATTTCCGTCATCAAAAACGTACCCGTTGGAGTTGATAATTTGGGCGGTAGAGGGCGTCAAAGTTAACAAAAAATAATTTTCGTTATTTTAACCAGCTAATTGTTTTTTTGTTTTTGCTTGTAGATCTCATTTCTATTGTCTTCCTAGCCATATTGGTAATAATCTTGACCGATGTCTCCTTCTCTATGTTCAATACATTTGCAAGTTCCTAATATACTCGTTACATTACAGAGTTGCTCAATTACAGAGATAAATTTAATTAGCTGGAATAGTTCTAGTCTAGTGACATCGTGCATCGAGATTGAGTGAGTGATGCACTTCTTCTGGCAAGAACATCACACTCCGTAAGTATGTGTTGGGAGGATTCCTACCGAATTTCACAGAACCCACAGGTGTTGGAGTCTATGATGCTAGGTGTTTCCTGAGCCTACAGTGTCCCGCAAGTAATCCAGTAAGCATGCTTAGGGAATTCTTGCCCAAATGGCAGATTTTCTTGAACCTATTAAGATCATAGGAGCCGAGGAGCTGCCTGGACTGTCGTTAACCATTCGTTCTAATCCAGTGCGAGTGTCGTCTGCATCTCTTCTCATCTCGTAGTAGTGTTGTTTAGTCTGTTTAGTGTGTGTCTGCCACTACCACAAAAAAGTTCAGACCCTGTTAATGGTTTCGCAGCTCCGTCACTTGCCAGCCTATCAGCTACTTTGTTTCCAGCTATGTTGTTATGTCCTGGGATCCATCTAAGGCAAACGTTGTTCCATTGTCCTAGATGGTTTTTTTTTTTAAATTGTTAGGTTCTCTCACAAAAGAGAGTGGGCACTGCGACTTGAAGATCTATTGTACCATACCCATTTTTAGGACAGAAAACCATCTGCCTTGCTTATGAAGAGCAGTAAGTCTTTTGTTGGGATTCGACGTAGCTGGAACGGGATGATCCGACAGTAACACAAGATGTGTTTGGTCGTCTCGTCGTCTTCAAAACAAAGCCTACACCCTGAAGAGTCCGATAGACCCATTTTATGTCAGTGATAACTTACAGCATTAATTAATAATTCTCTGACTGACTATTTTGTCAGTCGCCCCTGGTAGGCAAATGCACCAGCGCTACTGTGGGGAATCGTACCACCGACCATCGAGTTGGAAAGCGAGTACGTTACCACTACGCTACCGACGGCCAGTATGGTGTCCAGATGAATAGGTTACCAGGAACCTTAGGTCCGCTCTACCATGACCTATAGTTCTGTTGGCATCCGTGGGTAAGACTAGCACTTTAGCTTACCCATATCTTCTATGTTCACTTAAGGCCCATTTGTTGACCAGCTAATGTCACAGAAGGGCGCTGGGCAAGTGGTGGGCGAAGTGGAACCACTTCCATTCTTCCACTCCTGAATGTCCAGGAAGAATGTGACTCTGTCACGGGAGGACAGGAGTTGGATTTTGTTCACGCATTCCCTAACCTTCCTAGATGGTTTAGTTTTGCAAATTTTGAATTTATTTTCGAGCCAGTCACCGTCTAACAGAATAGCGATTTCTCTGGCCTTATAGCTCCTAGATAGGTTTATGTCCACACAGCTACCTATTGTACATAAGTACTTCTGCCTGAAATATGCTGATGTGATTTTCCAGTGATTCTTGGTCCAGTCGCGTTCTTGGTCCAGCGACCTGAACGTATATCACACGATGGTGTGTCTTTTCATAGGATGTATCTCCTCTGAAGTGGTCCATTTGCTTTTACTACTCATACTAGTGCTAAAGTTCTTTTTGAAGTGGCCATCTCATCTCTTGGTGGAAGAATTGAAGGGTCCATTTTCCAAGTTCATCTCTAATGATGTACCCTGTGGTGCCTTATGATTATATGCAGAGGTGTTATATCCAGTGCTTCGGTAGGACAGTTTCTTATGGCTCGTTTCATACATACACAGGCTAGCTGCCTTACGTTCTTGAGGTCATTCTTGACGAAGGTAACCTTCACCCGATCTCCCCATACGATAGCTCCATAGGTAAGCATCGGCCGTATGATATCTTATGATCATACGTGTAATCTTGGGCGATGTTTGCCACGATCTTCCGGCTATTCTTCTCCTATAGGGTTGCTCTTAAAATAAATCACATAATACAAAATTCCGTGTGAACATACCTCAAGTTCCACAGCCTGCAGAATTGGATTTATTTTTTTTGGAAGCTGCGCTAAAATCAATTCGAGTTGGTTTTTTTTTTTTTTTTTGTATGTAGATAATGGCTGGGATAAGAATATTATTGCAGCTGCTCGAAAGCGATTTACAAGTGCAGTGTGTCTAAGCTGGAAGAGATTTGGCTACAACTTGCTTGGAACTAAGGAATCGAAGTAAAGTCTATTTAGTAGATGGGTACATGGGTAAATGTTGAGGAAAAAAAAAAACAAATTACAACTTAGAAATGAGCCTCAAATTAGTTATGTGACGAAATTGCCATAAAGCATAATCAGTTAGTCAACAAAAGTTGGTCAACTCGCAAAGCCACTGAACATGGACGCTGGACGAAAACGTGCGTCCCCTTGGCGGATACTGGTTATTGTTTCTATGGTGTCTATGGTGTGCTCGTCGTCGTCGTCGTCGTCGTCGTTGTCTTACCGCATCACATAGCAATGCCAATTTATTTAATATTCCGTACGTGAGCTCGCTGGGCCGACAACTTCCGACAAGTTTTGCGCCAGTTCCAGTCAAATGACTATGACCAGGCCTTGTCCGGACAACACATGGCTGCCGCCGGACACGGTCTACTATATCCTATACTGACCATTGGTTACTTTCTCGCTTTCGCATTGTATTTCCCTCTTGGCGTTTTCAAATTTTTCACTTGACTGAGTTTTACCAGGCGGTTTTACTTCTTTAACGATGCGCCACAGTCCACTAGGTACGCAAAGCCTTTTTTTCCTGCAGCTTCTAATGCTGCATATATGATGTACATGTAGTCCTGCGTGTGTGAGTGTGTGTGTGTGTCTGTCTATATCCTTTTGTAATAACCCAAGGCAAGTGGCGACTAACATATGAGACTAGCTCTAAGGCCATCTCTGCACTGAGACAAAAAATTCAATTTCACATTTTTTGCTGTCGAAATTGTACTTACTCTTTGTACAGCTCTAAGCTATACGATTACTTCGAATCGATTACATTTTTTTTTTTGTAAACTGCACTTTGTTGCTTTTAGTTTCACTAAAACGCATTTTTTATGTGATTTGAAAGCGAATTTTTCTCATTTGCATAAGCAATTTTCAAAACGAATTGGAAAAATTTAAATTTTTTTGATTTACGATTTCAAATTGCAAAATCTATATTTTTTATTTCAAAAAAAGAAGACGCCTTCTTATTTGAAGTTGTTAGGCAACAAATTTTCTCAGTGTAAGAATTATTAGCAAGCTGCGGCTGGTCCGTTCCTTGGCCACAACAAAAAAAAACTAGAAAAAAAGAGAATAAGCCTTATTGTCCTTTTTAAATATTCGCTTTTGACTGCAATATATATGCGTATATATGAGCATGTATATGAAGTGTGTGCCTGCATGGTTGTATATAAGTATACTATATATATGTACAAAACAGAGTATATAAAACAGCTGGCTAACTGGTCAGCTTAGAATTCAAGAGGATTCCGTCAAGGACGAGAAGGCAAGCGAATTATGTTTCAGATTTTTTTGGAGTCTGAGCACAATACATCACTTCATTTTTTTGTTGTACTCTTTTTTAATGAAAAGTCCCATCGTTCGTCGAAGAGTTTGTAACATCCTGCGGCAAGAAGATTCAATTGTTTCATATAATATATGTTCATGATTTTTACAAGGAACTCAAGCTATACGTATTTTTAAGTCGAAGCAAAGAAAAAGCTCTTTGAAAATTTTTCACTTTGTTCTAAAACACACTAGGTCCCGAAAATTTGTAGTCGCTTCTATTTTAAAAATTGAGAATTGACTACGTCAAAAACAAGAAAATGAGAACCAAACTTTTCCTAACGATTCCCGATTTTTACTTCGGAATACAATTTTGAGTAATTTTTCAAAATTTTTAAATTTAAGAAAGAAAATTTGTTTTAACTTAGGAACTTAGGATATTTAAGATCTTTGTTGCAGATGCCATAAATCGATTTTTAGTAGACTTTTGAAATCTTTGAAAATTTTTTAAAGATTAAATTGGGCAAAAAGCGGGTCACTTTTTAGGTTGAACACTTCGATTTTTATGTGATAAAGATAGAGATATCACCAAGTACCAATATAAGCTTCGCTTTTTTAAGATTATTTATCGAGTTATCGATAACTGAACATTAAGGTAGACTTTTCTTTGAGAAGATATAATTCGTGAACGAATAAAAATATTTAAGTGTTTTTATTTTTCGATGAAAGATAGATCTTTAAATTAAAAAATAAATTAATTTTTTTAAAATTTAAAAATTTTTTTTTTTAATATTAAATTCAAATATGATTTCAACTTTGCTTAAAAATGAGAAAAATCACATTTGAACAAAAAAAAAAATTATAATGCGAAATAAGCACAAGTCTGTGGAATAGCAAGCTAATAACTTAAAACTTGATTTTAATATTTTATGAAAGTTTTTTTAAAGTATTATTGTTGCAAGTATTATTACTGCAAAATGTATCCTACTATATGAAATCGTCAACCGATTTTTATCAAATTTAGTAGAGTGTTTTGGAACTCTAAAAAACTATTAAATACCAAATTTGGTAACGATATCTTTATAAACAAACGAATTACACTAGTTCACACGAAAAATTCTTACCCGATTTTAAAGATCTTAGACTTGAAATATTCGTAAAAGACTTCTCTTTCAGCTCAAACCTTAAGATAATTTTTAAAAAATTTTTCTCGTTATTAAAAAGCATACTGAAAATGTGAAATTTTGAAAAATGTTCAAAAATAACACTTTTTCCGATTTTGGTTGCCTGTAACTTCGATAATTTTCACTTAATCTGTACATATTATATATCATTGGAAAGAGCACACCACCTTTCGATCTAATTGTCTTTCATGTCGATACCAAATCTTGCTCACGAGATATTGAGCAATAACTGAAAAAAGTGCCCAAAAACATGTTTTTTTTCGACAATATCTCGAAAACGGTGCTTAAGAAAACTCGACCCCAATGACCCTTAAATTTTGTAAGCTAGTGTTATTTATCTAAAACTTTCGGTTTTTAAAACAAATTGACATTTTTCACTTTTTACAAAAATTCCTGTTCTTTATACATTTTTCTCCGATTTTGATAAACAACCACTCATTTTTTTTGTAATCGATCAAACTACGATTTTTAAATTTTTAAATTAACGTTTGAAATAGAATTTTTTTCAAAACTTTGCTTAAAATGACGCATAAAGTAGCCGTAAATTTGACAAAAATATGTTTCAAGTATAATCGATGTGTAATTAAATTATCTACAGTTTAGTTAAAAAAATTTTCAAATCAGTACAACCAGAGATATTTGCTTTTAAATAAAGAAATTATTTTTTTTTAATTTCGAAAAATGTTTTTTTTTTCGAAATATCTCGAAATCCGTTCCATGAAAAAAGTTTGGGTGTTCATATACGGTCATTTTACTACGGAAATGACTAAAACACGTTGAGGATATACATTTTTTTTTAAATTTGTAAACTAGTGTTCTCCAGACCGCATGTCAAGATATTCAAGTTCAAAGATTACCAAATTCGGGATGTCTGCTCGTGTCAGTATTACTGCCAGTTAATAAAATAATTTTAGATTTCTATAATTAGAACAAGACCGATTGTAAAAAGTATATTTTGACTTTGAGAAAAAAATTCTTTAAAATATCCTTTTTTTTTGGAGAAAAAAAATCTCATGGAAATAAATATACCTATGTGCATTGATTATTTCTTTAGTTAAAACAAAACAAAACAAATATTTTCGACGAAATTTCGAAGTTAGAGTAAGAAATAAAAAAACAGAAAAAATTTCTAACTTGCTAACCCGCAAAGAAAATAAAAAAATAATATCAAATTATATATATATATATATTATAGGGATAATGGGACTTTAACAAGATAATGACCCAATCTATACGGGCCATAAGAGAAAGGCCTTCCTTTCGTCCAGAAAAAATACCATTATAGAATTGGCCGACAATCACAACCGACTTAAGCTCCATTGAAGACTTATCGGGAATACATACTTTTCTACAAGTTCGATGGGAAGGATCGTCAATTCAGAAACCATATAAGGACTTCGCTCGAAGAGTGGGTGGAAATAGATGCCTCTACACTGCAGAATCTTGTTATCTCCTTGCCAAAGCATATCAACGTAGTCATAAACAATAATAGAAGACAAATCATTAATTTAAACAAAAAAAGATGGCGTACGTTAAAGTCGGGCGCGGACGACTTTGGGATACCCTGTACCACTGCTTGCAATAAAATCCGGTAAATTGCTTAAGAACACCAAGAGACATTTGATTGCCAAATTAGATTCCGATAAACAACCAAAAACAGACGAATGTTTTTTTGACCGATCGTTCCTATGGGAGGTATATGGTATAGTCAACCGATTTTGATCAAATTTGCTGCAGTGTTGAAGATCTCTAAAAAACATTTGAATGCCCAATTTGGTTACAATATCTCCACAAACAAACGAAACACAACGAATTTTGTAGAAAAAACCTTTATTTGACCGATTGGTCCTATGGGTGCTATATGATATAGTCAACCGATTTTGATAAAATTTGGTACAGTGCTTGGGAACTCTAAAAAACTATTGAGTGCCAAATTTGGTTACGATATCTTCATAAACAAACGAATTATCCATCTAAAACTTTTTGTTTTTTTCGAGGTCCTCTGAAACACCCCTATGGGAGCTATATAATATAACCCCGATATCAAAAAATAAAATAAACTTGTCTCCCTTGACATAATAGCGCATCTAATCTGAAAATTTGGTTGCTCTACCTCTTACCATCTCTGAGATCTAGGCGTTCATACAGACAGACGGACAGACGGACATGGGTATATCGACTTCTCTAGTCACCCTGATCATACTTTAGGTAACTTTGGGGGGTCTCCGATGTCTCCTTCTGTATGTTACATACATTTTCGGCTTGCACAAACTTAATATACCCTTTGTACCATACGGTACAGGGTATAATTATGCACATATACTTACTTCCATGAGGTAAACTAATTCTCTCTTAGGTTCTATGTAATTCACATCAAATCGAATAAGATTTTCGAAATCGTTGCAAATTTGTGAAAATAATTCTCGTATTCGTGAATTCTCGCAAAACAAGCAATTTTTCTGGCACTCTAGCTTTTTACACAGCGCTTGCAGCTCTTGAAGAGTATCTAAGCTTCGGCATTTAAAGTTTCAGATTTTGAAAGATTTTTTTTTATAAGACTATTCTACCCTGACCATGGTCTAATGCACTCATATGCAAGTCTTTGTGTTTGCGTATTCAAGTGCCGCCATTTTCTTCTCCATCTCCAACAACAGTTACAAAAAAAACCTCATAGCAGCTAAAGCCCCAGCTGTTCCATTTTTTTCTGTTTGTCTCTGAGAGCTTGGATTCAGTTTTCCCTGCTCTTTTTTTTTTTATGCTCACAATAAACAGACTTTCTCATATTTATAGTTAAAAGTTAAAAAAAGTTAAAGCTTTTAACTGGCTCAGTTTTTATGGGCAACTGTTACTCTTTGACCAATGAAATGTTTTTTTTTTTTTAACTGAGCTGGGTTAGAATATTTTGGCATATGATTAACCCTTATAAACTATTCATGCAGCATAAATATTAACCTTTTTACTGGCCATATGCATAACAAGATTGTTTTGGAGGCATTTTATGGCGGTCTGATTTTTCATATTTCAAGACATTTTCGATTAATGTTTTGCAGCACAGTTTTGTCGGAAAGTATGTGTAAAAATATCAATCGAAATTAAAATTTTAGCTGCCTTTTAGACTGAAGTACAAACAGCCGCAACTAACGCTTTTCAAAACTAGTATCCCATAATCGATTAGACTATTGCTTATCGACTTGATATCGATAGGCTCGTCTATTTTAATCAGCGTCTACAAAGCTTATATAAACTAGTCGTCATGCTAATATTGGGCTCCATTGCTCTGTAGAAGAATTTCGTAAACATCTCTAGAAAAAAATCAAGAACTAGAAATTATAAAAATAAAATGGAATGCAAATTTATGTGTGCGTTTAAATTTTGACTTTTTCTCTAAACAATCTCTAATTTCTTAATCCTAAATCTTTTGCTTTAATTAAGTCCACACCTCTTGAAGCATCGATAAAAGGCTTGGCGTTTAGTGTCCGAGGTCCAGGCCTGAGATAAAATCCAAAACCGAATCTGAATTCAAGTTCCAAAACCCACTAGCACGTCAGGGCTCTGAGATACCTCCTTAAATGTATGTGTTTGGGGTTATGCCAGAAACCGAAGTGCTGGGATTTTTAGAGCCTCGGTTTCGGCTTAATTAAGTTAATTAAATACCATTTTAAGTTTCAGAAATAAACTTTGGCCATAAATTGGTATATTCGCGTAGATTGAGACGCACCTGATACGAATCCACGCTCCTTTTCGGTCTAGGACGCTTAGTTTACGAGATATATCCAGTTGAAGTTGGAGAAACTAGTATTGTTCTATGATTAGTACGTAGGATAGCGTCAGCGCAAGTCCACTAGATGGCGCCAGCAGTAGCAACAGCGTTTCTGTTTTGCCGCCACAACTAAAACTAATGTGGAATCTAGCAATCCAAAAAAATATTAAATTAATTAATTTTCGCCGCCATATGCAAATTTTCATAATTTGCCACATAATAATAATAGGAAATATGCATACACTTGAGAAATATATATTATTTTTTTAATTCACAATTTTTTTTTAATTTAATTAATAATTTTATTTATTTTTTTTGCGTTTTTTTTTGAGAGATAATATTTTTTACCGGCTGCATATATCAGTAATAAGAACTGAATTATAAAAAAAAAACAAAAAACAATAATAATTTTGAAATTTTGAAAATTTTTTAATAATATGCGATATATTTTGTCAAAGAAACGACAAACCAAATATTTATTTATCGATAACTCGATAAGCAATTGAAATTTTGCAAAAATTCAAAAATACAGCCGTGCTCCGGAAAACGAAAAAACCAAAACGAACAATTTTATTCGGATTCGCAAAACGCATTTTTTTTTGTCGATTATTTTCTTTTTTTCTTTTCGATAACTTCGTATATTTTGCTTATTTTTCCGTTAAATTCTTATGTTCTGTTGGCGCGATATTATTTTTGTTTCATACAAAACAGCTGACATGGTTTTTATTACTATATGTTGTTTACATTTAATTTTCATAAAAATATTGCTTATACTTTGTTATTCTATCTTTTAAATAAAATTACACAAAAATATTATTTTAGCAACAAAAGTTATTAAAATTAAACACGACTTAGCTATTTTTGTTATAAGGGAAATTTTCTTTGTGTAACGCGGCAACCCTGTCGCATCTATCGTCATGTGTTCGTGTATGATATGTGCAAAAATTCCTTTTGGCTGTGCATGCTATTTTTTGGGTTGAATCAGAAAAACAAATTATTAAAAATAATTGTCAATAAATATATAACTTTAAGTTGGCATAAATATAATCTAAGTATATCAAAGAATATTTAAAAAATTATTTCAGCATAAAATGCGTAGTTTTTTAACCTATTTTGCCGATTCGTCTAAATTCCTCTTGCAACAAAAAATTTGCTTTGGTGAAATTGGGAGCACCAAACAAAATGTTCGGATTCGTTTTTCGACACGCGGCCACTAAAGTATCTTGCTCCAATAAAAATCATCAAGATCGATTATAATCGAAATATTATGTTTTTTATGTGAAAAATGGTCACGAATATTTCAGATATTTTTATTTTTAATCAGCATTAGACTTTAATATTTAAAGTTTATATTAATTTTTATGCTGCCAGCAACTGTGACAAATTCTTTCTACCTTTATTAATTATTAAGAGTCTAGTAGTATTTTGTATTCCCTAGGGAGCTGCACTTAAAAGCCAACAACTATAAAAAAAACCTTTTCGCCTGTTTGGCTTTTTTTTTTTATTTTTAAGTTTTATAGTCGTTGGGTGTTTGAATGACCTTCAGCCGTTTAGTGACATTTATAAATGTTTATAGGGTTCAAGGGTTCAATAACACGCCATGGCCAAATTTATTGCCACTACGTGCTCATAACAGCATAACACCACTGGACACCGACCGATCCATATACACATTGACAAACATAGACAAAAACGAACACGCACAAACATGCACACACACACACACACACACACAGAGGGATGACAAAAAGCTGAAAAGCTTTAGACAGCGGAATATTGATGACAAAACTTCATGAAGCATCCAAATATTTTGCAATGCGTAAATGTCAGAGATAAACCCGTACACGTTCAAAAAACATACAGACCCACGCAGAGAGGATACGCTTATGAAAACTCCTTTCGACTTTTTGCATACTTTGCATATTGAATGTAGGGTATTAGGTATTCGGTTTGCCATTGCAATCAGCAACTATTCGAACACTTTTAAATTTATAGTTTCAAGGCTACGTAACTTGGCGAAAAGCTGCCATAAAGAAAAAGTTATTTATGGCATATTGAAAAATAAAAATACGGGCATATGTAAAAAATTTAAAAATAAGGATATATGGGTTTTTCACTGTTTGGTAAGGCTCCCTTTCCATACTATTTACCAAATTTTTTATCTCTCTCTTGGGCATTAGATGCAACGTTGCAACTGCTTTCACCAGTTGCGCTTTGGGCAGATTTGCCAGCCTAAATCTTTGCAGCAGAGGTTTTCCAGATATGTGGCGCATCCTCACAGTCATTAGGCCTATGGTGCTCCGTTACAACTCTCGTCTTCATCTGGTACTGTGCTTGTGAAAACGCAGGAATGAAATACCTTGGCCAGAACGCTCGGGGAGATGTGACAACCGGAAGCAGTGTAGTTGACGCTATCGCCGGCATCACTTTTAGCAGCCTACCTACTAAGGCGCTCCCACCATGAAAAGTTGACAATCCAGAAAGAGGTTCCAATGTTGCAATCGTGAAAAAAATGTCCATAAAGTTACAAAATGACTTAAATATAAAAAAAAATTCCGTAAAGCTCAAACTTCTTAAAAAAACCTTGAAAAATTACGAACAAACCGCTGCTTAAAATAAAGATCGCGATTAATGAAGTAGCCCATATCTTAAATGGTGTGATTTTTATAGAGGAAAAGTGTGGTGAATTCGAAAGTGGGGTGAAACCGGAAATGCATCCTAACGTATTTCTGAGTTGGCATTTGACTATGACATCAATTTTCAAATAAACGTCATGACCGACACTAGGTTTTGATAATACTCCGACTCGAGTACACGTATTTTTCTGTTCAGTATAATTTTTCGAAAAAAAATGCTACCTTGAAAGTTTTATTTTAAGTTTTAGTGTCGTTAAAATTTCAACATTTTTTCGAGTAAAATCAAATGTGTGTAAGAATTAGAGGTGGGATTCTATCGATGCCACTATCGATAGTTTTATTTTACGGATACTATCGATAGTTTCGTTCGATATATCGATAGCATACTTTTATATGTAAAAATCTTTTTTTGACAAATCAACGGACAAAAAATTGGCAACATGTCAAATAGAATAAAAAAAACCAGCGGTAACATGTGGAACCTTTTTGAAAATCCGACGCTTTAAGAGTCACCAAATCCGATGGGGACAATAAAAACTTTTATTATTATTATTATTATATACAGCTAGATTATAATTAAAATTAATAATCTAACTTAAAATACGTTGACAATAAAAACTTAATTAGCTCAAATTTTTATAAAAATTCCTCGCAACCAAAAATTTTGAAATACTCTTTTCGTAAGTATTAGACTTTTCCCCACTTGCTTTAAGGCAGCGGTGGGCACTTAGACGGCACGCGTGCCAAAGAGCTTTCACACGTACGAGAAAAGAGCTTTTTACCGTAAAAGCTCGTCTCGTACGTGTGAGCTAGTTTTACAATGGAACGCAAAGCAAAGCCGCATGGCAAGACTCAAAAGAATAAAACTCGATGATATTGTCGAATTTAATGACAACTATGACAAAAACAAAATATTATTTGTCCATTTTACCTCGGTTTTTGCGAAAGCTCTTTTTTGTTTACGCACACAGGCACAAAAATTGCATTAGTAGTTTTGCCCACCGCTGCTTTAAGGTACTTATTTAATGAATGTGCCCTTTTTTGTGTGTCATATTTCACTTTGTTCGATAGTTTCAACTATCGAAGTCTAGACTATCGAGTGGTGGCACTATCGATAGTATCCCACCTCTAGTGAGTATATCAATAATATAATTTAGACTCTATACTTAAAAAATGCTAAAGGGTTCGTTTCGATATTTGCAAGCCACTAGAATGACGCTACTCTGTCTCGAAAAAGTCGATTTGGGGCGAATTCGGAAGCATCGCAATGAGACAAATATTTATGTTGAAAATGCCGAGAACTTACAAAAAAAGCGAAACAAATCCCCGTAAGCCGCTTCCAAGCTCTGATGATTTGTTGGAAATGCTGAGGTCAGTGAAAAACGACAAAAGGAGTACTCTTTTAGACGATTTCCCTCTTTTCATAAAAAAAAAAACATTTTTTTAGGCCATTTCACTAGGCAACAATTATTTTTATAGTTTATTTTTTTTTCATTCATTTCAATGTATTATTTAATCTTTTTTTTTTACGAAAAATAAAGAAATAATATGCTTGCGATGAAATTTTATGGCGGTCTTTATTAGTTTTGGACACTTCCGAATTCACCCCAAAAAAATCGAAAATCGCGAATTTGGCATTTTTTGCTCGAAGATCAATCTACCTAACAAAAAATCTTCGTATCGATCTGAAATTTTGACAATGTAGCTTATTCAATGCCCTGAACGATACAACTTTCAATTTTGAAAAAAAATATTTTTTTATCACTCCAAAATATCTACGAAAAAATTCTTCCGAACTCACCCCACTTGCTCCTACCCCTAACCACGAAGTTGTCATGGCCGCCCATTATGTATTATGACGATCATTTGTCACGATTGAGATATTTATTGAGCCATGTACGTCCGCCCCCAAAGACATTTAGATTTCCTAGAAGTTTGTCAAATCAAGTTAATATAGATGCATTATTCAAATGGACGGCTCATCTTTACTGGCAGCGATATTTGACCAAAATCAGGCTCTTTGATCAAAATTTCCAGCGCAAAATTATCGAACACACGGCGTGGTCTATAAACCTTCGACCTTTGCGTTGGAGCAATGAAGACTGAAGTCCAAAGGCAAACTAGTCCCTGCAGAAACTGTGGTGCTGCCCGTTTTAGCTGTAGGACACCAACTTGACATTTCAAGATCTTTTTTAAAGCTGGCAGCTCTGTTTTCTTCACTTTCCACCAATCTTTGTCTGGTCGATGACCCACTGACATTGAGAGGCAGCCAGGATTTTAACGGAAAAAAATTAAATTAGTAACCAGAGTAATCTTGAAGAAACTCCCAACTGGCGCCTGCTCTCGCTCCCCTGCTGACGCTTCAACTTTTCGCGGTGCGTAAAGTTATCGATATTACTAACAACTACTTTTGATCTGGTCACACTATTCTGATCATATATGAGAAGAAGCTAAAGTCAAAGAATTTACACTAAAAAAAAACCAAAGTATCTTCACAAACTAGCTGCAAGTATTTATTTCTTTTTGGAAAAAATGTGCGTTGGGTATTCTCTGTGTTGGACAACTCCACGGCTGATTTAAATTTTTGGTATTATATTTTTTTTTTTTTGCGTTGGAATGCAATTTTTGGCTTAGTTGACTAACCAATGCGAACTAAACGAAGCAAACAATTTGGTGAATAGGCAAAAGGCGCGCTTGACTATGCATGAGCATCCGAATCCATAGTTCGATATGAATCCGCCACAGCAGTGGTAGAGACAACTTCGTAGCATTGCCAACGGCAACAATGTTCGCGTCCAAAACTGAAATTCAACAAAACCGGGCAACTTTTTATGCTAGATATTGGAGTCTAGTGGACCAACAACAGCTCATCTAGGCGTGCCTCTTCCTCGTCGTCGTCGTCGTCGTCGTCATCATCATCATCTTGGTCGTTGTTGTCGTCGTTGTCGATTGCCACATGAATTTTGTCAGGCAGCGAAGGTTGAAATTGGCTTTTGCCTTTTGGGCGAACGTATTTTGAATTTTAATGTGGGCGTTGAGCAAACGGAAAGCAACGAGTAAGCAAAGTGAGTATATGGCTCCAAGGGCGGGCATGTGTCGGATTGGGACATTGGGAACCCTTTTTTCACTCTTTTGACGCTATACGTTTTGTTTGTCATGCCTAAAACACACAAATAAGTGCACACACTTAGACACTCACATATACTCAGACTCACACTCATTCATACACTGAAAAAAAACAATTGTGCATTTCATGCTCTAAACTGAAATATACAATTTTGCATATGTTACGAAGTTTTGAATTTTCGATTCCCACTACCTTAAGAATTGTTGTCCATCTTCATCGGTGAATTGTTCTTGTTTTCTTCTGGTAAGGCATTTCGAATAATATGAAGCACGGTTTTCGTTCCAAAATCCTTACGTTATGTGTTAAAATCTAAAAATTTACACAAAAGACAACGATACGTCTCTGCGACGTACTCTTTGTGCCTTTCTCAGAATTAAGTCAACTAACCGCTACAAAGCAACTAGTACCGTCGAAAAGCTGTAGATACTGACTAAGCAAATTGAGAGTGAACAGTTCGCACAGTGACGATTGTGAGAGAAACGTAGTGACGTAGCGAAACGTAATCTTTTCAGCGTTAAGAAAAAATCGAGAACCCAAAATTCTCATAAAGAAATACAAAATATAAAATCTTTAGTAAAGCAATCTTGTTTTGAGGTCAGCTCTTTTTTTCTCACTGTACTCACACACACACACACACACACGCACGCACACTCAAAGGTACACATCAAATGCGCATAAAATTTTAGCCGACTATTTCATTAGCAGAAGAGCCAAAAAGCGTAAGAATTTTGGCAAGTCAAAGCTTCTGGGCTTTTTGGGAGTTTGTTTTTGTCCTTATGCATATGGTATACATATGTACCTCTCTATATGTATGTATGCACTATGTGTTAAGTATACGATATGCACACACTCATACTATAAAACAAAAATCAACACATGCTTTTAGGCCGCCGACAACTACAAAAAGACCGCAGTGCGATTTGATTAACATTTGGTGAAATTTTGTTAGATTGACGCTAATATATAGCATACCTTTGGGGGCTCAACACTTTGGCCAGCAGCTAGCATCACTATGCGAGGGCAGCTTAATAAGTCTGTGACTTTTTTAGCGCTTTTAGTTTTCGCCTTAATATATAATAATTTATAGCATACCTTTAGAGGTTCAACACTTTGGCCAGCAGCTAGCATCACTATGCGAGGGCAGTTCCACAAGTCTGTGACTTTTTTGCAGTAAAAGCATTTTTTTAATGTAAAAAAAAATTAAAATTTATTAAAAAAAATATTCATCTCTTGGCTGAATATATTTAGTAAAATTTTTTTTTTTAAATCGAGGGCTGTTTCGTAAGTCTGTAACTTTTCTAAGCAAATGTATTTTTATGTCGCGCGTTTTAAATTTACGCCATAATATATATGATACCCTTACAGGTCCAACACTTTGGCCGGCAGCTAGCATCAATATGCGAGGGCAGTTTCACAGGTCTGTGACTTTTTTGCAGTAAAAGCATTTTTATTACAGTCAAAACAAATTTAAATTTATTAAAAAAAAATATTCATCTCTTGGCTGCATATATTTAGTAAAATTTTTTTTTTAAATCGAGGGCAGTTTAATAAGTCTTTGACTTTTTTAAGCAAATGTATTTTAATGGCGCGCGTTTTAAATTTACGCCATAATATATATCATACCCTTAGAGGTTCAACACTTTGGCCGGCAGCTGGCATCAATATGCGAGGGCAGTTTCACAGATCTGTGACTTTTTTGCAGTAAAAGCATTTTTTTTACTGTCAAAACAAATTTAAATTTATTAAAAAAAAAAATATTCATCTCTTGGCTGGAAATGTTTAGTAAAACGTTTTTTTTTAATATTTGGGCAGTTTGATAAGTCTGACATTTTTTTAATTGTACTTTCAGTTTTCGCCATATTGAAACTGATTAAAAATTCAGTAAGCTTTTGAATTTTTACCAAAAAGTTAAAATAATTTTCTTTTAAAGCGTTTTTTTTTTTAATGCGAGGGTAGTTTAATAAGTCAGTGTATTTTGAAACAAATATAATAAAATATAGTGTATCAGAAAAGACTTCTTTTTGCTAAGTATATGCAATACAGCGTTTTCTTTTAACACGAGGGCAGCTTGATAAGTTTGTTATTTTTTAAAAAAAATATTTTTTTATCACAAAAGAAAACCTTTGTGTAACTCGAAACATTTAGTAAAGCATGTTTTTTTTAGTACATAGGATAGGAATTTATGGATGTTTAATAATTCTATTTGGTATTTGCGTAATCGAGTTATTTATCGTGACGTAATTGGACTTAGCAGCTGAAACGTGGACTGCCTTAGATATTATCCGATCATTTGAACTCATTTGTTAATGCTCTTACCGGGCATCAGCCAAGGAGATACTTAAAATGATTTTATGAGAAGATTTATTCTTTTAACTATTCCTAGAAATACTTACACAACCAACAAATTGTAGTTAAAAGGTTAGGTTTTTATTCTCCCGAAAAGAGGTTATTTTCAAAAATTTTTTTTTAAAATCAGACTTGGCCTATCAAATTTGTGAAGTTTTTATTTGCTGGCGTTTTTTGGACCTTGGCCACGGATTTGGCCTATACCCTTGACCTCCCAGATCATGTAAATCTCTATTTTCTTGTGGCTGCATAAACTAGTTGTATTTTATAGCGTCTCCCCCTCGGAGAAGTAGAAAAATTCTCAGTTAGTTCCGCACTTCCAAACATTTCTAATTTTTAAGCTTTCGCTAACTTTACAAACTGACCTCGTGTATACATATATATCGTTATTTGTAAGTGTTCGACTGTGTGTGTGTGTGTGTGTGTGTGGTTGTGTGTTGTTGTTGTTATGTGTGTGTGTGTGTGTGTGTGGCATACTACTGAGTGCGTCTTAGTTGCGGTTCAACACTTGGGTGAATGATTGGCAAGAAACATATTTAAATATTTGATTGCGTCAGTGCGTATACGCAATGTTGTACACAGATATACATACACAGCTCTTGCTCCTCTGTATGCATGCGTTTGCTTCATTTATTATGTAGTTGCAAATTGAAACCCTTTTGCTTTAGTTTATTTTTCTTTTAACTTTTCAGACGTCTGCTCTACTTTTTTGCATATAATATATATTTTATTTTTAAACCTTTATTTTTTGCTTCTTCGCAGAAATTGTTTAAAAATACATATTTTACTTTTGACTTGCATATATAATAAAAATATATTTTCTTTTGATTACTCATCGAGTTTTTTATTGATTTTAATTAAGATATTTCATTTTAATATATAAATTTTAAATTTTGTGCACTTACTGTGGGCTATATGTACTAATATTTTTATAACATGTTCTAAAAGAATATTATATTTAATTTGGCCGAACTGTTAACGAACTGTTATTTTTAGTTCAAACTAAAAGATCGATTTGTAATAAATATTGCATATTTTCAGATGCTGATTTAAATCGAAATATATCAATGACAAAATGTATCTTAATAACAAAATCTATATCAATACCAAAGAACTATCACCACCTTGAAAGTTAAGTGTTCCAAATTGCTTTTGTGTTCAAATAAAAAGAAATTATTATTTAGAAATTTATAGTAACAATCATTAAGAACTAAGATTCCAAATCTTGTGCAAATTATTTACAATTATTTTCATTTAATGTATAAGTAGAAGATAATTTTTAATTATTTTTTTTTTTTGCGAGTCGAGGGCTGCAATAGCAATTGCTCTTTAGACTAACATTAAGTTTAGAATTAAATACTAGATTTTTATTTTTAAAGCTAACTTTTATTTGAATGTGTGTATTAAAGAAAGATCTAAATATGTTAATGACGTTCAAAATTAAGCGGGGTTTGAAGTTTGAACTTATTATCTTTCGATTCCGAGGAGTTAGGCTTATTTGTCATTTTTCGAGGTACTGTTTGCTATGGCGAACATGTTAGGTGCCATCACTAATTAAGCATAATTTCCATAATTCTAAGAGTTACTAACTTTTTATTTTTTTGTTTTTCGCAGTGAACTAACACGCATAAAAAGGCATTAAACCTTTTTTTTTTAAAGTGGAAGATGACTTTTGAATTTTAAAATCAAAAAGAAAAATTTTAAAAAATTAAAAAAAAAGAAACTTAAATTCAAAAAAAATAAATTTTTCAATAATTTATCTATCATGGAAAAAAAATTTACGTCAATATTATTCTAAGTTTAAAAATGAAAATTTCAGTTATCGATAACTCGATAAGCGGAACCTCCGTACATGGTGTCATAGCATCTACAGTTCTTACCCGTTTTTAAGTTTTTGTTCACGAGATATTGAGGAATAACTGAAAAAAGTGCCCAAAAACATGTTTTTCGTAAATATCTCGAAAACGGCGCCTAAGAAAAAAAAAATTGCCATTTTCGTTTTTTCGACTCCAACTTACCCTCAAAAACACTTTTTTAGATATGTTAATTTTTCATGTAAACTAGTGTTATTAACAAATTCAACAAGTTTCAGTTCTGTATTTTGATAATATATATATAAAAATTATTTTTTTTGGCGAATTTTTCAAGACGTCTTAGTTATTAAAGAAAACTAAAATTTTTTATTTAGTGTTTAAAATTTTTAATGCTTTCTATAAAGCAAGTACCATATCAAAAAAAAAAAAAAAAGTCTAAATGACAAACCAAAGTTTCCCAAATTATCTAAAATTTTCTTATTACGACTGCTCAACAGCGACAAGCAAGTTCTAAGAAAAGTTTTCTACGCTTTTTAAACCTAATTTTGGAAAACAATTGGTATACTAGGTGTACGGCATGGATAGGAATAGTTTTTGCCAAAAGTTGGGAACACGTTGCTATGTTTTTCACGTGTGTCTGCTGCTGTCATTAGTCCGGGGCTTATATCATGGTATTGCACGGTGTGCGTAAGGTCATGACATACATTTGACAAAAAAAAAAAAAAAAAAACTAACCTTATTGCCAGGCCCATAGACCCTCAGACCCTTGGACCCAAGACCCACAGTTGTCATTGGCCTTTGTTGTCTTGAGCGGCTTGGCTGCTGCTTAGCTTGATTAGCAAATGTATCTGCGTGTGTGTTTCATCCGTGTAGCTGTGTGTGTGTGTGTGTGTGTGTGTGAGGTATGACAAGTGTGCGATAAGTTAGCCTGGCTTATTGACCTTGCCTAACAAGCTGGTTTGCTGGGCCAAGGCCAAAATAACAGCTGCCTCTGTCCAACACACACACACACACAAACTCTTTCTCTTTTCTACTCACTGTGTTCTCACATAAAGTGTTTGTCAACATGTCCAAAGACAATGCTTCTATATACTATGCCATAATAAATAACCATGTGTGTGTGTGTGTGTGTCCTTATGTGTTCTCATGACATGCCATATGGCAGCTATATCAGTTGGAACAATCGTAATTAAAAGTTCTAGGTTAAGTTAAGTCCATGCCAAAACTGGGCATCATTATTGGTCACATTGGTACCCGTTGGCTGCTCTCATCTGCAGCTGACATTGCCTAATTTGCATGAGAGAAGTGGAGCCTTAGGAGCAGCCAACATTGGCGTCAGCAGCTTCCATATGGTCCATTGGGCGCACTAGAATTGTGGCAGCAACAGGATTCCAAATGGCCAAGCAGGCGGCTTTTGTGCTCCTTGTTGGCTAAAAGATTGATGTTGCCCACAACAACAAAAACAACAATTAAAACAACAACAACACTGCAAGTAGACAAATATGAAAGTGCTAAAAATAAAACAGTTCTACACTGTGAGAAAATGTTTGGGATTGAAAAGTAATTGTGCTGAGGATGTGCGCAGAAGGACTTTTTACACTTTTTGAAGTTTTTGTACCACTGTACCTTAAGGTAAGTGGTACATTAAGTTTGTGAGATCGAAGATCGCATGCTCAATTCTCCGTTGAGGCTATGACTATCTGAAACTTACATTGTGCACACCGTATGAGGTGTGGCTATCACATAGTATAAGTTTCACCTCGATACGTTTACGCATACGAACACAATCGGTACCACACTGATTTTTTGTTGACGTAACCTAAACATAACTCTGAAAATACAACAAGTATGGTTATCTTAGTTCTTACTGTTTGCAAGATCCAGGCGCTCATACAGACAGATATGTCTAGATCTTTTTCTTTTGTACTGCTGCGCATATTGGACGGGAGTGTCTCCGATAAATTGAAAAATCGCTCTTGACGTCTTATTTGTAAATGCTCTCTTTTAAGCGGAAAATTCCTAATTTATTTCTCAGTGTAGTTTCTAGCTGCAGAGGATTTAAACGTAGACATAGTATATTTGCATATAACTCTCGCAGTGCTGAAACGATTTCCATGAGGGTTAAAACTAGGACTAGGACAGTGGATGAACTGGATCATAAGAACAATTTTTTTTCCAGCCCTTCTTTTTTGGTAATTGAGAAACGGGCCGCCGAATCGGCCTAATCCTTTGACGTTTCTCTGTGTGTAGCCAATAAACCAAGCCAGCCTGCACTTGCATGACTGGCGATTTTAATGATGCCCTGCCTCCACTTGGCAATTGCCGAGCAGGATGAGCCAAAATGGCCGAAAGCTGAGAGATGAGATGCGAAATGCGAAGAGCTTTGTATTTACTTTGTTGTTGCAGCCTGCCTTCATTTAAGATGTATGTATTAATAATTGGCTAATGTCTAATTAGCCATGAAACGAACTCACGCATACGCACGCATACACTTATATACATCTACATACATATAAGTGCACACACACACGCACGCTGTTAAAGTATATAATTAGAGCAAACACAACAAAAAAAAAAAAACAAATGAAAAATTATAAACAAGAAAATTTTAAAAAGAAAAATTTACCGGCGCCAAACACAGTACAACAAAAACAAGCAGGGAAATGCGTAGAAGCAGCCAACGAACCATTTTCACAAATCTCAAATCGCCTTCGCTTTCACTTTCGCCTGTTTCGTCGCTATGCTCGTCCAACGACTGGCCAGCCAACGAAGCGAAAATGTCCTGCTTTTTTGGTACTTTTTTGCTTTCGTGGGTTTTGAGTAAATTTCCCTTTCGCCGTGGCATTTCGCCGTTTTCCTTTGGTAGCAACATTTTTTATCGCATGCTAGACAAAAACTCATATGCTGCGCTCCATGCGCGCAAAGATCACGCAGCGATTTATTTATTTGTTAAGATGCACAGATTAGACATGCCCTTCAATAAGTTAACTTTAAAAAAAATTAAAATTTGAATTTGTTCGATTGAAAACGAAATTGTATTTATTTTAAATTTTATAAATAACGTTATTTATGGCTAATTAAAACTAGCCAGGTCTATTGCAAGCTAGTTTTGTGCAAGAAAATGGTTAAAGAAAAAAATGTTGTCCGAATTGTCTGTTTCTCAAAGATCAAAAAATCTAGGAGTTATTTAAATTTCTGAAATAATGTCTTTTTAATATTTCATAGCTGGCAGGTTCGAATGGTTGGTAGAGTGTCCTTGAGGCCAGTGTTCAATTCCCAGTCGAGCTTAAATTTTTTGGGTTTGATTTTTTTATTCAGTTTAGTTCTGTATTTATGTAATAACTATGTTACTATTATATACAAGCTTATATATGTATATCAAGTAAAAATTAATGAATCTTGTCACTGCACAGTGGGCTCAGTTGGTCATATTTTGGCCAAAAATCTGTTATTTCCATAACAATTTTTTTAGAGTGTTAAAATTTTGCACGCATGTTCTTCGTTTGAACGAAGAAGCAACATGTTAGTATCATGGTAAATGCAGGATTTTTATACCCTGTACCGTATGGTACAAAGGGTATATTAAGTGTGTGCAAGCCGAAAATATATGTAACATACAGAAGGAGACGTCGGAGACCCCCAAAATTTTTTAAAGTATGATCAGGGTGACTAAAGAAGTCGATATACCCATGTCCGTCTGTCCGTCTGTCTGTATGAACGCCTAGATCTCAGAGATGGTAAGAGCTAGAGCAACCAAATTTTCAGATTAGATGCGCTATTATGTCAGGGGAGACAAGTTTATTTTATTTTTTTGATATCGGGGTTATATTATATAGCTCCCATAGGGGTGTTTCAGAGGACCTCGAAAAAAACCAAAAGTTTTAGATGGATAATTCGGTTGTTTATGAAGATATCGTAATCAAATTTGGCATTTAATAGTTTTTTAGAATTCCCAAGCACTGTACCAAATTTGATCAAAATCGGTTGACTATATCATATAGCTCCCATAGGACCAATCGGTCAAAAAATCGTGTTTTTTACAAAATTCGTTGTGTTTCGTTTATTCGTGAACATACCGTAACCACATTTGGCATTAAGAAGTTTTTTAGAGTTCCCAAGCACTATACCAAATTTGATCAAAATCAGTTGACTATATTATATAGCTCCCATAGCCAATCGGTCAAAAAAACGTTTTTTGCACAAAATTCGTTGTGTTTCGTTTGTTTGTGCAGATATTGCCAAATTTGGCATTCAGAAGTTTTTTGGAGATCTTCAACACTGTACCAAATTTTATCAAAATCGGTTGACTATATCTCATAGCTCCCATAGGGCCGATCGGTCGAAAAAAAGTTTTTGATTAAAAATTCGTCTGTTTTTGGTTGTTTATGAAGGTATCATAATCTAATTTGGCAATCAAATGTCTTGTGGTGTTCTTAAGCAATTTACCGGATCTTATTGCAAGCAGTGGTACAGGGTATCCCAAAGTCGTCCGCGCTCGACTTTAACGTACGCCATCTTTTTTTTTCTTAAGCACCGTTTTCGAGATATTTTCGAAAAACATGTTTTTGGGCACTTTTTTCAGTTATTCCATAATATCTCGTGAACAAAAACTTAAACTATGGAACCATGTACGGAGGTTCCAATCTTCACTCAATCACACTTTTGTATAATAAGTAAAAAAAAATGTGCCGTATTTGGACAATGATGTGTTAACACCAAATTTAAAATTGACAAAATTAGAAGAGAAAAAGCAGTAACTCAACAATTGAACTCTTAAACTTAAAAAAAGTGCGTTCACGGCTTAGCCTGTTGCATTTTAGCGCAAGTTTTTCACTACTTTTCTCAAGAGCAAGCGTGAATACCTCAATAAATTCGACAAACGCCCACGCTCGTGGCATGCTCTGTTTAACTTCATACAAGTCTTTAGCATTTTTATATATATAGGTTACCATTATTCCAAATAGTTATATAGGGCCACGATTTAGCATTTTTAGAAGCATAATAATATTTCATTTGCAGTTTCTCTTATTTAGCTTAGAGTCTAGATTTCTTCTGAAAAAATGCAAACAATCTTCGAGTCAAGCTTAAGATATTTTCTACACTAATTCTTAAATGTTTCTTTTGAAGTCGACTTGGCACTGAATTAAATAAACAATTTTTGTCTTAAAACTTAATGCAATTTTGAACATTCTAATGCTTGCATATAATTTATTTAATTGGATTATTTATCTCTGTATGACACACACACCCACACACACACACACACACAGACTTGACGACCACTGCAGCTTAAACTTTGGCTGTCTCCTAAAGCGGCCATTTTGTTTTGCAATTGCTGGTCGTCATTTTGTAAATAATATTTTTTATCTGTCATTTCACAGCAATGGTGGCCAGAGCAGTTGTTTTTAATGCCTTTAGTTGTTGTTGTTGTTATCGTTGTTAAATTTTGTATGAATATTTAATTTCATTTTAATGCGGTTTAAATGCCACTTACACACACACACACACACACACACACACACACACACATACGCGTATATATATTTACATATAAACTTAAAAACTTATTTACGATTATAAAGCAGCTAAGTTGTGTATTTAATTTATTACATAAATGTTTTTAATGCTCGAGTTTGGTTCCAATGACTAATAAGACTTAATTAGTTTAGACAAACATGAAGAGATGGGAGCCCCTGTCTGAAATTTTACTTAATCCCATTTAAAGGCATATGTGCGCAGGGGGGAGTGCTTGGATACTAACTGCTTTGAAAGAATGAATCGGCGTCAGTTGTCTAAGATGTTGTTGTAGAGAACGTTTTGTACAGAATTTTAGTCCCAAATGGCAATGAACCAATTTTTAAGAAAGTAAGAGATCGCTTAAATTTAAAATTGTACAAAATATGTGTCAAAGAAAAGTCTACAGTAAATTTTTATAGCTAAATTTTTGTAAGCTTTTTACCCATTTTCCTTATTAATTTAAAATTAAAAAATAATAAATATTTTAGTTAATGTGATAAAGGTTTGAGCTATTTCTCTGGGAAGTTTGAGCCTACTCATATTTTTTTGAGATATAGATAATCCAGACCAAAATTGGAAAAAATTAAAAAAAAAATGTTTAACTTAATTAAAAAAAAAACTGTTAATTGGAATTGGACCATACTATTTCATGAGCTCCTCATACATTGAAAAAATAGCCTATACCCAAAATATTGAATGGTTTTGGAGTTATAGCCCCAAATAGTTTCAGCTTTCCAAGCAAATTACAAAAAGACGACATCACCAATCCATATGCTTTTTACCTGTTAGAATTTTTTTGAAATTTGAAAAATTCATATTTTAATTTTTACGTTTTTTGATTTGCATCTTTGTAAGTATGTTATAAAATTTTCGAATTGTCAATTTTTTTTACGTTTTGGTAGAAGTTTTGAAAAAATTGTTATTAAAGCAAAGGTACTTTTAGGCAGCAAAGAAATTCAAAAAATAGTAAAATTTCCTGGGGTTCAATTTTTAAAATTCAACTTTTAGATAAAAAAATTCAATTTCCGAAAATTGGGAGGAATTACATTTTTTTGTAAAACATGTGAAGAAATTTATAAAAATTTTTTCGATCAAATATTGAGTGGTAGTCGGAGGTACCCTTAAAGCAAAGCAGCCAAATGATAAAAAAACCAATAAAATCTTTATAACTGCTCGAATATATCTAAAACCAAAAAGTTTTTACTTTTTCTGTGAAGTAATATTTATAAATAATAAAGTGAATAAAGATTTTGTAGCTACATGTATCATGGTAAATTCAGTTTGTTTTTTTTCTGTAAATTATCGCAAAAGCTCATAAAATACAAAATGTCAACTTTGATTGCCAATAACTTAAAAACCACTAATTATAATTTAATAATTTTTTTTTTACAGTATACCTTAATATGTGTAAAATCATACTCAAATGTCATTTTTTACAAATTTTGACTTTCTTCTGGGGGACTTTTGGCCAAAATCAGCCCATTGTGCAGTGTTTAAAAGATTAATTGCGCGCTTTAAGTTCATAGAATTGTGTATTACACAATTAAGCTCGTGTTGCAATTAAAAGAAATAAAATTTTTATGTTCCATATAATAGCAAACATTTAATGATAGAGCAAACAAAGTGCATTTAACAGTCAAATTGTAGACGACAGGAGCGGATTTAGGGGGAGCATGCTGGCTACACGCAACCCTTGGAATTCAGATGTCACTCATTATTTTTCGTTTATACACGCCTCTGGTTGGTAATAAAAAAAAAAACAAAAACAACACGACAAATTTTAATCTGATTCCAATGTTAAACTGAAACTGGAAGGAGAAAGCGAGGAATGTGAGCCGTGAGCTGGGGGCCAAGGGGAGGGATAATGAATTTGTGGAAATTTAATTATGCGCAATTAATGCGCGTTAAATGCAACTAATGACATATGAGGCCACTTCTTTCACACGGTGGGCACCAGAAGGGTCCGGTGCTGGTCAAGAAGACGGCTGATTAAGTTGCGGCCATCGATGCCAGCTAATTGACAGGGTGTTGCATCTGGAACTGTAGCCACCACTGCGATGACAATGCAATTTGTAATTGCTTTTTCAATGTGAAGGCAATAAAAACAAGTGAAACATTATCTAATGGGCTGTAAGTAAGCTTGATTTGATGTAAATGCTAATGGTTACAACTACAGCGCGTTTAATTGCCAAAGAAATGGTTCCATTTGAACAGAGAGCAGACAGGCGGCCGTCTTTGGAACAGTTCATAATCGATGTACTTAGCAAATAATTTCGCAAGATTTTCGACAGCTAAAGATACGAAGTTTTTCCAAAAGATACGCAATCCTCGTACTACAACTTTCAAATAATCGCTTTTTGCTTTAATCGATAGACTTTCAGCAAGTTTCATCTGCCTGCTCCGAATATTTTAGCCCGAGAACCTGTTCAAGCGCCGCAAGCTATTTCTTGCTCCTTTTGTGTTTCCCAACTGCATCGTTGCACTCGAATGACGTCATACACATACTTTTTGTTTTTTGTGTATGTGCGTCTATGTAGTTGTTGTTGGCATCCCTTGAATCTCTTTTTCGCACATCAGTATAACCTTACCATAAAAATGTCAGAGTTAGTTGAGCAATCACAGAAGATCGTGCGGATCGGCTTCACGTGTAGCACCTGGTTTCTGCCAAAATGTGACACTAAAAACAAAAAAAATATTTCCATACCAGCCCCACCCCACGACATAGACTATTTCTAATTGTATTACCCATCCATAAGTGCAAATTTTTTTTAAATCAGCTAAAAACTATGGCAGTTACACCAAAAGTTAAAGTTTCAAAAAAAAAAAGCTTACAATTCACAAGTGCTTTAAGCACTGTGCTAGGTATATAGTTCATTAAGTCTTGTAGCTAAATTAATTCTTAAACATACTTTGTCATCTTCTTAAATTTGTCTTTTTTTTCAGTATCTATGAGTTGGGAAATTTTTTTACGTAGCTAAACTGAACTGCGTACTGCAAAATGTATTTAAATAAGTTCCTGAAACATAGCTCAAAATACATGGTTCCATCCTTTTTTTTCTTTAATATGCAGATAATAGCTGACATATGTACGTATACATATGTACAAATTAAACACTTCACTACATGTTTATGTGCAAGTCCGCGATCCATTTAAGACTAACTCTACCTGCCAGCGAAAAGCATAACTTCAACTTCTGGTCTCGTTGCAACGGAATGTTGTCACGTTGTGGGAACCTAAATTTGCAGTTAGATTCGGCCAGACGCAATGTCAGCAGGAATCCATGGGAAAGCTTTTGCGCGCAGCGCGAACGGGGTAACCCGATACCTTAACACCTCCCCTCGTAAGAACAATCGTCCCGATTGTCAATATACTGGCAGGTCATTGACGCTACGAAATTCACAACTTTTTTTTTGGCAAGAAGGTTTCTCGAGATCCAACGCCTGTGGTTCTGGTCCTTCGTTAAAAACAGTGGTAATGCTAAGACTTGAATTAGATTTGGTTCTTAGTCTGGAAAATACGACAGACACGCCGAAAAACAGTATTACAGAGAGGACCAAATTAAATGAGAATACCAATTTTCCTTTGGTGGAAATTGAATTTATTTCATCGATATTATATATTTGAAGATCTTTCATCATTTCTAAAGAGAGAATTTCTTCGACATGAGATTTATTTGCTGATAACTGCAATACAGCTGGAAGGGGTTTAAAGGTTGAAAGTTCCTTTGAAATATATGTTCTGTTGTTTATTGTTATTGTTTCATTGTGAAACTGGATTAGATATGTTCCCAAAAGGTGATACGATTTGTTTTTTGAAATTTCAATAAGTCCTTCGAATTGATTTAAAAGGATTATTCCTTGGTGAAGTTCTTGTACTGAAGGTACGTGTTGATTATTTACTGGTAAGAAGTCGCTGAATACAATTCGAGTTACTTAAATCTAGTAAATTATCCTTATGGCACTTGGTTAAAGTATTAACTTCATTACATGTTTTTTTAATTTTTTCTACAACTATGGCGTGGTCCTCGTGGTCAGGCGTACCGGCTATCCATTTCCATGCTGTCCCTAAGATATCAATCGATCGCTTCTTCCTAGAACTTTATATCATAGAGAAGGAAAGGCAATACGGTGCTGTTCTTTAGAATTTTTTGTTGTACTTCAAGCTCTATTTCGTCAATGGTCCTTTTGTACTCAGTCAAGTCCAAAATGTGTATGAGTCTAAAATTTCCGTTCTGTAGTCGCGCTTGTCCTAGATGGATTGAAATCAACTGCGAATTTGTGTAGTCAAGTATTTGTACTTCCGCTAGGCAAATGTAAAAAATTCCGAAAAGTATTGGCAATATGGTCGACATTTCTGTTATGAAGGTAAGGATATTAAAAGTGGTCAGACCTTGATATTGTCCTTATGTATAATCCTGTTTCTAGATCTAATTTTGACCTTATTCCCTAAATCTTCCACAACTATTTGTTTTTTGAACCGAGGTAACAATTTATTCCGTTGACCTATTATTTTTTCGTAAATTATCTGCCCTGATTGATAAGATTTGACTGGTTTGGAAGTATCCCTTTGTATCATCCTTTCTTGAGCCTTTTTTAACGTGTCACTTAGATTATGGGGAATCTTGTTTAGGAAAATGTCTGAGGGTTTGCTATTCGTGACGCAGTGAATTGAATGATTGTACTGTTGAGCAGCTCGGTAAAAAGATTCTGCATCGTGGATTAAATGAAATTCTTCCTTCAAGCATAGAGCTATTTCAATAATCGTTGAATGAACCCTTTCGACTTGGCCGTTGGTTGTGCTATGACGTGGTGTGCAATAATAAAGTTCGATTCTGAGTCGGTGCATTAGGGATTTAAATTGAACCGTTGTAAAGCCTGGCTCGTTGTCGAGCGTGATTTTTTTTGCGTTAGGAAAACTTTGTAAAATATCTAAAGCTTTTTCGCCCAGATTGCTTTTATCATCAATGTTTTTTATTACGAGAAATTTCGAATATGCGTCAATACACGTTAGGAATTTTAGACTTTGGGCGTAACAAATGTCAATGTGAAGGCACTCCCCCTCCTTCTTGGGAATCGGAGCCTCTCCGATTTTATTTAGTTTCGTTACAGATTTTACAACTTCTTATATATTCTTTAAAGTGATCTAACATCCTGGGCCAATAATATTGCTTATAAACTTGCTTGTAATTTTCCTTGCTGCTTCTATGAGCGCGAATATGTGTTTGCTGAATAATAGCTTGCTGATCATCTTGATTGGAAATATCAATTGCAAAAACTTTAGTGTATATAAATTTATTGGTGAAAACACTCTGTCTCCTTGAATTCATAGAGGTCCTCCATGGTACAATGAACTGCGGTTACCAATCCTAGCTGAATGAATTGCAAAAGGATTGTTTTGAGATTCTCCCTAGTATCATATTCAATAATATGCCTTACTCTATTAAAATTTTTTATCGATTCGTGTATTGTGAAATTTGCCTTACTTAATAAAATCTGCTGTTTAAATTCATTCAAGGGTCTAGAAGACTCTGCAATAGTAAATGTATCGGTACTGTCTGTAGAGTGTTGGGTGCTATGTAATGACCCATCGTCAGAAATGTTATGCAATATTTGCTCGGTGGGAAATATGTTGTTCAAGATTTGCCTAGAAAGCGCATCAGCAACCACATTCTGTGTTCCTGGCTTATATATGATTTTTGGAGAAAATTCCTCAATGAATTTGGGTTGCTACTTGATACTGCAAACGTTAAAGGTTGATGATCAGTATGAATTTCTAAATTTGACATCCCATATAAATAATTCCTTAGGGCTTTTAATGCCCAAACTTTGGCGTATAATTCCTTTTCGTTGGTCGCATAATTTCTTTCTGTCGAGTTCAAAGTTTTAGAAATGAATGTAATCGGTTTCCCGTTTTGGCTTAATACCGCGCCTATCGCGACATTTGATGCGTCTGTGGTTACTTGGTAAACTTGGCACTAAAATCTGGTTGAACTAATTCTACTTGATCTACTAAAAGTAACTTTACTTTATTAAAGGCGTCAATTGCTTTATCATCTAATATTATTTCCGTTTTTTTCGACATATCTTGGGATATCCTGCCATTTTCTCCTGCCAAATAAACTGTAAGGGGTTTAGCGACTAAAGCATAGTCCTTGATGAATTTACGATAATAGCCTGCCATTCCTAAGAAGCTTCTCAACTGCCGTTAGGTGGTTGGCAATGGATATTCCTGAATTGTTTTAATTTTTTCTGGGTCAGTTCTTACAACATTATAACTTACTCTATAGCCTAAAAATTCAACTTCTTCTTGGTAAAATTTTGATTTTTTACGGGATATTTTCATGTGGGCGTTCCTTAGCGTTTACACTATTTTTCCTAGATGAGCGGCGTGCTCTTCGATCGACGCTGAGAAAACAATTATGTCATCAATATAAACATGACAAAATTTTCCTATATATTCCCTTAAAATATTGTCCATGGCTGCTTGAAAAATTCCTGGAGCGTTTTTCAGGCCAAATGGCATTCTTAAAAACTCATATTTTCCGTTGTTAACAGAGAAAGCCGTTTTTTCTATATCTGACTCCTTCATCAATATCTGATGGAAGCCGGATTCTAAATCTAAAGTTGAAAAATATTTTGCCTTACCTTAGTTTGATAGTATAACATTGCAATCGGGTATTGGGTATTTGATTGCAACTGTTTGCTCGTTTAATTTTTTATAATCTATGACCATCCTTAGTTCTGATGATCCATCATCGTTAAGTCCCTTTTTTGGGACCACCCAAATTGAAGAATTAAAAGGACTTTTGCTTGGTCGGATTATACTGCCCGCCAACTATTTTTGTATTTCTTTGTTTACAAAGGCATTCACGGACAAGGGGTAAGGATATTGCTTACTCCATATGGGAGTTTCAGCAATTGTGCGGATTCCCGCCCTTACATCTGTCCTGAAGGGTAATGCCACATTTATTTTCGAATGGGAATCCTCTATTTCCCTGATGATTCTATTTCTCAGTCCTTCTACTCCTATATATTCATTTTCAATGTTATTAAGATCCTCCTCTTTTATTGTGTCAATAACGTACAATTTTTCGTTCCCCCCGCGATAACTTAATGTTTCCTTTTTTAAGTCAATTATGGCATTCGCCATCTTCAATAAATTTATTCCGACGAGAAGGTCGGAACCAAGATCTTCAATTTCATAGAATCTTTGCCTTAAGCCAAATAGAGTGATTCCATAGTAGTGGGTAATAATTGAGTACCCATGAATGGTTTTGACCCTTTCCCTTATAACTAATTCTGTTCGTCCTGGCAGAAGGCCTGGAAATTATTATTTATTGAAATTCGGTTTCTGGCCAAATGTGTTTCTATACTGCTGTGTATTATGTCCGTGGAATTTATTGTGGAAATTATTATTGCCGTGAGGTTGGCGGAATGAATTATTGTAATTATTGAACAGAATAGGTTTACGAACCACGTTCGCAGAGCTACCTACTTCCATAGGTTCCGGTTTTGGATTTGAGCGGAATGGCACGGTTTGGCGGAAGTTATTCGATGTCCTTTGAAGATTATTGTTGCCTACTCTTAAAAAATTCATGTTTGATTTTTCGAAATATCTATTCGAACTGCCAGTGCGGTTAAATTGCATGGCAAATGTAGCTCTAACGTTGTTTGATTCGAGCTCCTGTGCCTTTGCTAAAGCATTTGGTAAATCGGTAGGAGAAAGAGAAAATATTATATTTGCCAAAGGTGGGTTCAGTCCGGTTATAAAAACTCGAAGGGCGTATTGCCAGTTTTTCTTGTTAATCTCGTTGGTCAATTCTGAGTTTGACCCGTGTGTCATTATAGTCTTATTTATTAATGATGTCAATTTTTTATTGACATCATTATAGTATTCGATTATGCTCTGCGTACCCTGCGTCATTATGCTTAACTCCTGCTCTATGATATGAAGCGGCCTTTTGTCTGCATAAGCGAAATCTAGGCGGCTGAGGATAGTTTCAAAATTTAAAACGGTGTCGTGGTTCGTTAACATATCATTTGCGTCCTCTGTAATTTTATTTCTAAAAATTGTTAGTGCAGCATAATGTTTGCGGCTGCCTCTCGTATATAGTTTCATTGTGTTGTTAGCAGCTTCACGCCAGCTAACATACGAGTTTGTGCCATTGAAATTAGGCAAGGATTTGATAACGTCCACTGACTCGTCACAACGCATTGCTTCGTTGCTGGTCTGTGCCTCATATTCGGCAACTGCGTCAGCATTCATCAGTCGCCCTAGAGTCCTAGTCAATTCCTCAATTCTCGCCTGTAATGGCCCTAATTGAGCATCTACTATCCCTCTCACTGGTTCTGCGTTTGCCATGTTGCAGCGATCGACTAAAAATTCTACTTCACCTGGCAATAATTCTAATCCTTATTCTAAATTAGGATCCAGCTTTACAAATTAAAAAAAAAACATAACAATGATAGAACTTACTAAAAATATTTTTGTTGATAAATGTAGATCTGGAACTGGTGGAGGCTGGTGCTGATGGAGCGGTAACTGGTGTGGGCTGGAATTGGCTTTCTTCCTTCCTTCTTCTGCTGGCGTCGTCCTAGATGTTTTTATAAATTAAAGTTGATTTAAAGTTGTTATATTGATTTATAGTTGTTATTTCTAGTGGTTGTTGCAAATAGATTCGTTGAATTCTAACGTGGTCACCTTCGTGTTCAATCTTAGTTCATCTGGAGATATTGGCAGTTCTGGTTGCTAAATTTCTGCTCGTATGACGTCAATTGTTTTTATTGAATTTTGTCACAAGCTCTTGCATAGCAGTTCTTCAGGTGTTGCAATCGTAATTTCACTCAGTTTTTTCTTTTAACTTATTGGAAATTTTTCAATCATCTGTTTTTCAGGTTCAGGTTTTAGGTTCTTTTGCGATTTTCTTTTGGTGTGTTAAAATCGTGATAATTTGTTTGGATTTGAAATCGGCTTGCAATAGCTTTAAGCACTTATTTGGGTTTTTCACTTTTTTCTCTTTTTTTTTTTTTAAGATACTTGTTTTTTGTGGCGGATGCTCTCACGATCCTTCCTTTTTTATTTTCAGGATTTAGCTAGCGTGAAAGTGATCCCGGTTGAGCCCCCAATTAAACGCTTCACTACATCTTTATTTAAAAAAAAAGTTTTTTACATTATTTTTCATTTTCTGAATTTATCTTTATTACTTAATGTGCGACTTGCAAGTCCGCGATCCACTTAAGACTAACTCTACCTGCCAGCGAAAAGCATAACTCTCGAAAATGTTTTTATACCCAGTACGCAGAGAACAAATGTATTCGCAGGGTATTTGTGCGAAAATAATTATTACCTTTTAAGTCGCAAATTGTTTTTGCAAAATTCCGTTTCTATAAAGTAATCGAAAAGAAATTAAAATGAAAATAATAAAAGGATTAGGAATGGGTTGTTAATACATTCATTTGCTTATATTTTTAAAGTAGTCTTATGACAAGAATACTGGGGAGTCCAATAGTTGCTAATAAATATTGTATCTCTTCTCCATATGTGCCATCTTTTTTTAATCTTTTTTTTCTTGATTTAAAACCTATTTCTTCTTGCCATTATTGGTAGTCCAAGAAGCGGTAGCCCGTGAAACTGGACGACTCTGCTTGGCTGGCTCTATGGCCATCTGATTCTGGTTGTAGCACTGTGGTGCCATGTTGGCCACGCTCTTCAATACGCCTCTGGGAACGGGCATATTGCGAAAAGAGGCTGCAGTATGCACATTGGACTTATAGCCAATGGGATCGTGAGGCAACTGGGTTGCTGAGCCACCACGAACGGCTGGCACCTGCTGCTTCTTGGTGTGGTCTACCAAGCTCGAATTAAAGGAAGTATCTATATTCTCAGCGTTGGGAGACTTCTTGTGCTTCTGAATATGTACGAGCGATTCCTTTAGATTGTTCAGAGATCCCTCAACCAAAACTTTACGTTGCTTAAAAAAGCTGAGCAAATCAGCCCACAACGGCTGCTTCGCCAGAACTTGTGGATTGCCCACAATGATAAGCCCGTATTTGGCACGAGTAATGGCTACATTAAGACGCCGCGGATCTTTGAGAAAGCCAATCTGTTCTTGTTCGTTAGAGCGTACGCATGACACGATTATAAGGTCCTTTTCACGACCCTGAAATGCGTCCACATTGGCTACCTCAATTTCCTCATATAAACGCCCCTTATGCACCATATGTTGGACCAAATAGGCGCGCTGTCCTTCATATGGCGTTATAATTCCGATTTGTTGCGGCTTGACAAAAGACTTTAAAAAATATGTTGCCACTTTTTCAACATTAATTGCCTCCATGGCATTTAGATATGATGTACCCGAGCCGGCTATTTCTTCCTGTCCCAGCGATGCCAAAAAGAACATGGGACGATCTGCTTGCGGCCAAGGAAAGTCCACCTTCAGGCGGCGATCTTCAGCAGTGACAGCATTTTGCAGCGAGCCCTCGTAGAAGTGGTTGGATGGAAATAAAGCCAACTCGGGGTGCATCCTATACTGCAGAGCTAAACGAATTGGACGCATGCCCAGCAATATCAGACGCTCGAAGAGACTCTGTGTGAGTCCAGCATCTGCGGCCTCCTTGCACATAACCACTGGGCCCAGCTGGCACTGATCACCGACCAAAATAAGCTGCTTGGCACCTAACATCACTGGCACCAAGCACTCCGGTTCTGTGGCCTGTCCAGCTTCATCAATTAGCACAGAACGACATTGGATACGTGACAAGCGCATGTCTCCAGCACCTATACAGGTACAGCATATGACGTCAGCGGCTAGCAGGATCTCATTCTCACAATCCCGCTGTAGGGACAGGTAGCGTGACTCATCGTCCGAGCTTAGCTCTCCGATTTTAGCTTTCAACTGTTGTAACTTCGTGAGCTCTGGATTCCAATCCATTTGGCTAACTTGGTTATGCAAGGCCAGGAAACTCACGGGACTCTCAGTGTTTTCACGGCCTTTGGCATAAACTCGTACAACCTTTATGTTCGCGAGATGGATTTTCTCTGCCAGCACATCTACGGCTGTATTGCTGGGCGCACAGACCAAAACACGACCGCCATGCTTCTTCACCAGATGGTAGACGATGGAAGCCGCAGTGACGGTCTTACCTGTGCCCGGAGGTCCTTGTATCAAGGTAAGTTCATTTTTTAAAGCCTCTTCAACTGCGTGTATTTGAAACGCATTGAGTGAGGGTAAGTCAGGCGCATGCCATTGGTTTGGCCAGGGTCCCGGAAATGAAGTGGCTTCCTTCTCATCAGCTGTTTTACCCATCAACTTTCTTTGTAAATGGGAGGAAACAGTGTTGGACTGCTTCTTAAATTTGGAAAGAGCGTATTGCATACGCTTCAATGCAGCGCATTTCCAAATAAAGTCCACAGATACTTCCTCAATCGAGGTAATTCGCGCATTTGTTGAGATTTTCATCTTAAGCCCGACACCATCTCCATGAATATCGGGCAATTTAATTACAAGTCCAATTGCACCGCAAGGCTTGGAGTTCGCGTCTAAGTATCGCAAGCGCAACGCATCGCCATGCATAATCTTCAGCTTGGCATCAGTCTGGGTTAGGTTAAAGTAGGCTACAATTCGCGTATCCAGACCTACATGCCAGCGTACTTGTATATTATGCTGTGTGGCTTGTTCCGTGAGCTTTTTATCATATTCCGCCTGCAGTTGCATTAGCGTGCAAAAGATTCTCTCATATTGAGCAGCATTTTCATACTGCAGCAGCACTGGTGACGGTTTGCTGTCAATACGCATCTCTTGCACATCTTCAATGGTGGCCTCATCATTCTTAAGCCAAAGCTCCTCCAGTTTTTTTACTTGTGCAGCCGAAGGTTGACGTACACGCAGCTGATCTTGCTCGCTAGGCTGCTTGACTAGGCAGGGCGATATGCTACGTTCTGCTACAACGGGCCTCCATTCTAAGCTCCGAGCAGCGCAAGGATGACGGCAAAGCAGCTTCATCCCACCATCAGCCTTGGCTACGATATAGCCCATATTGAAGATATTGCATTTACCGCAGACAAAACATTTTATTATTTTCTCGCCCAAGGGACCATCGGCATGTAGCGTGATCCCACGATGCTTGGCACCCAACAAATGATCTAGAATATGGGATGCCGAGGTAATGCCACGTCCGTTGCAAAACCATTTCTTGCAGATGTTGCACATCGCGAGCGTGGCTGGTTCGTGGATGCCGCAATACTTGCAGGCATGTGCCGGCAACACTTTGGCTACATGCTGCTCATCTTTGTCCAGCTCGCGATGGTGCGGCTGCAAAAGCATTGCGAATGATAACCAATGTTTGACCAGCGTTTACCGAGACACTTACCTGCAGCTTCAGTTGGTTTTTCTTGGGCTCGATAGATGACTGTAAGCCATCAGATGTAGTGCCGTCAAATTTTAGTTCAGAACTCATAATAGTTTTTCTTTATCTTGCAAGACAAAATTTCAACTGACAACTATGTCAAATGCCAACTATCTCGTCGACTACTTAAAACGAGCTACATTCATTTTTTATAACGATTTTTATCTGAACGATACACATGAGGTTAAGTTTCATCACTACGTTCTGCTTCCTTATCTTACCAAATATGTTGAACTTACGGATGTGATCCGTGTTCTCGCGCCACGAATTCTAAGACCTGTAGGGTCTGTGAGAGGACAAAACAGAGGCTGCTTTCCTTGGCTATCCCAAATAATTGAACAAGCTGAGGAGCTCTAGGAATAGAAAGGCATACAATAGATACTTAGGGTCGCAGGTGAGTCAAATAAAGTTAAAGCACCGAACCCTACAAAACCCCTTGCTTTAATATTGTTCACATTCTTTAACAGATTACGAGACGAGCCAGCTTTGACAGTGGCAGAGGCAGTGGGTGAGACAGTGGGTCAAACCCCTTGCTGCTTGGATGTAATCTCAAAAAGTATCTTTGTCATAGGAGCATAAATAAAAAAAGTTTGATGGTTTTGGTTTTCGTTAGATAACGTAATTTGCAGTTTAGTTTGAACAAGTTTTTGCACTAAAAGCTGCATGCTATGACACATTTGGATGCAGTTAGGTAAGTTTATACGCAACCATTAACATAAAACTCAATGCCACAGACTGCAGCGACCATAGAGACCCTGAATAAAAGAAGTTGGTAATAATAGAAAACTGATGTTTCCAAGGTGCCCCCCCAGAGGTGGGTGGGGGGCTAAAGTGCAATGACAAATGGCCGAGCATCATATAAAATAATATGCAATGAAGTTGCAAGCACTTGCCATAAATTGTTAAAAATTACTCAAAAGCAAAGTGTACACCCTTTCGCCTCACCCCCAAGGGAACAAAAACCGGAAGAGATAGCGCCCAAATGGTTATGACCGTACTTGTCAGCAAATGCCACATATCAACAGCTGCGCATAATTGCATCAGGCACGGACTAGTATGCCCCGAAGCATGCACTGACTGTCCGGAATGGTCTTAAATTGTCGGCATACTCCCAAAGAGGCCGTTTGGTAAAGAATGAAAATAAAAGCATAAGTCATTTTTAATTGCCTTTTATCGAGTGAATGGATTTTTCACTCGAAATTGGCAAATTTGCTATGTGCTCCGACGAAGGCATGGCTTTCAATGCTGGACGACATCAACGATATGTTGGTCGGTGGCAGACTTATTAGCCTCATTTGTTTAGGCGACAGCGAATATGACAGCATCAGGCAGAGTTGGGCAGACATAGGGATGTACACGAGTAGAGACTGGGCTCCTGTAAAATGACAAATGAGCAGGAATCTTCTGAAGTTCCAGTCAAACTGCGGCCGCCTTGTGGCCCATTAGCGTGCAGCCATAAGCATAAAGCCAAACAAGTGGTCCAGTTAATTTTGAGATATAGCGACTCGTAGACTACCCTCTAGTCGATCTAAGTGATATTAATATTGCCAATAAGCATATCTGTTCTGGTTTGGATTCAGATTTGTAGCTTTAAAAAGGCAGATAATTAGCTTGTGAAAATGTCAACGTTTCTTTGTTTATTAGGTTCACATTAGTTGAAATACCAAATTTGGCCGATGCGAATTATGGTGAAAGAAGATCTTGAGGAAGAGGGTTATATCAATTCGGCTGTTTATACTGATCTGGAATACTTTATTTTATAGGGTCGGAGGTAGCTCCTATCGACTGTAATTTATCTTGACGCAGATACCTTCGGTATAGAGCATATAAATTCAAAAATTTTAAGGAGTGCAATACTTATTTGTCTGCTGTATCCCTTTACGATCCTTCGAGGTTGCCTATTTCTGTTTTTAGTAGTTCCAGATGCAATCTGACTTTTCACATCGCATTCGCTTCAATTTTTTTTAAACTAATGCAATTTTCCTTCATCTTGAGCTGCCCCAAGCTTGCTTACAAACTCATATTACCAAACTGAACCTAAAGAGTATAAAATACCAGAGCAGAAAAAAGGAAAGTAGCGGGTCAGTTGGCCAGTTACTTTCACTTACCTGACTCCTTGGAAACTTTAAGCACTCGCTCTCTGATTTATGCTCGGCGATTAATCAAAGCCGGGCGGCCATAGGGAAGAAACATAAAGCGCTGGGAAGTTTGATTGCCACTTGGCTTGCTGTGTGGGAGCTATGGTTTCAACCTGCAAATCAATTTGGGAATTGACTGCGAAAAGTTGAGATTCATGAAATATGAGTTTCGCTTTCAAGCAAGGCCCTCTGATTTGCCACACTAATGTCTATTATCTATAATTATCTTCCTTCTCACTGAGGCTAACTCGCTACCGCCCATTGGTTACCCCCAGCTGGAGGCGTTTACATGCTCTGCATGTGGTTACTGCAGTCGAGAGTACTTAAGCTGACGCTGGAATACTCTTTAAACATTTTGAAGAAACAATATACGCATGTTTGACTACATGATGGTATGACTTGTACAAGGTGACGCAAAGAAGTGCTGCAACTGGTTAAATTTTTGTATGTTAGCTATATGAAATAGTGGAACAGTTTTGATCAAACTTTAAACAGAAGAATATAACTACAAGATCTTAAACAAAAAAAAAAAAAACCTATATGTACTATAACAACTGCAACTTCACCTGCTGCCACCACAAGCTGAATATACCCCTAATGGGATTTAGAAAACTTTTGCATACCACAAAGCCTTAAAGTTTTTGCCAGTACAGCCAAAACTTTTCGAGGCAAAAACTTTGCGAAACTATAAACTATTTTTCAGCTTAAATCCTGTTTTCTTCGCAAATTTGCCGTCTACAGCCAAAAAAAAAAAAACGCATAATGCAAGCCGAAGGCGAAGCTGCAGTTTCTGAAACAAATACTGCGCACAGTGGTCGAGATGCTCGATCTAGTTGCAATTAATTTATTATTATATAATTATATATTTCGTTTTTTGTTTAATTGTTTTTTTTCTTTTAAATTTAATTGAAATTACATTAAATTTTAATTTTTTAATAAAAAAAAGATTTCTTAAATAAAATTAACATTTTTTAATATTAAAAAAAAAAAATTATATTAAAAATGTGTTTTTTTTTTTAAATACAAAAATTTAAATTTAATTAAACGTAAATTTGTTGTTTTAATTTTAAATTTAGAGGTAATCGCAACTGTGCTCAAAAATAACAATAATCACATACAAAAAAAAAAATAAAATAAAAAAACGTTAACTCTTATAATTGAGGAAGTTAAAGTTATTTTTATCCAATGTGTTGAGCATCACTTCCTATGTTTTCAACTTTGAAACAATTGGTTTTAGTCAAAAATGTGATCTACTATGTTCACAATAATAAGACTTGACTACAGTGACGTCACAAGTCTCACTTCAGTGAAGTCATTGATATCGAAAAGAACCTTTTTAAGATAAAATTCATTTAAATATGTTTGTAATTATTTACTAAATAAAATGGGTTTTAATACCCGCTCAGGTTCCTAAATTATTTTCCCAATTGGAAATTGCATAATCTTTTTTAATAGCCATTTCCTGCATTTAAATTGTCTTAAATAATACAACCAAAAGAGTATTATAAGATTTTAGGTCTATTTGGTATCCGCATGAAATAGATCGAAAAAAAAAATTGTATATTATGTAAGCTCTCCATTAAGATTTTGCTTCATCAAAAATTAAATTTTTTTCTTGTTAATTATAATTATAAGCTTAAATGCTCTTGACAGTAGAACTGTGAGAAAGCCCCATAAAAAGGCGGCATAAAATAAATTGAAAATACAATTTCAAACCAAAAAAAAATAATTTTTTACTAGAATTCACAAAATAGAGACTCTCTCTATGTATTTCGTGTATGAGAAGTTGGGTTTCTAAAAAAATATGCTTCCTCACTTTCAGCTTTTGTTGTATTCCACTATTGACTCTGCAAACTTAAATAGGCTGGCTCAATGTTTAGTGATGTTTTTTATACCCTGTACCTATAGGTATAAAGGGTATACTAGATTTGTGCAATGTAGGACAGAAGGAGGCGTGGCAGACCCCAAGTCCTCTATACCAAAATGCTTATCATAACCTCGGGTAGCGATTGAGCAATGTCCGTCTGTCCGTCCGTATGAACGCCTAGATCTCGGAGAATATAAGAGCTAGAGACACGAAACTTTACCAACTGGTGCGCATATTTCCTAAGAAGATGAAGTTTGTTGAATCATGTCAATATCTTCCCCCTTATTTTCATCTGAAATTTAACAGAGTGATGCGTTGTAGTTACATGCATCTATGTGTAAAAAATGAACAAAATCGGACAAATATAACAGAAGTTATAGTCAAAAATGTGCAAATTTCACCTCCCCTTGCCAATAAACTGCGTCAATATTTGACTCTACGCAATTATGGCTACAAGTGACCTAGAATCACAATTTTTGGTAAGCTCATTCATGTGGCTCTAATGAACAAATCCACATCCAAATTTTATCGATGCGGTCCCCCCACCCCCCACAATCCATTTACCGTGTTTTCACCCACACACCTCAACATACCAACTTGAAACCTACCCCGTATACTTTAAATAAGTTCTTTGTTGTAACATTCGAGTTTCATCAAAATCGGCAAAAATTTAGGGAACTTATAGGTATAAATATCGAATTTCACCAAAAAAAATAAATTCCAATTGGGAAGTTCTTAGATGGAATATGCAGGAAAAATTTTTTTGACACAAAAGGTACAGGGTATTCCACTGTCGGGCACCGCCTCGACTGTACCACATTTTTATACCCTGTACCTATAGGTACAAAGGGTATACTAGATTTGTGCAATGTATGTAACGGACAGAAGGAGGCGTGGCAGACCCCAAGTCCTTTATACCAAAATGCTTATCATAACCTCGGGTAGCGATTGAGCCATGTCCGTCCGTCCGTCCGTCCGTCCGTCCGTCCGTCCGTCCGTCCGTCCGTCCGTCCGTCTGTCCGTCCGTATGAACGCCTAGATCTCAGAGACTATAAGAGCTAGAGACACGAAACTTTACCAGCTGGTGCGCATATTTCCTAAGCAGATGAAGTTTGTTGAATCATGTCAATATCTTTCCCCGTTCCCCCGCAGTAGAGTTCCGCGGTTTTTAGCCACACCTTTTCATATTTTCATCTGAAATTTAACAGAGCGATTCGTTGTAGTTACATGCATCTATATGTAAAAAATGAACAAAATCGGACAAATACAACAGAAGTTATAGTCAAAAATGTGCAAATTTCACCTCCCCTTGCCAATAAACTGCGTCAATATTTGACTCTACGCAATTATGGCTACAAGTGACCTAGAATCACAATTTTTGGTAAGCTCATTCATGTGGCTCTAATGAACAAATCCACATCCAAATTTTATCGATGCGGTCCCCCCGACCCCCGCAATCCATTTACCGTGTTTTCTCCCACACCCCTCAACATACCAACTTGAAACTTACCCCGTATACTTTAAATAAGTTCTTTGTTGTAACATTCGAGTTTCATCAAAATGGGTAAAATTTTAGGGAACTTATAGGTATAAATATCGATTTTCACCAAAAAAAAATAAATTCCAATTGGAAAGTTCTTAGATGGAATATGCATGAAAAATTTTTTTGACACAAAAGGTACAGGGTATTCCACTGTCGGGCACCGCCTCGACTGTACCACATTTTTTTTTATTATTATTATTATTTTTTTTTTCTTTTTAACTTTTGTTCAAACTGCGAACTTTCCTTAAGGTCGTACATCATGATATGTAGGAACAATTAAACATTTTTTTTCTTCTCGAACTTAGGGGGTTACCTACGCTTGTGATGATCAAAAAAGTGGAAATTTTGCTAGCATATTCTTATATTAAGGTTATTTAAAGATTACTTTAGCTGGCGATATGAATTATATTAAGCAACAACAGCATCTAAAATATGTTATTTTAATTCAATTTAATTCCAGCTAAATCAACAATTTCTCCCACTGTAGTTCATCATGGCGACTCTCTTTAAGTTCCACATGCCACAAGAAGCGCTGGCTTGATAAGCGCAGCTGCTTAATTTGCTCTGCACTCTCTCAATATGTTCCCTTGCCTGTCAACATCTGCCATATGCTAACAATCTGACATTTATGACGTCATATTAACAGTAGCTGCAGCTAAAGAGATAGAGAGAGAGAGAGTAAGATGTTGAGAGTAAGGCAAACCAGCTGGAGACTAAAGGCAGTGCATCCATATAGGTTTTGTGGTTGACGTGTTATGGCAACAGTTAATACGCTCATCAAAGCCGCATCGCTCATACGCCACGTATGGCCCACATGTATTTCAGCACACTGCTTCGTATTGGGTTGCTGTGGTATTGTTTGTCGAACTAGAAAATTTGAATTACCAATAATTTGATAATTGTTCTTGACTTGAGTGGAAAACAAATATTTTGTTATACATAGTTTTACATAGTTTTTGATTTCCGAGCGAGGTTCGGGGCATAATTAGGCAAGGGTAGCTTTTCACTGAGTTTTCGAAAATGTTTCAATGATATAAAACTTTCTTTCGACAAAAGTTCAAATCTTGCCAGCAAATCCTAACAATATAGCTCTTGACTAGGCATATAACTTCTTAGACTGCCCTCGTTTCTTAAAACTTATTTTGTAATTTTTTCAAAAAATCTTTACTTAAATTTTGCTGCACTTTTGCATGACTGTGTCATACATATTGATAAATTGTTAGAGCTATTCAGTCCTACAGTCAGTCAGTCAGTCAGTCAGTCAGTCAGTCAGTCTATCCGTCCATCAGTCAATTAGGGCAGAGCCAAAGCGTTCCTAGTGAGAAAAATTGACAGCCTTAAGTTCTGAGTGTGCTCATGTGTGAACGTATGTGTCATGTTTGCCCTGCATTTGCATATGTTGCACTTGTGCAAACAGACAGATAGTCAGTTGGACGAACAGACAGCTCTACAAAGCCTTAGATGGGAACTGGAACTGGAACTGGTACGGGGCTTGGTCTTGAGTCTGGGACGCAGTTGTTTAAGAATCGCTGCTTGTTTGTCTTGCACTTGCAAATGTCGGTGCAGCTGTCAGCGTTTTTGCATTGATTAAGTGATAGGCTAGAATGAGCGCTGCCCTGGTCCTTAAACTCTTCCGCTGTCCCACTGCCCTACTGTGCCATTATCCTACTAGTCCATTTATGTGTACTACTTGCTGTCCCCATGGAAAGCGCTTTCTTCTTTGTAGGCACTCGGAGCAAGTGCTAAATGAGAGAAACAAGAACAAATAAAAAAAAAAAAAAAAATTGTAAATGAAACGTAGCGGTATCCGACATGGGCATACTCTGCACCTAATGTGAAGAAAAGTTCGGAGTAAAATGATTAACTGGCGAGAGGGGCATGTTTTGTAAAAAAATCAACGAATCGTTGTGGATTAGGCTCACAAGAGTCCTTGGGCCCTATTTAGCTGTTTAAGCAAAAGTAATCCAGTAAAATGATTAACAGGCAAGAGGAGCATGTTGTGTAAAAAAGTCCACGTTTCGTTGCGGATTAGGCTCACAAGAGTCTTTGGGCTCTTTTAAGTTGTTTAAGCAACAAACAAGTTCAAACTCTTTAATTTTTCTTCCCCAGCAGGACTTTTTAAAAAGTCCAGCGATTGCTATATACGGCATATTGCTTATTGTCTCTAGAAACACGCGAAAAAGAAAGTTTCTAGAGTTCACATAAATGTGTTGGTCACACTAAATGTAGCTGTGCAAAATTTGAAGCAGTGTGGTTGCAGCTTTCGGTCAAAATTGGTTTTACTAGCTTAGATCAAGGTGTTCCAGGATTCATCGTCTCCCGAATAATTGGGGGTCTTTTTTTACGGCTAAATGTTTCTGAATGTCGCAGAAACGAGATGGTCACACTAAATGTGGCTGTACAAAATTTGAAGCAGTTGGCTTTGACAGTGTGGTTGCAGCTTTCGGTCAAAATTGGTTTTACTAGCTTAGATCAAGGTGTTCCAGGATTTATCGTCTCCCGAATCGTTGGGGGTCTTTTTTTACGGCTAAATGTTTCTGAATGTCACAAAAATGAGGTGGTCACACTAAATGTGGCTGTACAAAATTTGAACTAGGTTACTTTAATAGTGTGGCTGCATTTTTCAGTCAAATATGGATTAGTCGCTGCACGTTTCGTTGCCGATGTTTCTGACTAACTTCAAAATGAGATGGTCACACTAGGTTTAGGGTATTTAAGTAAAATAAAGAAAAAGAAAGAAAAATTTATAAATGGACCCGACGCTGTCAAAGGATATGCGTCACATCAATCACTCACGCGGATATACGTGCGAGTGTGTCAGTGTTGGCATGTGTGTGTGTGTGTGTGTGTGTGTGTAATGTGTCACAGAACGGAAACACAACAATTGCGAATCAATGTTGTGCATTTCCGCTCTCTCGTCATGACTTTGAGCCACTTACTTGGACGCGTTTGGCGATACGTTGCCGTTGACTTGTTTCCTGCTGTTTACGTGCCCGCATGTTTCTATATAGACGTCTGTCAGTCTCTCTCTCCATGTCTGTGCCTTTTAATAAGCATTTTACATTTGCTCTCTTTGTTTTATGCTCTTTATTTTTGTTGTTTTTTTCGCTTCCTAGTACTTGTTATTAAAACAAACGGGCTGCTAGTGAAAGTGGCAGGGGGGGGCCAGGAAACTCAACACCAGCGATAAATAGTTGGCCATTAAACATAAATCTTATGGCGCTGACAGAGGCGTCGTCGACGTCAACGTTGACGCAGATGCTGCTCATATGTCATGTTGTTATTGCTCTTTGAATATCCTTCCAAAGCGTATATAGCATTTAGGCGTTTATATGTAATGCATAAGCTTGAAAGTGATTTCGATTTAATTTAAAACGTTTTGCATCAATTTTGAACAACCTAAAGTGACAAACAACTGTTTATAAAAATACTCGAAAAATTAAAACAATCGGAAAACGAATTCGAATATTTTTTTATATATGTATACTAGCTAAAGTGGACAAGCAGTATTCTCGTAGCTCGCAAAGGATACTGCTTAAAAAATGTGATTTTGCTTAAGCGCTGAAATTTCCCCCAGAATTTCTACTCCATTTCAAGTTCGAAATACCTATTGCGCAAGAGTGTTAAACAGTTTTCATATACAACTTTTGGTTTTTTTTCCCATTTGATGCTATTGTTATGGCCTGTTTATTTGGCTTACATTTTTGTTGTTCCGCATTTTACAAAGAGCCGTTTGACAGTTTTTGGTTATTTATTATCTCTCTCCATTGCCTACTTTTAGGGGCTTTAAACAATATATTTTACAATCTACAGATGCATCCAAGCAATGCTCATACAAGCGTTCATTACTCTGTCAATCAATCAACTGAGCTCGTATATAAAATTCTTCAAGACTTGTGTATTGTATACAAAATGGATTTCTTTAAAACCCGCTGCGTGCTACACGTATTTTGGATCCGAAAAAAAAATCCTAAACAATTAGAATATGTTATGACACAAAGGGCTTATGCTCTGTGTCAAAAACAATGCCAGTGTTGTGTAGTGTTGTTAGATTTATGCGACACTGCACGTATAAAAGTCAATTTCGTTGAAATAAACGCAAAGTGGTTTTGACACTAAAAAAAAAGCAAACTTTGGAATTCATCTTAAACCATAAATGATTTAATTGCAGCGTTTTTATGGTAAACTTTTTTATAATGCCATTTATCGCTTGACTGACAAAACCAATCAACCGCCAGCTCATTAATCTTTGATGTTGGTAATGACAGGCGCAATAAGTTTCCACTTACGCAGGGATGATTTTTTTAATAGAGTTTTTATTAAAGAGCGTAGAAACTTTGCATATTATTATGAGCACATCAAAAAATGTCTATTATATCAGTGCGGCAAAGTGATTTCACGAAACTGCATTTATTATTTAAGCATACCTATTATTTTTATCTTCTAGTTTGATTATTACAATTAAATTGAATACATAAAGTGGCGCGTATCCGACTACGATGTGCCCGCTAATGGAGGAGTTGCTCGAAATTGGAATGCTGGAACAGCAAAGAGGCAACTATTGGAAAGTTGATGATGCTGATGAATTTATTGACAACCATAATATCCGCTTATTTAAATCTACAATAACCGGTAGAACCTGTGAAATTGAGCAGAAATCCTAAATAAAATAAAATAAAATAAAATAAAATAAAATAAAATAAAATAAAATAAAATAAAATAAAATAAAATAAAATAAAATAAAATAAAATAAAATAAAATAAAATAAAATAAAATAAAATTAAAGAATCCCCGCGTTATTCGATATTTTAATTTTTATCTTTAGCGCATAAAAGTTTTATTTTTATTTAAATTCTTACGATCGCTAATTTAATTACAACCCACATGTTTCTCTCAGTGTAACAACAGCAACATAAATAGGACTTCATTGCAATAGCCAACAAAAAAAACAACAAAAACAACATTCAAATGCAATACAATAAACACGGAATGTACTTTTTCATGCATTGTTATTGTGCGTGTATCTGTGTATATTATATGTGTATCTGTGCAAGTGTGTATTTGTATGGGTGCGCGTGATTGCAGTTAAAATCGAGCCACGCACAAAATACCAATTTGGACAACTTGAACTCATTCAATGTGGCATTTAACGATCCGAACGAATCGCACGCATTCCGAAAGCGCTGGATAAAGAGAGCCGGAGTGAAGTGAGAGAGCGTCAAGGGGACACGTGCAGCGAGAGAGAGAGCAACACACGTTGCACACATTTGCAATTTAAACTGAATGCGCATAAATTAGTGGTATGGCCAACTTACCCACAACTTCAACATAGAATAACAACAACAATGGCTGCCATGATGACTGCCAGGCCGTGCGAAACCAAAAGTACATAGATACACACGCACACGCAGACACACGCATGGCATACACATAGAGTCACAGATGCAACCATTGTATACCATATATGTACTATGTACTACATAAAGAACTTTTGCCCCCGGAGGCAGCAGTATTTTAAGTGCGGTTCATTAAGCATGTGTTTGTGTTTGGCACTCATGTGTGTGTGTGTGTGTGTGTGTTTCTGTGTGTATGTGTGTTAAGTTAAAAATTATGCGTGTGTGTCGATCCCGAGCCAAAATAAACAAGCATTATCCCAAACCATTTCTTGGCCAAGAATCTGTTACCATAAAAAATTTAAATTCAAAGTTTGCGATGGTTCGCCTCGTTAGGGGGGTGGCTCTGAAGAGAGTTGTTTCAACTTAGTTTCTCTGCATGAGGCTGCTTTTGTGAGAGGAGCATTGTCTGTGCGCTCTCGTCATCAATGCCGATCATCCGCTCTGTGCTCGAAAGTGTCACCACACGAACTGATCTTTTAATGAAGTCTGGATAGTGCTCCGAGAGATATCAAAGCTGATCAACGGGTTACGCCCTAAAAATGAATTGCAAATGAAGGGCGAAGCATGACAGATGTCTGTCCAAACAAGTGCTTGGCCAACAGTTCCGACAACAGTTCAAAAGGAAAGCTGTGATGTTCAGTCGACCCGAAAGACGGATGACGAAGATCTGTTACTTTGCCTAGAGCTTTAACGGAGCTACCGCTCGTGGAGATTCTTCATGTGGTTGAAATCACATCAAAGGAAGAAATCTGCGGAGCTCTTAATGAACAGATCAATGGGCTTACAATCGATGTGAAAGCCTTGAAGCTCTTTCGCATTTAGTATTGGGGGGGTTCTTCACTTCGAAGTGTATATATATCAGAGCTCGCAAACCAGACTTTCAAACCATTTTTGCAACTATTAGGGGGGTTAGGACCCGAACCCCCCGTGGATCCGCCACTGTGCGTGGGGCTGCTACCTAGATACAAAAGAACTTAGTCCGTTTAGGATTTTTGGGGTGAAGGGCATTCGTCTAACGATCCTGCCAGTTTTTGTTGCTCCACTAATGGCATTGATGCGTCTTATGCAAATGGGTATGCCCTGTATACTAAGCAGAACTTGATACCTCAACCGGCAAAGCAGTGGAGTTCCCGACTGTGGCTCCAAGTCAGAAAACTAAGCAGACTCCCAAACTTATACCATAAGATCGTGCTCTGAGATCGAAATTGCAGAAAGTAGATTTTTATGACGTCATCATTAAACCCAGAAATTCCGATTGCTATTCATTGTTTAGATTCGAGCATAACGAGCAGTTGAAGCAGTCGATAAATGATATTCTGCCATGCGATACTCGTCGCATTCCTGATGTTGGTGAAGGTAAAGGTAAAGTCATCAGGTATAAGGTATCGTATGGCAGAATATCATTAATCGACTTGTACGACCGATATTGGTATATGGATCTACGTTCTGGAACCCTCAATTAATTGTCAACGATGCCAAAAGCGAATTGGTGCAAAAGCAATAACCTGCCCTCTTATGAGAGTCGTCTCTTGCTAATTGATCTACTACCACTAAGGATAAGGTCTACCTCACTGGGTTACTCGTTATCAGAGAAGCTTATCGCTGGTGGCATTGTATCTTCGTTCCTTTTGGAAAGATTTAGCTTCAACATCCCAAATCATCGTTTAAAACGTTTGAGCCTTTATATATTCTTTGTCGGGAGTACAATGTTTTAAAACGCTTCATCTTTTTTTTCGAACAAACAAATGAAGAGATGATCTCATCAATACGGTTGGGAACAACTAAAGACTACCAAAGATTTTAAAAATTACTCCGCCGACCTCGTTCATGCACCAAATTTTTGTTGCGCAGTACGTTATCATTTTGTCAACATTTTGTAGAAGAAGGGAGTAAGCGACATTGATCTAATAACATCGTCAGGGATCATATATCGCATTAAGATTATTTTAGAGTATGGTAACAAAAAAAAGTAACGAAGTTGCACTGTTTATATGGTGCCCAAAACCTAAGTTTTGTTATTCTAGGTCTTATAATCACACAGTTAGACGGATATGTCTATATCCATTCCACTTTTTTTCTTGAAGGTAATTCTGGGGGTCTCTTCTCAAATAAAAAAAAAAATTCCTTAAAAAAAAGTTAATTAAGTTACTATAATAGAGTACTGCATTACGCAAGGGTCAACTGTACTTCGCATTTAAGTAAAGAGCAGAGTAATAATTGCATTCCATTCTACAGACGTAATCCAAATTATCTGCAAGTCATTATTTTTATCTCTGAGTATCTAAATTAAGCTTTGCATTTATGTTGTACTGTACGTTTGTTTTGTGGTTAAAGAGCAGTTCTGTAAACCACGTAGTAAAAGCTTGTGCTGTGTTATCGATAATTAGATTAAGTGCATACCTTAAATAGCTTGGTCATCTTTGGATAGACGAAAAATTTGCTGAGCTTTTTGCATGTATTGACTTGATAAAATATAAATGTATAAATAATCAATTATAATAAGTAGGCTGCACTTAAATGATAGGGAGCTCCCATTTAAGTTCTTTAAACATATTAAGTTCTGGTAAAAAATATTTATTTAATATTTTCAATGAGTTGTACCATAGTGCACTTCGTTTGAAGCATGATAAAATTATGTCGATGGTTTTGTCTTAATTCGTATTCGTTTTATTTCTGACATATCGACGGATACATTTTGATTTTAAATTTAATTAAATGCAAAATGTTGATAGGTTGAAATTCGGTTGAAAGCGTTTTCTGGAACATGATTGCCAAATATAATATATCAGATGATGAACAATTCCAACAAGCTGTACTTATTAATTAAGTTCATTTGAATAACTTTTATTAAAATATGCAACATATAATCATTATAAATACTGAAGATGCTACAGTGCGTCTACGACAAAAGGAACTTTACACAATTTTTTTATAGATTTATGAAGATGTACTAGAGTAATAATAGATAAGGGTTTTGGTGGCAAATCAATACAACTTTGTTATTAACAATTATTACCATAAAATATTTATATTAATTAAGTTAGTGGGCTTAAATATTCTTTTAAACATGCAATTCGCTCTTATTTTCTCAGCACCAACAATGCGGACTTTTACGCTACATCCGTAAGATACTTACTTTTTTTTTTTTTTGTTTATTTAATTTTATTATTTTTAAAATTATAAACTATAATAAAATAAAATCACCATACATGGCTACCAGCATATTCTAAAATTTCTAGCAATGAAAGAGCGGAAAAAATTTCTCAAAACTTTTTCTCTCGTAATTTTTTTTTAAAACCTCTTTTCACATATTTCTTTATTCATCATTACAAAACAATCTATGCCCTTAAATCTACTATCACAAAAAGCCCACACTTATACATAATAATTGACCCATCTCCCAAAACATCTCTCACAATCTCAAATATTCTGCTTGAGTACCATTTTTTTTAAACATATAATCTACCTAAAATAATCTGAGTACGAAATCTTATCATTCACAAATAATCTTTCGTAAATAAGATTAATTTTTAAAAGTTTGATGCACAGAAAATTCTTTTTATTTTTAGCAATCCAAGCTTTTTTAAATCATAACAAGCAGCCGTGCTATGGAAAACGAAAAAAATAAAACGAATAATTTTATACGAATTCGTTTTGCGTGCTTCCAAATCCGAATTTTTACATCTATGCCATTTATTCATATTTAACTTGCGGGAAATTATCCACAACTGTGCTACACCTATTACAAGGGAAATTTTTTTTTATGCAAGACATGAACCATATAAAAATTCGGTTTCAGCTGTGTCTGTCACTTTTTGGGCTGATTCAGAAAATAAAAATAATTACAAATATTTATCAATAACTATTTAGCTTGAAATTGGCATAAATAGGATCTAAGAATATTAAAAAAATTATTTCTGTTTAAAATGTGTACACTTTGCAACCTATTTTGCGAATTCGATTTAATTCCTCTTTTTTATATATTCATTTTAAATGGGGTACAACAAATTACAGTTGGCCTTAAATTATAAGAAAAATTTAATTGAAATATTGAAAAAAAGTGAAGAGAAGAGATAGATATGAACTAAGCCACGTCACTAGCCCATTAAAAACTGGCCAGAGATTTACAACAACCATGTGGAAAAATATTAGAAAAAAAAGAGCATCAATGAAAAAAAACATTCGATTTCAAACCGCATAAAAAATTCGTTTTGGTGAAACTGGGAGCACCCAACATTCGGATTCAAAACGATTCCGAATAAAATGTTCGGATTCGTTTTCCGAAGCACGGCCAAATAATAGCATTTGCACAAAAAATTAAAAAATTACTTCAGCGTGTTCCTGAGATCTTTATACTGGTTTGCTTAACATTTCATTTCAATAGATAGTATTCCCGAAAGACATAAGAATAAGAAACGAAGAATTTTTTTTTATTCAGATTTATTAGAGTGAAACCATCTTGTTTTGAGCGAATTTGTACTTATGTTAAGATCTACAGATTTTGGTGACTGCAGTTTTTTTATATTTTAAAAACAGTCTTACAAATAGATTTTTATAGATAAGGTCTATAATATAAGTAATATAAATCTAAAAGTTCTCAGCCGATTTTAAAAGCATTTACATTGAAAAATAAATAATAAAAAAAAATTAACTTATATACAAAATATGTACGATGCTTTTTTTTTTGTTTGTAATCTATTCTTTTAATTATTAAAATTATGAAAATTAATTTATAAATATTTTTTTCACAAAAAACAACAACTCATATGGCTGAGCACTATGCGTTCTCTTTACTTGATGTTCACTGTACTGGCTCTGCAGCCAGGCGTATTTTCTCAGTTTTCATATATTGTCATGGCTTTTGGCTGCGATATCTTAATTAATTTTTGTTTCCTCGTGGCTGCTTGACAAATATATGATTGTAATTACAGTGTGTCCATGTTGCACAATTAATATGAATACGCCAAGGGTAACGATACTTTGCATTTATATTGCAATCCTGTCCAGTTTGGGGCAGAGCACACGACATAAGCTAGACCTTAAATTCATAGCCATTGGAAAATACTGTCCTGCGGGCTTATCAAATTGGTTTTTTGTTGAATAGACACAATTAAAGGACACTCCGTCGTTAATGTAGCACAATTTGTCAGACGGAAACAAAAACAATCGGGTAGAGTAGACCATATATTAATTTTGTTCTAGTGAAGACAAGTCAGAGTTAAACACCTTTTGTTTATGCATAAAGTGAAGTTTGGTCTGGTTTTTGGTTTTTGGTTCTTGATTTTTTTGGAACTCTGAGCCAGGGCAAGGAAAAGCAAAAATGATTTGCTGACTTTGACAAAACTGCGCGTTAAAAAACAACAACAGCAACAAAAATGGCCAAAGTGATAGCAGCAAGCGTAAAATGGCTGCTACGAAAAAAAAAAAAAAAAATATGGCTGCCATGGCAGCCATTTTATAGTAACTTATGACACACTGGCAATGGGTAAAATGGTCCAAGAGATTTTGTATATCATAAATCTATGGGTTGTAGTCGTTGTGCCAAGTGGCTCTGGCAGTCGAGCTGGGTCTGTGACAGCTCCACCCGGACAGCAGTGGCGGGCAAAATGTTTCTCGACATTTAAAAACGATTTACGAGCTGGGCTCCTGCACAGGAATGGAGGAGCACGTGCACGTACTCATCAGTAATACAATTTTGCTATTTTCCATTTCTCATTCTATATATAGTGTATATACAAATATAAAAATTTTCATTTGCACAGTTTACGCATTTTCATTTAAGTTTTCATATTCATTATTTTAAAAAGAAAACTGTGCATGAAATATTTTATTGTCTCTCAATTAAATTTTCATTTAGAGCACTACTTAAATGAAATATATCTCATTTAAGTTGTCACTAAATTAGTATACCTCGTTCCCAAAGAGGTTATAGTGAAATCTTTGCAAGAGTCATCATCATAATCCGTTTTACACGGGTAACCATTTTACTTTGTGCTTACAATCCGCAAAAGTTTTTGTAAAAAATTCTTTTCTTTGAGAAAAGTGCTTTATGACAATGATGGCCGATAAATCATGGGAAACATCATCCAAGATTATTCGTTGGCTAAGCCTAATGTTCATAAGATCGTTGCTCAATCTCAGAGCTATCGCAAGCAGAGCTAGGCTGGAGATTACCTCCTTCTAAAATAGGTTAGCCTGTGTAAGTGCCAATAGAATAGAAGTCCTTCTCGAACTAACACCGCTTCATGTACTTATAATGAGACAGACGCCGATGAATTGGGAAAAATGTTGCCCTCCATTCTTTTAGCCAAAATGTTAATAACCACAGAGGCCACATATCGAAAGTAGCTTTAGTACAAAAAGAAAAAAACTGCGCTAGAGGAGATACACACCATTCTGTTGTGGCTTGGGAGTCGCGGGAACAAGAAGTAGAGATCTGTGTGAACATTAACCTAGACAGAAAATATGTGGCTGGACTAAAAATTAAGTCGAAAGTGGCTCAGGCAACCAGAGTCAAACTACAAATGGATCGCGGTACAAAAGCTTGTTCTCGGGAACAAAGTAGCTGATAAGCTGGCGGGGAAAGAAAAAGATATAGAGGACTCCATCATAGTTACCTTCAATATGAGCAGCTGTTCAAAAGAAATTGATCTAGACAAGCCCGCCTGTATGGAGACTATAAGAAATTGTATAACCAAACAGAATACTTGCACTGCCTATATAGGGTGGGCCATCTGTTGGTTTGTTTGTTAATTACATTTTATTCGTATGATTTCCAACAAAATTGGGCAAATGTAAAACTACTCATATATGTATGAAAAATAATATATACATATAATATATATACTTTTTTTTTGACGATAACACATCTGACCAAACAGCTGCTAAGAGACGTGAAAAGATCCAGACGGGTATAAAAACATTTTCTTCTGTTGAGTTCGATAAAGAAATTTAATTGCAGCAAAGCTATAAGTAGAGCAGAAGATGCCATCGGATATGACTGAATCTATATCTCTTCTGATCTTCTATTCTTCACTTTTGCGGTCTACGACGCAATTTTTTTGCACCAAATCGATCCCTTATGCTTTGGGGATAGGGTATAAAAATTATTGTTTAAGCGCTTAAATAAGCTAGGCAATAAAATAATTCTCAACTTAAGAAGCATATGGAATAAAAATATGCTTGCCATATCTATCATTTGTGTGTAATTTATGCAATATAAACACAACCAAAACACTAGCATAAATTTATATACCAGCATATTTATGTACAAGTATGTACATATGTATACGTACATATGTCAGCTATTATCTGCTTGTTAAAGAAAAAGAAGGATGGAACCATATATTTTGAGTTATGTTTCAGAAACTTATTTAAATACATTTTGCAGTACGCAGTTCAGGTTGGCGACGTAAAAATTTCAGAACTCATAGATACTGAAAAAAAAGACAAATTTAATGAAATGGCAAAGTATGTTTAAAAATTAATTTAGCTACAAGACTTAATGAACTATATACCTAGCACAGTGCTAAAAGCACTTGTGAATTGTAAGCTTTTTCAAGCTACTAACTAGGGAAAAATTTAGCTCCCAAGTACTAAGGCTGTGGTATAATTAGTGATGAGCGATACTGTGAATTTTCAGTCACAGCGACAACTGTGACTGTGACAAAAAAATATCAGTGACAAAACGTCGTGACAGTGACACCGAGTACATAATAAAATTTTTACGAAAGAATATCGCGGATTTTTATTATGCTTTTTTTTTTATTTTATATTAAAAATGAATATCTTACAGCTTTGGGTAATTCACACGTTGGATGCTTCCTCTGAATATACTTTGATAAATTGATTGTTGAAGATCCTATTAACTGTTACAAAATAGGCGCCAAGTATTTCCGTACCAATTGCATCTTGCAATATTTGCAAGGCAAAATTATCATCTAAAACACTCAATAATTTCCAAATTTCACATTTCTTTGTATCCATGTTATTATTCACTATTATTTACTCACAAAAGTTTTAAAGGCACTTGTTTCTTCAACTACTAGACACTTACTTTGCATGTGACCATTCTTCATATTGCAACAAATACTTTAAAACTATTGTATTCATTAATACTAGCCACCTATTTTGTAACCGTTCATAAAATAATATACAAAATGCAAAATACGCGCTAAGTATTTACCTGCAGTATTTACTATTATATTATTATTATAGTATATAATATTAGTATTATACTTGGCGCGTATTTTGTAACAGTTCATAGGATCTTGTACTTACGAATATTTTGTCGCGGTTCATACGAACTTATATATCCACGAGTATTTTGTCAACTTGGTATGAAAATACTTGGCGCGTATTTTGTATCAGTTCATATACCCACGAGTATTTTGTCACCGTGGGTTGTGACTGTGACAAAATACTCTTACTCTCATACCAATAGCGACAAAATACTTGCAGCGTATTTTGTAACAGCTCATGTTACGGTGACAAAATACTCGTCACTGATACGACTCGTTACATTTTGTCGCCGTGACAAAATACTTGTCACTGATACGGCTCGTTACATTTTGCCGCCGTGACAAAATACTTGTCACTGATACGACTCGTTACATTTTGCCGCCGTGACAAAATACATGTCACTGATACGACTCGTTACATTAAAATACTTGTGACAAATCACAGGTACGTAAATATTGCTCATCACTAGGTATAATACACCCCATTGCACAATTAGTAGCCAAATATGGCCTAAAATTAACCCAAAACGAACCATAAGGCTCTGTGAACTCAAACGGTCGCAGTGGTCGGCAGTTGTCAGAGCGATCACTGGTCACTGGCTTGTCGGGACACATGCGACCTGAATGAACGTTCCGTGCCATGACTTTTGCAGAAGCTGCAAAGACGAAAAAGAAGTTGAATCACTAGAGCACTTCTTCTGTTCCTGTGAGGCTCTTAGTAGACGTAGGAATAAGCACCTGGGAAACTACTTCCTTCATAAACTAGCGGAGCTAGCATCCATAAGTCCGAGGAGGATCGCAAGTTACATTGCAGCAACGGGATGGGAATCCTTTTAGCGTGGTCATCTCAGGAGAAGGGTTAAAGAGAGATTCGCGGTTTCACAACGGGCCAGTCTAGGCCTAAGTGTGCTGGCTTTTCAAGCCAGCAGCCGCGCTTGCCTAACCTCAAGTGTATCGTTCAGATAAAAATCGTTATGAAAAATGTATGTAGCTCGTTTTAAGTAATCGACGAGATAGTTGGCATTTGACATAGTTGTCAGTTGAAATTTTGTCTTGCAAGATAAAGAAAAACTATTATGAGTTCTGAACTAAAATTTTTCAAAGTTGAGGCCGACAAGGAGTTGAGCCGCGGCACTACATCTGATGGCTTACAGTCATCTATCGAGCCCAAGAAAAACCAACTGAAGCTGCAGGTAAGTGTCTCGGTAAATGCTAGTCAAACATTGGTTATCATTCGCAATGCTTTTGCAGCCGCACCATCGCGAGCTGGACAAAGATGAGCAGCATGTAGCCAAAGTGTTGCCGGCACATGCCTGCAAGTATTGCGGCATCCACGAACCAGCCACGCTCGCGATGTGCAACATCTGCAAGAAATGGTTTTGCAACGGACGTGGCATCACCTCGGCATCCCATATTCTAGATCATTTGTTGGGTGCCAAGCATCGTGGGATCACGCTACATGCCGATGGTCCCTTGGGCGAGAAAATAATAAAATGTTTTGTCTGCGGTAAATGCAATATCTTCAATATGGGCTATATCGTAGCCAGGGCTGATGGTGGGATGAAGCTGCTTTGCCGTCATCCTTGCGCTGCTCGGAGCTTAGAATGGAGGCCCGTTGTAGCAGAACGTAGCATATCGCCCTGCCTAGTCAAGCAGCCTAGCGAGCAAGATCAGCTGCGTGTACGTCAACCCTCGGCTGCACAAGTAAAAAAACTGGAGGAGCTTTGGCTTAAGAATGATGAGGCCACCATTGAAGATGTGCAAGAGATGCGTATTGACAGCAAACCGTCACCAGTGCTGCTGCAGTATGAAAATGCTGCTCAATATGAGAGAATCTTTTGCACGCTAATGCAACTGCAGGCGGAATATGATAAAAAGCTCACGGAACAAGCCACACAGCATAATATACAAGTACGCTGGCATGTAGGCCTGGATACGCGAATTGTAGCCTACTTTAACCTAACCCAGACTGATGCCAAGCTGAAGATTATGCATGGCGATGCGTTGCGCTTGCGATACTTAGACGCGAACTCCAAGCCTTGCGGTGCAATTGGACTTGTAATTAAATTGCCCGACATTCATGGAGATGGTGTCGGGCTTAAGATGAAAATCTCAACAAATGCGTGCATTACCTCGATTAAGGAAGTATCTGTGGACTTTATTTGGAAATGCGCTGCATTGAAGCGTATGCAATACGCTCTCTCCAAATTTAAGAAGCAGTCCGCCACTGTTTCATCCCATTTACAAAGAAAGTTGTTGGGTAAAACAGCTGATGAGAAGGAAGCCACTTCATTTCCGGGACCCTGGCCAAACCAATGGCATGCGCCTGACTTACCCTCACTCAATGCGTTTCAAATACACGCAGTTGAAGAGGCTTTAAAAAATGAACTTACCTTGATACAAGGACCTCCGGGCACAGGTAAGACCGTCACTGCGGCTTCCATCGTCTACCATCTGGTGAAGAAGCATGGCGGTCGTGTTTTGGTCTGTGCGCCCAGCAATACAGCCGTAGATGTGCTGGCAGAGAAAATCCATCTCGCGAACATAAAGATTGTACGAGTTTATGCCAAAGGCCGTGAAAACACTGAGAGTCCCGTGAGTTTACTGGCCTTGCATAACCAAGTTAGCCAAATGGATTGGAATCCAGAGCTCACGAAGTTACAACAGTTGAAAGCTAAAATCGGAGAGCTAAGCTCGGACGATGAGTCACGCTACCTGTCCCTACAGCGGGATTGTGAGAATGAGATCCTGCTAGCCGCTGACGTCATATGCTGTACCTGTATAGGTGCTGGAGACATGCGCTTGTCGCGTATCCAATGTCGTTCTGTGCTAATCGATGAAGCTGGACAGGCCACAGAACCGGAGTGCTTGGTGCCAGTGATGTTAGGTGCCAAGCAGCTTATTTTGGTCGGTGATCAGTGCCAGCTGGGCCCAGTGGTTATGTGCAAGGAGGCCGCAGATGCTGGACTCACACAGAGTCTCTTCGAGCGTCTGATATTGCTGGGCATGCGTCCAATTCGTTTAGCTCTGCAGTATAGGATGCACCCCGAGTTGGCTTTATTTCCATCCAACCACTTCTACGAGGGCTCGCTGCAAAATGCTGTCACTGCTGAAGATCGCCTCCTGAAGGTGGACTTTCCTTGGCCGCAAGCAGATCGTCCCATGTTCTTTTTGGCATCGCTGGGACAGGAAGAAATAGCCGGCTCGGGTACATCATATCTAAATGCCATGGAGGCAATTAATGTTGAAAAAGTGGCAACATATTTTTTAAAGTCTTTCGTCAAGCCGCAACAAATCGGAATTATAACGCCATATGAAGGACAGCGCGCCTATTTGGTCCAACATATGGTGCATAAGGGGCGTTTATATGAGGAAATTGAGGTAGCCAATGTGGACGCATTTCAGGGTCGTGAAAAGGACCTTATAATCGTGTCATGCGTACGCTCTAACGAACAAGAACAGATTGGCTTTCTCAAAGATCCGCGGCGTCTTAATGTAGCCATTACTCGTGCCAAATACGGGCTTATCATTGTGGGCAATCCACAAGTTCTGGCGAAGCAGCCGTTGTGGGCTGATTTGCTCAGCTTTTTTAAGCAACGTAAAGTTTTGGTTGAGGGATCTCTGAACAATCTGAAGGAATCGCTCGTACATATTCAGAAGCACAAGAAGTCTCCCAACGCTGAGAATATAGATACTTCCTTTAATTCGAGCTTGGTAGACCACACCAAGAAGCAGCAGGTGCCAGCCGTTTGTGGTGGCTCAGCGACCCAGTTGCCTCACGATCCCATTGGCTATAAGTCCAATGTGCATACTGCAGCCTCTCTTCGCAATATGCCCGTTCCCAGAGGCGTATTGAAGAGCGTGACCAACATGGCACCACAGTGCTACAACCAGAATCAGATGGCCATAGAGCCAGCCAAGCAGAGTCGTCCAGCTTCACGGGCTACCGCTTCTTGGACTACCAATAATGGCAAGAAGAAATAGGTTTTAAATCAGTTAAAAAAAGATGACACATATGGAGTAGAGATACAATATTTATTAGCAACTATTGGACTCCCCAGTATTCTTGTCATAAGACTACTTTAAAAATATAAGCAAATGAATGTATTAATAACCCATTCCTAATCCTTTTATTATTTTCATTTTAATTTCTTTTCGATTACTTTATAGAAACGGAATTTTGCAAAAACAATTTTGAAGGTAGCATGTATCTATCGAAAAAGAAATTTAATTGCAGCAAAGCTATAAGTAGAGCAGAAGATGCCATCGGATATGACTGAATCTATATCTCTTCTGATCTTCTATTCTTCACTTTTGCGGTCTATGACACAATTTTTTTGCACCTAATGTACCCCTTACGCTTTGGCGATAGGGTACAAAAATTATTGTTTAAGCGCTTAAATAAGCTAGGCAATAAAATAATTCTCAAGTTAAGAAGCATATGGAATAAAAATATGCTTGCCATATCTATCATTTGTGTGTAATTTATGCAATATAAACACAACCAAAACACTAGCATAAATTTATATACCAGCATATATACAAGTATACGTATATATGTATGTCAGCAATTGTTTGCCAAAAAAAAAAATTTCGATGGATCCTTTGGAGCTCGTTGGTGCTTGTGGCTCTTACTACTTACTTGCTAGTTACAAATATATATATCCGCCGTCGTCCATTCGTATTAAATTTGAAACGGATTTGCCAACTTATCGTGGTTTATGCGCCAGTGCATGCCAGAACAGGCTTTAATAAATCAGTGAAATGTACATTATACATAGCACTTGAATAACGTATATATATTTACATTTATACATAGTCTGTATGTACATTAACTATATGACCATATGTTTGAGTACGATGTGCTTGTCCATTGGTTCCCTAGATACAAGAACTAGTTCTAATTATATATACACCTTTGCACTTCAGCTGTCAGACTCTTGTAAATTGTGCATACCAGTTACTGGTAATTTACTGATTAATTTTTGATGCTTTCTTTTTAAATTATATAACAGTCTTTTTCTAGGTGTCTTAATTTTATCTAGTAGTTTGATTACAATGTAATTTGAACCAGTGAGCGGCATCGGGCATGCTCGAGTATGCTCGATCAATCTTTCTCAAAATTCAATCCAACCAATGTGGCGTTTATCTGCAACGTGTTTGATCGAACTGAGCATTTGCAGCATTCATTAAGTCATGTTCGAACAGCATGTAAGAGCCAGCTAGCGATCGAGCAGCTGGCATGATTGCTTTGTTAACGAATGAACCAGATTGCTCGGCTCGGAATCAACTCGAGTCAGATCGTATGTTCATAATTCAAATTAAAGTCGAAAATTTAAAAAAAAATAAATAAAAAATTAAATTTGTTTGGAAAAAATATATAACTTAAGGGTTTATTTCAGAAAATATGAAAAGGAACTAAAGTTTCGAAATTTCGTACACTTAAGAAATGGTAAATTAAAGGAAGATAATTTTTTACTTATTTATTTAAGGGGCCTACGCAGAATGCAAAAAAATTTCGCACGGAATGACAAAACCATATAAAAAAAATCACTATAGGTCTTTAAATATCAATTATAATACAATACTATAACTAATGAAACAGTAGGGCAACGAGTAACTAGAACTTAGACCCTATGGTACGTTGCTGTTAGATTTCCTTGACTATTTTACAGATGTTAAGAAAGTTAAATATAGACTCTATATTGGTTTTGTTTACTATTGCAAGTAGTGAATATGGTATTTTATTTGGAAAAAGTGATTGCCTTATATTGTCAAATCCTGGGCAGATGTCAAGCAGGTGGACTGTAGTCAAGACCTGCCCGCTAGAAAGTACGTGAGCATGGTTTAGTTGGCAGTGTCCGATACGTAGAAACGAAAATGCGCTAATCTTTGTACGGGAGGAAGATAATTCATTTTCTCATATTTTGATATTCAAATTTTTTCTCTATAAACGGAATTTAGTTATTTATACTGCTTCTAGTCCGTGTCAATTCCATTTTTTGATAATAATATTAACAGCCAATGAAAATGATGATCTTCTACGCATGCTTAAACATGCTCAGAAAAATTTCCCTTGTAATAAGACTTGCATAGTCGTGGATAATTTCACTCGAATGGTGTTTAGTTGTGCTAACAAGGAGTAAGGGAAATATGAGTAGATGGCGGCAGCAAAAAATGTGCAATTGGGAGCACGCAAAAACGAATCCGAATAAAATTGTTCGTTTTTCGATTATGAGCATATGCACGAGTCGCTCTAGTGCATCATGGGCAATTCAAACTCCAGCAAACATTTCGATCATGCAAGTATGTGTATGAATACCAATATCGAACATTAATTGAGCGTAGGCAAAAATGCACGAAGTTGTGGTTCGAACGTTTATTTTTTTATGGCATCATCATAACGAACACGTAATACCCTTTGTAGCTCTCTGGATTTTGTGCCGCTGAATACGAATCTGGGGTCCAATAAAACCCAGCACTCAAGGTTTCTGACAAAAGCCCATATATCTATACAGTGGTGGCAATTTACACCCTTTTGTTAAACACCAAAGGACAATACACACAGTGCGTACTGTAAGTATACAAAAAAAGTGCAAAACTGTATTTATGTGCAGAGTTTTGATGTTTTGCGGCAATTTTGTCAAAGCCAAAAAGATTTGGCCAGCCTACACATACATCATGTCTAAGAAGCGTTAAATGCGCGACAACAGCAACAAAAGTGATAACAACAACAAGGACAATCACGTTAAGCAATGTTGGCCATTACAATTACAACATAAAGTTGGCTTTAACGCAAACAGCTGACTCATTGAAAATTCGATGACAATTAATTACAGTTACCCGCGCAGCGTGAAAATGCCCAAAAACAACAACAACAACAACATAAATGGCTACCCAAAATGGCTGCATAAATAAGCAACAACAAATTATAAATTAATTCAGGCAACGAATTTAATGAAGAAAAACGCTAAAGCAAACCAAAGCAAAACAGCAGAAGAGAGTCAACCAGCCGCACCAAGCGTCCAAAATACCCAAAAGCAACCAAAAACCTCGCTGCCTCTCTCTCTCTCTAGCTCTCAATTTTCAGTACTCGCGTCCAATCGAAATGCAAATGTGTGCCATCTAAGCGCGCACACATACACACACACACACAGAAACATCCGTACTCACACACACACACACACATACAGTACAGACGTATAAATTAAATAAATGAAATACATAAATAAAAAGAGATGAGCCGCATGCACAGTGGTACCTGCCAGATGATTATCATTATGGATATTATTGCCAGGCTTTTATTTTTGATAAGTTTTGAAGTGGCTGCCAAAGCTTTGGTTGCTCCAAATCATGACTGATTGCAATAGTGTGCAGCAAATTGTATCCATGAAAATTTTCATTTCAGCTTACACCGAAATGTTGTTGAAAAAATTTGCTATAAATTTTGCAGAAATATTTTTGGGTTAAAAAAAAAGCATGCCAATAATGAGCCGCTAGAGTGCAGAGATTAGCTCAGGTATATATTATATAGCTAACAGCAGCAATGAGAACTAACACTGGCCTACCTAGTTATTAGGCTCCAAATACGAGCAACACTGAGTAGAATGTCAAAGGACACATAATAAGTGCTAGAGCTCATTTCTACTACCCAGCGATGAGATGACCACAGAGTACAACTTCAAAAGAGACTTAATTGGACCAACTCGTAGTGAGATGCAGCCAATGATTAGATACACTATTGTGGGGTATGCAGGTGAGACTTGGAGCAAAAATGCAACTATATGCTATAGACCGATGTGCACTGTCAGTCACGCCACGATAAGCACGGTTGCTGAATTAAAAATAAACTCAAAATTAATTCACGTTCAGAATCGGCCAAGTAGACAAGAATACCTTAGGATGGATTATTTACGGGAGACTGGAGGCTGAGGAAGGCACTGTAAGACTCTGTAAGACTTAGAAGAAAACTTTCTAACACATAGTTACTAAAGCAGTTGTTTAAGTAGATTCCACCTCTCCACTCTGAATTAAGTCAAAATAGTGTCATCAAAGAGTTTATGCTTTTGAGTTAATTATTGGAGTTCGATATTGGCCGAATTTTTTCAAGTAACTGCCAAGGAACCTATGGAATGTTTCTACTGTTGACAAGTTGGTGCAGATTGTACCACTGTTGGGCTTTGCCACGATTAGAACATTTTTTATGCAATTCCCGACCACTGTACTTGCTTGACTACAGAATATGGGCCATATTTGAAGAATGGTTGAACCAGTTTCATCTCACACAGTGCATTTAATAGATAAAAATCACTTAAATATGATATATAAAGATCAGCTTATGTTTTATATCTTGCTAATTTTAAGAAGTTTAATTTAGAAACCAGATTTGGAAATTCTTAGTCGGCTGTGTTTCGGAAAATTAATCCGTAGATTTTATTCGAAACCGAATGTTTCGTGCTCCCAATTTCACCAAACCCCATTTTTCATGTGGTTTGAAGCCGGTTTACAAAAGTAAGCAATTTATTCTGAAATAATTTTTTTAATATTCTTGGATATTCTTAGATTATATTTATGCCAACTTCAAGCTAGATATTTACTGACAATTATTTTTTTTCTGACTCAACCAAAAAACTAATATGCACAGAAAAAACGAACAAAAATAATTTTGCGTCAACACAACATAAGAATTTATCGGAAAAATAAGGGAAATATACGAATTTATCGAAAAGATAATAATCGGCCAACAAACTCGATTGCATTTTCCGTCGCACGGCTGAATAAATTAAAGGTAATTTAATAATTTTCTCAAACTTATATTGACCTTAAAATGGAATATCCTGGATAATCATTATGTTACACAACTCAAGCAAATCTTCATCATTCGACGAAAACGAATTCTGTTTGTCATATATGTAGGTTGAGTTGAGGAAAAATAATTAAAAATAATTTTCTTTAAGAACATTAAGAACATTAAGACATACCTAGGTAAAAAAAAAAAAATTTCCTCTGAAAATTATTTCTAATAAATATAAATATAATAAATTTTTGCCACTGGCTTTATAGCATCGTTACCACTGTGCGCTGCCGCTGCACAAACCGCAAGGCAACGGACAGCACCCAAAATGGAATAAAGCAAAACAATACGGAGAAAGTATAAAAAAGAAATAACAAAACCGTTCAAAAAACAGCAGCAACAACAACAACAACAACAAGGCCTACCCCAGCAATTAATCAGTGAAATTGCAAAAGAGCTGTGGAAATGACGCGGCAGAGCGATATGGACGACGTCGAGACAGCGCCAGCTCCAGCACCATTGACAACAACAACAACAACAACAACAACAATTGCTCTCAGTTTGTAATTGAGGCAGAACTTAAAGCATTTAAAGCTGCCAGCGCCCAAATAAGTAGGCAATAATATTTTTTTCCCCCATTTTTTTTAGTGCTGCTAACAAAATGGAAATTCAATTACATATATACTCTATTAGAGGAAAATTTATGAGTCTAGAATATTAAATTTATATCTATTGATCATTACATTTATCTTTCAGATTGTCTGATTAGAATTAATAACACGACGGATTGAGTTGCTTCTGGCTTAAAACTTTGTAGCGTGAAACTTTTATATGTAAACTTATGTTTTAAGAAGCGAGAAAATAAATAGCAAACAGCTGTGTAATAAATATCTATATGTATAAGTATAAAATATATGTTTTGCCAATGAACGCCTTCTAAACAGCTTAAATGACTTTGTTGCATTTTTTGCTAAAAAGAAATAGAACAAAAAATGAGAAAAATTAATTTTCTTCATTCATTTTATTTTTGCAGTTTTTTGGCATGTTTTTGAAATCGGTCCAACCGAAATTGCGTGTAACTTACATGACGTTGCGCTTAATATATGTATATATTGAAATATTTTCGTATAAAACTTAAATTAAAAATTATGCACTTTATAAAAAACTCTCTTTTGGTTTACTTCAAGACGAAATTGAGTGCGCCATCTTATACTTATTACTACAGACTTAACTCTTTGAGTATAAGCTCGGTCTAGCCTTCGTTGTCTGTCAATTGTCAGATACTACTAGCATTATGTGGAGCATGTAATTCCAGTTGATTTTTGCTAAGGATTTGGGATGGCAGTTGCCAAAAATTCCACATCGATCATTCGTTGAAATCTTAATGACGACAAAGCTGTTTGGTATTACGTTTGGTCAAGACTCAGTCAGCATATCTTTGACTACGTCACAATGTTTATGATTGTATGTGTGTGTGTGTGTGTGTGTACGCCTAATGGTATGCAATTGATTTTGACTTATTACGGAATTGTGCTGCGTGCTATACGGCCGTATGCCGTACTTTTCTACCGCCAAATATGTCAATATTTGATGAAGATACATGCGGCAATATGTACTACATGTACCTACATATGTATTTGTGTTTGAATGTATTATGAATGCTTTTTGAAAGCCAGTCGGATACAAAAATTATGTGCGCCTTATGATTGCTTTAACCGCAGTATGTTTGTTTGTTGGTTTGCGACTGTGTTACGGTGCGTATGAGCATTTAATGCACTATTAAGTGAGCGAATCCAAACAATTTCATGTTTGATTGAAGCCAAAAATGATTTTTGGTTATTGCTTTGGTTATAAATCATATAAATCACATGCCAGCAACCATGTATAGCACTGTATTACATGCAAACACATATAGATACACTTGTGTACATACATATATAATATTTGGCATGCGCCCCAAAAAGCATGCAACAATTTATTTCAATAGTCATTGTGATTTGAATTTACCGCTGGCATTATTTTTCTCTGCTCAAATTCATCCAACAAAATGAGCGTGAAAAAGCACCAAATGCAAAAGTGATGACAACAGATACAACAACAACCAAAAAGAGAGAATTGGAATGAAAAAAAATTGATAACCGACAATGGGACACACTGCAATTAGTTGGGTATATTTTCAAATATTTTCTATAATATTTTTCAAGATTTTGGACAATTTTTTTTAAAGAAAGCTAAATAAAAAAAAAAATAGAGAAATATATCAAAGTATCTTACCGTATAAGGTATCCCAAATTACCTCAACAGTTTTTAAAAGCTAATGACGTAGATTAGTTCATACGCTTTAAAATAATGTCGATTCGCATTACAGCTTAAATAAATTTTTTTTAAATTTTTATTTTTTAATTTTTTATGTTATTTTTGTATTTTTTTTTACTAAAAACATGCTTCATATGCTTAAAAATAATGTCGGTTCGCATTACAGCTTAAATACATTTTTAAAAATTTTTTCTTTTTTTAATTTTTACGTTATTTTTTATTTTTTTTCTTAATTTACAAAAAATATGCTTCATATGCTCAAAAATAATGTCGGTTCGTATTACGACGTGAATCATTTTTTTTTTAAATTTTATTTTTTTTTTATTTTACTAATGACGTAGATTAGTTCATACGCATAAAAATAATGTCGGTTCGCATTACGGCTTAAATAAATTTTTTAAATTTTGTGTTTTTTTATTCTTCTATGTTGTTTTTTATTATTTTTTTTTATTTTACTAATAACGTAGATTAGTTCATACGCTTAAAAATAATGTCGGTTCGTAATACGACTTGAATAAATTTTTTTTTTAAATTTAATTTTTTTTTTAAATTTTATTATGTTGTTTTTTATTTATTTTACTAATGACGTAGATTAGTTCATACGCTTAAAAATAATGTCGGTTCGTATTACGACTTGAATAAATTTTTTTTTTGTAATTTAATTTTTTAGAATTTTTTTATGTTGCTTTTTATTTTTTTTTATTTTAATGGGGTTTAATAAATATTAAGTTTTTTATAACTCGGCAAAAATAGAATCTCAATTGAATTGTTTGATTAGTAAATACAATTTTCTTAAAAAAATTACACAAAAATCTTAAAAAGTTTTTGAATATCTTATGCAAACTTAAAAAAATCGATCTTCATTTAAGGCCTGTATGCAGTTCCAATATTCACAAACGTACAAGAACGGCAAATTAATTAAAAAATTATGAAAATTTTCATATGACGTCGAAAATTAATTTATTTAATACTTTGTTTGGATTGTTAGTGCATCACTTGGTTTCTAAACAGACCACAACAAATAATTAATAGTAAACGGCTTGTAAAAAATGATGGCGGTAAGATAGCAAAGCTGTTGTTACTGCTGGCGCCATCTAGTGAACTTGGTGGCGCCATAGGACGATTTTCGGTGCTGCATTCAGAACTTTAAGAAAAAATTTGCCCAAAACAAGGTTGTTTTATTCTAAAATGTATAAAAATTTGTTCGTTTTCAAATTAAGAATTTTCTTAAAAAAAATCATTCCAAAAATTTTGACATTAAAAATTTCTTCAAAACAACGATCTTGAAATAATAATGTAACTTTCTATATCAAGTTCTAAGACTGGGTATCATTGATCTATACATTTACAGGCATACCAAATAGTCGCTGCAATGAAAGTCATCTACGTCATCACAAGGATTGGCAAAGTATCTCATTAACGCCAATCCTATTAGCAGGTGACAAAAAAAGCTACTTCGATAATCTTTTCTTTCCCTCAAGCAGTTAAAGTACCCGAATTAGAGGTCCTTGAAGTCCTGTCATCTGTTTTGGGCGGACTCTACACTGCTTACTATCTATTCTCTTCTGAGCAATGCAGAAAAAAGCTACCAGTCCGGATTTGGAGCTTATTTTAACAGATGAAGATCAACAGGAGCATATTTTTTTTTTTATGGAATTATTACTAATTCTAAAAAGGTTTATCCAATTTTTTGGAAAAAAAGTTATTTTATGTAAATTTAGTTAGCTTAGTCTCAATTCACTGCAGCTAAATCTGTTTTCAGGCGATATTATTGAATCCAAATATCGTAGAACTTAATCTGAGTTGGAGGAGTTTGAAACTTTTATGTCATCTCAATTTTTGGTGAGAATCGGCTTCAAAACGCCATTATGAAATTTTCCAAGGTGCCGCTGGTTCAATTTTTGTATGGCAGCTATATGAAATAGTGGATCAATTTGGATCAAACTTCGAACAGACGAAGAGAACGATATCTTTTTCAGTCGCTTGCTGGCGAAAAGTTTCCATGAATCTCAGTTCAGAAGTGTCTTCGCAATCCAAGATGGAGAAAAATAGCGAGCAGCGCTATGCTAACAAACTCAGCATCAAGCTCGGAAAAACCGCGACGAAGGCCCTCCAAATGATTCAGGACGGCTTCAACGATGCTGCCATGAACCGCGCAAGAATGTTTGGAAGGGGTGAGAACTTGATACAGCTTCGTTGAAGATGTTCGAATAGCCGTGACGGCATACCTGAAGAGTATACTGGAAAGTGAGTTCCAACTAGCAATGGGATATACCTCGTTTGGATGTATAGCTTGGTTCAATTTTATTTGGACAAAATCGACACATTCAGAATAATTCACAAGTTTTACAACTTATTGGTACTAAAGGAAATTCTTTACAGCGTTACAAACTTTTGCACAAAACTAGAGGACTTTTACAACACTACGTGAGGGGTAAAACTAGAATTTGCCTAGCTTACTTAATGGCTGACGCGCTGACTGATTGTCGAACTGAGTGACTGACTAAATGAATGGCTGACTGAGTGAAGGACTAAATGAATGGCAGCGAAAGCAGAACGCAGCAGGTGGCTGACACTTTCACCAAAAGACAAATAGTGAATGTTTTTGTAGATACTCGTTACTCTTTGTTCTTGTTGTTGTTGTAGTTGTTGTTGCTGTCGTCTGTCAGAACATTTTGTAACTTTTGCGGCTTATTCAAATTGCTGGGATAGGCAATTTCAACTTGACTTTTCAACTACATTTTACACCCACTCACACACACACACATACACACCCGCACAACCATTGAGTCACACAGATACTAGCACAAAAGTGCTAGGACTTACACACATTTGGATTTATTTGTCGAAAATGAAAGGCAAAAATTGAAAGCAAGAAAAGGGTCAGGCTTAGGTTTTGTACTTCGAGGACGCGCTTCTTACTCTTGATAATGTCCTCGTAGTGGTTCAAGTGGGCGCACGTGTTAAGTGGCAATCAATCGGCGTTTTGTCGTAATTGCCACAATTGAGCGCCATGACAATTTGTGGCATCCTTTCGCAATGCTCTAGAAGTCAATCAAAAGTGCAAGTAAACTGAGCGTAGTGCCCTTGAGGGGTTAAGCGAGACAAAAAAAAAAAAGGGTAGATCCTTAAAGCCCTTTGATTTACGGCAGCAAATCATAGGGAAGAGGAAGGATTAGAATGGCAACAACATGACACTGCAAAATGCAACAAATCCGATGCAATAAAGCACACTTCATGTACTTAAAGTACAAATAGAGGTCAAAGCCAAGGCAACAGACGTCTGTTCTCAAAAATGCTTTTAATGCGAATTTTTGCATTATTTTGGGTAAATTAAAATTTGTCAAGATAAATGAATGGGGAAGGGTGCCAGCTGCCTTCAGAAACTACTTTCTTATTATTTCTAACAAAATTACGCAGCCACATAAAAAAAATCGACTTTCGGGTTCGTAGGGTTCCCAGCGTGAAAAGATGCAAAATCTCTTTAGAAGAAAATATAATTTTAGTTCTTTACTAGCCAACTAGTTTTCTGACCGATGCAGAGAGATTTGTAGCACAGCCCGAAGAAAGATGTCCAGCGATTGATAAACAGAGTTTGAGCAGAAAAGAGAGTGAGAGAGTAGCATGCACTCTGTCAAATGCATATCAAGTTGGCCAAGAGCTTAGCCTGCTGCTGCCACTTACTTATATTGAGCATGTGGATAGTTCTGCTGCAGTTCCTACGCATGATGATTGCCATGAATGCTGTTCATACTAAAATACATAGATACACTCACATGCAGACACATTCAGATACACTCAGATAAACGCATACATATATGCGCCTGTGGCTATACAGTAGCAAAGCAAAGCAAAGAAAGAGCAAAAGAAAAACAAAACAAATACAGAACGCAGAGCAGCCAAATGCTCAGCAGAGCTTTGTTCTTAGAGATGCACGCATGTCGTGCTTTGAGCAACCACCCATCGTGTCACGATGCGGGCCAACAATTAATACGAATTAAATTGCAAAAAAATGTTTTAAATCTATAACTTAAAAACTGTAGTTGTAGAAGAGGTTTTGAAAGTTGTGCCTAGCAGCTTACTTAAAGCCATCCTAAAGTTGCACCCATGGAAAAGCTTCATAGTTAGATATATGACAATTAGACAATGTTTTAGCATTCTTACTTAATTTAGGTAAAAATTTATTTTCAAAAACAAAAGGTACGGTTAGGCTTGGCTCATCTCGACTACTACTTTCCTACTTTTCTTAGCTTTCACAGTGTTCTTCTGATATTGACGCTTTTTAAGGCATATGGGCATGATCTTACATTTTTCTGACAAAATATGATAAAAAGTTATCCAAAGCTTAGCAGAATATTAAGAACAAATTATGACAACAATCGGCCTTGCCCAATCTTCACCAACAAAGTTGAAACTTAATGCGATAAAAAAATATTCGATTTTGAACATATGGACATTTCCATTTTGGCGTGACGTTACATTGGTATGACAATTGTTTTTATTTATGCTAAAATCCATGCCAGTTTTAAAAAACTTGTTTAAAACGTGTGTTGCACAAATGTAACGTCACGCCAAAATGGAAATGACACCATTTGACAAAAGTTGGCCCCGCTTGAATCTTATTAAGAACTAATCAGACCTGGTAACAACCTAACCATAAAGTTTTATTAATTTGCTTTCAGCATTACATAATTGTTTTTGTGTGTTAAATTTCAAGATTTGTGGAAACTTCTTTAATTTGAAGAAATCGGTAGTTGAGGTACATCGAATGAGAGAACTAGTCGTGAGTGTTTTTAAAAACGATGAGTTTCTCCAAGCCAAGAAAGACAAAGTATACGGTGGAGGACCAAGAGTCTACGGAATTGGACAATTCGTTCTAAACATAAAAAGATCTCGGACTTATATTGGAAAGAACTTAACAAGCAATTTAACATCATTTAAGACCGTTGGGTATGAATAAAAACAAAATAAAATTGGGTTTCATTTAAACTAAAGTTCAGCGTGTATGGAACCAATAGGTTAATCCAAATAAGCTAAAATTATAGGCACCTTTTGGCCATGCTTTAGCATCGAGAGCCAAACAGCATATTCATGGAATAATGGTCATGCAGTGTATTTGGTAGTATCGTGTATCGTGAGTAACCTTAACAAAGTGAACTCTCCACCAAATACAATTAATTAGATTGACACGAGTACTCTAGGAAAAAGTATATTATGATTATAATAATAATCCGAATGTAAGGCAAATTTCATTGAGCTACACTGCTTCACAAAAGTTTTCATTCTATAAGCTTGAAATTAAAAAGCAATTTTTAAATCCTAGCTATTACTGGCACTATGCATATCTAGTATATCCATGTACAGAGAGTTATTTATTTTTGACATTAAACTTTATTTTGCTGTGCCTCCAGAGGGCGCTTTCGCACATTCGATTTTATCTGCTTCTTTGGGAAAAATTTTCAAAAGAAATATTTTTTGAACATTTAAATCTTTCAAGCTAAATTTTACTTCATGTGGCTACCCTGGTTCATGGATGGAATATCAATCATATTAAAATTTTCTTTGCAGTTTTAAATTAAAAAAAAAATATATTGTGCTTGAAACAAAATCAAAAATTTTTTTTGTAAGATCAAAAATTCTTAAAATAAAATTAAAAGTGTTCGATTAAGATAGAATTAAGTTCAAGATTCTAAAACTTAAACTTGAAATGAGAATTTTAGCATCATGAAATTTAAAACTTTAAATAAATAGAAATATTTTTAAAATAAGGCCAAAAATTTTTTAAACATGACATGACAAAAAATTCTAAATTTAGTATTAAAATTATTTTTAAAATAATAATCTTAGATTCTAAATTTTAGCATTTTTATACCCTGTACCGTATGGTACAAAGGGTATATTGTGTTTGTGCAAGCCGAAAATGTATGTAACGTACAGAAGGAGAAGTCGGAGACCCCCCAAAGTTACCTAAAGTATGATCAGAGTGACTAGAGAAGTCGATATACCCATGTCCGTCTGTCCGTCTGTCCGTATGAACGCCTAGATCTCAGAGATGGTAAGAGCTAGAGCAACCAAACTTTCAGATAAGATCCCTTATTAATCCATAGGAGACAAGTTTATTTTATTTTTTTGATATCGGGACTACATTATATAGCTCCCATAGGGGTGTTTCAGAGGACCTCGAAAAAAAGCAAAAGTTTTAGATGGATAATTCGTTTGTTTATGAAGATATCATAACCAAATTTGGCAATCGGTAGTTTTTTAGAAACCCCCAGCACTGTACCAAATTTTATCAAAATCGGTTGACTATATCATATAGGTCCCATAGGATCGATCGGTCGAAAATTTGTTTTTTGTACAAAATTCGTTGTGTTTCGTTTGTTTGTGAAGATATTGTAACCAAATTTGGCATTAAGAAGTGTTTTAGAGTTCCCAAACACTATACCAAATTTGATCAAAATCGGTTGACTATATCATATAGCTCCCATAGGACCAATCTGTCAAAAAATCGTGTTTTGTACAAAATTCGTTGTGTTTCGTTTATTTGTAAATATATTGTAACCAAATTTGGCATTCAGAAGTTTTTTGGAGATGTTCAACACTGTACCAAATTTGATCAAAATCGGTTGACTATATTATATAGCTCCCATAGGGCCAATCGGTCAAAAAAACGATTTTTGTACAAAATTTGTTGTGTTTCGTTTGTTTGTGAAGATATTGTAACCAAATTTGGCATTCAGAAGTTTTTTAGAGATTTTCAACACTGTACCAAATTTTATCAAAATCGGTTGACTATATCATATAGCTCCCATTGGAACGATCGGTCAAAAAAACATTTTTGGTTAAAAATTCGTCTGTTTTTGGTTGTTTATGAAGGTATCGTAATCTAATTTGGCAATCGAATGTCTTTTGGTGTTCTTAAGCAATTTACTGGATTTTATTGCAAGCAGTGGTACAGGGTATCCCAAAGTCGTCCGCGCCCGACTTTAACGTACGCCATTTTTAGATTCCAGATTTTTAAAGCAAGACCAAGAATTTTTTAAATAGTATTCAAAGTTTGGAACTAACACATAAAAATTATGTATAAAAATATTAAGCATAATATATTTTTTTAAATTAAACTAAAAATTAAGATTTCATAATTCTTAAAAAATGATTTTAAGGCCCTGGCAGCAGTCCTTGTAAAAAGAGCTAAAAAATCTTGTTTTAAGAATGTTCAATATTAAATATAAACGAAAACTATAACTTCTAACAATAAATCTTACTCTAAAAATTAAAAATATATAATCATAATTATATATGTATAATAACTATTATTAGCTAATTTTAAATTTATAAAAGAACAAAAATTCTTAAAATAATGCTTAAAATAATTATTAAAAAAAATTAATTACTTAATAATAAAAAAATTTAAAATATTAAGATGTTTAGCATAGAAAAATTTCAATTTTAAGATTCTCCTTAAGCAACAAAAAACTCAAAAATGACTGTTGCAAAAAAAAAAAAATAAATTCATAAATGGCAAACATGCTTAAATTTTAAATTCTTAAATAAAAATATTTAGCTGACACTTTTCGTTGATGAGTTTATTTTATAAGGCGCTTAGTTTACTTAGAGAAACAATTTACTAAAGATTTTGTAATGTTAATTATTATGAAGGGCTTCATAGATCATAGAGGTGACGTTTAAAATTTCTCAGCAGCTAAGAAATTTGGGGACCCAGACAGCCAGGACTGCCAGCCTGGAACCGGCCAACAAATACTCAACTCATTGTAAAACATAAATGCCCCAATTCTTATTTTTGAATTCTTGGGCCCGGACAGCCAGGACTGCTATCCTGGATCCGGTCAACAAATACCCAACTAATTGTAAAACATGAATGCCTCAGTTCTTGAAGTAAAATCTTCTTTTTGAATTCTCCATAAATCGTTTGACGCTACAGCTCTTTGTGAGCTTTGTCCTGCTGCACAATACATATCGAAAGAAAATATCGAAAGAAAAGCAATGAAAGCCTTATATTAAAAATTCTTACAAGAAAATGAAAACCCCCCGCTGCACCCAACTTCACACAGTTCCATTGTGTTTCGTTTAATTATGCACTGGCATACCTCTCCAAAACCTGATCCCAAATTCAATGAGCAAAGGGCACGTCACGTTGTCATTGACAAATGTTTAGCTGTCACCAATGTCCGGCATTGCAACACCTCAACGCCCTGCACCACCTGAGTGGTATCCCTGCACTCGCTTCACTTACTGTACTCACTTCACTCACTGTACACTCACTTGAAGCAGTTTGCGCACGCTCAATGTCAAAGTGCAAAGCCATGTTGGAATGCCAGTTGGTTGCCAGCTGTGCATCCTATTGGGTTTTGTTGCTTTTGTTGTTCGGGTTCCACTTGCTGGATTTTCATTTTGTCCCAAAGTGTTGACAGCTGCATGTGATTTTACGAGTGGGTGGCAGGTTACCCATATTTTTTGTGGTATTTTTATGCACTGCCAACTTTGGGTCTAGGCTATTGTAGATTGCGATAGCTTAGTTCGTTGAAGGGAAGTTGGACTTTATTTGCAAGCAAACCTAAGCTCGTGTCCACTTCATACATCGTCTTATTACAAGCTCTATTATCAAAAAATTATTCAAAAATTGTACGATGTGTACAAACTTTTTAGGTAAAGCCAACAATATTTGTTATGCAGGCTCATGTGAGCCTAGTAAACAAAAAAAGTTTACTTTTCTCTTGAAAACAAGCCCATAAACAACAAACAAACTTCCTGGAATGGATTTAAATAATTTTTGTGTTTTTTTTCGGGAAAAAAAATATGTGCAGAGTATTTCGTGTATGGGAACCGCCTCGGCTGATTCAACATTTTTTTTTTGTTGTACCCCCATTTCTTTGGCGTTGGCCAGAGAGTTGATGTTTCCTGCCTGCCAGCCGGACTGCCTCTGCACATGTTCCAAAATCAACATTATTCTAGACGACGTCGACGTAGAACGAGGACGAGGACCAGGACGAGAAAGAGACGCACATGATGTGTCTGTGCTGCGGGCAATGGAAGTTCTATGCGTGCATGACAGGGTCGACAAGAGACAGAGAGAGAGTGAGAGAGAGAGCGTTTCAGGTTGCGTTGTTTCATGTGCACTTGTCATCTGAACTGGAAGGACATTTAAAAATGTAAATGGCATCTGAAGGCATCTGGACAAAGTGTGTGTATGAGCATGTGTGTATATATATGTATTATATGCATGTACATATGTGGGTGTGTGTGTGTGTGTGTGTATTAGTGTGTTTGCTTTCGATTGGTTAAAATGCACATTAGAAATTTCACTTGGAATATTTTATTGCAAATTAATGGAAACTACGTTGACAACAAAAGAAAGGACTGTAGCATAAAGAAAATATTGTTCAATTGTTCGCATACTCTGTTGTCAAAAATTGTAAATAACATGAAATTGTACTATCGTTGATGTCATGGGGGGTCTATAATTGTCGGTAAAATAAAATAAATAATCCTCAACAAATGAAATGCGAACAAAATTTTGAGAATAGCTCGTAAGTGCTTATAAAATCGTTTAATTCTGTTGCAAGAAAATTGGAGCAAAACATTAGACACAGGGCTTTAAGAAAAATGATTTCCAAAATTGGTCACTAATAAACACTTTTTTTTTTGATAGAAATTCGGTTTTCTTTAGCGTTTTGCGATTTTGTGAAGTCTGATTCGATTTCGTTGAAAATTTCTTTGAAAATCTTAAAAACAAAAAGAAAATTTCTGTACGAAAAATTTATTTTTGCTTATCGGAACTATGACATCTAATTTATAGAGTTGTCCGATTTCGGTCAAAATTGTGTGCTGGTAACAGGCGAGTTTGATAAAAAAAATGTGATTAATGTGAAAAATATATAACTATATTTTTAAAGGATAGATAGCATGATAAGGGTACAATGGGCTAAATAGGCTAATTTTAAAATTAAAAAATAAATTTTAACGCTTTTTGCCCAATTTGTGCTCACTCTTCGTACATTTATATTTGGGAAATTTTGAGCTCAATCAAGCTAAAGCTTTTTAGACTGGATTCTAAAGTTCTTAGAACTTCAAATAATAAGTCTTTTAATTAAAATTAAGTATACGCAACGTATAGCTCTGTTTCGCTTTTATTCCAAACGTTTGGCACTTTGGCCCAATGTGGCAATTAGCACTCCGAACAGGTGAAATATTTTCTTTTTAAGCTGTAAGAATAATCTGCTTTAAGTTTTAGTTACGAATTTCTGCAAAGAAATTTAGAATTTAGAGCTGCAAATAGTTTTAATAAAGCTCAAAGGATATTTATACCAAAAACTTTGGGTGGCTCTGGTTTTTTTCTGAACCTCAACAAATGAAAATATTACAAATAAAGACTAGATGTTAAATTATTAAAAAAAATTATAATTATACCTACATGGCGTAGTCCCGAACCTCTTGAGCACATACATAATATAATCGTCCTAAAAAAACAATAAAAATTATTTAGAAATATTTAAGTTGATTCTTTAAATTGAAAATATAAAATTTTTTAGTTAAAATTCATAATAATAAAAAAAAAGAAAATAAATTTTAACATTATTCATATAATTTTTTAATATAGAAAATCACAATTTGAAATCGAAATAGAAGATAAACTTGGTGCAGGAGCCATCCATAAACTAAGTCCCCAAAAAAGTGTATCTTTTAAAAAAATACGCATTTTTGCATTATTTTTAAATTTTAGACAATTACTTAGTCTAAATAGGAGGACTTCCAAATTTTTTTGATTTTACCAATTTCAAATATTTTTATGTTTTTTTTGTTTTAATATTAAAAATTAAGAAATAAACAACTAATAGTTGCTTTTTTTAACACGCGTGAAATTGTTTTGAAAAATTTATAGATTCCTGAGTTTTAGAATGAATTTTTCTTGACTTTCATTCGAAATGCACTTACAATATGGTATAGATCTGATTATGAAATAGTTTGAAGAGTTTTTTTTTTAGTTTTTCCGATAGAGCACTAGAGGTCTACGAAAACCTATTGATATGAATATCAATTTCGATAGATAATACTACATAATTTCGATTATGGGTGATGTTGCTAAGTAAGTATTCTGAGGTCAAACTTTTTATATATTGTAGCCATTAGGTCCAGGGTAACAGGAGGTATGGAATGGATGCAACGCCTAAAAGGAGTTGAGGCAGACCACAAGTTCTTTATATCAAAATGCTTCTCATAAACTCGGATAGCGATTGAGCCATGTCTGTCTGTCCATATGAGCTAAAGAAAATGTTTACGAATAGAAAGTGTAAAGAAAAAAAAATTTGGTAAGATAGAAGCATGTAAGCCTAATAAACAAGAAAACCTTGACATTTTCACAAAATATCACCCTATGTCGCTCAATAAGCTTTAACTTATCAACATAAAATTTCTCGTCAATAAAATGTATTTTGTTTTAATGTATGTTGAGAACGGTATACCTTCAGGTAACGCACCCACTTTTTTTAAAGAGTATTCAGCCTTCGTCAGACAGTTGTTTGACTTTGTTACATTGCAAGTCAAAGCCAAAAACAAAGAGCATAACAACCTATTAAAGCCATTGATGGCATACTATAAACGAAGCCATGCCAAATAATACTTTCCTAATTTGGTCATGGATGTCATGACTGTCAACTGCAACTCCATAAAATTTGATGACCTCTGACCTACACATTCCATACCCAATGACCGAGCAGAGACCGAGCAATGCAATAAAGATAAAGAGCAATCATGTGTGCAGCCTTTTGGAACATTCAGCATACAAACTGCTTCTAGATGTTCATCCTTAAAATGTCAAGGCCTCAATTGTTGTTTGTTAAGCTCTTCAAAGTGTCATTCAATTGACACACATACAATGTTTGTACATTTAACTATTGCTTTTAGTCAAATATATGCAAACAATATCATCTTAAATGTATATTGTATTATATGTATCAACTCACTCTCTCTCTTTCTCTCTCTCTGGTAATAACAATTGAAACTTACTCTTTATAATAAATTTAATCCCGAGAATTGACTTCTGGTAAAATGTAGTAAAGTTATCGATTAGTGCAATCTTTTGCATAATACGATCTATATATATATCATACCGAAATGCTAAGTTCAAAGACAATTATGTTTTGTAAAACACACAAATAATAAAATAAAAATATTTTTAAGTACTTTCTAAATTAAAAAATATGCACAAATGCAAATACTGCATGCATATTCCCATACCGGGAATTGAACCCGGGCCTCCCGGGTGAGAGCCGGGTATCCTAACCACTAGACAATATGGGATGGTTAAGTTTGATTGACAAAACTATTAATACTAAATTGAATGCCAGCACACTCTTGTGCTTTGTTTGTTCTATTTATAGATTGTGCGCCGCGTAAAGAGCGAAAAGAGAGCATTTGCAGCATTTTTAACTACTCATTCGCTCATTGTTTATGGTTGTAGTTGTTTGTTGCGCGTGTGTGTATGTTTGCTTAGGATCATGTAGTGAGAAGAGAAGGAGACGTATGCAGCTTTTGTAGCGTTCTACGCAACTACGTCACAGAGCTGAAATTTTAATGTTCGCTTTGCTTTTAGCATGCAAAGTTTTTTTAAATTTGAGTAATAATTACATAAAAGTATTTTTTAATGCATTAATTAATTGCATAAAAGTATTTTTTAATGTACTAATTTATTGTTTTTTCATTTCACTTGATTAACATAAATTTCACGTGTTCATTTAATTTAGTGTTAGTGTTGTAAAATATATATTATATAATATATATTTTTTTTTTTTAATATGCATTGAAAACTATTTATCGGAAATTTGTTGATCGGCATAAGCAAGAAGTGAATTTTCAGAAAAAATAAAATGAATAAATTGAAAATAATGAATAAATAATTTTAAAAAAAATTGTAAATATTTTATATAATGTACTGTATGTTGATGGTGATTTTTACTGCCGGCTTACAGAGCTGGATTATCTGTTCTGTCTTCGATTATACACAAGAAGTTTAGTTTCATTGTATAAGTTAAACATTTTTTAACGAATTTTAGAACTACTTATATTTAAAATTAATTTACTAATATAATAAAAATATCTCAGAAAAATGTTTGTTTTTAGATAGCAAAGTCCTTACCTAGCATTATTCTACGCCCCAGAAAATTCTTCCAAAATGATTGCACAGTATAATCCAGATCAAAGCAAAAATTACACTAGTTCACACGAAAAATGAACCTTCGTAAAAAAGTGTTTTTTTAGGGTAATTTTGGGTCGAAAAACACGAAAATGACAATCTTTTTTTTTTTCTTAAGCACCGTTTTCGAGATTTTTTCAAAAAACATATTTTTGGGCACTTTTTTCAGTTATTCGTCAATATCTCGTAAACAAAATTTTGTATGTCATTTTCGTGTTTCTCGACCCAAAATTACCCTAAAAACACTTTTTTACGAAGGTTCATTCGATGACCCTTAAATTTGTAAACTAGTGTTATCTCAAAGTGCTTTCATTTCCATCAAGCACTCAAGGCCATAATAATTACTTGGCTGGGTTTTTTTCCTTTTTGTTTTAGGATTGGTTAAAGCTTTACAAAGCGCCCTATATTTTGCTGATTTGCTAATTAGAAGCAACAACAACAACAAGTTCAAAGTTGACGTCGACGCTGACGTCACAGCTATTTAAATGTATGCTTAATTTATATCTATAAACGCGAACTACAGTTAATTAAACATAAATGAATCAACATTATTATAATTTGCACAAGTGTAAATATGTGTGTATGTGTGTGTGTGTGTGTTTGTGCTAAGGTTTATGTCTATGATTTTCTGTTAACATTAAGTATACGCGGGCTGGCGGATAAGTTGGTGGGTTTTTTTTTTGCGAGAAACCGATTTTCATTTTTTAAATAGTCTTCTTTTAGAGCGATTCTTTTTTTAAGCCTGGGAATTGTAAGAATTTCCCCATAAATGTTACCATCTAGTTGGATAATTTTTAATTATCGTTGGTGAAGGATCCAAGTTTTCCATTGCAATGGTGGCCTACACCGCAAACCGGTTCTAGGTTCTATACTGACCTCAACTGGCCCCAAAATATTTTTTTTTTCAAACCTAGCACGTCGAGCTTTTGAGATAACCTTAAAAATACCTCGTTTGGGGTTATGCAAGAAGCCGGAAGTGCTGGGGTTATTTTAAACTCGAATTCGGATTCAGCAAGCCCAAGAATATATAGAAGACATGGTCTGGCCTCTGAACCAGAAAATCAATTTTTATACATTATATATTATTAGAACATAACCTCAAAACACTCCATAAAGAATATTTCTGAAGTCCTGTAGATTTAGACGCCAACACATCGTGGTTCTGGCATAACCTTTCAAATACATTCCATGGTTTATGGGATTTTTTGGTATAGTTATTTAGCTTAACCGATTACTTTTCAGCCAGCCCTCGTATTTCCGTGTTTATTTTATGCAATTTACTCATGTAAATTTTATTTGCTAAATTTTGTACACTTTGCATATGAATATAAGTGAATCAAAATGTATTCATATAAAAATAAGTACTCCCTCTAGCTATGTATGTGTATATTTAATTATATGTTTTCATATACATGCATATGTGTTTAATACATAAGTGTGCGTGTGTGTGTGTGTATGTGTTTGTCCGTGGCATGCGAAATTATGCGCCAAAACGTGCATATAATTAAAAGTGCGCAGAGTCGTGTTTATTCAAGCGTTTTTGTTTCTCTAACACCAAACTCATTGAAGTGGTGGAAAGGGGGAGGGAGGAGGGGGGGGGGGGACTGTGGTCTCAAAAGCTATGTGCAACTAATCATATGTATCAAAGTTTATGGTATGTATAATATATGCAATTATACGCATGAAACAATCTCTTTATATATGATGATTTGGATTTGGGCTTAAGCCACGAAAAGCAAACTAATCTTTGGGTTGTTTTATAAAATTCAAATTCGGGAAATACTCGAAAATAAATGCGTAGAACGTTAGTTCGTGTTCTAGAAAATAGATTCATCCAAACTACGAGTACCACATAGGGCTAAGTTGACAAATTTTTGGAAAGCAGTCGAGAAATGCTTGTAAAAAGTCAAGACTTGATAGGTTGTGTTGAATAAAGCTAGCACACAAAAAAAAATACCAAACATTTTTTATCGATCTGGCTACGCCAGTTCTCCGACCACATCGCGTATACGTTATTTTTATTCAGAAGTCTCATAATTTTTAATTTCATACTTAGGAACCGTACCCATACTACGTGACACAATTTTTACCCTTCGGTGACTCATAGTATATGCCAAGACCCCCCACCCCTATACGGATCACGTAGTATGGGTACGGTCCCTTATCCAAATTTTGTAAAAAAAATTGATCAGTTGTGCCTGTTCTGTAGTTCGATTTCAATTCTGCATTATCTATTTAACAAAGCCATTTATCGGAATCGAAAAAAAATTATCGAAATTATGCAAAAAAAAATGGCTAGTCATGCCTCTTCTGTATTTCTATTCCGAAGCAGTTTAGCGGAATCGAATTCGTAATACAGTACAAAATTTCAATTATAATCGAGTTTTCGATAACCGCAATTGGGTAGACTCTTCTTTAACATGCTTCCTACGTAAAAGAATAAAGATATTGAAGTAATTACTTCTTTTAAAGAAAAACAAAACTTTATGTTTCTGGTTTTCGCTCAGATATATAATTTATGCGTGAATTAAGATAAAGGTGATGTAGGAAACAAACTTTAGAGTTCCTAACTTAAACCAGAAAGTAATATGAATTATTTTGAAGATTTTTAATCAGTGACGCTGGTATTAAGCAAATCGATAAATTTGGTGATCAAAAAAATTCAGACAGGAAACAGAAACACTTCAATCGGAAATTATGAGTGCTCCATTTTGGCCGACATAGAGTTGACTCGCGACGCCGCATGTGATGACCCACAGTCACCTATAGTGCCCGAGAAAAACAATCTGGAGCTGCAGGTGAGTATCTAAGTAAGGTCTGGCAAAGTATCGTTTATCCAAATGCTGTCTCTGCTGCAGATCCCAGCCTGAAGAAGGACTTTCCCCTGACCACAGGCACATCGTCCCATGTTAATTTTGGCATCGCTGGCTCGGCTACATCGTACCTGAATCGCATGAAGGCAATCCATGTGGAAAATATACCAACCCATTTTCTCAAGGCTGGCGTCAAGCCACAACTAATTGGTATTATAACGCCATATGATGAAAGGGGAAAAGGGGAACTTGAGATAGCCAATGTGGACGCGTTTCAGGGTCGTGAAAAGCACCTTATAATCATGTCATGCGTACGCTCTAATGAACAACAAGGTATAGGCATTCTCAAAGATTCGCGTCGTCTTAATTGTGGGCAATACGCAAGTTTTGGCGAAGCAGCAGTTGAGGGCTTATTTACTCAGCTTTTTTAAGGGTCGTTGTGTTTGAAGGATGTCCCATCAATCTAAAGGAGTCGCATGCACATATTCAGAAGCCCAAGAAGTCTCCAAACACCAGGAATATAGCTGCTTCCACTGAGTCGCAAAAAGTGGACGAGACCACGGTACGTCGTTCGTGATGGCTCTAACAACATTGGTTCTTCAGCAACCCAGTTGCCTCCAGATCCCATTCTCTCCCTTCGCAACCTGCCCGTTTGCAGAGTTATGTTTATGAACATGACCAAGGTGTCACCAAAGTGCTACAACCAGCATCAGATGGCCATCCAGGCAGGCCAAGCAGTGTCGTCCAGCTTCACTAGCTATCGGTTCTGGGATCACTTTGAATAATAATGACAAGAATTCGAAGCCGAAGCGCAAATAGAATTAGCCCCAGAATAACAAGAATATTGGCAACTGTACCGAAACTTATACCTGCTCCATCCATTATTATTATATGTGAGGTTTAGTCCCCCGAAACATTTTTTACCACCTCTGCGTTATTAGTTTTATGTGAAGTTTTTTTGGCAGTTATAGCGAAAAAATTACGCAGCTTCTCTCGAAAAAAAAATTTGAGACTGGCCCTACCATACTGTGGAAATTTAAAAAAGTTAAGGATATCTTATAGTCGAGCTGTCTCGCTATAAAAATTTTACTCAAAATTGATTACAAAAGAATTTACGAGCGCGCCATGAATGCCTAAAAATGGAAATATTTTTAATATCAAGCAGAAGGACTAATGTCCCAAATAAAATACACAATTTATTTTTAATATTTAAAATCAACTCTGAAAATTCGTTGTGTACTTAAAGAGCTGAGCTTCTTTGCTGCTGGGCTATTTGATTTAACGTACTAAACTGTAGTTTGGGAATATCCAGAGCTAAAAGTTGAACAACAAATACACAGATACACAGATACACACGCACAACTGCACGTTCCCACAGGGCTAAAAAGCGAAAAACAAAAAATAAAAATAAAAAAAATAAAAATAAAACAACGACTATGCCAAAGCATTTCATTAAGAGGTTATGTCAAAGGTTGCCTTGGCCAGCTGCCCAGAAACGTGGAACCAGATAGTGTGAGTGTGTGTGTGTGTATGTGTGTGTGTATGAGAGAGATTGGGAGAGAGAGAGATCTAGTAAAAGTAGATACGTTAGATACACGCATGGACAGAAAACACTTGAAGCCATTTTCATAAATTTTTACCCCACTCAACAGACTAAAAATAGTTGCAGTAGTTACAAGTGGCAAGGCCATAACCCTGGCCGGAACAGCTTACTCTGAAAACGGGGCTCGGAGCGCTTTGTGCCGCTTTGTTGAATATGGCAAATTATATCATTAAAACTTTATCTACACTGCTGCCCGAAACAACACACTAACATGGTCAAAAACAAAAATTTGTATTAGTCGAGTTTGGTTACGACATCGGAATACACTGCAGCCCTTGGACGAGAGATCAACATTGTTTTGCTTATTCGGCTCGCTGGAGCCTAAATACTTCAAATACTTTTGTAACTATATTTATGCATACGTAAGCAAAGAAAGCCGAAAAATTGCTATATCGATGGCTCCATCGATGCTACTCATTTCGAAAAAAAAAAAACTATTTCCAATAATCAGTAAAACCCTTAACTCTCTCGCTGCAGTGTATAAATTTTGTAAAACACTTTTTAATGTTTTTTATAAAAATATTTAAGTTATTATAATTTATTTAAATAACAAAATTAAATCAAAGGTGTGTGCGCTTTAGCGGAAATTTGAGTGGATTGAGGCAAAAGAAAAAGTCATCGTTTTTTGGTTTATTAGGCGCACATGAAGCTATATATAAATTCCAGCTCTGGAGCTGGTATCTCATATGTTTTCATTTTTTTTAAGTTTTTTATTTATGTATTTTCAATTTTTAGCAGTCGAATTAAAAAAAGCCAATTAATATAAATTATACACTCAAAAAAATTACATGTCAGAAAATTTGGCGCCGTGAAGCTTTCAAAACAAAGGGGCTCAAAAGCTTTTAGCTTCGTGGGTGGAGGCATTCTAAAAAAGGAAACAAGGTCTTACCTTCCAAAAGAAAAGGGTAACAGCTCTCAGATTTTGGCAGATTGTACCGATGCGCCTAGTTTAAATTTATAAGTGAAAAGGATACTTAAGGAGCGTCTTGAGCGAAAGGTATTCAGAACAGAATGATGTTTGATATAACTGCGAATAGTACTAGAAGCTGTAAAATGTGGGACTTGTATTAGCTCACCTACTTAAGCCACCACCAAGCTCTTCGCTTCCCTCTTTAGGTACCAGCGCCATGTCTTACTCTAGGGAATGTGTCTCAAGGGAAGTGTATATAAAGGTTGCAAAATTTTATATGATGGATATCAAAATGATTTCACAAAAATTGTTGGCTATAGCTCTATAAGTTTCCAACGAACTTGGCTCAATAGTTACCTGAGCCGATGCAAATCCTTTTGGTATAAAAATTTTATGACGCGTTCAGCTCTTAGGGTCTCCAAGTTTCTCTGTAAACTAGAATAGAAATGGGTTCAAATCTAGTGAGATCAACCATTTCACTACGACAAAGCATATCGAAATTCGGCTGATGTGCTAAATATTTTCATAATTCCAAAATTCAAGCCAGTTCCTAAAATTACTCTTACGATGGTACTAAATTTTTATAAAAAAAAAAATGGCGGACGTCGAGAGCGGAAGATTTTGCGGTATCCTCTATATCCGATATCTGATTCGATATATTGCTTAAGAACTCCAAAAAATTGGAAATTTGAAAAAGAAAAACACAACGACTTTTGCACCAAAAACGTTTTTTGACCGATCGGCGCAATTGCTGCTAAATGATATAGTCAACCGATTTTCATCAAATAAAATATAGTGCTTGAGAACTCTAAAAAACTACCAAACGCCAAATTTGGTTACGATATCTTCATAAACAAATGAAACAACGAATTTTGCACCAAAAGTTTTTTTTTCAGCGATCGGTAATATGGGAGCTATATGATATAGTCAACACATTTTGATCAAATTTGCTACAGCGCTGTGGAACTCTAAAAAACTTCCAAGTGCAAAATTTGGTTACGATATCTTTATAACCAAACGAATTATCCAACTAAAATTTTTATTTTTTACGAAGTCTATGGGAGCTATGTAATATAAGATCGATATTTAAAATAATAAAATAAACTTGTCTCCCCTAAGATAATAAGTGATCTAATTTGAAAGTTTGGTTGTTCTAGCTCTTACCATCTCTGAGATCTAGGCGTTCATACGGACGGAGAGACTAACCATGGGTTTATCGATGTCTCTAGTCACCCTGACTTTAGGTAACTTTGAGGGTCTCCGTCGAGTCCTTCTCTTTGTTACATAAATTTTCGGCTTGCATAAACTTAATATACCCTTTGTACCTTAAGGTATAGAATATAAAAACTATGGTGGTGTAGTGGGATCCCCATAAGGAACGAGGTTGCTTGCACTAATTCTTTCTCCAGAAAAATAATGTAAGTTTCATTTAATATTTAAGCACAAGAATTTATTAGCTGAAACAATACATATAATATTCGTAAAAAATTTTATATGAAACATAAAAAAAAACAATTAAAAAAAAAAAAAAAATTTCATTGTTTTCTTTTGGGCCATTTTTCTTTGGAAATATAACAATAATTCCTTAAAAATAATTTTGTAATCTGAAGCGATAAGATAATATTTAAGTTGTAAAGATAATTTCTTGCTACGTAAAATTTAGTGGCTAGTTTTAAAAAATATATAAATTATGGGAAATAAAGCAAATTGTTAAATTTAATTGATAAAATAAATTTAATAAATAAATACAATAAAATGCACAACAGCTGGAATTTAAAAAAAAAAAAATTGTAAACAAACAAGTTGAATATTTATAAAAAATTATGTAGCACGTGGGAATGAAAAAATAAATTTAAAAAAAAAATATAAATTATAATATTTTATATAAAAAAGTTGAACAGAATTAACTTTTACTTTATAAATTTATAAATAAATAAACAAATAATAAAAAAAATTTGGCTCCAATGGGAATTGAAACTGGAACTTGAGTAGAGTTTAAAAGTTTTGGGACCAATACCTAGACACACACAGCATACCTCATTTCGTTACGTGACGATCATTTACACTTAACTTCATTCCAAGAACAAGCCGCGTTATGGCACAGGATGTTATACTGAAGACTGTTCCAGATCGGGTTCAAAATTTCTTACCCATTCCCAACACTAAACTAGATGTCTAGATTTTGTTATTATAAAAAAAGAAACTTGTAGTTTGGAAGCAAGACTCTCTTCTCCTGCTCCTAGGCATAAAAGAATCTATAGCACTCCTAAACCCTATGATTAAAGGGTATCAAATATAACACAAAATAAAATGGAAACTAACAACAATGACAAACAAATGAAACAAAAAGCAACGCACAAAACTAAAAGCAACATGGACTAAAATTACCAAACATTAATACCACTAAACATACACACACACACACACGCTTTTACAACACTGGAAGTTACAGTTGGAGTTCGTTTTTCGGTTCTAGTGAAATTAGGTGTGCCAAAGCGATTACGTGTGTGCGTGTGTCTGTGTGTGTGCCACTTGGGGCATGCCACAAAGCGACAGCAAAAACTTTGCTCCGCAATTGTGAGCAAATTTTTTTTTTATAGGCACTTGAGACTTGCTTACAAACATATCTACTCGTACGCGAAGCTTGCACGCAAGATACTTTTCAGTCGGCACTAATATATCTTTAAGCATGTATCTAGTATTTTAAGCACTGCAACAAGCACTGGACCCGTATCCGCATCCGCATCCGTATCCGTATTACGGCACTTGCTGCATTCTTCGTGCGCTTTTTACTTTTCCGCACTCACTTTTGGGCTCTCATTTTCACTTCAATGCACGTGCTCAAGTTTTTTTGTTTTACTATTTTATTTTTATTTCATTTTTCCGTCTATTGCTTGTTTTTTTTACGATTTTCAACACTGCTTTTGTTTTAGAAATGTCACAAGAGATCAGCTGTTGCTGTTGCTGCTGTGGTTGTGGTTTTTTTTTTTTTTTGATTCTGACCACACACATGTTCGGTGCTGCGGTTGCAGGCAGTGTCATGGCGGTAACAGCCACATCCTGTCCCTGGAGTGAAGAGCAGTGAAGAGAGTGAGCGAGAGTTGAAGAGCTCGAGCTTTTGGCCAGTGTGTATTGAATTTATTTTTGCTGAGGTTTGGCAACATTGAATTAAATATAAATAGTATACACTGATGGAAATTGTGAACATCCAAAACAAAGCTCATTTAGGCATGAAAAATAATTTGGTACAAGATATAAAAGTCGCTAAGTTTATAGGGTATGTTAAAGTCGGGATAACCCTATTTTAAAAGTTATATTTCAAGCAGCTACTTTGAGTTTGTTAGTTAGTTCCATATATTGCTTTATGAAGGATGACTTACATATTCTCTGGCTTTATTATTTGTATAAATTTTTTAAGCTTTTGGAACTATTCATCATTCATCACTTTAAATCAAACATATGAAAAATTTCCCAAAAAAATCAAAATAAAGTAATTCTGAAAAGAATCCAGAAAACGAGAGCTAGAAAAATTATAAATAATTTTCATTTAATTTAAGCAGAATTTAGATACTTCGTAAGCCTTTAGCAAAAATATCAAGTGCAGTGTGTCTGAACTTCGTTGTTGTTCGACTAGTTTTTTTTTTTGTGTATTGGTATTGATTTGGATAAGATTTTCACAACAATAAATCCAAATGGTCTTAGATACACCCCAATGCTGTCCGACCCTTCACCACAGTCTAGCTGATTTCTGGCTCTTGTGGTCTTAGTTTCGGATTTCCAACCAAATTATCGACCATTTTGTGATTACCTTTAATAAAAGTGTATATAAACTATTCAAGTTCAATTCAATATTTGTGGCATTCAACTGAACATATTTGAATTCTATTATTAAAGAAACTTTAACATACAAAATTGAAAATCTGTCAGATTTATTTTTTTTTAGTATTAAAATTTTTAGAACAATTTTGTTGTTGATAAAAAAAATGTTAACTAAGTTCTATTACTATACCTATATAAACAGACTATAGATTGAAGATTTATTATAAGCTTTAATTGAAAATTTTCAATTTCAAGAATTTCGTATATACCGATTTGAATCTCTACAACGTAAGAGGTCCCTAAAAGAGAACTAGTCAGATACAGGCATACTTACCATCACATTGAGCCTGAGGCACATTTTTAACATCTTAAAGATCTTCCAAAGATCAGTGTATGCGATTGGTTACCGGGTCTGGAGACAACCGCCGGTGTAAAAGGAAAGTCCATAACTAACGAATATCTATACGCAAGTGCCAAAAACATCACCTTTTAACATCACCAACGAATGGGTCTCAGCGACGACATGATCCAGGATCGGAATGCCTGCAGACGAATGCTGAGATCGCATACCCACACCTCAGGAGGAGCATAAGCGAGTCCGAAAAGAGGTTAACAAGGGTTTGGGAGAAGAAGAACTTAGACAATTTAATTTCAAAATAAAAGGATAATTCTTAGCAGTAAATAATAAAAGAGTCAGATAGTAATGATTGGTCTAGTACATGTGACAGGCCAACAGCTTATCTCGGATCAGATATCGACGAAAATAAGTGAAGCGCGCATAAAATGTAATTGATCCCAATTCTGAAAAAAACTTTTTAAATTAAAAAAAAAATGTAAAAAATCTAAAAAGCATTTTTTTTTTTAATAAAAATTTTAAAATTAAACAAATAACATGTAATTGATCCCAATTTTGAGTAAAGGCAAGCTCACTTTTAAATTTAAAATTAAAAAAAAAAAATGTTAAAAAATCTTAAAAGCATTTTTTTTTTCAATCAAAATTTTAAAATAATATAAATAAAATGAAACTGATGAGATCATATTTTTTTTTTTATTTTATTTACAATCTACCCGTGGATAATAAGTAAATGATTTGACATAATTAAATTACATAACAGGATTGACAGCCAATACAAAAAAAGATCACATTTAAATTAAAAAAATAATTTTCTTATCAAAATTTTAGAATCATATAAATGAAATGAAATTGATTACAATTTTAAGAAAAGATTAAATCGCTTGGAAATTTTCAAGCTTAAAAAAAAAAAAAATGTTAAAACAAAACATTTTAATATAATTTACATAAAATTTTTTAAATAAAATGAGGGATGAGATCGCTTGTAAATTTCTAAATGAAGCAGCTGTTTATACACAAATAAATAAATTTAAAAAAAACGAAAATGAATATTTTGTAAAATTTGTTTTTTAAATAAAATTTTTTTTTATATTTAAAATATTTTCTTTCGTTGACAAAAATAATGTAATAATTATAAAGTCCATTTTTTTTTAAATACCAAATTTTTTTTAATATTTTTAATGTTTAATAAAAACAAATTCTTAAAAAATGTCAAAAACTTTTTAAATTAATTTTATTTTCATTTATGGAATTTTTAGGAATTTAAATCCTATATTTCATTGAAAAAATTTTGTTTAATTAAAAAAAATTGTTCACAAAATGTTTTGAAAAATCAATTAAATGAATATTTTTTAAATAAAAGTTTTTTTTTTAAATTTAAAATATAAATAATCCTTAGTGGTATTTAAAATATTACTTTCGTTCAAAAAAATAATTTATTACTTAAAAAATTGAATTTTTTTTAACTACAAAGTTTTTTTTAAAATTAAAATATAGTACTACCTTTTATTGAAAAAAAATGTTGAAGTAAAAAAAATGTTAAGAACATCAAAAACAAATTGTTTTTAAAATTAGAATTTTTTTTTCAATTTAAAATATTATATTGCTTTGAAAAAATTTTGTTTGATAAAAAAAAAATTGCTTAAAAATGTTTTAAAAAATCAACTCAATATTTTTTTTAAGTTTAAAATTTTATCTTTCATTGAAAAAATTAATTTATTAATTACAAAATTGAATTTGCTTTTTAAAAACATTTTTTTTCTTAGGTTAAAATATTATTTGACATTGAAAAAAATATTTTTTTATAAAAAAATTGTTAAAAACAAAATTTTTGTTCAAATCAAAATTGTTTTTTAAATCATAATTTATTTTTTAATTTAAAATATTACGTTCCGTCGAAAAAATTTGTTTTTAAATAAAAATTGTAAAAGATTAAATTAATATTTTCTAAGTGTTCTTTTTTTATCTTTTAAATATTATCTTCGTTGAAAAAAATTTGTTTAATCTTTATTCGCTTAGGAGATATGGCTTGTCGAAGTATCGTCTAAAAATAAAAATCGAAATACATATTCTGTTATCGATGAATCGATAAATAATAATTCTGCCGTAAAAATTTACGTGGTTATTATTAGCTAGTGCCTCTATTAGATATGTAAAAATAATCAAAATCGACCTAAAAAGTGGCGAGCTTAATTTATTTTCTCCAATATACATTCCTGAGTCGATATAGCATTGGCTGTCTATCCGTAAAACAAGAACTAGAGAACTTAAATTTTACCAAAAGAAACGTATTATCTGTACTATTATAGATCAAGCCGATATCTTGGACCTAACCCGTAGAACAATATTGTTCGAAATGTAGCACATGGATGCAAGCTTTAAAAGATTTAGTTAAAAATATATCAAAAACATTCTTTTTTTATTATTCCGTTCAACGAAATCAGTATATAGATCTATTCTTCTAATCTTGTGCTTTCATATCCCATCAGTGTATGCAAGATTTTATTAAAATCCATTTGAAACTTCGGTAGTTATAGCCAATTATGAAGTTACATTAAAGACTGAAGAAGCTACAGTCATCGAAATCGGTATGTAGACTCATAAAAATTCTTTTACCTTTTGGAGAACATGAAGCTGTCTAAACGTATCTTACTGCAATCTGCTTTAGACTTTGCCTCCTTGTAATGTTTTCTGGATAACGATTGTAGACTGTTGTTACAGGATATTTTAGAGTCGGGCATACACGAGTCAGCTCGTGAGTCGATGTATATCGTTAAGGACACACATTAGTGCATAGCTGGCTTTAAATATATAAATTAAGAAAGGAACGGCGGATTTTATTGTTGTTACTATCTCAAAATAAATATAGAAGGTGGGACGGTGGTTGAAGAGACTAGCGAACAGATGGCGTAGCCCTCTATTTTTTGGTTAAAATATATTTTTAATTTGTTAAATAATAATATTTTAATTTCATTTTAAGAAGCAATAAAGCAACTGCCAAGAGCACAAAATAAATCAAATCTGGTCACACTGCGTACTTGTTTGTTATTCTCTCATCTCCTTGAGACAAAACGAAATAGAAATGTGGCAACATTGAAATTATGACAGCTCTGCGCAGACAGGCAAAAGTGTGGCCAAAGCATTTGTATAGTCTCTTCAAGGTAGTGTTGGTCGAGCTGGACAAGGAACAAGCTGACACATTTTTTTTTGTTTTACGATGCTACAAGTGGGTAACATAAAACTGAACAAACAAGACTAGCTGGGTGTCCAAAAGGAGCGGTTCCGAGACGCTAACTAAAATGTAAATGAAATAAAAATGGGTTATTGTTGGGTGGTCCTTTTTTTTTTGGATGCAAGCTCGTAAGAGAGCCGGCGTGTGTGTGTGTGTGTGTGTGGAGGGAATAGTGTTAACACAGAAAATGTCACGGAAATAACTGAGGATTAGATTGATGAGTTTTGCTGCTAAGCCAAACGGCTTAACCAGACGTAGTACATGGCCATGCTCCTTGTTTTTAGTAGTCAACTGTCCGGACTGTCCGTCAGCATTTTGAGCGTCCAACAGCTGGCCCTGTCATAAACTGGGCACAGCCGGTTCACCTACTTCAAATGGTTACAACCTTATCATGGACAACGACAGATCTTGTAGGTAGGTGGGGTCCGGGTCTGGGTCTGGGTCTAGCATCTGTCTCTACTACAATTTCGATGATAAGTTTATATAGTTGTTGTTCGTGTGTTATCTTTTAGTTTGACAAGTGTAATTAATTTCATTACAGCTACAACAACAACAACAACTAAATCTTTTAGTAAAATTAATTTGCTAAAGGAAATGTTGACAGCAACAAAAACAATGTAAAAACGCAAGGACGCCATACTATATATGGTGTATAAATATATACACTAGGTGTGGACCACAAAAAAGTAATATGTAACGCATATATGTGTATTCTATATATACCACATATACATATGTACATAAACAGAAAAAAAATAATGTCTAACATTATCGTTGACATTTATTAGCCGCCTTCCCTTTAGTCACAGAACTAACAAACTAAGTGAATTTTTTGCTTTTGCCCAACAATAATGTTGCGGCTGCTGTTGTTTTTCCTAGCTGCGAGAGTAGGCTGTAAAGTTTTGGGCCTAGCCAAGAAAATGTGCTGGCCGCCATTTTGTTAGCTCTTACTCTTAACTGATTGCTGACTAAGTTTCATACACTTGTGTTAGCTTGTGTCGCGAGTTGGCCAAAACGAAATAAATTGAATATCGTGACGTCATTCGATTTTAGTTCTTTAAACAGAGGATGATGCCCAAAAGCGATATTATGCTAGAACGTTTATATTAAAAATTTAAACTTTTGATAAAGGATTATAAAAATACAAGAAAAAAGTTAAACTCCTGGTAAAATTTAGAAAATAGAATACATATTTCTATTTAGGTCAATATTTTTTTTTTTTATTTATTTGCAATAATAAAAATAAACTTAAAAAATATTGAGTAATTTAGTCGCAATAAAATAAAATTTTTTTTTAATGTAGCCCTAACGCTTTAAGCTTTAAAATATTAATTTTATGCAATTTTTATAGGTTCGATTTATAGACAAAAAAATATCGTAAACGGCTAAATTAAAAAAAAAAGTATAATTTTTCTATTTTTATTTTACTATGACTAAATTACACAATATTTTCAAGTACATTTTTTTATTACACTTACACTAGTTTACACGAAAAATGAACCTTCCTAAAAAAATGTTTTTTAGAGTAATTTGGGGTCGAGAAACACGAAAATGGCAACCTTTTTTTTTTTTAAGCACCGTTTTCGAGATATTTTCGAAAAACCTGTTTTTGGGTACTTTTTCAGTTATTCCTCAATATCACGTGAACAAAATTTTGTATCGACATGAAAGACGATTAGATCGAAAGGTAATGATGTGCTCATTGCCATTTTTCGACTTTGGTTGCCTGTAACTTCGATAATTCTTACTTAATCTGTACATATTATATAACAATGGAAAGAGCACATCAATACCTTTTGATCTAATCTTTTATGTCGATACAAATTGTTCACGAGATATTCAGGAATAACTGAAAAAAGTACCCAAAAACAAGTTTTTCGAAAATATCTCGAAAACGGTGCTTAAGAAAAAAAAAAAAGGAAATTTTCGTGTTTCTCGACCCCAAATTACCCGAAAAATCACTTCGAGTTTCACTCCATGACCTTTAAATTTGTAAACTAGTGTTATCAATAAGATTCTTTAAACAAAATGTTTTCCTTTTTTTAACGACCAAGTTTTCTTTAAAAACCATTATTAAATTATTGAATATTTTTTTTAAACTTTTAACTCTTCTCTACATAAATGGTATTTTTTTTTTTCTTCATATATCAATCAAAAATTTTTTAAACTTTTGGCTCTTTTTTACATAGTGAAATTAAAATTTTTTCTTTGAATTATCAAACAGGATTTTTTTTTAAGTTTTTAGCCTTTTTTTTTAAATATTTACACCATGTAAACAATAAATCGCTGTAAAAAAAAATAAAAATGAAATTACAAAATAATATTTAAAAAAAAAATAAATTTTTTTGTTCAGACTTTGAAAATAATAATACATATAGTATTTGCATAAAATTACAAAAAGAGTGTACATATTCAGTGTATATGTGATGGATGCAATTTTTCAGGTAAATTTAAAAAAATTAATATTGCTCAACAAAGTATTTTAAAATCGTAGAATCTTCTTAGCATGAGTAAAATTTGAATTACGTATTTCTTTTAAAGGGTACAACAATAGCATAGTTGAACTTAAATTACAGGAAAAAAAAATTAAATGAAATATTGAAAAATAGAACGAGGAAAAAATATAGATTTTAACGATATTTCTTCAATTTTTTTTTAGCCTTGTAATCTTTCTTCACATGCTGTTTATATACAACAAATCGTTTAAAAAAAATTAATAAGAAAATTTTCTAATACTTTTTTTTTATAAAATTAAATTAAATTAAAAATATAAAAAAAATATTTTTTTTTTTTAAAGTATTTTTTTAGTGTTTATGTGATGACAAAAATGGTTCAATTTGTAAGTAAATTTAAGAAAATTAATATTGCTCAATTGAGTATTTTTTTTTTTCCATTAAATGAAGTAACTTAATATTAAATTCTTTAATAAAAACAAGATTATAGACTTTATTAAATTAAGTAAATTATAACAACTAATTTAAAAAAAAAAACAACAAATGTAAATATGTTAATATAAATGTTAGCCGAAGGTCTACGTTGCCAGCGCTTCAATTATGTTTTTGTAGTTTTGAAGCTTAAACTATAACTATAATTAAAAAAAAAAGAATTGGATTTTTAAATTTTTAAGACTCTTGCTGTCTAGTTCAAAATTTTATTTAAATAAAATATTACCTACAAAAATTTATTTTGAAAAGAAAACAAAGCATAAAAGTTGTAAACAGCTTAGGCTATCAGTCTGGCACTTTTGCATTTCTGCATCGATGTGCAATTTTGTAAACTATTATGCTACGCAAGAAAATGATTTGTAACTTTTTTGCTATGCTGCTTACTTTTCAGCCTGCCCTCGTATGGCATAGTATATGTGTTTGTGTGCGTGTGTACGTGTATCTGTGTTTGTTCAACACCCTTCTATATTAAATATGCATGCCTGTGTGCCCGTGTGCGTGTGACTAAATGTTAGTGTGAGTGTCCTGTTAGCTTTGTCACGTTTAGAAGCAACCCTGGGCCACTGTCTGCATCAAACCTGACCAAAGTTTTTTTTTTTTTTTTTTTTTTGGTTGCTATTTCATAATGGCTAAATATATTGTATATAAGTGTGTGTGTGTGTGTGTGTGTATCTGTGTGCGGTTTATTGTCGCCAAAAGTTTGCGTGTTATGTTATTAAATAATTTCAATAATATTCACACATATACACCTACAGCTGCCAAACACACACACACAAACGTACGCACACATACATACTTTTAAGATCCGTCCTTGGCCTGATGAACATTTTAATGAGTTGCCTTGTTTGCGCCATATCAGATTGATATGATTATGAAACTATGGAACATAAATCTATGAAATTCATTAAATATAAAAATAAAAAATTGAAATTGCTTAAATTTAATGCAGCAGCTGCAGTTTATCAAGTCGTTTTGCAAAGCCGAATTTAAAGCATCAGCTTAATATCTATTGGAGATGAATCTTTCGAGCAGGTGCGGATGCAGGATTTGGTCTTGGGGGGGGGGGTTCTTTACTTCGAAGGGGAAGGGGGCCTGGACCCGAAAAGCCTCCTGTGGATCTGTCACTGCTTTCGAGATTCCATAAAAGCTTATAACCCGGTGCCGAACTGCTATATGGCGTGCGACTGCCACCTGGTTCTCCTATTTTCTTTCGAAATACTCGAATCTTATGAAGATGTGCGCCTTTTGAAAACTGGTCTCCCAGCTAGAGGAAATCCTTGACAACATCGAGGATACCAAACTCAAACAATCTGCCATATAGGAGATACTTTAACCGACTGCTTTACTATCGACGAAGGCAAGATGGTCTTCTCATAATATCCGTCTGAAGTTCTAATCATTCCTTTGCTTAAGGTTCGAGAAGACCTCGTAAGTGCATCTTGGTCCATCTTCGCTAGCGAATAAACCGTATGCAGCAACTTGTCTGCTATTTGTCTTATTACAAGATCAAGGTTGGGTTAGCTTAGTTAGGCTGCTCTGCACACGGCGAGAGGTCACCCGAAGAACTAACGCTCCATTGTGATGCCTCTTTAACGGGAAAGTGTAGAGAAAGGAAGTGTAGGGGGTATACAAGTGCTGGGTGTGGTGGAGCTAAAAATAGCCAGTGGGCGCACTTGGTTCCGCCTTATCTTTCTGCTTGCTGAACCATTTTGAGGATTCGATAAAAAGAGTCAGTTCAGACTTGCCAGACTGCCCAGGTCTTCAAAGAAGTGTTTTCTTAGAGACTAAGTGCGTTGCCTAAGAAGTGCAGGGCACAGGTGTTGGATGCTTTCTCACTGCTCCTCATTCCCGCAGCTGCGACAAAAGTCGTTGTGGGGAATAGAGTTGCATCCTCTCAGCCAATAGACCTATTACAACTCCTGTCACCTTACTAGTTGTACAGCAGTTCGTAAGTTCGCTTTGGGTTGTATCTTGGTCAGAGTGGTCAGGAGATATGACAAACGGACACCATGTTCCATTGTCATTCTGTCCCGATTATGACCACCTTCTCACTTGATCAATATTTTTAGCGATTTTTTTTTATGGTGCTACTGTGCAGTGCTTAGTTTTTTATGATATCGAAATAAATATATACTCTTATTTAAGTCTTTTGATTGTGACGGAAAGGCGGGCATGTCTACTATATCGACTACTCTAGTGGCCCTGATCATGCTTAAGAAAACTTATGGGCGTCTTTGATGACCGCTTCAGAAAACTTAAGCTATCCATCTTTATAGGCTTTGTAACTTAAGCTAAAGTTTATAAAACAAAATACTTGCTTTAATTTTATTTGATTTTCGATTTCGAAAATTGAAAGTACGTTCTTTGGTTCTATTTACATGCATGGAATTTGAAGTATATAACAAAGGCAGCCATTTTCAATCTTATATATAGACACGATCAAGTCGTTTAAGTTCTATGCTGGGCCCTGGTTTGGCTCACTGCTTATATTATGCTGCCTTAATGTTTTTTGATTGCATATTCCGTTTCCGTTTCCTTTTCCTAAATATATATTTTTTTTTTGTTCCTGTCACAGGACTAGTATTTACCACACATGACCATTTTAAACATATGCGCATAAATTACGCATACGCATACTTGTATGCCAAACCTACTCAGGAGCGCATAAAAATTTCTCAACATAACAATAAGGGGCGGGGGGCGCAACACACAAAAGAAACTTGGCTTAAGTGTTTTTTGTCACACACTCACACTATGTAAGTGCGCTGCTCCTGCTCCGGACTCGGGTCCTGGCCAAATATATACTTTTTGTACTATTGTGGATAGTTGAGCCGGCAATTATGAAGTGCTTCATACTAACGCATATGTTTGTGAGCTAATGTGGTTTTATTATGGGTGCAGCTGACAACCAAGTGTTCGGATTAGGCTCAAGGGTTAATCTAAAAATATATTTAGTATGCCAAAAAAAAAAAAAAAACCCTTAAAACTACAAATAATTAGGTTAATATTTAGGCTATGTGCTTAGCCCAAACATATGTCAGCTTTAGTGAACTCCAAAGATGTCAACGAGTATATATATATATCAGGCAATAACCCTGCTTATAGGAAAGGTTTGTAGTTTTGGAAATCAGCTGCCAGATACAAAAAGAAAAACAACAGAAAACCACTTTAACATGGGTTAAGTTTTTTACATATTTTTCTGGCACTTTTTATTACTAACTTGGCTAACACACACGTGTACACAAACACGCACACACACACGCACGAAAGGCTTGGCTATTTAAAAAGGCATTTTTAATATCAGAAGAAATACAAAAAAACCCAACAGATACATTTAAGATATGTTGACTATGCGGTGCTCTGTGGCCAGACGGAAACATGAAGCCAACATTTTTATACCCTGTACACAACAAGGGTCAAGACCAGTTGCGTATCTAGGATTTGGTCTTGGTGGGGGTTCTACACTTCGAAGTGTATATATATCACAGCTCGCAAAAGACTTTCAACCCATTTTTCCAACTTTTGGGGGGGAGGGGTGCGGACCCAAAAAACCCCCGTGGATACGCCACTGGTCAAGTATTTTTTAGACAATAAGTAAATTTACTGCATAATAATTTGTGCAGCAAATATATATATCTGAAGGTAGAGCAGCGGGTCCAGCTCCCTGCTTGCTTTGCTCGCCCGATAACTCTTGCAAACCGTTGTTACTTTGAGTTCAGTAAGCAGCGCAAGAGTAGAGCGCTCTCTCGAAACACAAAAATAAACCTTTACAGATGCCTTAACATACCCCAGCTTCCTTAAGGCGCTGCAGCATGGACATTGTCAACATACGACAAGGCGACATTAGCGGCTTTCGAGAGCAAAATCCATTGATGTATCTTTGGAGCGTTTAATGTGGTGACTTCGGAAATCGAATGAACCAAGAGCTGTATGAGCTACACGGCGACACTGACCTAGTCAGGTGCATACAATTACGTTTGCGTTGGCTTGGCCATGTTGTCCGCATGGATCAGAATGCTTCAGCTAAAATGGTATACGAGTGGGAATCACTTAAAGGATGTCGAACACAGGAACGTCCGCCTTAGCGTTGGGAAGAGCAGGTAATGGAGGATCTGTGTAGTCTTGGGATCACCAATTGGCGCCGCGGGCGTGGAATAAGCTCCGCGACCGCAACAGAATATTGATGCCTTATATTATCTTAATTTAAGTTTCGATATATCGATACATCGATGTTTTCTAGCTAAAAACTGTATCTTGGGAAGGTTTTCAAAAGTAAATCGCGCAATTTTTGTTTTCACCGAAATTTTGTGATTTATAGCCAATCCGTTAAAGTTGTTAATCCCGACCACAGATCTAAGCATTAAAAATAATAAAAATAAATTTCTGCTTAAAAAAGTTCAAGTGCGACATTAAAATCTTTTACAAATTGGCTTTACGCTCTGGACTTCATTTTGCGCTTTAACTTATTTTTAGTGCTTCCGTTTCCTGTCATGGCTGCGCTGACAGATTGCGCTGCAGTTTTCAAAATTTTCAAATTGTATAGCGCCATAAGAGACTTCAATTGGGGCGGCAATTAACGCGCTCATTGCATCATTTTCATGCCAATTGTTTATGGAAAATCTCTTAAAAGCATTTGCAGTCACATCCAACATCGACAATGTGCATGAGTTGTCCTTGTCTCTGGGTGTTGATAATGCTGCAACCTTCGTGGCCTGTGCCTCGTAATTACAACAAAACGCGCAACACGGACGCTGTCGCTACCCCCGTCCCAGCACGGACTGTTCCATTGCTCGTTGACTCTCTTCCGGTTGCATTGTGACGTTAAGCGTTGTTGTGGTGACGTCCTATGATGATGATGCTGCTGATGATGTCGGATCCTGATGCTGTTGCTGACGGCAATGCCACAGCTGACGGTCTCTACGTTTTTCTAGCTATTATGGCTGGGTCCTGCATCCTGTGGCTTGGCTGAGGCCAGAGAGCAGACAGCGTAAGCGACACCATTGCATCCAACCCAAACACACACACAAGCAACTAACAAGCTCACAACAACACACATGTCACACCCAGCCTTTCACCCAACAAACAACTCGTGCGTGAAATTGTATTGCTCTACTTTCGATGTTGCTATTTGGACCTTAGCAGGATTAACACCAATTCAAATGCAGCACAATTAAAAGCTACATAATTTGGGTAATTATAGATTCAGTTATACGGTAATATGTTTATCTTAAGAGAGAGCTATCTGAACGACGGGTTACAGTTGGTACATCCCGCTTATAATATTCCCAGTGGTTTCCTCAAGCATTATAGGCAACTCTTTTTTTGTGGAATGCGATTTTATTTTACAAAAAATTACATCTCTATTCCGGTAGCGTCATTTGCGATAGTAACAAGGTTACGGAAGACTGACTGAAAAGCTCTTCGTAGAATGCATAAGTTTCGGTAGAGTTGCCAATATTCTTGTTAGTCTGGAACTTCTTCGATTTACGCTGCTTCTTCCTCTTGCCATTATTGTTCAAAGTGAGCCCAGAACCGATAGCTAGTGAAGCTGGACGACTCTGCTTGGCTGCCTCTATGGTCTTCTGATGCTGGTGGTAGCACTTTGATGTCACTTTGCTCATGCTCATAAACATGCCAATGGGTATGGATGGGCATGTTGCGAAGAGAGGCTGCAGTATGTACATTGGAATCGTGAGACAGCTGGGTTGCTGTAACACCTTTTTTTTCTTGGAACCACCACGAACGACTGGCACTTGCAGCTTCTTGGTGTTGTCTACTTTGTGCAACTTTAAAGAAAGCAGGAGACTTGTTGAGTTTCTGATGCTTTGGCAGTGTTTACCGCGGTACTTACCTGCAGCTTCAGTTTTTTTTTCTTGGACTAACCAAAACCAATATATGGCTGTAAGTCATTATGTCTAGAGCCACGAAGCAATTCCTTGTTGACATCAATTTCCAATAATGCAAGCGTTGAAGTCATAATTTCCTGATTGAATTTTTTTGTTTCCAGTCTGATTTTTTTCTCTTTTGATTTCTTGTTTGTCTTTATCCAGAAGTAATGGAAATGTTCAGCTGACATTTATTTTCAATTGTCAAAATGTCATGCTTTTGGTCGCCTACTTAAAACGAACACATGTGTTGTATTTAATTTTTCAGAGCGATAACGATTAATCGATACGATAGAGATGATATTGCCATTGTGTCGTGCTTTCAGGCCTGCGAATGCCAGTGCATTAAAAATAACCACTATATACTCTATACATATGTGTAAAAATAAGTGTAATGGATCACTTTTGAATCGTTTCTTTCCATTCGATAGAAGTTCTAGCCAATGTTAAACTTTTTAATTTTTGCTTTGCAAAATACCGATAGCTTATCGGTAACTAAACATTTAGTTCGTTTTTTCTTTTCTTTTTTATAAAAATATTCGATTTTTTTTTTGTTGTTATCGAAAGAAGAAATTTAAACTTTAAAATTAAACTTTTTTTTAATTTTTTTAAAATATATGAGGATTTTTTTTATTTTTTCATTTAACAGTGTTCTGCGCTCAGAAATAAGAATAAATACAAGAGAATTCATTGTGAAAAATAATTTAATTTTATTCCGACAAAAAGTGTCGGAATCGAAATGAAAGGTGTTCTAGATTTCGATTCCGATAAAAATGCAATCGTCTTGAAAAGTTTGGCTCGCAGCTTTCGGAATAAAAAGTAATTGGCTTTATTTACTTAAATAAATGCATTTTATGTCAATAAAATTAATTCTGTATTATTTTTTAATGTTTTAAGAAAATGTAGAAGTATTCAGTTCAACGGATTATGATTAATTTTTATTATATATTTTTTATTACAATATTTGGCAATTAAAATTGTGTGTACATGCAAAAACAAAACGAGTGGAACGAAAGTAAGGTGTTCTAGATTTAGACAAAACAGATCTTGGAAAAGTAACGCAAAAAGCTTTTTTTCGATAATAGAGCTTTTCATTTTGAAAGACAGCGCGCGTTAAATAGAAAATTTTTTTTTAAATTTCTGAATTCACGAACACAAAATATGATCATTCTCATTTTTGCAATTTCAAGATTACTTTTTAACTTTAAAATATAAAAGGAAAGAAAAAAAAAAAAATTTTTAATTTTTTCAATTCACTATCACGCACTTAATTTTATTTTTTGTGTAGCGAATAATTTTTTCATCAATATTGGATTATAACCTAATTTGTATCGGTTGATTGCCAATAAAAAAAAACACAAAAATCAAAAAATAAAAAAAATAAAAAAGTTTTTTCAATTCTATAATTCTTTGAAAAAAAAGTAGAGTAAAAATAATTATCCGCATTCGTTTACGTGACATGAATTATTAAAGAAAAGTTGACCTTATCACGTATCGATAAGCCGCTAAATAGTCTGAGCTTTAAAAAAAATGTTAAAGGGTAAATAATTATAAATATATATGCAATAAAAACCTAAGAGATTGATTTAAAAATATTTTCACCCACGTCAAAATTTTACTTGAGAGACAAAAAAAGAGTCGATCTTATATGTATACGTATTTTTGGTTTTATATTTTTCCTAAACAAAGAATATAATACTCGCTAGAGATTAATCTCGTACAATGAGTACGAAAAACACTATTTTTTTAATCCTAAACATTCTCTTAATTTCAGAATTTATATCTACAAAAAAAAGCTCTTGGTATAAGTCTTCCCTGGGTAATTATTCGGCAATCGAAGACTTTTATCATTTCAGACTTTGGCAAAAACAGTTTAGTTAGTTTTAGTTTTAGAATAGATTTCGTGCTGGTCTTTAGAGCTAACATTATAAAGCAGTATGTGGAATATTTTATCTGAGATAATAATGAAGTTACTTGTGCACAGATCTCTCTCTCTCTAGGGCCTTGGACAGTACTATCGATGCCAATCAAAGTGCGCACTTGTCATAAGTAAGACCAAAGTCTAAGGTTGACTTAAATAGCTTGCAGCGCCATCTAGTGTGCTTCTTTGACAGTCATTTGTAATAAATTTTATATTATCTTTAATGCTTTCAATTGTAGTTGTTGTTGTCTTTGGCTTTTATGAGTTTTAGCTGCCAGCTGAACGCATCAACATACATGCACATATGGGTCATTCTTTTACAAACCGAACGCACTAAAGCAAAATAAAAAAATTTGCACACTTTTAAATTTAATTTTAAACTTTTTATTGTTGTATTATATAAAACATTTTTTCTGTTTTTTTTTTTTAATTATTCAAAATATATGTATCTTAAATACAAAACTTTTGGTTTAACTCAAAAAATAATGCCTAAGTATTAAACAAAAAAAATGAGTTTATAAAATATTTTTTTTTGTATTATCTGTAATTAGGCCCTATGCTGCATTGATGATGATCTGTAATTAAATAGTTTTAAGTGATTGTTAAAATATGTGCAAAAATTATATAACTTAAATAAATCTAATACCTTCACCTCATTGATGACGACTTATACTTACTGATAGAAACTTTATATCAAACAATCCAAAAATGAAGCATCTAGTTTTTGTAAAAAAAAAAAAAAAAAAAAGCTTTAAAACAGTGGTGGGCAAAACTCATACAAACAAACATTTCTTTGTGTGAGTAAGCAGCGCAGTAGGCAACAGTGCACGAGAGAGCAAGAGCCGCAATCAAGCAAAAATGTGAGAGAGATTTTACACACTTGGACCGTGCATGAGCCGACTGCGTTGAGAGACTGCCCAACACTGCTTCAAAAAACTGTTTAAAACAGATTAAAGCTTAAATCTTCAGTTAATAAAGAAAGTACAAGATTTTAAAAAATGGTTTTGGTTCACTTTTCTTAGTTTAGAAATTTTTATAAAATTTCGTCCAAAATTCCAAAATCCGTGCAGACTATTTTCTTGCATAGTTTTTTTTGTTTTATATCGAATACAACAACAACAATACAACAATTTGTTCTCCCTATCGATGCTATAAGGGCTATATAACATAGTTGGCCGATTTTGAAAAAATTTTTTCAACAGCACTAGGAAGCTACAAAAGTCTTCGGGAAATTGGTTGACAATTATGCTCTAAAAACATTTTGAACTATCGGTTCGATTTTAATAAAATTTGTTTGGGAACTCTAAAAAACTTTCGAATGCCAAACTTGTTTCGGATAGCAAACGAATATGCTCTGAAAAAGTTTTTTTTTCGACCGATCCAGCTATATGATATAGTCAACCTTAGGAGCTCAAAAAAAAAAGCGTAAGAGTGTAAAATTTGGTTAATTTTTTTTCTTTTTCGTCTGCTACATAATGCGCTTTTGGGAGCTGTATAATAAAAGGCCGATATCAAGAAACATAAATTAAACTTATTTGCCGTAAAATACCATCTCTGAGATCTAGGCATCAGCTAGAGCGACGGACATGTCTATATCAACTTCTCTTGACACCCTGGGCACACTCTTGTTAACTTTGGGGTGTCTCCTTTCATATGTTATATACAAAGTTAATATACTCTTTGTACCCAACAATTGCAGGGTATAGCTCAAATTTCGGTGACAAAATTTTATGCGAATCGAAATTATTTCGATTTCTAAAGGAATCACCCATATTGCAAATTTAATAAGCTGTAAACTCAAGGCGTGGAGAAAACACAAAAGAACATAAAGTCTAACGGCAACCAGCTGAAAAGCAATGCAGAATAAATGAAAGCAAAGCAAAGAGCATGACAAGAGAAGGGCGGAACGACACTAAATTTTTCTTTGTGTGTCTATATGTGTGTGTGTGTGTGTGTGTGAATGTGTGTGTGCGTTGAAGATTTTACCAAATTGTTCCAGACAAAGTTAAAATGCAATTGAAAACTTTGCAACTGCAACAACAACAAAAACAACATCGGGACAGAGAGGCAGAGAACAAAATGTTATAGATGTTGACTCAATGGCATGCGTGTGTGTGTGAGTGCGAGTCAATGTGTCAGTGTGTGTGTGTATCTGTGTGCGTCTTACCAAAGTCGCTAAATTCATATGAAAAACTTTATTGAGAACAAGTAATAGGGCTGCCGTTGCCAAACAACAGAGACTACTTGCAGCCCCTTGGCCACTCCTCCCTTACCACAAGCTATTTACATGCGCTGGCGCCTTTAAGCTTCAACACACACGTATTAGCTGCAACCCCCACACACACACACAATTACACACACAGCAGACATCTCTCAGAGTGTTGTGTTGTGCCAGAAATCTCGCAATTGCAAGAGTAATGCAATTTTGTATTCTCAGGAGTAATCAAACATTAATATATAATAGAAAATAATTGGGTAAAAATATATACCTACTTATATATTTATTAATAATTAATTAGTAATAAGTTGTTTCGCAAGCTTTTTCACTTTTTCAATACAAGCGAAACTGAACCAGACTCTGGTTCGAAATTCAAAATTGTAAATTCCATTTGGCCAAACATTTTGTATAATTGCGAATAATATAAAATGTTGAAAAATATTTTCACTTTTAATACGGTGATATTAATTAGTTTAATCTATAAATAGGGTGGTTCAATTTTTAAAGGTACGCCATCTTAGTTTTCCATTAACTTTTAACACGATGGCGTCATATTCTATTAAAGAGCGCTTTAAAGTTATTCAAGAGCACTATAAAAAATGGTGAAAAAAATCGCCAAATTGATGCAGGATTTTCATCAAAAATCATTTCCAGTGAAGAAATTCATTTCACTTTGAATGGGATGGTCAACAAACAAAATTTACGCATCTGGACCAACGAGAATTTTGGTGAATACTAAGAGAAGCCACGGTGAACTGGTTTTAGTGGCTGGTTTTATTTTTTTCGAGAATGATGCAACGTTGCAGTTCATTTGGGACGATAAAATTCGTTGTTATTATGATTATTTTTTCGCCAATTGGATGGAATTGACATGTTTATTTCCAAGAAGACAGTGCAACTTGCCAAACTACGTTCTGCGGTAACCGCTGACAGGGTAGAAAGTTACAAAAGTTGTAGAATTGACGGAGTGGTGGAGGGCGGTTGAACCAACTGGGTGGAGTGGGCAGCCTTTCGAAGAGATCGATATTTCTGCAAGTCGCCTGCGGGCACGCGAAGAGTCAGCTTGTCGATTTTCGTGAACCTTAAGCAGTGTATTCGCTATCCAAGTTGGAGAAAAATCTCTTGCTCTATCAAATTCTACGTCAAACTCGGGAAAGCCGTGTCGGAGATCACACGCCAGAGCGCAGAGTGGCACCTCAATAACTCCCAGCATTCGAAGAAAGCCATAATGAGCAAGTTTGACGCTTGACTTGTTCATTCTGGCTTTCCATGCTCATCTGCTTTTTGCCTGTAGTGGTGTGGTTCCCAGAGATCTCGTACCTCCCAGATTTTGCATGGACACGCGTTCTCCGCATGTCGCCGATTTTTGGAAGCTTCACAACGACAACGCGCTGTGCCACAAAGCGCTGTTGTTGTAGAAGTTACTGGCCAAGCACAGGGTTGCCACATTGCCCAACCCACTTACACACCAGATTTGATACCGCCGGAGTTCTTTCTCTTTCCGCATCTCAAGCGGGACCTCAAGGAAAACCGATATAAATCCATAGACGATGTCCAAGGGGCCGTGACGGCATCTCTGAAGGGGATACCGGAGAGCGAGTTTTAGAAGGCGCAAGGGCAGTGGGAATCGCATTATATGCATTGTGTCGGAGCACAATTGGGCTAGTACGAGGACTACTAAGATTTTGTATTAAAATAAGTTTAATTCTACTACTTTTGATGCTACCCCATTAGACTTGTTTTTATGGGGTCTCTTGCGTAAGTTCTCATGCCCAGAATTTCTTTGATCGCGCTAAAAGCAGAAACATGGAGGTGTCCAAACGTTTAAATATATCAAATTGAAATTGAAGATCTTCTTGTGATGTTCACTAGATACCCATGAGATTTTGCTTAATCGGAAGGGAATTCGAATTCGTGCAGACACAACTGTAGCATTCTCACTCGGATGACACTTTGGAAACTAATTGCAGTACAGTGGTTATTATTGGGAAGTGCTAAACTAAATAAGGGATGCGAAAACAGGGCAAGCGAGCAAAGTGAGCAGGAAGCGGATTCCCCTAGTATAATAAAAAAAAAATTATTATTAGTATTTAAATTCTTTAAAGAAAGTAATAGGCCACATACATTGTCAATAATATTGAATCAAAACATAAAAAACTTAGTTAATTTAAAAAACGATACTTATCTTTCTTCGATTTTGTAATTTCTTCTTCTTCTGACTATGCTCGTCTTTCTTTCTTACTTATAAATATAAAAGCTTAAAAAAGTCGGAAATGTTTGAAAAATCTGCATAAAAACTTCTATACTTAGAGCACCGACTATATTTAAGTTGAAATCATCTAAAGATTTTTGGCACACGCCTTTCTTAATGCCAAATAGCAATAGAGAGAGACTGAGAGTGGTAAAACTTTTCCAACCGGACAAGTTTATCAAAAGTCTTAACATATTTTTGTAATCCAAAAGTTTACTACAAATGCGACTTAATTGTTGCAGCGCGAAGTTCTAGATCTGTTCTAGATTCTTGTTTTTGTTGCTAATGCATTTTGTTGTTCTTATTATTGTTGTGGCTGTTGCTGTCTCCGTTGTCAGCGTTTAAAATAAAAGCAACTGGGAAAAAAAAACCGAAATAAATTCACTTTTTATTACACGAAGAAAAGCTGGATAAAACAAAAAAAAGGTTAAAACAAACAAACAAGAAAGAAAGAAAAAAAAAATTTCACACTGGACTTGGCTGTTACTTGATAGCTTAAATAAGCTTAACTAGAGACAAAAAATAAAGCAAAATCTTAAGCCAGTATGAATATTTAGTAGAAATAGAGCGTAATATGAGTAGAGTCTATAAGCATTAAAAAATTTCTAGTAGAGCCTTAAGTAAATATATTAGAAATGCAGATGAGTCCACAAGATATTGAGTAATCTCCAAATAAAAGATGAAGTTACAATAAATGACACAAGGTGTATCAGCGGAAAGGTATTAAATTGTAAATTATTTAAGTTTGTCAAATCTTGTAGTACGCAGCTTGGCTCAAAATAGATTAGATATCGAATATTTTATTCGGAGTCATTTTAATACCATATGTTTGATGTCTCCCATTTCACCGAAACGAACGAACCTCCTGGAAAAGTTGCTTATCACTTGAAGCCATCCAGCCAAGCTTAACGATTTCTTTTATCTAACTTTTTGGGGAGTCTAGTTGGGCTCGTTGTAATTTTATAAAGAAACATTTTTGATACGAGCTATAACTTACGCATTATTTTCGATTTTTAATTCAGTTGCAGTACTCAGGTTCGCACAGGGTCTTGACTGCACTCTATCAAGTTTTCTCACTAACTGTTTTGAGCCGTTGACATGCAGAAGGCACAAGGCGCATTTGCTGCAGGCGCAAGCGAGACAAACAGACACTGCGTAAGGACCGTTACCGAAAAGGCTGCCGACAAACAACCCAGTAGGAATTATTGGAACCGTCGGTGCATTGCCAAATCACGGCATATCTGTTAAAAAGATTTCAAGATATCGTATATATGTATTTGCTCAAGTCATACACCTATATAATAATATTATATAATATATATTTTTATTCCATTGCTTCAGATAGCATAGCAAATCAGTGCCATGCTGGGTTTCAATAAATTTCCTTTCACCAAATATTAAGTTACATACAAAGTTTCACAAGTACAGGAAACTACCAAAAGATTCAACTCTAATGCACAGATCAGAGGTATTAATGTCTATATCTATTAAGCACAAATATCCATAAAGGCGGCATAAAGAATCTTACAGCAGGACAAGAAATAAATACTGCCATTATGGGGAAACAACAGCAACAACATGTCCTGCCATAAGCCATAAAGCGAGCACATTAAGGCCACAAATTTCGAAAGGAATGTGACACAAATGTGAAGCACTGCCACACACACTTAAGCATATATGTATGTATAGAGCATATACATATAACTGTGTTTAGTATGTATGTACATGAGTGTAGTGACAAATACAGTTAGATACGCATGTCTGATATTACCGCTATACAAGGTACAGATCCTAAAACAGAGCTTTTATAATCGAGTCAAATCAAAACTAGAATTCCACAAACTGTAATCGAATACTTTTATTTTCTCGTTTTCTGTAAAATATAGTTTATAAGTATATATTTTTATATTCTTATATCATACATACTACTTAGGTGTTAATTTCGTTTATTTAAATTTCGTGCGGTCACTTTTGTAAGTGTGCGTGTAAGAGAGCATTCCGACACTGAAAATGTTGAGAAGCAACCCAGTTGAGAATTTTGGAACAAAATTTTATTTTCAAAAATTTTAAAGTGCGTGGAATTTGCTTAACATCAATAGTTGTACATTTTATTGCGATTTGAAATAATAAATAAGAGAGTAGTTTAGGACTACGAGTTTACTATAAAAAGATGGTTTCCATTAATGGAAATTACAAACAATTTTGTTGCTCTCAATTGTTAGCTACATTGAAGTCCAAATTGGAATCCCTTTTTTGGGATATGTATTTCCTAGCCTTAGAATGTGCTAATAGTGTGTCGAAGTCCTTAGCCCCATTTACATTAGCCATTTTTCCAATTGACTAACCCAACTAAGTGCATGTATATGTGTTCCTGTAGCCCTCTGCTTCCGTATCAGCTGGGAAACACTCTATACAAATCCAATTTAATCGCCAGCTACGTTTGTGCCAACAGTTGACAAATCCTTAAATATTTATGCGTATTTTGGCAAAAAGGATTTGCTTGATGACAACATAAACGGCATTTGGGATGCAGTCATTCAGACTTAAAAACTTGCCTCTCGACTTTACCTGATTTTATTTCTTTCACGACAATGACGTCACAAACCCATCACAATTTTCCTGTACAGTGTTGTATATAAAGTTACAAGAAACATATAAATACGAATGATGCAAGCTCTGCAAGGATTGAAATTAGATAAACTAAGAAGGAAGTGTGTATTTACGATTGATTGCGAATAAAAAATAATTCAACAAACTTGATCTGAAGAGTGTTTATAAGCTTCCAAGCGTTTTGTTTCAATATGGAATGACTGACAAAGCCAGCAATGCTAAGTTCAAAGACAATTATGTTTTGTAAAACACATAAATAATAAAATAAAAATATTTTTAAGTACTTTCTAAATTAAAAAATATTCACAAATGCAAATACTGCATGCATATTCCCATACCGGGAATTGAACCCGGGCCTCCCGGGTGAGAGCCGGGTATCCTAACCACTAGACAATATGGGATGGTTAAGTTTGATTGACAAAACTATTAATACTAAATTGAATGCCAGCACACTCTTGTGCTTTGTTTGTTCTATTTATAGATTGTGCGCCGCGTAAAGAGCGAAAAGAGAGCATTTGCAGCATTTTTAACTACTCATTGTATATAGTTGTAGTTGTTGTTGCGCGTGTGTGTGTGTTTGCTTAGGATCATGTAGTGAGAAGAGAAGGAGACGTATGCAACTTTTGTCGCGTTCAACGCATCTACGTCACAAAGTTGAAATTTTAATTTATATACAAAATGGAACATATGAGCGCTAAGAATAGATTTTATTAATTATTTCATAAATTAATAATAATTTTTAGTCGTTTGAAAACAAATTGTTTTCATACAATTTAAAATAAAAGAATTTCTTGCGAAATTGTAGTTTTTTTTTTTATTTTTTGAGGTAATTTAAAAAAAAAAAAATCTTTTATTGAGCAAAGTTCATTTTTTATGATAAAGCTACAAAATTGAACATATGAAGGCTAAATTTATATTTTATTAATTATTAAAGAATATATAATAATTTTTAATGTCTTTTGAAGAAAAAAATTGTTTTCATACAATTAAAAAAAAAGAATTGCTGTTTTTTGTTTTATTGTTTTTAATATCGTGGATTTAATTTTTTTTAACGCATAGTAAGAAGGCATAAAAGACCGTGTATAAAAAAAATAATAATTGACATACCTACATATTTTTTTGTGAAAATGTATACAAAAAAACATTTTGTTTTTAAGAGCCGTATTGACAACTTAGATTAAAAAAATAGAATCTAATATTCTTCAAATATATTCGGAGGTTTATTCACACTTAATAATATAATAAGCAATAAATAAAAAATAGCTACTTTACTATTTTGATCTTTTACTTTGATCTCTTAAATAAATAAGCAACTATACATTTTTTTAGGGTTGTTTATGGTTTATATTGTCTTTGGCAAGAAAATTGCTCCTCCTATGCTTCTAGCTCTGTAACTTGACAGATAGGCCTAAACCGATTTAATTTGTCTATTTGCCAGCATTTTGGTACTTACTTGTTTCTCGCTTACTGTTGCGAAATACCCTTTCACTCTTTGCGTCCAGGGTATAAAAACGCACTGCTTCATTCAAAAAAAAAGACAAGAGCAGAGAGATCTGCTTTGCATTACATCATATTAGCCGCGCCGTTCTCACTTGCTGCCATTAATGCAAAATAGAAAATTAGCACAAAGAAGAAACCAAAGAGAGCTAACTTTGATAGTCTCGCACACACACACACACACACACATGTTAGCATGGGTGTTGGCGCTGGATATTCAGGAGCTCCGGAGGAAGTTTGTCAGCGCCTTACCGGCTAAGCGCCCTACGCGTGATCTCAGGATTTAGGACGATTTCGGAGGATGCCGCCCTGGTACTTGCAAATATGATACCAGTCGATATCTTAGCAAAGGAGATGAAAGCTATTTATGCCATTCGTACAGCAGGTGGAGCTTCCACCAACATGGCAGACGCGCGGAGGATTCAAAGAGATGCGTCGATAGCAGCTTGGCAAGCCAGATGGGACACGTCCATAAAAGGAAGATGGACGCATAGGCTAATTCCGAATGTGGCTCAATGGATTGGTAGACATTGGTAGGACAGGTAAATTACCACCTCACCCAGTTTCTTACAGGTCATGGCAGCTACAGGGAATACCTGTACAGATTTAGACATGAAGGCACCCCTTTCTGTCCTGTGTGTCTCAACAAAAAAGAATATGTAGAGCACGTCCTATACGAATGCCCGAGATATAGGACCATAGTGGGCTCACCTCCACCCCCGGAGTACCTGTTGGAGTGTATGCTGGAAAATTACAGCACGTGGCAAAGGATGAGCCATATCATCATCGCCGTCCAAGGCGACCTAAGGCGCTGCGAGAGAGAGAGGCGGGAGGCTCAAGAGTCCGAAGCAAACGGATGAAAGCCAAGGAGTGATACCCAGTTCATCGAAAGCATCCAGAAGGATCTGAGATGATGCAAAAGAGAGCTGTTGTGCCTTAGAATAGGCAACCCCCCCCGCGAAGTAATACTTGATGGTGGATCCCGCGGGGTGTGGAGGTGAAGAGTTGTGTGTGGGGTGAGGTTAGTACGTAGGCATGGCGTTAGATTACGCCATGAATCGTGCATGCTTAGCGGTACGGGCCACTTGCATCTTTTGAAGATTATCATCCCCCATGGCGAACCATGGAAAAAAAAAAAAAACACATGTTAGCACTTGTAATGTTCTATTTACATAAAAAAAAAAATGTGGCATACATCTAAGCGCGGAATTGCGCGATTGTGATCTTTAATATAAAACATCTTGAGACGTTTTAACATAAAATATCACAAAAAACATTCATAACATGTTTCATCGTCTTATCTATTTATTCCAAGCGCTAAATCCTACACTAATGCTCTTATTAAATTGTATACTTAAAGCCCGATAAAAAGCTTGTACCAAAATGTGTAGAGAAGTGTTTTTTAAAATGATTCGTTTGTGTGGAGAGGGTGCTACGTAAAAATATATGGTAAATAAAATGAACAAGTTTTTCTCGTATTACTCTTGCATGCCCATTATGATGTGTGTGTGTGTGTGAGGAACCGCATTCGGCCGTGTCACGATTCTGGTTAACTCCTTTGGCTCAAACATTCAGCCAGCTGGCTATATCGTGGTCTATATGGTTTGGCTCTTGTTGAATTGTTTGATTCACGGACTCCTCACGTACGTGTGTGGCTTGCTATTGTATCTTTGTGAGTGTGTGTGCGTGTGTGTGCGTGTGTGTGTGCTTTGGCATTGAAACAAATTGAAAAGTTGCGTTTGTCTTTGGCAATTGCTTTGCTGACGACAGCAGCAGCTGCAGTTGCCAGAACAGGCGTTGCCATAGCCACATTTAATATGAAACATGGCTAAAACTCATACATAGATGCAAGCACACAAACACTAACGCACATATGAGGGCAGGCTGAAAAGTAATCTTATTTCTTTTTTTGAAATAAAACAAAATTAATTTGTGCAGAAAAAGAATTATTTGTCAGCAAACACTGCTGTCCATTTTGGGACATTTGACAGCTAGATGGCGCCAGCAGTAACAAACACAAACGTTTCAGTAGCCAAGATTAGTTTAATCTTCCCTTATCTTTATCGTCTTTTCATTTTAGTGTCTATTAAATAAAATTTAATACAGTATGAAAAAATATAAGATGATATTGTGGAAGCATAGATTTTCTTAATCTTTTTTATCATCAGCATCTTTACACACGTGTGCATTATAAAGCATCATTTCTACCTTTCTGTTTCATATATAGTCTTGGGTTTCCTTAGTTTTTGCAGATGAAATTGCAATCGTTTCGATAGCCTTGATTTCAATAATCGTTCATATTTAACTACTTATGCGTTATATATTTTCATCTTTAACTTTTTCTTGAACAAATTACAGACGGTTTTGCGACAGTTTCGGAAATCTAGATTTTCATAACCTTTTAAATACTTATCATCTTCACCGATATATGCACTATATAAAGTCATCTTAACCTTTTTGTTTGAAATTCAAATCTTCAGATTTCTTTTGTATTTACATTAAATTAACACTATAAAGATTCCAGTTGAAATTTTAATATTCTCCCTTATCTTAATCATTTTTACTTGCTTATGCTCTACATACTTTCATCTTAACTTGTTTTTTGGTAACTTAATTCTATTTAGTAACAAAAAGATAGTATTATCAGCAAATAGCATTGAGATTTGATAGCCTCAATTTACATAATTTTTTAAATCTTTATTATCTTTACCTGCATCATCATCATCTTTATCTTTTTTTTATGGTCTTAAGAGTATGCAATTTATGCTAGATGGCGCCAGCAGTAACAACACATATATCGTTTTGTTTTACGGCTTGAGTTTGCCGCGTCGCAACTTGGTCTCACCAATTACTTTACAGCCTACCCTCGTTTAGTCGAATATTCGTTCACATGTAGCAATTAGCCACGTTTTACTCTATGTAAAAGGCCATTTACGCTGTCAATAACTTAATTTCCGCTACAACGTGATTTAATTAACGATTACAATAAGCAGCCAAGTCCGAGTGGAGCTTGCGGCACCGCACCTCACCGCACCCTCAATGTAAACGCCTTAAATGTGGTTTGGTCTCAATGTTCGCAACAATTAAGTGAGTTTCCTTGTCGTTTTGGGTTAACCGAGCAACTTATTATTGAGTTGTTGGTACCACTTCAAAAAGTTGTTGCCCCAATGTATTACTAGCTAATGCTGATTGTGTGTGTGTGTGTGTGTAATTGTATCCTTGACCACAATAAATTGTTAATGCGCACATTGCATAAGCCAATGTGGTTAAAATCAAAACGATCTATGTACATATACGTATATATATACAGTATCATATTTTTAATTGTATCAGTGGCATAGTGGTCGATTTGGCTGATGAAAATTATTATTATATTAAATTTGATATATAAGTACTATATGGCTTGCATATAAACATTAAATTTTTTTTAAAATAAAGTTATTTTTTACTTAAAATCCAACACTTTCCAAATATTCCTCGTCGTAATGCATTTTTGCCCAAAACAAATCAAATCACGCATACGCACTGTGCGCCGCCCTTGACAATGTTGCAGCAGAGTTCTTAACGCTTCACTTAACCCTTGGCAAACAACATTCTCGCGTAATTATCGTCATCGGTATCGTCATCGTTCATCGATATTCACATCGACGCTGCATTTGCTGCACTGTTGCGCTTTGTGGTTACCAATGAGCTTTACGTCTATTTCGCATTTGGCTAATTTGCATGCAGACAAAACCTCAATTCGCCTAACACCCCGAAAACCCCTCCCATGTGGACACAACCGTCAATGGCAATTTTTCGGGTTGCACCAAGTCCAGTTGGACCTGCCTCTAACAACACAAACAAAATTTGCATTTAAGTTGCCTGCGTTCTCATTTTGCACTGGAACCGAAATCGGTTCGGTTTAATCGGTGCATTTAAGCGCATTACCTGAAATTGGTTTCTGGTTGGTTCAAATGGTGGTTTGTTGGTAATTTGGGCTTGCTCTACAAGTTTAATAACTCTGTCTTGCTATGATCATAAGTCATTGTAGAACTTCAGTAAAACTTGGTGAGTTTAAAGCGTTAGAGCTTATACGAAAGCTCATCAGCTCACAAAGTGAATTCTAGCGAAAGCCAGAGGCGTAGATTGCTTGTAACTCGAAGTTAAGTTGTTTTTATAATCAAGAAGTCAGATTACACAGCCACACAAAAAATAAACGATTTCGGGGGTTTTTTTAAGCTTATTTCAGAGCCCTGCGCTGGGGATTCTTTTATAAACTTGAATTTGCATTTAGTGCGCCCGAAAACGTTTGGAAACCTTCAAATCCAAAAAAATATTTTTTTTTTGTGTGGCTGTGTAATCGAGCTTTTTGATTCGTATCAACTTAACTTCGTAATCTTCGTCTCTTAGCTTTGCCATTTTTCACATCAAACTGACTTTTATTTATTTATTGCAAAATTCCGATTATTTATCAAGTTATCGATAACTGAAAATTGGGTTTTTCGTTTTTAGACTATTCTTTGACAAGCCATATCTTCTAAACAAATAAAGATATTGACGCAATTTTTTTCTTTCAATGAAAGATAAAATATTAAATTAAAAAAAAAAATTTTATTTATTTTTTATTTAATTTGTTTTTTATTTTTGGTTTTAAAAAGTGAAGTGCACAAAAGAAAGCCTTAATAAGCTCGAGCCCCGTATGAAGCATTAAAAACGTAAATCTCTTTTATCGAGTTTTCCACACTGGCCCCAAATCCAAATTTTTTTGTCAGAAATATAAAAAAATTTTTTTAATTGCCAAAATACACCAGATAGAACCTCAATACCATATAGCTGCTATAGGAACTGTAGGCCAAATAGATAGATTAACAATTTTTTTAATTTTTAAAATATCGTTATCAAACTCGTCAGTTTTTTAGTTTTCTTGGATTGCTTTCTGTTTTTATACGGGCTTTTTTTTACACGGTTTTGAAATAACACGGTCTTGAAATAATTTTATATATTATTTTTATAAATTTTTACACAATTTCATTCGATTTAGTACGATGAAAAAAAGCTCTTGGATTGAAATTTTAAAGCAAAATATGTTTTTTTTAACTTAATCTTTTAGAAATTTATTTAGGGAATTCCCATTTCTAATTTATTTTCATTTTATTTTATGTTTTTTTTACGTTTTTTTTTATACGATCTTTTCTGCAACGTATCTACCGTTTAAAAAGAGTATTAGTTATAATTACTACCTTTTATTTTTTAACTTATCGAATCATTACAGCTGCTATTTCTTACCCAAAAGCATCGAATAAAGCGGGTTACCTGAATTCAATTTAAATTTAATTTTTAAGCTACATAAAGTACCGAAAAGTGAACCAAAAAAATTCAATTGGTCCACTATTTCACATAGCTGCCATACAAATATTGAACCTGCGCTCTCTTTTTCAGAGAGACACGAGTGACGTCGTTGGATCATGTATCCAAATAGCGGGTTACTTAAAACCAATTTTAATCTAATTTCTTAAAGGGTCTAGCTGGTAAAGGTACCACAAACTGCTGTCAACGATTTGTAAAAGCTCATAATGAAAATAGGTTCCTGTGTCAAACAACATTTTTTTTGCCATAATTTCTGTTTTTTAACTTAACGACTAATGGCCTTATTCAAAAAAAAAAATTTAATTAAAACTGGTTCACGATTTCATATAGCTACCATACTAAATTGAACCAACGCTCTCTTTTTCAGAAAGACAAGAGAGACATCTGCACATTGCGTTGCCTTCTAATTGTTGTATCTTGTATCGGGCATACATTGGTCCACTATTTCACATAGCTGCCATACAAATATTGAACCTGTGCTCTCTTTTTCAGAGAGACACGAGTGACGTCGTTGGATCATGTATCCAAATAGCGGGTTACTTAAAATCAAGAGAGACATCTGCACATTGCGTTACCTTCTAATTGTTGTATCATGTATCGGGCATACATATGTGTAGCCTAGCCATATAAAGCAGTCCCATATCAAGATGTTGCCATCTCCGTGACTCGCTGAAATAGTTATGCTTCCGGTCGACGAATGTTTTTATAATCAATGCACATTTTTTGCTTATCTTTAAAATTGCAGTTCCAAGGAAAAGGGAATTTTTCGAACAAGCAACCTGTTTTAAGTTTTCTTATCGTCGATACCACGCGACAACAGTGCGTGTTAATAAATACGCACAGCTTTATTTGTATTTAGACTGAATGATTAGAGCATATATGACAATAGGAGAGCTTTAGTACAGGATAATGTAAAAAAAAGGTTAGTTCATGACTAATACATGTCTTTAGGGTCGCCAAATCCGAAACCAAGAAACTTCCAGGACTTCACGTTTCTTCTGACGTTTGGGCATTTACATTTTGGCGTGATGTTACGTTCGTGCGACCAAATATGACAAAAAAAGGAAAAGCTCCTTAAAACAAAATTCGTTTTATACTTACGTTGCAACTAAGCATAACTGCATGAGTAGAAAAAAATGGCAACGATTATATCGATTAAACTACATGGCGTTACGTGACAAAAAATTAAAGTGCCTGATATTTAATGCCACTGAATTCGCGCAACTTTGTGGCTTATTAAAAACACTTTGTTGCATATATTTTTTGTAATGATTTTTTTTTTATTTTGCATTTTTTTTTTTTTTAATTATACATATTTAATTTAACTTCACAAAAAAAAAAAAATTGTATTTTCTGATTTCCATTTAAATAATTTTTTATATGCATTTTGGTCATGCAGTTGCATTTAAGGTTTTCGTTTATTTTGTTTTTATTTTTTTTGGAAAGTCGATTTTTTTAATTATGTATTTTTTTTTCAATCAATTTACACCAAAGAAGTTCGCTATGCATTACAACTATATATGTATTATATAGTAAGTATATCAATTTTTAATTGTATTTACTTGTAACTTTTTTTTTAACTTAATTTTTCGTTTGACTTCGAGTTTGAGTTGCTCTTTTAGACTTTTTATATAATTTTATTTTTAATTTTTCTATAGTACTATGAAAGTTAAGAGCGAACATTTACATTGATCAATTTTTATACAATTATTTTGGTTTGGTTTTTTATATTTTACTTTCATTTTGGTTTTGATAAAAGACTGTAGCTCTGCTGCTATAGATTTTTCGATTTGTTGCTTGCGGCTCTTTTGATAACAATAAAGTTTTGATATATCGATATCGATTTAAACAGCGCACGTTTTTTTTTAAAAGTTTCAAGTTAGTTTCTTCTTTATTTACGTTTTACCAAGTTCTTTTTTGCGCTGTTTATTCTCTGTTTTTTTTTTTTTTTTGATTAGATCATTCTAAAAAGTTTGAATACAACTATTTTTGGGTTTGTTTTTTTTTTTTAGTTTTTTGCTTAGTCTAAAACTATGACATGTATTTTCTGCACATTTTTTTTGTAGTTTATTTGGTTTTGTTTTTTATTTTATTTCTTTTTAAATAAACAGCATAGTTAAGTTTTAAGTTTATGGAACAACATACTTGTGTTTTTTTTTATTTCAAGTTTTAACTTTGGTATAAAAAAAAAACACTTTAAATTATTAGAAATCATACTTATGTAAGAATTCTCTAAAACGAGATTTTTCTACACATTTATCATTGGCTACGCTGAATACTTTCGACTGACCAAAACATTTTTGGTTTAATTATTAAATAGTTTATAAAAAAAAAAACAAAAACGTTAAAACATACATATTTATATATGTATATATATTTATATATAAACTGTATATTCTATATACATTTAGCTATAACATTTGCCCTTAGCGTATTCAGGCCTAAAATAACATTAAGTTGGGCATGGATATCGATATATCGAATGCCATATAATTTTCATTAAGAGTTTTATTTGTTTAAAATTTGACACTTTTTATAATATTTATCTATATAACTTTTGCTATTATAAAAGTTTCATTTAAGTACTCTGCTATTTATTTACAAGGGTCTTCTTTTGGGCTTTATATATGTATTGTAAATAACTAATTTTGTAAGCCAGAGTAGCAGTAACACCAATCGAGTATATCGAGTATTTTTTAACAGTTGCTGTGAGTTCAACTTGGTCATAAGTAAGCTATTAAAAAGAGTGTAAAGAGTTTTAGCTCAGCTAAGTAGTACGAGGGCAGGCTGAAAAGTAATTGGCTTGGACAAGAAACTAAGCAAGTTTTAGCTAACTGTGTCACCTTGTGGAGTATTCGCCGATTGAATAAAATTTCATTCGATTTCTTTTTTAAAAAAAGAAAATAATTTATTAGATTAAACACTATATGGATGAAAATGAATTGGTTTTGTAGACTCATATTCTTTGAAATTCTCAGCCTCTGAGTATTATCTTTTATCAAACTTGAAGAAATGGAAAATGTTTCCTTTACATGATGTCTGATCGGTGATCAGGACTTCAAAACTTCTTGAAGAAACCAAACATGCACTTAAAAACTTCTATATTAACTCGAATTTTTTCGTTTTTTTATGCTTCTTTTAATCAAATTCTTCTTCTGTAAAGTATTATCCACCCCCTGATAAACTGGTTCTGAAGCCTCATATTCTCCGAATTCGACATCATCTAAGTACTATCTATTATCATTAAAAAGATTTCCTGCAGATAACATCTGATCATCTTTTAAGCAAATACCTAAGTTCAGGTTTTTGAAGAATCAAATGTTTCGAATGCCATACAAAATTTAAGAAGCTCTGGTTTTCTGCGAGATAGTCCTTTTCAAGATTAAATGATATTTTTCAAATGACATTTGCTCATCTGTAAATCGTGTGCTTCCTTTGGAGTTATGCCTTTTTTTGAGGTCTTTGAAGAGTCAGTCTTCTTCGAGGTCATAAAACCTTTGAAGATCATTGTCCTCATGTGAGTATTATCTTTTTCGAAGCTTAAAGAAATCGGCAGAATAATAAGAAAGATATGCTCAGAGTATTATCTTTAATGGCTTGGGTTAACTAGGATTTCCTTCATATAATTTGGATATCTTATTCAAAGGAGCTTAACGAAGCCTGCTTTTTTAAAAAGCATACAAAATTAAAGAAGCGCTGGTTCCTTATGAGATTATCTCTTAAAAAAGTGGCTAATATACCTATTTTGAGGATGTTGTTGAGCCATATTTTATTAAATGGCATTCTAAATTAAATATTCTCGGTCAGCTGTGAGTATTATCTTCTTCCAAACTTAAGGAAATGGCCTGGTGGAAATAGCTTTCTTTCAAGTTGTTTAGTCATCTATGAAAAGATCTTTGTCCTCATGTGAGTATTATCTTTTTTAACACTTAAAGAAATACGAAGAAGAAAAAGAAAGATCCGCTGAGAGGATCCGCTCTTTTCTCAACCCTTAAAAAGCTTGGGTTAAAGACGAAGCATTCTTTTTTAAATAGAGTCAAGAATATATGAAACTCTGGTTCCCGGGGAGATTATCTCTACTCAAACTGAAGAAGGTGGCTTGGTTATAAGAGATATATTTGATCTGATCATCTTTGCGATGAATGCTCATTTTGAGAAACTAGACGAATAATAATTTTTAGGAGGGTATACAAAATTTAAGATTTGCGTTCGTCTATGAGTATTATCTTTTTGCAAACATAAAGAACATGTTTGATGGAAAGAATTTTCATTCAAGTGATTTGATTTTGAAAGCCTAGACGAAACACAGGTTTTATACGACATTCAAAGATATCTACACTGTCTACACCGTCATTTTAATGGCTAAGAAAAAATATTTTTTCTTTAAATGACAAAGTTGTCTGTGTAACAACACACTGTCTCCAGCGTCATCTTTTTCCAAAAATGAAAAAATGACTGAGAGAAAATTAGTTTTCAATAAATAACTCAAATGTCTGTGAAACAACACACTGTCTACTGCGTCATCTTTTTCAAAAATGAAGAAATGACAGAGAAAATATTTTTTCTTCAGATGATACTGTGGTCTATGCAACAACACACTATCTGCAGCGTCATCTTTTTCCAAAAATTAAGAAATGACTGAGAGAAAATATTTTTTCATTAAATAACTCAGTTGTCTGTGAAAAAACACACTGTCTAAAACGTCATCTTTTTCCAAAAATGAATAAATGGCTAAGAAAAAATATGTTTTCTTCAAATGATACTGTGGTCTGTGAAACAGCACAGTTTATACACCGTCATATTCTTTCAAAAATGAAGAAATGACAGAGAAAATATTTTTTCTTCAGAGGAAACTGTGGTCTGTGCAACAACACACTGTCTACAGCGTCATCTTCTTTAAAAAATTAAGAAATGACTGAGAGAAAATATTTTTTCAGTAAATAACTCAATTGTCTGTGAAAAACACACTGTCTAAAGCGTCATCTTTTTCCAAAAATAAAGAAATGGCTAAGAAAAAATATTTTTTCTTCAAATGATACTGTGGTCTGTGAAACAGCACAGTTTATACACCGTCATCTTCTTTCAAAAATGAAGAAATGACAGAGAAAATATTTTTTCTTCAGATGGTACTGTGGTCTGTGCAACAGCACACTGTCTACAGCGTCATCTTCGTTAAAAAATTAAGAAATTACTGAGAGAAAATATTTTTTCATTAAATAACTCAGTTGTCTGTGAAAAAACACGCAGTCTACAGCGTCATCTTCTATTAAAAATTAAGAAATGACTGAGAGAAAATATTTTGTCTACAGATGATACTGTGCTCAGTGCAACAACACACTGTCTACAGCGTCATCTTTTTCCAAAAATGAAGAAATGGCTTAGAGAAAATATTTTTTCTTCAGATGATACTGTGCTCAGTGCAACAACACACTGTTTACACCGTCATCTTCTTTCAAAAATGAAGAAATGTCAGAGAAAATATTTTTTCTTTAAATGATACAGCGGCCTGTGAAACAAGTTTTTAGTTATAGATTTTTTAAGTTTTGGCAGGCCTACATAAATTATTGTATCGCTAGACTAAGAGTATTGCTCTTAAAAAAGATGATATTGAGCTATAAAATGAGTCTCTTCTTGCCTCCTAGTTCGATTACTTTTCACACTGTACTCGTAGGTCTAGTATATGGGGTAATAGGGTGGGTCAGTGTGTTGTGTTTTTATGTGGGAAGATAAACTTGATAGTTGGCATATTGTCAGTATTTTGAGTATTTTGTGGTATTTTTTTTTGTAATAGACAACGTGTTTAGATAGGAAGTTCTTTCGTAAATACAATTTGTTTGTTTTCTGCGATAAGCTCTTACAAAGGGCAGCTTACTCATAAGAAAGTGAGAGGGGCATTAGAAATAAGTTTTAGTGTATACCCTTTAAGCAGCATATCGACTTTTGAAATTATTCTATTTTGACTGTTTTTCGGATACAAGTTGTTGTTTTTTTTTGAAGTAGTAGTAGTATTAAGTATTAATTGGAAACCAATAGTTCAAAGTTCAAAGTTTGAAGGAGCATAACTGCTAGTTTGATTTAAATAACCATATATATAATATAGTATTATAGATTTAGTTAATTAGTTAGTTCTAAGTTGTTTGTTTGTTTGTTTTTTTTTTTGTTTTTTTTTGAAGACAGAGTAGCTAAGTAATATGTGAGTAAGTAAATTGTATTATTATTTGTTATTTAAATTTGTTTATTTATATTTGGAATTCACTTGTTTTCAATTATTAGGCTCACAATTGTTGCAACATTTATCTAAAAATAATACGATTCCGTTTGTTGTTGTTTTTAGTTTTTTATATAACGCTTTTGCTGTAACTTTTATTGTACATGCTTCATATTTACTACTACACACACATGCTATGTATATATAGAACAAGTTATGTATGTCGTATTGTACATAACTTCAAATTGAGTCAAGAGCAAGTTTTTGTTACTGTTTTTTTTTTTGTTTTTTTTTGTCAGTGTATCTTTAAATACCGCACTTTGTGCAGTTATTGTTGTTGTTTTTTTTTTTTTTTGTGGTTTTAGTTTTTGTAAAGTAGAAAGCTTTAGGTATTTCAGCTAAGGTACAAATTTGCTACAGGTTCTCTACGTTGAATAGTTTTTGCACGCCCTAACTCTCTCTCGCAGTCTTCATCTTCATATCTTTGTGTCTTTCGCTGCTGCACATAACGAGAGAGCTGCTCATCTTAGCATAAAAAACAATATCTTTGGAAAGTTCTTTTGTTAAGAGTTTTTACTTTGGTTTTTTAGTTTTTTTTTTAAATCTTTTTTTGTTGGAAGACTACAGCTATAGAGTACGGATAAAATGCAACAATTTCTTGGTGTAGCTTGTGTGTGTTTCCGCATTAGAATTCAGTTTCTTACAAACTATAGACAGGCAACAAAGAGCAAACACACACACACACACACACATAAGGTCTTGTAGTTTTTTCAAGTTTTTAAGCTTATATGAAAAAACAAAAAAAAAACACAAAACATTCATCTATTTTTCATTGATTTTTTTTCTTATTTTTTTTTCGTAATACTTAGTATGCAAATACATATCTCTAATAGTTGATTAACTTATGTCTACTTACAAAAGAATTTCAATACACAAATTCACTTCATAAATACTTTAGTTTTATTTATATACTTAGCTACAGTTTGGTTACTTTTCTATATAACTTGCGCTCTTCGCTTTTTGGTTGTGGTCCAATTCTTCTTGATTTTAATTTAATTTTATTTTGCTTGTTTTTTTTTCATCTTTGATTTGTTAGTCCATCATCTTGTCATCTTTTGTTTAAAACACAGCTTGCGCTGTTTTTAAGCTTTAGTTTATTAAGTTTAATTTGATTTTTTTTGTTTTGTCAAGATTTTGCAATTTAAATTTTAGCTAATTGTAGTAGAAAACTTTAGCAACAGGGCAAAAACAAGAAACAACTTTGCGGCACTGTTTTGCATTAAGTGTGTTTTATATTATTTAATAATCAGAGTTTCTTCAAAGTGCAAATTTTGTAGGTTTTTCCATAATAAAAACAAAATTTTAATTTTTTCATCAAAATTATAAACAATATTTGCCTAATTATCTGTTAATCATTTCGTATAAATATATCGCATTTGTTTAATTAATTTTATTTAAAATCTGTTTCGTTATCTTTTTATGTATTACATATTAAGTTAGTTACATTATGTAAAGCTTTTTCGTTTTACATACACATGCCACATAGTATGCATAGCCAGATTCTGGCATAATCTTTAGCTGTCAACTGTTTGACAGCTACAAAAAAAAATCCAGCAAAAAAAGTAGTTTATCTCAGTATGAAAAATAGTTGTAGTTTACGCATTCTACAAGCTGTTTAAAAATCTGAAGAATCGGTTTATTTTTGCATATCTCGTTTGCTTTAAATAGCTTTTATGTTAAGCAAATAAAATTTCTTAGAAATCCAGATTAAACGCAAAGAGCATTAATGGCTTTTCGTACAACTATGATCTATCGGTTATATATTTGTAAAATAAAAATGTGTTACTCTTCTAAGGCCATTTCGTTTTCTTCAAAGTATTGCCCAGCCTACATAATATGCAATGCCAGCTTTTTTAGCAGTCTTTGAAGCACTCATTAAACATGATGACAATATCTTCTCAAATCTTCTCAAACAAGACAAAGGGAAGTTCCCAAAACGATATTTTCGCAAATCTCACAGTGCCAGCTACAGCTTATATGCTGGCTTCGGAAGAATACAAATTACCGCAGCACTCAGTATGGGATGACCATATATTAGCATCTTCCCAAGCACCAATTTTTGAGCTTCCTAGACACTTTTTAGTTGCAGTTTGTCTATTTTGAGCAGACTGTACCTACGCAAATCTTTTTGCAGAAGAAGCCTTTCTTTAACGTTTAGGCAGCCAAAATTCCAACTTACTTGCTTGGAAAAAGAAGACATTGTAAAAATCGCCGAAAGTGATGCAGATAACTCCCTAGTTTTGACACTGATATCAAGAAGAATTGTATCCATAAGACAATATTAATATGGTAATATTTCAGTGCTCTGGAAGCTTTAGAATATTTTGCAGCCTTGTAGCTTAATAGCTTTCTAGCTTTCTAAGATTCTGAAATCCTTTTTATCCGGGTTGGGTTTAAAAGCTGTATGCACAAAAAAAAAAAGTTGAAGTTGAAGTTTTCTAAAAGTTCCCCAACTGTTCTGGAGGGTTCTAATCGTTTACAATTTCTTTTTCAAGTTAAAATTACTTTTTCAATTATTTGAGCCATTGTTGCTCAGCTTTTTTAGGTATATTCTTAGTCTTCAATGCTCATTAAGTCAGTATTTGGGCATTTGGGAGATTTTGTAGAACCTACTTAAATTGTATAAATTGCGAAGATACTTGGTCTATCTAGCTGCGTACTGGCAGCAGTTCAGTAAGGCAGTTTTTGGGCATTATGAAGATTATCTGGTATCTATTTACAGTATAGGAATCAAAGACATTTTTGTTTGCTATAAGTCTAGTCGCCTTGATCCAGTCTGCAGTTTGTAACTCTCTTCTACCAAACAAAAATAAAGCCGCTTAATTTTTAGTGAAAAATTGATCTAAGTAGTACATAGTATATAGCTCTTGATTTTTTTTATTACTAAAAAAAAAAACAATATTTATCAAGATTCACACGATTCTTAAAGATTTGGAAACCAGTTTGTAGATTTAGGCAAGTTTTTTTTTTTTTATTGGTAGACTTACTATCTTTCATACGGAGATGAAATCTTTCTTTTTGTCTTTTTTAACTGGACTATATATAAGTGTTTGTGCATATGTATGCATATATATGTACATATCTATATATATATATAAGTACTTACAAGTAGGCGCGGGATGCCTTAGAATCTTAGTGTCTGTCCATATGTTCTCAGTATGTAATTAGTGTATACACATTTTGTGACGTAGCGCAAAATATGACACACACACACACACGCGGATACATAGACACGCATATATATAGGCACATATACATACATACATACAAACGCATAGGCAGCATATTGAATTATGTTTGCGTAACTGTGTTTGTTTATGTATGTGTGTTGCCGCCATAGTTGAATTTTTTTTTTTTTTTTTTTGTATATTTATGATTCGTCAATCGTGTGTGTGTTAGTTTGATGTTAGTTTGTGTGTGTGTGTGTGTATTGTAGGTAAATAACGGCAGAAGCAGCAGCAGCATTTTAGTCAAAGGCAGCAGGCAAAGAGAACGCAAATAAACAAGAAAAGAGAGAAAAGAGAAAGAAGAAGAGAATGTAAGCATATATTTTAATTTGCATACACAAATTTCACAATGCGTGTGAGTATCTGTGTGCGTGAGAGTATCTGTGTATCTATGTGTGTGCAACTATGTATGCATGTGGAGCGATTCCTTTACAAATCAAATAACAATTTTGATATCGTTTCAATATTTTATACATATGTATTTTTCGGAAAAATGAGTAAAAAATCAAACAGCTGCGTACTTATGAATAAAATATCTTTTGGTTTACTTTTAAAAATTAATTAAAGTTAAAAGTTATCATACGCTAGGGATTGCAATGGAAGAGACTTGCATGAATTGGAATCAACATTTTGTTGCTTATGAGGCTCACATGAGTCTAGATGCTATATTTGATGAACAAAGTTGAACGTAAAATTAAATATTATATAAAATTGTGTTTTTTTAGTCATACTTAATCATTTTCTATGCTAAGCAATAAAAGATTTAATATTTTTTTTAACTTTTACTGAGTTAAGCTGAAGTTAATTAGAACGTAATTAATCCAAACATGATGCTTGTATTTTAAAAAATTGTGAATTTTTATCTAACAGAAACCAAAACAAAAAAAAAAAATGTTGTCAAAAATTAGTGAAGCGAATTACTTTTTATATAAAGCTCTTAAATTTGTATCATATCTACATATGAGATAGAGTTACAAGCAAATATGTATCACATCATTTTTACTTTTTCTAATTTCCGATTATTTTTGGAGTTATCTCTAACATGACTTTTTCTAGACGCGACATACCTCATGAAAGATATTTCAATAAGTTTTTTTTTTTTTACAGTGAAAAATAAAGCTTTTAATTAATTTGGAAATAAATAATTTTGTTCAACAATTAGAATAATCCGACAGAAAATTTACACAAATATACAATTTCATTGCTATTTATTGATAATTTTTTTTTTTTATTTGAAAATTAAAAATTACAATGATTAATAATTATTTTTTTAATATATTTTTTTTTTGAATTTATAAATTTTTTTTAATTAAATTTTTTTTGTTTTTAATCATTCAATTAAATAATAATGTGCCGCTTTGCTCAAAAATAAAACTACCCACTTTTTCTGCACGCTTTTCTTATGAATAATGATCGAATATTTTTTTGCTTGCATTGAAAGATAAAGCTTTGAATTAATTTAGATAAATAATTTTTTTTTAATCAAAAGTAAGTAGGATCCGAAAGAAAATGTGCACAAAGCTAGAAAAAATTATTATTAATCACAATTTTTGTAATTATATTTTTTTTTAATTTCAAAATTAGAAAAAAAAATTTTTTAATTAATTTTAATTTAAAATTTTTTACTTTATGTTCAAATTTTTTTTCTTTTTGTTTAAATTTAATTAATTTTAATTTAAAATTTGTTACTTTATGTTCAATTTTTTTTTCTTTTTATTTAAATTTATTTAATATGTGCGCTTTACTTGAAAATAAAAATAATAATTTTTTCTGCGCGTGAATTCACAAAAAAAAAAATTTTTAAAAATCAAAAACTTTTTTAATTACAAATTTCGAATAATTAAAAAAAATTTTTGAAATATCTTTATTCGCTTAGGTGTTTGACTTTTTCAAGAAACGTCTAAAATCAAAAATCTGAATATTCAGTTGTCGATAACTCGATAAATAATCGGAGTTTAAAAAAAATGTACGTGGTTAATATTGTCTAGTTCTTCTATCACATATGCAAAAATCATCAAAATCGAAGAGGTCGACCTACAAAGTGGCCCGCTTGACTTATTTTTATCGGTATTTATTTTTTTTTAACTCTATTAAATTTTTTATTATAAATTAATTTCAATGTGGACTGAAAAAAAAAAAAAATTACAAAATTTTATTTTTTAATATTATTTATAGTGTAATTAGATGAAATCTTATAATGTTAGCCAATTCTTTCGACAACTGCTAAAAAATTTTACTAAAAAAATTACCTAATTTTCGAAAAAAAAAATTCATTAAATTTAAAATATTCAATTTTCTTTTTCGCCCAAATCTTTTTGAGTTTGTAAAAGAATCGCCCTTAGTTGAGTGCGTGTTTTGTGATTGCAAAAACAAACAACAACACATGTAAAGAAGAGTATATATATACGTATATAAGTATATTCAAAATGGAGACAGTGACAACAATAACAGTTAGCAACAAAAATAAAGTTTTAGCCACTGCAGCTGCAACAACAAATTTTTTAATTTATGCTTTCCAACAGAATAACATACACTTGAAAAAAAGAATGTGAAAAAACGTACTTAAAAATACAATACAATGCAATAACAAAAATCCCCTTTGTAGTTTTACATAAAAATGGTCAAATTTTTTTTTTTAAGCCCTGTAAACGCTCAATGCTTAAAATTTTTTTTTTGTTTAAGTACTTTAGCATAGTTTTGCGCTGCCCAACACTAAAACAAAGTTACTACAATGCTTAGCACTAGATTCCAAGGCAGTTTTGTTTAATTTTCATTTTTAATAATTTTTATTTAATTTTTGAGCATTTATTTTTATTTAAAGAATTTTTCATCACAGCTAACTTTAGGGTTTTTTTTTTTAAGGTATGACATTTAATTAAATATTTAGTTGTTTTTTTGTGGGGTGTGGGTTTATAAAAGAAACGTTTAACATCAATTTGATTTAAGAATATTTGCTACATTGTTTTTGCTTTTGACTAAAAATTTTTCTACGTACTCTAATAACAGTGTATTCAAAAAAGAGTATTAAAAATTCGTTCTTAAAACATTTGCTTAATGCCTGCTTAAGATTTTTAACTGCTAATAATAATATTAATTTTTTTTTTTGGTTTAAAATCAGTCTGCGTAAGAATTTGTAACAAGTGCTTGGGTTCTTAATCCAAGCTGCACTGAGCGAAATTTTGTAGCGAGTTCATCAGTTAAAAAAAAAAAAAAGACTTGTTAGTTTTTAAGTGTCAGCTGTTTCTTTTTAAAAAAAACTTATTCTTTTTAAACTAATTCGAATCAGATCATTTTATCATTGTTTTTTACGACACTATAGTTTGGAAAAGTGTTATCGGTTTTCAGATCAAATCATCTAATTGCAAATTCGAGACTATCCTAAGTTTTGTTTATGCACAGTGGTCGTAAATTGCGATTTTCTATAAATATAAATTAAATTTTTTTTTTTTTGCAATTTATTAATTAAAATTTTTTTTTTGGTAAAGCTCGAAAACCAACTATCAGCCTTTTGCTGAGCCTTCTTATAAATCATAAAATTCGAAAACATTTTTGCTATAATAGTGGAAGGCGTGGACCAATTATTCCGATATTTTTATCGCATTAGATATCGATATAGATATTGGATTAGAATTTTCACTGGCAGTGTAGAAATATCTTCAAAAAAAAATAGAACTCAAAAACTTTTACCCGTTAAAATTCTTAAGCAGACATTTTGTTATCAGCAGACTTAAAAAATGTTTATAAATACAACAATAATTATGAAATTTTGATTTAAACTTATTTCAGCTTTTTAATTTTGGGCGGTTTTGAAAAACACACACACACACTCATGCAAACATACATTACCAAAAATAAACAAATACAAAGATATTGTAAAAACTTTTTTTTTTTTGATATATCTGATTCGATTTTGATTTTTTATATGCAAATAGAGGCAAAGAAACATAGACGGGTGTGTGCCAGAAATCTCTTGATGTAAATTGTCTTAAATTTCATTTTAAGTGATATATATTGGAGGTTTTTTTCTGGGGTATGATAAGAAGGTTATTCAAAAAAGATTTATGATATATTATTGAAATAAATGATAAGAAATGGAAATTGAAATTGTGTGGAAAGAGATTTCCTAAGTTATTATGAAACGTTTTTGATGCTTGCAAAGACTTTCGGGCTAATGGCCGTTAGATTGAAATTCGATGGAAAGAGATTTCGTTTTTAACTTTCTGATTAATATTCAAATAAATGATAACTGATGAGAAGAAATGGTAGTTGGATTCAAAATAGTTGGAAAGAGATTTTGTAAGTTAGTATGAAAAGTATTTAATGCTTACAAAGATTTTTCTGGCTGAAATTCGAATTAATTATAAGAAATGGCTGATGGAAAGAGATTTCGCTTAAAGGCAATATTTTCAGTAATAATATTGAAATAGGGTAGGAAGAGATTTCATTTCGTAAGCTATTATGAATCGTTTTTGATGCTTACAAAGATATTTCTGGTTGAAATTCGTTAAAATGGGTTTCTTAACACAATAAAAAATGGCCGTGGTATAGAAATTCGATAGAAAGTGACTTCGTTTTTATGATACGTTTTCAGTGGCTACGGTTGAAAGAGTCTTGGTAAGTTATTACGATAAATATTTAATGCTTGCAAGGATTTTTCTGGCCTTTGTATTGAAATTCGGTAGCAAGCGATTTCGTCTTTATGACAAGTTAACAATGGCTACCAAAATTTTTTTGTCTTGAAATTGCTTAAAGAGAGATTACATAATGCCTTAAAATCGTTTAAAAGCAAACAACTCAAAACGACAATAAATTGTTCAAAGAGATTTCCGGCACAAGCCTCAAAACATTTGGAATCCTACTTAGAGCTAATAAGTACTTTTCACTTGGTGCACACGGAAAACTGATGAAGCTTGAGCTGCAGCGTTTAGGCTGCCTATTAGCAGGAGACGCCCTGCTTGGCCACCGTATACCAAGTGCTGACTGTCACCAACGATGGTGAGTCCGGCGTGCTAGGCAGCTGCACTACAAGCTGTTGTTGTTGCTGCTCCTGCTGCTGCTGCTGCTGCAGCTGCAGCTGTTCCGGATGCGAGGCGCTTTCCACGCCATTTATTATATTGTTTGCACTGCCATTGTTGGCCAGTTGCAAGGACATTGCCGTTGGCTGTGGCTTTAACTTTTGACTTTGGCGCTGCTTGGTTTTCGCTTTAGTTTTGCTCTTACTTTTACTCTTGCTCCGGCCTGGTGGACACTGCTGCTGACCTGTGCTTGATGGCAGCGGTGGTGGCGGTGGCGGCGGTGGCGGCTGGTTATGATAGGACTGCAGCTGCTGCGGATGATGGAAATGCATGGGCTGTGGAGCGGGCAGATCGCGTCCTACCTGCGGCCCCACCTGAGGACAACGGAATCTTATGGCCTGCTCATTGGCCACATTTAGCTCCTGCCAGCGCGCCTTAAGGCTCTTGCTGGCCCTTTGCCGATGCGCGTCGCAGGCTGGCATTTGTTGTTGCAGCTGTTGCTCGTGCTGCTGATGCTCTTGATGATGTTGATGTTGATGATGATGACGTTGATGTTGGTGACGCTGTTTGCTGCGCTTGCGTTGTGGCTGCTGCCTGGATTTACTACGCGAACGTGTGCATATATAGTGTAGCTGCAGCTCGGCCTTGGGACGCAGGCAGTGACGACAGAAGGTGCTGCTGTTGCGCAGCTGCTGTTGGCTAACATGCTCGCCGTCATCTTGCTCATAGTCAGTGACGTCATAGTGCTCCAATTCGTCATGCTCATCAGCGTCGGCGTCATCGTCATCGTCGTCGTCGTCGTCATCCTGTTCGCTGCCTGTATCATATTTTGTGGCCGTGGTGGGTGTGTGTATGCTGTGCGCTGTTGTGTTGGAGGTGGTGCTATTGGTGGTGCTGTTGCAGCTTGTTGCATCGTGTTGCAATGCTGTCGTTGTTTTTGTTGTTGCTGGTTCTGGTGCTGGTGGCTCAATGTCAATGACAAAGGCGCCACCGCTGTTGTTGGCCAATTTCTGGCAACATTTTGCTGTTGTTGTTGTCGGAGTAGTGGTGCTATGCTGTTGTTGTTGCTGTGGTGGTGGCTTTCTATATTTTGACTTACGTTTGTCCGGTGGCTGCTGCTGCTGCTGCTGCTGCGTCCGCTGCTGACTGCGATTCCGACTGTGACGTTGATTGCGGCTTGCGATGGTGCGACGCTTACGTGCCGTATACTCATCGCCCTTGTCGGTCGGATATGGTCAGAATGCCGTATCAAAGACTGACATGGATCTTGAAATGGCATCATCGTTGCGACATGCCTCCAAGAATTCCTCCAGTGTTACAACACCATCGCGATTGATGTCCATTTTCTGTGAATTATATATGTCAACGTAATGTTTAATATAAACAACACCAAAAAACAAAAACAAAAAACACAACAACAAAACAATAACAACAACTATGTACTAGAACTACAATTTATCTTATTATCTAACGCCATCATCATCATCATCATTATCATTACCATCAGCACCATTCTCTAACACGCTCTCGACACATGGTCTGCTCAAATGTTTGGGCTAATGACAACGTGACTGGAAACCCAAACAATTTTCGCCAGCTGTTAAGACACTAATTTTTTGTTGGCATTCCAGCACAGTGGTGCCAAAGTACTTGAACTTAAGTGAAACTTAAATATGAACATGCAACACTTGTTGTTGCCCCATTTTTGGCATCGCTGCAAATTGTTGCAAGCTCGTCTATGTGAAACATTTTGACAAAGTATTTACTAGAGTACCTGTGCAGTAAATAAGTAGGTATCTAGTTTTTCTTGCATTATTCAGGAATAATCGCATTTTTCTCGTGCAGCCACACCTTTGTTTTAATGCTCATTTAGCATTTGTTTTTCATATATTTGGTCACACTTATCTAAACGTTTTGGAGAGGCTGTACTTACAAATCTAAATAAATAAACTAAATAAGCGGAACAAAGTGTTTTAGATGATACAAGCCACAAAGAATTAAAAAAAAAAAAAATAAAATTATATTTTTTATTAATTCAAAATTATTAAGTTTTTAAGTTTTCTTGTATTAAAAATATTGAAATAAAATATGGATTTAAAATAAAAATTAAAAAAAGCGTGATCATACCTAACTATAATTTCTGCAGAAAAAAGAGATCCTAACGATTATAATTTTAAAATTAAAAACCATGATATAACTATTGTTTATATGTACATATATATATTTTTTTTTTTTAATAATTCAAATTTTTATATTTTTATTTCAAATTTCGAAGTCCCCAATAGCTAGTGCTTGTTGAATTTATATAAAATTTAGTATTAAATACTAGATTTAATTCGTTAAAATAAAATTAAATAAATAACTATCTTTTGGTCCAATTCATTGCAAGCAATTATAATTTAATTTGTATTCCTTAATATTGGATCTTGCAGACTCTTATGAGGCATTTACTGAAAAGTATTGAACATTGGTACAAAAGCCATTTAAATGCAATTTCTAATATATGAATTATGGCATAAATTTTATTATTAATTAATAAAAAAAATTGCGGAGTAACTAATTTTATTATATAAAAAAATTTATGATTCATTTTGTGATTTTTAAATATCACATTTTATTATTATATTTAGCTATTATATTCCAATTTTAACTTTTAAATCAAGAAATAATTCTTACTTTGAAAAAAAAAAGTAATTCTTATTTTAGAAAAAATTATTTTTATAGTATTTAAATAAAATTTATTTATTTTATTTAACTTTTAAATCAAAACATAGGTCTATAGGTCTAATAATGAAAAAAATAATAAATATTAAATTGTATTTTTGTTATATTAAAACAATTATTTTTTTTTTTTTTAAAAAATAGGTCCTATTTTAAAGAAATAAAAAAAATGATTATATAAAAAAAATAATTTTATTATGTATTTTTAAATAAAAAAATAAATACAAATAATAATAATACATATCGAATTGTATTTTGGTTAAATTCAAAGAAAATAATTCATATTTGAAAAATAAAAATAATTAGTTTCTTATTATAAAAATTATTTTTTTTTTTTTTTATTTTAACAAATTAAATCTAGTATTTAATACTAAACTTAATATTAATTTAACGAGCACTAGCTACTGGGGCCTTCGACTCGATTTAAAAATTAATATAATTATTTTTTTAAAGTTTTAAAAAAAAAAATTGTTTCTAAAATAATTAATTTTTATTTTTTTTTTTAAGTTATTTCATGATTTTTAAACATAACTTCTAGTTAGGTATAATTACGTTTTACTAGCAAAATTTTTATTTTTATTTTAACTTAAAACAAATTTTGATGCGTTCATCTCTAAGGGATAGCGCAGAAGGGCTACACAAATTTATAATAAGCTAATTAATATGTTGTGCGACCTAAAGAAATTTTAGAATTATACAATATATTTAACGTTTATTTTAGTAATTTATACGATTACAAAAAAAAAAAAAAAAAAAAATAGCGCCATAACTTTTAACTCAAAGAACTTTAAAATATTTTCGTCAGAAAAAAAAAAGAAATTTTTTAAGTAAATAGGATTGAGATACCGATCAGTGTTTGGTAGGAATGTGTTTTTTAAGCATAAAATATAAAATTTTTTTTTTTAATAAAATCTAAGTATTTTGCAAATAAGACGAAGGGAAAAGAACTTCCGAAACAATGCTTTTAAATTTTGTTTTAAACCTTGTTTCGTTCTTGTCTTTATTAAACTTGAAAGAAGATTATTACAACATGCGCCATATTTTTTTCTGGCTCCATATGTCTTCTCTACATCTTCCAGTCAAACTTAAACTTAGAAGACTTTTAATTTTTAATTTTTTAAGCAGATCTTAACCACAGAAAAAATGTTTTTTTCGCCCTTATGTTTTTTTCGGCAGCCAAAACCAAATCTGAAAACTTTTAAAATAACTTCAAAAATCGAAAATTTTGAGATCAAAGAACTCATTTGGATCTCGACTTTATATTCGGATGAGGAATCTTCGGAAGAATTTACAAAGCAGCAGAAATGTATTTGTAGTTTTAAAAAAACTATAGTATGCTTTCAAAGGCGGTCTTTTAAAGACGCGTATATTCTCAAGATGGACTGCTTGGAATCAAATGTAGTAAAGATTTGAGAACAGCGACCAATAAGGATGGTCTCAACCCAATGGCTGTGTTAATGGTGAATCTTCTTTTCGGGTATCAAGTGCAATCTTTAAAATATTTGCAACATTTTAAAAATTATCAAAAGATTTTTGTAAGTTCGTGTTAAGAAGATTAAGACTTTGGAATAATCTCTTAATACAAGATTAGCGAATAAAATTTGAAAGAATAATCAAAGTTTCAAAGCGCAAGTCAAAATGCTGCTCAACAATTCGTGACGAAGATATCAATTTAAATTCGAAAAGATATTTAGGTAAATCGTGCATTACTGTATTCCAAGTTTGAAAATTTCAGCTTTTAAACGATTAAGCAGCTTAGGAACTTCGTAAAGAAAATTCTATACAAACTTTGGAGTTGGTTTCTAAAGTCTCGTACTGAGTTGGTTACACATATAGTTTTTGATATCTTTTTATAATGGTTGCCAGAAAAAAGTGCTGCCCATCAACTTTTAGGATTGTTAAAAATGTGATCAAAGTGAAGGCGCCCTAGGACTCTAAACGGCGCACAAGTCTGATTGTTTGAGATTTCAGACGGTAGGTTTCCAAAAAATTGTTTCAGGCACAGGGTTGCCACGTTGCCGCAATCCACCCGGCAGTCTACAGCTGGCAACAACGCACTACTTCATATGGAAAGACTTCTTTTTTAGATGATGATGGCTATCGATTAATAGCTTGCAAAATATCTTTTTTTTTTTTTGTATCTGACTTAATATATCAACATGATTACATATATTTAATATTTGGTTTTTTTTTTTCGCTGCACATTATGTAAACGAAATCACTTGTGCAAAACGTAAGACGTAATCACATAATTAAGTTGGACAATTTGGAGTGCAATGAGGCATTTGGGAACAACAGCAACAGTAACCGTAACCGTAACCGTAACCGTAACCGTAACCGTAACCGTAACCGTAACCGTAACCGTAACAGCAACAGTCAGCTGCTCACGTTCACACTGTCACTCCAGACGACAACTGAGACAACTCACCTGAAAGATTTGTTCCACTTTGCCCTTGATTTTCTCTTCCTCAGGACACTCGTCGGGCAGGCGACCCATTAGCTCGTATATGGCAGTCACAATGTCAGTCATTTCCTCCCTCGTAATGAAGCCATCGCCGTTGATGTCGTAGAGCGAAAAGGTCCAGCGAAGTTTCTCCTCCACCGAGCCGCGCGACAATATCGAAAGTCCTTGAACAAAATCCTGCGGAAATGAAAAATAAGCGCACATAAATACACGCAAAAGTCGAACCAACGCCAAGCGTTGCCAAAAAATACCAAAGCAGCTGTGCTACAAAATCCTACAAATCCTCGCTCCCCCCCCCTGACATTTATCCAAAAAAAAAAACGAAAAAAAACGACAAAAAATTGAAAAATATGTTTTAAGAAATTGCACGTAGACCGCAATTGTTGTGGCCAGAAATATAAGAGCTTCAGCTGGCCCAGACTTGTTTTGTGCATTTCTTTCTTTTTGAGACGATATGTTGGTCACATCTTGGACGTTGTGCGCTGGGACTAGGTTCCTGCCCCGCCACCACAGCAAGATGCTGCTGAAGTTGACATTTATTTCAGTGCTTTCCTATGACTAATGTACCTAGATAAGAACTATGAGAAAGTGGAAAAAGTTTTTACGGCTGCGCAGTTTGTTGGGCTATGCACGTATACCATACGTTGGCCAGGGACTAGGGAATCCACTCCGTACGAACACTCCCCTCCCCAACGAACATCTCGAACACATAATGCCTAATGGCAGTTGGACAAAAGTTTTTTGCTTATGTGCCTTGCATGTCCTATAGAGTATGCGAGAATCATTTTTGTCATGTATTTTTTTTTTCATTATTTTTCAAATTGCAAATGGCCGCCGCATCAACTAATTTATCATACGCACACATATGCCATTGCAAGTGTGTCCTTTCTGGCAATAGAATGCAATACATGTAAAAGTTGGTTTCATGCGGCTAGATGGTTTTGAGCAATTTACAAAAAAAATTTTATGCTATACTGTAGCACTTTAGGCAATTTTCATTAGATCGAAAACTGTTGATAGACCACAAGAAATAAATTCCGAAATATTATTTGTACCGAAAATTCGTATTCGTTGGTGGAGAAGGCCTCATGTGTGTTTGTCCGGGTTCCGGAGTCTATAGCAGTTGGAAATGTTACCACCTTGTCGTTTAATGCCGATGTCCTGTACTTTACTGCCGTAGAAGACTTTTGCCACTTACACCTACGTACATCATAAAAATTCAAATTTGGAACCATTCAGCTTCTAAGTCTAGACCACGTTAACTATATGTTTTTGGGGTCGCCAAAGTTCTGAAAATCCCCAGCACATTAGCAGTTAGACATTAGCTTTTCATTAAACTTAGAGTAGTTGTTATTTGTGGAAAAGTCAAAAAAAATAGTTTTCCCAAGCTTAGTTTTTTGTTTTTGGTAGCTAATAACAAATCGGGGAAACCTATCAAACCAATACTAAAAACTTTTAACATAACCTAAAAAATCAAGCAGCTTTGACATTAACTAAACCTCAGAGCATATTTGATGATGATGATGATTATTTCCTTTAACTCCCAGTGGAGCATAGGGCCTCCCAGACCATGCTTATGCTAATCCGAATCCAAGTTCTAGAAATTCTCAGCAAATTGGTCTGACGTAACCTTCAAAATACATCGTCAGATACGCGAACTCGAAAAAGATTCATTGCTACGATTGCTAAAATCGGATAAAAACTTCAAACTACATAGCTGGACCCACTCCCCAAAAAGCTTTAGCCAAAAAATTTTATATGTAGACTTATATAAGTCCCCCGATACTGTAGGAATGAAGAAAATTATAGTGTTTATTGCTAGCCGGACACATTATATACCCAAAAATCTTGCAACTCAAAAAAAAAAAACCAATCTCATTTTTTATACAGCGTTATTAGCACAGCAAAAAGAAACGTAGTCAAAATGACGAACGTTGTACTTTGTGTAATTTTTAGCTGTACCAGTGCAGTTTTCTTGTGCTATCAAATGCGCATTCCTTGGAATTTATTTTTTTTTGCCGTATAGCTCTATTTCATTAAGGCCAGTACAAAATCTTGATATAATGTAATACAACTAGGCTATATAATACATATAACGACGAAATTACAAAAATATATTAAACTCTAGCTCTTATCATCTCTGAGAACTAGGCGTTCATGCGACAGATAGACAAATTTGGGTATATTGACTTCTCTAGTCACTCTGATCATACTTTATGTAATTCTGAGGGTGCCTCGACGTCTTCTTCTGTATGCTACATACATAAGTATACACTTTGTACCTTAAGATTCAGGGTATAAAAATAAATTGGCTCAATTTCAGCATTTAGAGTAAACACTCTTATAATAAGCATGAAATTCTCTTTGAGTGCTCATCTTCTTAAAATCATTGTGCTCTTAAAATCAAATTTTTCTCTCAATATTAGAAAAATCTCTATTGGACTAAGCGCGAAACACTCGATTGAACACGAAATTCTTTTTTTTTTCACAGTCTAAAAATAATGAAAACTTACATTCCAAATAATTCGGAATTAGAAAATAAATCAATTTTTTGGAACCAAAAGTGCTAAGACAATAAAATTTCCCATAAGGAAGATCTTATGGTCTAGTTTTGTATGAGCTGCTACATCATGCGCCGATCTGAAAGACTATTCAAAGAAGAAGATGAAGGCCTAATCTTGGCCCATCGTAACCTGTCTAAGATATCTCTAGCGCAACAGGCTGGAATGGCGATTTCCAAATAAGAAAACTGCAAAGCATAAAAATATATGTATTCTAGAATATTTCGCAAAATTAAAAGAAATGAAAAAAAATGCTCAATTTTTTATTGTCTATACCTTGGTACAAATTTGATTAAAATATGTTAAAAATTTTGAAAGTTATAGCCAGGGCTGTCGAGTAAAAAGTAGAAGCCAATGGTGACTTTCGAGCATACCCAAGCTCTTGAATTTTTATTTTTTCATTAAAAAATATTTCAAAATTATGGAAGATATTCTGATTTTTTATTTTTTCAATTTTTGTTACTAAATGTGCTTTTCAAAGCTACAGAAATCTTGGAAACGTCGAGCCGGAAGAAATCATCATCTCCCTGTCTGTACCCTTAGAACTTTGTTTGCTTAAAAGCCGCCTAAAGCTCAAAATTGCCTCAATGCTGAGATTAAGAGCAAATTTATTTACTCTTAATTTATGACAAAAAGAGAGCCTAAAATCCCTACAAACTCCAAAATGAAACAATCTTATTATAATCAAATACGAACTAAAATTAAGATACACTTGCCCTAGTTGAAGACTACAGCGCAGATCCACGGATTGATAACTTAACCTTTAACCATACCGAAACGTTTTCAGAATTATATAGGTACAGTACTCGTAGCTTTCATATATGCAAACTTTGAAGATTTTCTTGAAATACTTGCAGTTGAAAAACCGGCAAACAGTTTGCTCTTAACAACATACTCTATATACTCTACAATGCTTAAAGACCTAACGTAATTATCTGAAGCGAAATGCAATTTTTCATATATTTAATTACCTAGTAAGATGCTATAAATAAAAACCCTTCGTCACAGGACTCGGTGCTTAAGTAAAAAATTGTCTGTTTACTTCAGTGTAAAACTGATTTATGGTCTTTTGGTTTATAGCCCACTTATGTCAGGGTTGCTTTGCTACGTTTCGCTGATTTTGATATGGCCCTTGCCATATAACTCAAAAGCCGCTTAAAGACATAAAACAGGGGGCTTCAGCCGCCCACACTTTGTTATGCTTACATTTTAAATATGTTTGCAGTTCTCTAGATGCTCTTGTTGTTGCTGTCGCTTAATAAACGCGACTGTCATGCAAATCGAGCATAAAACACCTTGGAACAATATGTGAACTTAATTGAAAAGCGGAAGTCTACTTAGGCAGTTGACAGCCAACATGGCGACGCTCACAACAGCTAGACAGCGAGAGCGAGAGCGAGAGCAAGAGAGAGCGTGCAAGAGAGGATTGCAAGAGAAATGGCGTACATGGTTTATATCGAGTACGTGCCTTGTAGTCATTACAATTTTTAGGTCATTATTCAAGGAAAATGGCGTTGCCGCACAAAAGATTCGCCTCCGCTTTTGACCCTACCACACTCTGTCGCACTGTTCGTATGCCTCGACACACTCCACTCCACCGCTAACCTATGACGTTTGGATTCCCTTGCCTTGCCTTGCCTTGCCTTGCCTTGCCTTGCCTTAACTTGACTTGGTTGTGCCCCTGTCCACTTCCTCTGCCACGGCCTCGTGTCTTGTCAGATAAAAGGCAAGCGTGCTTGCTGCGCATTGCCTTTGTGTGTGTGTGTGTGTGTGTGTGCATGTGTACACTGAGCGAAAAAACGCGTACAGCAAAAAATTGTATTTTAAGTATTTAAACGAATGACAAGGTATCTAGATAGCTGAGCAACAAAAAACTGTAATCAACGATTTGTAAAACTCAAAGTTTATGCTTACTTTAAAAAAAAAATATTTTTTCGCTTTTTATTTAATTGTTACTACTAGTGAATACCTATATTCTACAAATTTATTTTATTTTGTCCTTACTTTTTTGTAAAAAATATAAGTATTAGATAAATATATAATAAAAAAAATGTGTTAGGTATTTTTCTAAAATTATATAAAAAAAGGTTTCTGATTTTTTATAAAATTAAATGAAAACAAATTTTTATTTTACGAAGTCATAAATTATAAAAATATTGTTAATATTATATAAAATTCATATTAGTTGTTTAGATAATGAAAAAAATTGTTCAAAAAATGTTTAATGGTTTTTTTATAAACTCAACGATTTTTAAAACTCAATATTTATGCTTAATTTAAAAAAAAAAAAATGTTTTTGTATGTAAATTATGTATGTATATGTAAATATGTAAAATAAATAAAGTCTACTAGTTCAAAAATTAAAAAAAAGGATAAATGTATTTTTCTAAAATTATACAAAAAAAAGTGTTATATATAATTTTTTTCTACGTCATAAATTATAAAATTTTTTGAATATTATATACAGTACATATTAAGTGTTTAAATAATGAAAAATTTCAATTTCATTTTTTTTTAACTACCTATATAAAAAAAAAATGTTTAATGTTTTCTTATAAAATTATATATAAATAAAAATTTTTTCTAGCCAAAAAACAAATTTTAAGTGTTTATATATAATGAAACAATTTTAAATATTAAAAAATTAGTAATAGCTCAACCAACGAATTTTTTTATACCATTTGGAATTTTTTTTTATATATGAAGTTTGGTCATTCTGTGCGAAAATTTTCGAACTGCGTATGGGCCTTACAAGCCGTTCTATCAGCCTTACGCATGAGAGAGGCGAAAAAATGGATTGACTATGACTTTGGTCATGCAAAGATTCTCAAGGGAAACCCACTTATTCCCAAGAGTACAGACTACTGCATCCCGCAGGAACATTTCACAACAAATTTCAAAACCCATATTCCAACCAGGGAGGAGTGGAGTATAGGGGTACCAGGCCCAGATGGCTCGATAAAGATTTACACGGATGGTTCCAAGCTGGATGATCGTGTAGGTGGAGGCGTCTACGTTGAGGAACTCGACGTAAGAACAGCTTTCCGACTCCCGGATCACTGCAGTGTCTTTCAGGCGGAAGTCACTGCAATCCAAGAGGCTCTCACAACAATAAGAAACCTACGAGTTCGAAACAAGAACATTTGTATCTACTCGGACAGCCAGGCGGCTATCAAGTCTCTAGCTTCATTGACATCGTGTATGAAGTCAGTGAATAACTGCCGCTTATCTCTTGAGGAGATGGCTAAGCAGTTTTCAATCCACCTCATATGGGTCCCTGGACATAGGGATATCGAGGGCAACTGTATTGCGGATGAACTGGCTAGACAAGGAACTACCAGCATCCTCCTTCAGGACAAGGAGGGCCTGGGTATACCCATGGCCAGCTGTAAACTGAGAATACGAAATTACTTCGCTCTCTCTGCAAACCAAACGTGGAAGCGGACATCGAACACGTGTAGAATATGACGGCAAACCTGGCCGACATACAGCCCGAAAAGAACTAAGGAACTTTGTCGTTTAAATAGAGCTCAGTGCTCGACAGTCATACTTGCGATCACAGGACATTGGCTGGTGGGGATCCATGCATCCAGGCTAAATGCTCCCCACCACGACTTCTGTAGAAGTTGTGACGATGAAGAGGAGCTGGAGACTGTGGAGCACCTTTTCTGTTACTGTCCTGGACTGTGCAGGACTAGGTTCCGCTTTCTAAAGTCACACTTCCTTGATGATTTATCTCAGCTCTCCGAACAGAGTCCAAAATGCCTTCTAAGGTTCATCCAGGCCGCCGGATGGCGGACTCATCTTATACAGGGGACCTCTTGAGTGGGGAAGAGGGGAAATAGTCCACCGTAGCGGTATCACAACGGGCCTATTCTTGGCATATGTGAGTTGGGACGTCAGTCCCAACTGCTGCCCTAACCTAACCTAACCTAACCTGGGCCTTAAAGTAAAACAGGAGTTAAAAAAATTTTCAGCTAGCTTAGCTTAGTTTTTTTTTCAGCTATATAAGGAAATTTCTAAGAACATGTTTTGAAAATTAAAAAAACTAAAGATAAATTATATTTGAATCAAAATGCCGCAACACAAAATATTACAAAATTACAAAATATTTCAAAACTTCAAAATTTCACATTTTAATAACTTTTTCGAATTTTAGAATAACCATCCATACTACATTTTTTTTTCTGATTCTAAATATTTTCACTTAATTTGACTTGGTGTAAAATTTTTTCTCAGATCGTACATATAACAGAAAAATCAACATGGACTTCGTGCGTTAAAGCTTTTCGATTTAAATAAAACTTTCTCTAATTTTTCTCTCTGTGTATGTAGCTGTTTATGCGAGTGTGAGTGTGTTGGTAGCTGTCCTGCGAGTTGGCGTTAAAATCGCAATATTTCATCGTTTCAATGGCGCTGCGCCTTTTCTGGCTTTGTATTGGTCATGCCACGCCTCTCTCTGACAGGCCCATATTTTTTTGCATATCTTTCAGACAAAAACACTTACACTTATATACATGCACACACACATAAGGTACATGTACAGGCGTGTATGTGTAACCGGAAGCAAAGTTCATGTTCGGCCATTTTACATTTAAGTGTAGGTGTATGCGTGTGTGTGTGCACACAATTATTTGCAATTTGCATGCGCATATTTATTTGATTTGTTTTGTTGTTCGTGTCCTTGTTGTTGGTCTGTCGCTTTGTGCCTCATCTGGCCATAGAAATGTTGACAACAACTGTAAAAGGGTCTTAGCTGTACGTATTGTGTGGGCGTAACCCCACCCCTCTGCTGCATTGTACTGCATTTTATAAACATTTTTCTAGATCTCGAATTTGATTCTATTATTATTGTTGACCGACAGAGAATGCTTTATTAATGACTGCGCAAAGCAGTTGTTGGAAACCGATAAGCACTAAAAGCTTCTGGGATGCAATCAAGCGATAATTGTTTGGATTTCGATAAGCAACAATCAATTTAACATTTTACTACTGCTAAGAGTTTAGAATCATTGCACAGTAATCGAAACGAAAGGAAATTGTACAAAATTTAACATTTGGAAATATTTGAGGTATGCAGAGTTTGCTACTAATCGGGCTACTATATATAGCTTTGCTTAGTTACTGTTAGGCTCTTCAATAACTTCTATATAATATAGCCCCCATATCGAAAAATAAAATAAACGGTATTAAACAAGTATGAACAATTTTCAATTAAAATTTCCCGGGTTTATGGAATTTCAGAATATTTTTTTTTCAAATTGGTTCGATCAATCGAGCGAATATCGTTCCAAAGTTGAAACACGACCGATTATCGATTATTGATTATCGTGGTGGTGCTCATTATGAATTCCTTCAGTTGGATCATACTGTCAGTAAGGAATATTATTTGAGTTTTATGCAGCGTTTGTTTGAAGCTATACGAAAAAATGAGTTCGGATTTATGGAGAGACAGCTATCTCACTATAATGCGTCATCTTATATTGCATTGATTTTCCGTGACTTTTTCGTCAAAATTGAAGCCCTTATCGTTTTACAATCACCTTATTATGGCACCAGATTTAGCACCGTGCGACTTCTGCATATTCCCTAAACTCTAAAGATCAACGCGGAGACACCGTTTTGTGTAGACTAAAGAGATTTAATGTTAATCTGCGTGCGTCCTAAAGGCCAATGACTTTTTAGCATGCAAGGAGAATTGCGTCAGAAGGGGATTGCTTCGAAGGTGACAAAATTCATTTGGTAGAATAAATAAAGAGTATTAAAAAAAAAAAAAATGCTCGCACTTTTTGGATACAGTCATTTATTTGGCTGAAAAGATTTAAGATGCAGCTGCTGCAACATGTGGGTTAGTCGGATAAGGTGACGCTAAAGTGACGCTCTCTAAAGCGCTCGCTCTGAGTGATTGTACGTTAATTTAATGAAAAAAAAATTCCCTTCAAACTAAGACCCATAATTTCCATCACCCAACTGTGGCCTAATTATCCAAACTTTTTAAAGTTTTACTCTAATCCTTAAGTAGAGCTCATGTGCCAAGTGGTACGACGATTAAAAAAAAAAATGTCATCATAAAAACTTTGAGCCACCATTTTTACAATGGAAATGTTTTAAACCGTGGTTCAAAAGATATTACAATACAATTTTTGTTTTCAATTTCGCAAATAAAAATTTTCTATCTTTTTTTTTTAACATTTTCAACTTAAAATAAAAAAATTTGTTTTTTTTAGTTAGTTATTTGTAGATTGAAAACAAATTTTATGTTTAACTATCATATTATAATTTTCATTTTAAGCTTACAAAATTATAGATATTTTTTAATTTAATGAAATAAATAAAAATTAGCTTTTTTATTTTAAAAAATTTTCAGAGTTACCATTCCTGTTTTTTTAATCTTTGAATTTGTGGGGAGTCTATAAATAATTATTTGTATTGTTTTTTAATATTTTTTTCAAATATATTTTTATAAATCATTTTTTAAAAACATTTTTTTTTTAATATGTTTTTAAAAATGTTACAATATTTTTTTAACAAAATTGTTTTTATTTAATAAAAACGCATCCACAACGTATCAATTAATTTTTAGCGAAAAAACAAAATTTTTTTAAATTTTACAATTAATAGGTAAGTACTTATATAAAAAACCTTTCCCCGCCGCTTATGAAGCCCTTAATTAAAATTTAAAAACTAACTTTGGGATTTTTTTTTTTTATGTGCAGTTTTGTCATTTCGTGCGAAAATTTTCAAAATGCGTATGGGCCTTAGGAATTTAATTAAGCCTGAACTCTTTAATTTAAGAACATTAAATTTTCACGTGTATTTCGTAATGCCTAAGATTGAGTGAATAAAATTGTATTGAATTGAATATATAAAAAACCATGAAGTTTTGTTCTTTTAATTTAAGTTTTTAATGCAATTTAACAAGAATATAATACTTATTAATATATTTAGGTTTATGAACTTTTTCATTCTTGTGACTCTTACTTTATAATAACTCATAGTTAAAAAATTTCACAAAAGAACAAAATAAACACTTCAATCCTAAAAAAAATAATGTCCAATTTTAATGGCTCTCCTTATTTTTGATTTTTTGCTTCATTCGTTTCATTGTAATGCCCATTGAAGCTTTTTAGCCCATACTCGATTATTTGCGTTATATTTCTTACAATAAAGTTTGAAAAGTTTTTTGAGGCTCTTGAAAATGAATCGCCCAAGTGCTGCATTTGACTTACAATTCATTTTAATTTTATTTTCCTTGGGTTTTTTTTTTTTTTTTGTCGTCACACAACAGGAGTTTTTGGGTTGCAACCCTTGTAAGCGGTTTAGGCTGGAACCCTGCATGGCTGTAGTTATAAACTTGAGCTGAATTTTTGGCCTGGCAATGATGACAAGGCAAGAAGGTTGCGCCTCGGCAACTTTTCAAACAACTATTGAGATTGAAAAACGCTCCACAATTGTTTGGCCAAAGAATGGACTTGCTCTGACATTGTTTTTGTAGTTATGCTCTGTGTCTGACAACGTTCCAATAAAGCGTAACTAAATGCGCTTAACACACGTTGCCGCCTGGTCCTGGTTCTCAATCTGGACTAACTGACTGACTTCACTCGACCCATTGAAATCTATTTTAAGCATCATTTTGCATCATCATTGAGAGAGCCAGGGCACTGTACCGAACCCAAGGCAAACACATAGACCATAGGCGTTACCATGGTAACAAAGGCGTTACTCTGAGGGTGGTTTTAAAACTTATCGATTTAATACAGTTTCCGTTTTATTTTGGATTTTTTAAAAGTAAGAGTAGGGCATAAAAAGTGTATATAGGTTTAACAAGTCGAAAGTCTATGCAGCAGAGAGAAGAAGACGTCGCAGACTTCTCAAAGTTATCTAAAGTATGACCAGGGTGATTGGAGAAGACGTTTTCGTTTGATATAATAAGAACTTGAGCTATGAAACATTGAACTAAGACCTCTTAGAACTTTAAGGGAAACAAGTTAATTTTATTTTTGGCTTATTGGCTATTTGGCCCGCCGAAAGGCATTTTGAGCTACTATAAGGTGTCATCTTGAGGAAAGTCCCATCGCTGGGCCTCATACATATCGGGACCCCTCTCGACGAACCAGCTCCTATTGAAAAACAGTGCGCAATTGTTTAATCGAGGCAGCTATCGTAAGTTCTTGGGGTACCCAAGCTATCGAGCAAATTTTAGAGCCCAACAGCCGAAAAAACAACGCATTCTTAGGGGATAATTATTTTGTTTAACATTCCGAAGTTTTTAAGTGTACCAGAGCACTGTACCAATCGGTTTACTGAAATATATAGACGAAGTGAGTACCTAAGCACTATGCCAAATTTAATCGAAATCAGTTAATTTATTTACATGTTCGTGTATAGAGTATCTGACAGTCGGCGACGTCCGACTTTAATGCTTACAATGTTTTTTTTACCGGACTATAAAACTACATCTCTTAAAATTGTCTACAAACAAAGAATAGACAGTTATTTGCATATTTTTAGAGCCTGTACGCAGCAGTCTGAAACGCTTCCGAACAAGAGCTGCAACCCAATTGCTTCAGTAACTAACATTGCATAGCTATTAAAGAAATCTGGAGTGTTTTTGTGTTTTTCTACAAAGTCAAGGATGCCAACTATTTTGTCTTTTTTATTCGGGACTCCAATCTTTCTTGTAGGGAAGCATATTGGACTGCTGCTTACAGGGAGTAGAGAAGAGTAGACTTTGAACGGAACAGCTAAAAGAATATCAAGGGTCTAATCTTATGGAACCCTAGGCCGATCATTTTGTAAAGTTGAAGATGGGGTGAAAGAAATGGTCTCTGCAAGACCTCCATGCTCCTCCGTGACAGTGGCCACGGTGAGACCCCTCAGAGCATATTGCAAAGTTCGACTTTTTATTTTGCCAAGGTCGATTTGTTTTTAGCCTGCCCTCGCTAATGGTACCACAGATTCATTCTACTAGGGCGGGTGTCAGTAAGTTTTTCTCTGTGTAGGATGGGTAGCTACAACTTTTACTACGTCGCGTCGTTTGTTTCAACTCAACTGTCAGCTATATTTTATGCTTAAAATGTCCAAAGTAATTTTGTTCTTTATACTTAAGCTGCTGGGGTAGTTGTTGTTGTTGTAGCCGTAGCCGGCACAGTGTGGCAAATGGTGCATGTTGTGCTCAGGCAACATGGTTTGCTGACCACAGTGCCGGGGCCTTAAGTAATTCATAAACTTTTTACAAGCCAAATTTGCGCCGCGTCATTGTCGTCTCCGTCGGCAGCTACGTCGTCTTCTTCGTTCAGAGAGAGCTTAGAGTATATTAAATTGAATTATTTGCCAAGTACTTAAGCACATTAAAATGTCTGCAACAAGAGTAACATCAGCAGCAGCCATGGCAACTCTTTAAGGCCAAGGCAATTTGAGGCAACTTGCTTAAATGCCGCACGGGGCAACGTAAAGTGGCAGCTCCGTGAGTTTTTTTTCTTGGCAATGCATTAAAACACAAAAATGAAATGGAAATGCGGACACTTTACGAGTCTTGGTCAACAAAAAAATACGATACTCCTTTATATAGGAGTATATGTTTGGTAGGGACAGCAAGCGTAGCCTTGGCAGCAACATTGCCAGATTGTGCGGATTCAAGTAGCACGACGATGGCGTTGCCAACTTGCGCACAATTTACGAGCCAAGCTGTTTGAGGACTCATAAAACTGGATGGGTTGTGAATGCCACAACATGCTACTATTATATATGCATATAAAGATACCCATGAGCGAGTCATCTATGGTCTTTGCCTTAATTAGCTAGCAGCCAAAATTTGGCTCAAGTTTGGTCGGTCCACGTTTAATGGCCATGTACTACAAAATGTTTGGGCTATTTGATAGATTGTTAGATACTAGCGAGCTTAAGTAGTAAATAGCAAGTAGCCTTTGGCAGGCTTATATACATAAACTCTTAACTGTACTTGAGTGTGTCTTGTACTACAAAAAGCAAAAAAAAATATTCAAGAAGTCTTATGTATAAAATTTTGAAATCTGTTTGGATGTACTCAAGAGCTGCAGTGAACCTGTAGATATGTTTGTCTCATCCGTTCTCTTTTAGAACGAGAATCTCTTTTGTTTTGGAGACCTTAGTAGCATTTTTATGAGTCCAGAGCAGAGCAATTCCATCTTTCTCTTTGCACTTCGCGCCCTGAACTGGGATCCAACTGAACTTCTTAAATAGGCTTCCAAACATTAGACTCACAAACTTCGTTTTTAAAATTCTCTTCCAATATAATACACTCGGATTCATTGGTTCCACTGAACCGTGCCTTTAGAGTGACTCGTAACTTTCGTAGTAGTAAGCTTAAAAATTTTGTAGATTCAATTTCTCCTTCCCATAATCCATTCCGTGTCTGACTAATTAATAGCTTTCACAATTTTCCGACATTCGATCGTTCTCTGACTTTATCGCTTTTTTAATATTGAGTCATCTTGAGTACGACCGAGGTGATCAGAGAAGTCGATAAAGGTATCTTCGTCTATGCTTTCCAGTTCTTAGAGATGATAAAAGCTAAGGAGACCAAACTTTGAATTACGACCGCTTGTGATGTCCCAGAAAACAAGTTTATTTTATTTTTAAGATATCGGCAATATATAGTTCCCAGAGAACCTCTTACATATCAACTCAAAATAAAAAAAGGACATTTGGCCATCGAGAGTTTTTCAGAGTTCCCAAGCACTGTATCAACTTTAATCAAAATCGATTTCCGATAACATAGATATAGTTCCCATAGAATCGAGATAACGATTTCTCTAGTCGTCGCTTTCATTACTACTCTATCCAATATTGTTTTTGTGATTTGAATTTGTTTTTATAAAGAGTTTCTATTGATCTGATTCTTACTCAAGACAAACACGATACGATAGTTTGTACAACAGGGCTGTTTACCGAGCAGCTTGTACACTCGATTACATCGTGTATGGGATTGTCGTATGAAATTTTGAATGATTTTATGAAAAATCCAAATCTTTTAATTTTTCAATAAACAAGCAAATCGTACAATGTGTCTACGTTTGTTTACAAAGATATCGTCACCAAATTAATGAAGCGATTTCGATTAATTCGAATTTGGTGACGATATCTTTGTCCCTACGATATTTATTTTATTTTTTTCGTTGGTACAGGGTATTTCAAAGTCGTTCGCGCCTGATTAACATTCGTCATTTAATTTTTTATTCTTTTGTTTTTTTCTTTTATTCGCATTTCCCTTTTCTTACTTTGTTTCTGTTTATTGATGTGATGCGGTGCATATCGAAAAAAGTTCACCCAACTGCTTTGTAGACTCGAATGAATGCTTCACTTATTTTTTTCCAACTTTCTTTTCTTTCTCAACAAATCATTTTTTATTTTTATTTTTGTAACCCTTTTAATAGTTAATTAAATAAATGCGTCTCGCCAGAAAATTCGTGTTATGCATTATTTTCGGACATGTATTTAAGTTTATAGGACTTACGACAAATTTGTCTAAAGTAATATTTAATAGACGAACGGGGTCTGAAATCCACACAAAAAAAAAGTGACGGACAGATTTTGAGCCGCTGAAACTGAATCTGTGGTCCAAAAAACCACAACAACTAAACGTTCTGAGCTAACCTCCAAAAAACTCAATACAATTTTCAACGTTGTTTTTTTTTATAGGTTTTTGGGGACGCTGAATCAGGTCAGGATTCTGTGGCAAACATCAAAATACCTCGTCAGAAGCCTGCCGTGCTGGCATTTTTTAGATCTCGGATTCGGAATCAGCGAACCCAAAAACTGATTGTACATATGGTCTAACCTCCGCATTCGAAAATCGATTTTTTTTTTTTTTTTGAGTAACTGTGTTAGAACATAACTCAAAAACCGGTTGTCCGGCGATAATTTTAAGATGTTTTTGCGAACGCTGAATCGGAATCCCTGGACCCACGTCGGGTTTTTGATACAACCTTCAAAATACCTCGTTTTTGAGATGATGTCAGAACTCTGCAGTACTGGCATTTTTTAAATCTAGGATTCGGAATCAGCGAACCCAAAAACTGATAATACAAATGATCTGATCACCGAATCCGAAAATAGATTTGTTTTTTTTGAGTAGCTGTGCTACAACATAACTCAAAAAATAAAACTGGGATTGCATCTCGTATATGGAATCAGCGGCTCCCAAATTACATAATAAACATGGTCTGACCTCCGAGTCCGAAAATCGTTTTTTTTTGTGTGGCTGTGTTATAACACAACTCCGAAAATCCTACAATATTTTTTTTCGAGATCGCTTGTCCCGGGATTGCTGTTTGGGATCGCTGATTCCGAATTCGAGGTTAAAACAACGCCAGCTCCTCTGACCTCCGAGTCCGAAAATCGTTTTTTTTTTGTGTGGCTGTATTATAACACAACTCCGAAAATCCTACAATATTTTTTTTCGAGATCGCTTGTCCCGGGATTGCTGTTTGGGATCGCTGATTACGAATTCGAGGTCGAAACAACGCAAGCTCCTCTGACCTCCGAGTCCGAAAATTGATTTTTTTTGTGTGGCTGTGTTATAACACAACTCCGAAAATCCTACAATATTTTTTTCGAGATCGCTTGTAACGGGATTGCTGTTTGGGATCGCTGATTTCGAATTCGAGGTCAAAACAACGCCAGCTCCTCTGGTTACTGAGTCAGTTCCCAAAATAACTCCCTTGCATGCAATGCTAAAAGTCTGATTCTAAAATTCGTCTTTTTATATAATTTAAACTAACGCTTTAAATTAGTTTGATATCGGAATTGAAAAATTAATTCGACAATTTGCTTTGGTATTATTCTTAGTATTTTTTTTTTGTTTGTCAATTTTTTAAACTTACCTCAAAGCTGACAATGCCGCTGTGATCCTGATCCAGTGTATTGAATACATAATGTGCATATAAAGTTGGATTGGCTGTGTGTGGTTCGTAATCATATCCAGTTGTTGTTGTTATTGTAATTTGTAGTGTTGTTTTATTTGGATATATTTTGTAAGGATAAACAAGAAAAATAGATGCGTTAAATGGCCAGTGTTGTGAGATTAGCAGCCAATTTGAAACTGGCAATGCCTTGAGTTACAAAATATACAAATACATATAGACATTTAACGCTAAAAAGGACTGCATACAAACACACACACACACACACACGCACACATAAATGCTTTGATGAAATGCATTTGAAAAAAAATATATTAAAATATTTTGTATTTTAATTAAAATGTTTTCTAAACCTTTTATAGCATTAGCTAGTTTTATTGAAAGCTTTCTTTGACTGTTATCCAATATTGGGACCAAAATTTATTTATGCTGCTTAGAAAAATAAATAAATTCCAAGAGAATACAAAAGAATTGAAAAACAAAAATATTTGTCGACCCCTACTAGTATGTTGCAGACAAAATTTAAATGTAAGCATACAAATTATTTTCCAATTTTCCAATTTTCTGTTCGACATTTGTTATTTACATCTTAGTTTCTTTTATTTTTTTTTTGGTTTTTTGCTGCTACTTCTATCAGCTGTTATTGCTCTGTTTGTTGTCGTTATCGCTGTCCTTGTCGTCGTTGATGGTCTACATTGTTGCCAGGGGTGGTGGGGTTAAAACTTTTATGGGGGTCACATGGCAAAACTTTTACGCTCGTCTTACGCATTTATCTCTGCAGTGGCAGTGGCAGTGGCAGCCGCAGCAGCAGCGCCGCAGCTGCGCAGCCACCAGTGTTGCCACAGCAACAAAAACACAAAAACTTTCACTAGGTCGGTTTGTCAAGCGAAAAAGTTTTTTGTTTATCACTGTAGAGTCAACATGCCACAGCGAATGCTTCAAAAAACAAAGTAACTCAAGAAAACGATTATGTCCTGCCATAAAGGCGAATTTAAAATTCTCTTACGATAAGAATGCAAATCAAAACTTTCATTTGAAATACTTTTTTTTTTATGAAAATTGTTGCATAATAAGTTGCTGCTTTCATATAAAGTACTTAATCCTTGAACACTTTTTTAATTAATCATTTTTAAAGTATTTCATTTGAATTAAACGCCAAGAAGTTTCAAAATATGTTAAGGAATTTAAAGGATTTCAGCAGCAGAAATGCTTTGTTTTTTCAACTGCAGTTGAACTTTGCTTTCATTAATTTCGGTACAAAATTAAAAGAATTTTGATTTTGATTTTTCTGTAGACTGCACAAATTTAACAAAGTTACAAAAGAGAAAAAATAAAGTACCATCATTGAAGATTTTATGGTGAGGTTTTCTAGAGACGTTCCGTCTAAAGTCCTTGAGTAGTTTAGCATTTAATTACTGAAATTACTGTCCTCTTGACATAAACGTAAAAAAAGCTTTAAGATAATAAAATTTTGAATTTTTTTTTGTAGCAAAGAGAAAGCTCATCTTTCCAAACTATGAGTGTGCCCGAATACCAAAACTTGCAAACGAATTCCCTTGGGAAATTGTAAAACCAACTTAACAGACTAAGCACATTGTGAAGAAAGAAAGATAAGATGTACGCTTCTAGGTATATTATTTATGGAAAGAAGAGAGATCTGGGTGCTCTTGTTAAAAAGAACACGAATCACATTGGAAAGAATTTGCAGTCTTCTGGCTTTATTATTTGTGGAAGATCCGTATGATTTGTGAAGAAATGCAAGATGCAGTCTTCTTGTTATATTATTCATTGGAAGAAATAAGATCTGCTCTTATTATAAAGGACACGAATAGCATTTTAAAGAAATTTCAGTCTTCTGGCTATAATATTCGTAGAAAGAAGCAAGATGTGGATGCTCCTGTTATAGGGAACACGTAACAAATTAGGAAGAGACGCAAGCTGCAGTCTTCTAGCCATATTATTCGTTGGAAGATATAAAATCTGCTTTTGTTTTAAAGAACACGAATAGCATTGTGAAGAAATTGCAGTCTTCTGGCTGTAATAATCGTAGAAAGAAGCAAGATCTGGATGCTCTTGTTATAAGGAACACGAATCATCATGTGAAGAAACACAAGCTGTAGTCTTCTAGATACATTATACATGGGAAGAAGCCAGATTTGGATGCTCTTATAATAAGGAACACGTATCAAATTGGGAAAAGACACAAGCTGCAGTCTTCTTGTTATATTCATTGGATCTGCTCTTGTTGTAAAGAACACGAATACACAGAAATTGCAGTCTTCTGGCTATAATATTCGTAGAAAGAAGCAAGATGTGGATGCTCCTGTTAAAGGAACACGAACCACATTGTGAAAAAACGCAAGCTGCAGTCTTCTAGTTATATTATACGTGGAAAGAAGCCAGATTTGGAAGCTTTTGTTATAAAGAAGACGAGGTACCTTGTGTAGCGACGCAAGCTGCAGTCTTCTATTTATATTATTCGTGGAAAGAAGCCAAAAAAGTTATAAAGAAGACTAATCATGTTAGGAAGAAACGCAAGCTGCAGTCTTCTAGCTCTTTGTGGGAAGACGCCAGATGTGGATGCTTTTGTTATACGGAACACGTATCACATTGACAAGAGACGCAAGCTGCAGTCTTCTAGCTATATTATATGTGGGAATAAGTAAAATCTGGATGCTCTCGTCATAAAAAACACGAATTACATTGTGAAGAATCGCAAGCTGTAGTCTTCTAGCTTATTCATCTTTAAAACGCAAATCACAAAACATTTGGTTGGCAATGAGATGATTATGTAAGAAATATTTAGAATCCGCAAATCCGAAAATTAATTGACATGAGCTCATGATCACTTTTAGATATCTGAGTATAATCAAGATATGTTTTTATATGCAAGACCAATTATTTTTAAAAAAGAAAAATTATTTTAATAATGAAATTTGTTTTCTAACTTTTCTATTACAAAGTATTATTGTATTTTTATGAATTGGAATAAATGGACAGGTCTGGTAACTTCTTTAAAAACGAAAGCGAGTTTTTTTAGCAAAGATCGTAAATCATCTATTTCGTTTAAAAAACTTTTTGTTGGTGAAAATTTTAAACTTTGTTATTTTTAAAAACGGGCTTAGACTGAGGAAGAACCGATCTAAATTAAATTTCGAATTTGCTCCAAACAAAACTGTTTAACTCTAAAACTTATTTTTAATTTAATTTAATTTTATTCTCTTTAATTTGATAGTATAATGTATGAGATTCTTATATTTAAAATACATTAAGAGTTACAGGCCTTTTCATTAGCCTTCTAAGACTTATAAACATTTTGCGTTCTCTTTTTTTAATTAAATTAAATTAAGCATATAATACCCCCAAACGATACTTAGCATAAAAACGAGATGCTCTTTGAGAGGAGTTCTTTTACAAACACTACAAACAAGCGCAAATGTTCGTAAAATTCTTTAATTATTCTCAAATTATGTATTTTTGGTTGCAAGAAGAAGCTCTTGAAAATTATGTTTTTTTTTTTTTAATTATTGCAGCGCCAACCTTAGCGGTTCCACAAGAATTCTTCCCAATCGTTATGTATTGTAACTTGCTGCATATTTTCTTTGGTTTTTAGCGCTAAAACAAAGCAGCTGTTGTTACTGTTGGCGCCATCTAGCGTAAATAGCCCGAAAAATGGGCAGCACGCAGCTTACGACAGTTTTTTGTCTTGTCGCTTTCTTCTATGCTGCGTACTGGCCTTTATTAAAAAGGATCTAATTTAATGTTACATAGTAACATATATAAATAAATTATTTTTTATTATAAAAATTCGAATTTTCGCGACAAAAACTTATTGGCTGTTATTAGTAAATTTCAAATTTTTGAAAAGATTTACTTTACCAAGAACTAATAAAATTCCTATTTATAAAAAATATGTGAGTATTTTTAAATTTTGCATTTGAAAATAGTACATAAGCAGCGTTGCCAACTTCATTAAAGGGGCTATATGTATACAGTGAATAATTCAAAATTTTTATTTTTTTTTATTTTCTTACTCTTGAGATTGATTTATCAAAATTTCTAAAAGATCTGATTACTAGAACCTTTTTTATAGCGGAGATCTGGAATTTTTTTTTTGGTTGTTGTGGGTTTCTCAAGAACCTTAGATTAATTTTTTGTTTCAACTCAAAATCTTGTTTCTGAACAAAGGAATTTTCATTTGTAATAAAACTTTTTTTTTGGGCTGAAAAAACTGCTTGCGAAGAACTCTAAAAATCGATTTTTTCAAAAAATCATGACCACATAAGTAAAAATGTATATTTTCTCAAAATCTTTGTTCACGCATAGCCTCAGTATATAAGTCAAATAAAAATTGTTTGTTTATTGATTTCAAGTGAAGCATTCTGCAGTAAAGTTTGCACCTATCGACTAAAATTTTTGCAAGCCGCTTAAAATCTGCGTAGACCTAGAATACTTTATTTGCAATAAATCTCTGAAAAAAAAGATTTTTAAAAAACTGTCGTAGAAATATGTAATTTAAAAATTCAGTAGGCTAAAAGCCAAAGCTCTTTATTTGGTCGCATATAAGATCTCATAATTTAAAGCTTTTCTTCAAAATAGATTTGTTCGGGAGAATAGGTTGAAGAAAACGACAAGGTAGTAAGTTTAGCAGCCTTTCGAGGGCCTAATAAAAAAAAGCGCTCGACTTTTGGTCTTTAAAACCCGCAAAACTTTATTGTTTTTGTTTTTCTGTTAAAGGGTTAAGGGTATCTCTATGTAAACTGGCTTTGTTTTTGAAAGTTTCTTCTAATGGCGCTTTTTATATGCAGCTGGCAACGCTGAAGTAAACAACGGCAAGCAGTAAGAATATTCTCAAAGTAACAAAGTTTACAAATATGCATAATATTTTTTATAAACGAGCTACACTTTAAGTACTCTAAAACACTATCTTGAGAATCACGATTCTCTGCTTAAGCTGAAAACGAAAATTTTTGTGCACCTTTTTGCCCAAAAGTTTTTATTCTCTTGCCTTATGCATTACGGCATAGCAAGTATTCAAATTACCCTTCACCTTTTTTTTTTGTTTTTTTTTTTAAGTTTATTTAAGAAAAAAACTTTGTGACAAGTTGGAAAATGTGAGCAAAGTGGTTGAAATTATGCGCTAGCTAGTATATAGTATATTATGTATTAAAGAGTATGTTGTACGTCTAAGTAAAAAGTAAGTCCTGGAAATGAGCTGGCAGATAGACTAGCAAGGACCGGTGCAGCAACACCGCTAATCGGACCCGAACCATATTGTGGGATTGGTAACCATGTGGTACGGGACCTGTTGAAAATGGAGGAGGAAAATAAACGGCTGCTTCACTGGGCACAGACACCAGGACTTAAGCAGGCAAAAGCCCTTCTCTCTAACTACAACCGCAAGAGGTTCAAAGTCATGATAACTCACGGGAAAAATACTGTGAGGATCCTGACGGGCCTCCTGACGGGACATTGTAGGCTCCGCAGCCATTTAAATAAAATTGGCATAGCGGATAGTGGACTATGTCGCTTCTGTAGCATGGAGGAAGAAACTTCAATACATTTACTATGCGAATGCATGGCAGTCATTAACAAAAGAAACAAGTTTTTAGGCATGTACGTTCTCTCACCGGAGATCGTTGTTACCCTAAGTCCAACCAAAATACTGGAGTATATGCAGGCTATTGGACTTCTGGGAGAGCTCTGAGCCGTGAAGGGGGTACAATAGATCCATTTGGGTCGCAGTACATCTCTATCCCCATTAATAATAATAATAAGTAAAAAGTATTATGTTAAATATGTGCTAATTATGCATGTGTGCATTGGCTTATGTACAGTAACTGTGTGGGTGTAGATAAGTTAAAAAAAAAAAAAAAATTTATTTCGGCTTGCATATTTACACAAAATTGAATTTATATGCAAAACTTTATGTAGCAGATTATCAGCACAAAAAAAGAAATCATTTTTTTTTTGGCTGGCAATGCCTTAAAGTTATGCTGTCTATTTTAGGTGCAACTTTTTGCAGAGTTTAGCAAAAGTATTTGCCTTAATTTTGGTAGCTGATTGAGGTTTTTGAGCTACTTGAATTTTTGGCCAGCACTTGGTGCTTAATGTGCATGCTCTTGGGTGTGTGTGTGTGTGTGTGTGTGTGTGTGTGTGTGAGCGTGAGTGTGTTTTAAGCCCAGAACTCAACGCAAGGAATTTACTTTATTTGGCCATCACATTACATTACATTTTGTGGGGATTATTGTTGGCAATGCCCAAGCGTTATGACGCGTTTTACTGTGTGCTGCAGGGGTATGGGGTGTATGGTCGGTCTGCTGTGAATGCTGTTGATGGTGTTGATGGTTATGTTTATGATTCAATGCTGCGCTTTATGAGCATTGCCAGCACAAAAAAAAAGAGCAAAAAAGCAAATGCCAAATGGCTTTGGAGCTGAGAGAGAGAGAGCGCAGTCTTAAAGTAGCAACAAAAACATTTGCACCTCTTTCAAAGCAAACAAAAAAAATCAGTACATAAAAATAAAGCGTCAAAGTCAAATTTAAGCCAAAGCAAATGTTTATTGAAGTGTGTGTGTGTGTGTGGGTGTATCTGTGTGCGTACTCTGACTTTATGTCTTTGACAATACTGCAAAATTTTTGGTTTTTTTGTTTTTCTTTGCAAAATTTATTTGTAAAAAATTTATTGTCGTTGTACGATGTTTAATGTGTTTTTATGACGCATAACGACAAAGCGCCCTCTAGCGTCTACCACAAGGTCAAAGCTGTAAGCCAAAGACGCCATTTTGTTGACAAGTAACTGTACACACATTTTGTACAAATCAAAATGGCTGCAAATGTTTATGCCATGTACCAAAAATTGTTATAAAATGTGCTGCAGCAAAAAAACAAAACATAATTTCATATATGTATTATATTTATATATATGTATATGTATATATATATGTACATATATATTGTATGCTATGCGCCAAAATGAGTTGAGTGGGAGTACTAGGGAAGTTCTTGGAAGTTCGGCAGCTAGAGTTCTAGAACATGTTTGGCTGAAATGCTAAAGTGCTGTGTGTTGTTGTGCCCAAAAAGTGATAAATCACCAACTTTGATGATGATTTTGTTGTTGTCTTGTGTGTATTTTTTGTTTTTTTTTTTTTTGCGTTTTTTTTTTATATACGCTTTAATGCATAGAGTACATGGGATATTATAGGTTTGTGTGTTGAAAGGAAAAGTGTAGAATTCTTTTATTGAAAGTAAAATTATTATTTGAAGAGATTTTTTTTTTAGTTCGAAATTCTTAATTTTGAAAGAATTTTAAGAAAAATTGCGCTTGATTGCAAATAGCTTTTAAGAAATATTATTATATTATTATTATCGCTAGCTCAAAGACGCTTTTTGCCTAAGAAAGTCTCTATTAATTCAAGACACCGCCGTTCGGATTCGGCTATAAACTGTAGATCCCTGTTCTCTTCGAACAGCTATTAATAGAGATCCCCAATGCTCCTCCCAGCGGCGACTGACTAAATAGTCAGTCAGGGAAATTATTATTATTATTATATGAATTATAATACTCTCAAAGCGCATTTGTCATTGTGCAAATTTTTTTCTTATAGTTTGTGGAATGAAATAATATTTTTTCTGACAAATTCAGGGTCTCAAATACCTGACCAGACTATTTAGTCAGTCAGGGAAATTATTATTATTATTATATGAATTTTAATACTCTCAAAGCTCATTTGTTATTGAAAAAATGTTATTCTTATAGTTTCTAGAATGAAATAATATTTTTTCTGACAAATTCAGGGTCTCAAATAGGCAACTGCTCCTAAGTTGTTTGTACCAAAATCTGCGTTCTTCTGTATGAACAACTTTATCTCCGAGTCTCATAAAGATGGGAACACCAGACTTGGCCAATGCATGCGCATAATCATGGCGCAGATTTAGTTTATAAAATTGCAGCAAAAGCTGGTTTTAGATCTGAAACTGGACAGCGCTATATATCAAAAAAGTTTGAAATTCGAAAAAAATACAAGAAAAGTTAAGGAAAAAATTTCCATTTTTATCCTGCTTTAAATTCGAATTTTTGTAAATATTCATGACTGTGCTGGTTATCAACTCCTTGCTGTTAATGTTTGTTTTAACAAGAAGTGAGGGCTGTCAAATATATTTTAATATCTTTAACATTTATGTAGTAAGCACATGAAAAATTAATTTTGGAAGCTATTCACTTATTTAACACAAATTTAAAAAAATAAAAATATAGCTAGGGAAAAGGCTTGTAAGTTGTCACAGCTTGTAAGTTAAGTCCCAGCAATGAAAACACCAAAATTCCACCTTTCTTCGATGGAAAATAAGCCATAAACAATTTTCATGTGTTTTTGATGCAAACAGACTCAAAAACAACAAAATATAAAAATTGTTTTTTAAGAAATCGAAAAATAAATACAATTACTTTTGATTACGATAAAAAATCAAGGAATATATTTGGACTGGAGCTGAAATTCAATGAACTATCATAATCAAAACAGGTTTTTGGACATACAGTGAATAGACAAATTGTTTTCAATGCGTTTCAAAATGGCTTCAAAAATGTAAGTTGTCACAGCTTTTGGCTTGTAAGTTTTCCCTATATATATTTTTTTTTTGAAGAAGTACACCCCAGAGAAGTTGCTAACTTTTTTTAAGCAAGTAACTTAATTTAAGCTATATTTTCTTAAAGTTCATATAATTAGTAAAACACTTGCATAAAAAAAATTAAGGTGCTGGCAACCCTAAAATTTTTATAAGCTTGCAAACTTTACTTAACTGAGATTCGTTCAACTCAACTTTAAAATGGAAAAACGTGTCTTAAGAAAATCTGCTAAATAATGTAGCGTATGAAAAAATATGGGAATTTTTGTAAAGTGTTTTTATTGTGAATTTTGTAATCCCTAGAAATAGACAACTTGACTGAAATATGAATGTTCTGTGCAGTAAAATCTATAAAGTGTGTATGTTGTTAACGCCTTTTGTACAAATTTGGCTATGCTCTCTACATTTGGTTGGCTTTTAAAAAAGCTTAAGACCTTTTAGACTTCAAGTCACATATATAACTAGCAAAAGGGGAAATTCTGTCTCAAGGCGAAAGACCTAACTTTATAATAATATAAATAAGTAATCTAAAATTCTAAAATTGTGCTATTATTTTATTTAAGCATTAAAAAACATTTGTTTTGCAAATTTCGTGTGTTTCGTAACAAAGCATGAGACTACTTAATAAAATTACGTATACGCAATGTGGCTTTCAATGGCCTTTAAAGGCAGCAACAAAGCGGTGCGTTCTATTCCATTCCATTCCGTTTCCATTTCATTTTGCATGCTATTTTCTTTTATATTTTGCCATATTTTTAAGCCACTAAATTTGATATATGAAACCACAAACAACTTTGACGTTTTCTCAAAAAATTCCTTATTCTTACAGTTCTCAACAGATTAATACAAAATTTTGCAGCAAATAATAAGTTTTTTTTTTTTGTGACAAAATGGCTGCTGTCGCGCACAGTTTTTTGCTTAAGAAAAAAGGCAACAGCGTATCTCACTATCGGTGTCATTTTTTTTTTGTCTTATTTTGCAGCTGTCTTGTCATGTTGTTGTTGTTGTTGTTGTTGCAAAGCGGCTTATCAAAATAAAAAATGATTTCATTATTTATTTTTCATCAGAGATAAGACCAAGTGTGGAGCAGTCCGACTTGCAGTCATGCTTACGCTGACATTGTCTGTGCGTCATGGAAGAGTGGCGCACAAATGCTCTACATATGTAATATATATATGTGTATGTATGTATATATAGAGGGAACTCAGAGTCGCCATGTTTACTTGCTTTTTTACAAGCATTTCCGGTTGTCGATGCTTGTTTGTTACGCAGATATGAGCGCGTATGTGTCTGTGTGTGAGGGTGTGTGCTTTATGTCAACGTTAAAAGATTTACGCAAATTTTTGTGCCGCATACGCATATTGCGCATACGCCATGTTGTTAGCCAGACAGACAATGCCCCGAAATTCAACTTGTCCAAGTTGTTATGCGCCAAAAAAAAAAAAGAAAAAAAGAAAATAAGTTTATTATAATAATTTAGTGGCAAACATGTTTGGCAATACACACACACATAATGGCATAGTGGTATTATATATAGATGCTGTCATATACATAGTCTTTAGTACATAGTCTGGCTGACAACACATTATCATCATCATCATCATCATCAGCTTCATTATGTTTGTACTATATTTTAAGCAAAATTTATGGCTTGTTGTCATCTTAGGCGGCTTGTTACTGCTGTAAGCATGTGTGTGCCTGTGACGTCACAAAACGCTGCTATCAAGCCTGATTAGTACTAGAGAGAGAGAGAGTGAGTGTGAGACAAGTTGGTGCTCATTAGGTTTTTGCACTGCAATTACCCACAAGCCCGCAGATCATGCTGAATTATTATTGTAAGCGTATTAAAGGTCCATCGTTTGCTCGTCTTTTGTCATTATGAGCAGGGTGCGAAACCCCCCCATTTGCTGCTGCCGCTTTTCATTAAGGCGCTGCTCTCTGTTAGCTGTTTGAGTTGGTCAGTCCGGCACTTTGGCAGTTGGTTAGTCTGCCCCCCTCGGGTTTGCGTTCAGCAGCTCCCCCCTGGCAATATGTTGGGTTATGCGCGTCGTATTCATAATTCTGTTGCGCCTTCTTTTGTGTGTGTGGTTTTTATACCCTGTACCTATAGGTACAAAGGGTATACTAGGTTTGTGCAATGTATGTAACGGACAGAAGGAGGCGTGGCAGACCCCAAGTCCTTTATACCAAAATGCTTATCATAACCTCGGGTAGCGATTGAGCCATGTCCGTCCGTCCGTCCGTCCGTCCGTCCGTCCGTCCGTCCGTCCGTCCGTCCGTCCGTCCGTCCGTATGAACGCCTAGATCTCAGAGACTATAAGAGCTAGAGACACGAAACTTTACCAGCTGGTGCGCATATTTCCTAAGCAGATGAAGTTTGTTGAATCATGTCAATATCTTCCCCCGTTCCCCCGCAGTAGAGTTTCGCGGTTTTTAGCCACACCGTTAAGTATTTTCACCTGAAATTTAACAGAGCGATGCGTTGTAGCTACATGCATCTATGTGTAAAAAATGAACAAAATCGGACAAATACAACAGAAGTTATAGTCAAAAATGTGCAAATTTCACCACCCCTTGCCAATAAACTGCGTCAATATTTGACTCTACGCAATTATGGCTACTACTGACCTAGAATCACAATTTTTGGTAAGCTCATTCATGTGGCTCTAATGAACAAATCCACATCCAAATTTTATCGATGCGGTCCCCCCACCCCCCGCAATCGATTTACCGTGTTTTCTCCCAAACCCCTCAACATACCAACTTGAAACTTACCCCGTATACTTTTAATAAACTCTTTGTTGTAACATTCGAGTTTCATCAAAATGGGTAAAAATTTAGGGAACTTATAGGTATAAATATCGATTTTCACCAAAAAAAAATAAATTCCAATTGGAAAGTTCTTAGATGGAATATGCAGGAAAAATTTTTTTGACACAAAAGGTACAGGGTATTCCACTGTCGGGCACCGCCTCGACTGTACCACATTTTTTTTTTATTTTTTGGTAGCAAAGCGGCAAAAAGTAAATGTGCAAATTTACTTGTTATTCAAACGAGGTCAAGTGGGTGGCTAGCAGGCGCTACCAGAATCAGCACAAGTACAGCAAGAACAACAACTTGGTGAGTGTTGGACGGGCCCAAGCAGGCGCCATGACTTGTGAAACATGATTTTGCTTTTTATTCTTTGCTAATTTGGTGGACTCTCTTCCGCCCCCGCCCCCCGCCACCTGTCTCGTGCTTAGCATTTTATTTCAACAGGCCCGGTAATAAAACGAGGAACGTTGTGACGTAGTACTAACCAACATGCTTGTTCGCCATTTTGTACGCTGCTGCTGCTGCTTCTTCTTACTACACTTCCTCTGCTACTTTCACTTTCTTCAGCTTTTCACTGTGTTTGAGTGTTTTTTATTTTTACTTTGAGGGTGGCCAAGTCAAATGGCCGCTCGTTGGCTTTTGTGCGCCATATTTTCAAACACACAGACACGCTCTCTCTCTCTCTCTCTCTGTCTCTCTACACTTTGTCCCCACCGCACAGCCAGTGTGTCCCTACTTTTTGAGCATACACAGTTATGCTGGGCCTCGAACTGTCAGCAAGGCAAAAACCAAAGCAGCATCAAAATCAAAATCAGAATAAGAGTCTATTTATCAACGCCTTAATGAAGCAACCCAAGGCAGTGGCCAAAACCCAAAACCAATCTGCTACAACCCAGCCATTGACTGTTGTGTCCTTTTGTTTTTGCCAAACTGACCCCGAAAAAAAACCCCAACTCCCTAAATGCTGTCATTGTCTGTGCTCTATATTTGAACCCGTCCAACAGCTGTGCGTGCCACAGTAGTAATAATATTAATAATAATAGTAATAATAATAATAGTGCTGATAATAATAAACGTCAGCTGACATTGAACCCATTCGAAATGCGGGCAGTTCAGACTAAACATGGTTGGATTGATGGCCTAGTTAGATGCAGGGCTTTTATTTATGTGTCCGGAAGTATGCTAATCAAATGTCTTAATTATCCTTGATTTTTTCTTCACTTTTAATTATGGCTATTTGCAGCCGCCAAAATGGCTTTGCTAGATGAAGCTAATTTATTTTTGTGCCTGCCTGATGGCTAAAAAGTTGTTAGGCAGGCAAACAAAAAAAAAACAAAAAACACCAGATAAAATTGTCAATCTGGCAAAAATGTTTGAATGAAATTGAGTGCAAGTTGTCTGAGATTTTTATTGTTAGCCAAGCAATTGAGGCATCCTTTTCAGGCTGACGAGCTGCTGCATCTACGTCATGGTCATATTTAAGAAGATGCAGCCAAAGAAAGTGTATATTTCATGGCAGAGTGTGTAGAGTCTGACTAGTTTTAAACCATAATGCTTCGTTTTCTGAACAGCATAGGGTGTTTTTATTAAACTTTTTTTCCAGCTGTTTTGTGTTCGCTATGGCTCAGGATTTAATCATGAATTGATTTAAATCTTTCTTTTGTAAAGTCTGTTCAAAAGCAAACAGCAACGTTTCTTTTGTTGCACAGCATAGGGTGTTTTTTTTTTTAAAACTTTTTTTCCAGCTGTTTTTTGTTCGCTATGGCTCAGGATTAAATCATGAATTGATCTAAGTCTATCTTTTGCAAAGTCTGCTTAAAGGCAAACATTAACGTTTCTTTTGTTGTACAGCATAGGGTGATTTTTTGAAAACTTTTTTTCCAGCTGTTTTGTGTTCGCAATGGATAAGGAATTAATCATGATTTGATCTAAGTCTTTCTTTTGTAAAGTCTGCTTAAAGGCAAACAGTAAAGCTTCTTTTGGTAAACAGCATAGGGTGTTTTTTTCAACTTTTTATTTCATAAGTGGCGTATTCTGACAGCTGTTTTGCATTCTCTACAGCTTAAGATTAAATGATGAAATGATCTTGACACAAGTTCATATTATGATGAAGCTTATTCCAGCAAAGCTGGTTGTGATAAAAAATAATATAATTATATTTTTTCCATTTTTGAGAGGAAAATTCCAATTTCTAGTGGGTTTTTTTTTTTTTTGCAGACAGTTTAAGTACTTCGAAAAACTTTTAATTACTAAATTTGGTTAACTAACGTACTATGTACCGAAAACTTTTTTTCATCGATCGTTCCTATAAGGGGTATATGTTAAGGTAAACTGATAGAGATCAAATTAGATACAGTGCTCAAAAAACCATTTATAAAGGTTTTTTGAAAGTTATGTCCGAAGAAGTCGAACCTCGAATTCGGATTTGGGCGCCCTAAAAAGTATAGTAAATGTGGTCTGACCTCCAAATCCAAAAATCTATTTCTTGTGTGACTGTTATATTATTATTATATATTTTAGTCTTCAAAAGTTATATACAAAAATTGTACTTCTTTAGACGTTCTACCCTATAAACAATACTTAAATTCAGCTAAGAATGTATAGTAAATAAGTACAGACCAAACGCCAAAATCGATTTTTTTTTATATTGCTTTATCGAATAATTTTTAAATAGGATCAAACTTAAAAAATTATTTAAAAAAAAATTGGACCCTCTACCTATGGGCTGACCTCTAAGCCCAAAAATCTAATTTTTTTTTGAGATTGCTTAAATCAGTTCAAAAATTATATAAAAATAAAGACTTTTTAGACCCCCTACTCTGTAAACTGTACCGAAAATCAATTTTTTTTGTCAATGTTTTATCGAATAATTTTGAAAATTATTTTAATCGGATCAAAACTTCAAAAGTTGTGTACAAAAATTTGATATTTTTAGACCTCATTCGCTATAAACTGTGCTTGAATTTTATCGAATAATTTTTAAATTGTAAAAACAATTGTACTCCCTACCTAAGATTTGAACTCTAAACCCAAAAATCGATTTTCAACACATTCCCTTTAAACTGTGCTCGAACTTTATCGAATAATTTTTAAATTGTAAAAAAAATTGAACCCCCCTGACCTCTAAGCCCACAAATCGATTTTTTTTGTGACAGTTTCATGGAATTATTTAAAAAAAAATGTTATATAAAAATAAAGACTTATTTTGACCCTGTACCTAAAATCAATTTTTTTTTTGGGTTAATGTCTTACCGAATAATTAAACATTTTTTTTTTATCTGTTGAAAACTTCAAAATTTATGTAAAAAAAATTGACTTTTTTAAATCTCATTCCCTATAAACTGTGCTTAAATCAAGCTATTGTCTGACCTTCAAACCCAAAAATCAATTGTTTTTGTGACTGATTTATCGAATAATCCTTAAAAATTCTTCAAATAGGATCAAAACTTCAAAAGTTATATAAAACATTCCCTACAAATCGAAAATCGAATTTTTTTCGGACTGTTTTATCGATAAATTTTTGAAATTTTCGTATAGTAGTAATATAAGAAAAATTTATTTTTTTAGACCCGCTTCCCTATAAACTGTACTATCTTTTTGTCTAAAGTCTCTTAAACCTGTATGTAGACTCCACTAATTTAAAATATGAACCTCTTTTTTACTTTAAAGGGCTACTACTGCTATAGCTCCTTACCAGTTGCTGCGAAAACTTTCTTAGTACCAAGTTTCTCGCCATATACCATGCATTTTTCATTACCCATCCCTGGATGCAAGTTCTATTAAAAACCCTTACGAACTAAAAATCAAAACACAAATTTGAACCTCTTTGCATAGAAGATCCTTTGAAAACTGCTTGAACTGCATTAGTACGGGGTATTTTAGAATTCTAAGAAATTAAAGAAAGTGTGGGGTATTGTGGTCGAGATGTCTGGAAATAAATATATAAAGGCCTGAAGCAAGCAGATGGCGAAGCCCCCTAGCTTTTAGTTACAATAATTTGCTTTCCGAAATGCTAATCTTTCGTTTCGTTTGGTGTGAGCAAAGATAAAGAGAGAAATATAAAAAAACTCTCCAACAAAAACGCTATAAAGATCATACGAAAATTAATTTTTTGAAATAATCTTAAACTTTTCAAGATTTTGTCATGATTAAAAAAACTTAAGTAATGCATGACGTCACTAAAATGTAACTGCACTAGATGATCAAAAATGAAACTAAACTTGCATACTCTCATACACATACACACATTAGAACATCGAACAAAATGCGTTAATAATATCTATAATTATTTAACTTAATTTTTTTTTATTAAAGGCTACTTGGGCAACAAAGCAAACTTTACATTACAAATTAATATTAATATATTATTATTATTATTTTTTTGTCAAAACTGCCCAAATATAATGCGCTACACATACAATATATATATTAAACATAGAACGCACTAATACAGATGACACTGATTGATGTCTTTGAATTTGATTGATACAAGTTTGAAATTTCGATATTGTTTGATATTTCGATAACGATTGCAATTTCGCAAGTCTAGCTACAATTGAAAATTGCGATGATAATGTTTTATGTATGGCTTTTTGTTTTTTTTGAACTGGCAACGCAACGTAACGCAACGTAAGGCAAGTTGGTAGTATAATCGTTTTAAGGAAAAGTAAACAAGAAACGAATATATAGGCAAGCGTTAGTACATCACTAGTTCAAGTCAAATGGTTAACGAAACAATTTATACTGTACCGCACGAACCTCCCTGTGGAAAGAACTGCGAGTAGATCACTTTAAATGTGTCCTCCTTGACGACGCCCGTCGGGCATTCAGCCTTAAAACCGCGATAAATTCGTTTGATTTCATCCTCTGTGAAGCGTGTGGCGCGACTTAGCGCACTTAGCGAGTCGGGCCTGTACCTAGCCGGCGTCTCGAACTCCTCCAGCTCCGAATCTGCAAGTCCGTCGTGCGCACAAGGAGTAAGCAAGTTGTAAGCATGATGCGAGAGCCAGTGCCGGGGTTTTGGGGGAAGAGAAGAATAAAGGTAAATAGGTGAGTGAATATGTGAATATGGCAGCAGCTTTTTTATAGTATATTTTTTTTTTTTTTTTTGTTCAACAAACATAGACGCGCACATATTGGGCCAACTTTTGTGGGGTTTTTATCTTTTAAGCTGCCTGAAGTGTTGAATTGACTTGCAACTTCTTTAAGTACTTTTGCTGTCGAAACTTTTTTAAGCCTGTCTGCGCTGAGTGTGTGTGTGTGAGTATCTGTGTGTGTGTGCCAGTGCTTTTAATGAAAGGCAAATGCCAAAAGCATAAGAACCTTTCATTTTTTAGCTGCTTATTTGTTATGCAGTCCAACTGTTGATAAAAAGTAAAACTTGCTTTGACTTAATTTTAGTTAATTAAAAGTTTTTGCCCCAAATGGATTCAAATGGATTTCACTTTGCACAATTGGTGCTCCAATTTGTCAATGTAAATCAAATAATACAAAAAAAAAAATATACCTACATATAAAAAATACTAACAAAAACTAAAGGCTGCAGCTTTGCATTTGCATTGCCACCCGCGCACAAAAGCATGCAACACCTTTTTTGTTGGTCACCGCGCTCATGCTATGTTCACACTGGCACAAACTGGGCCACAACGCAGTTGATTAGTTCGCAAATTTATCCAGATCCAAATGAATATTAGTACAATGCGAAAATGGTTTAAAAAATAAAAATTCTCAAATTAAAATTCTCAAATTAAGAAAAATACATTTTTGAAGTATTTTTTTTTGGTCGAAATTTGAATGAACCAAAAGTATTAAAAAAAAATATATCCCAATGTATCCCAAATATATTACAATGTAAAAATTTTTAAAAAAAAAATAAAAATTTTCAATTTCAAATTAAAAAAAATAAATTAAATTAAAATTATTGAAATATGAAAATTTTTTCGGAATTTTAATGAAGCAAAAATAATAAATAAAATTCCCAAATTCGAAAATCAAATTGAAAAAATTAATTATTCAAATATCTATTTTCGTTCAAAATTTTAATGAGCCAAATGAATGTTACAGTGCAAAAATTTTTTAAAAAATCAAAAAAAATAAGAATTCTCAAATTCAAATTTCAAATCAAGAAAAATAAGTTTTTTTCTGAATTTTAATGAAGTAAAAGTATTCATAAATTATAAATAAAATTCCCAAATTCGAAATTCAAATTATAAAAAATTAATTATTGAAATATTTTTTTTTTCGTTTCAAATTTTAATAAAGCCAAAGCATTGTAAATAGACATAGACATCGTTTAAAAAGAGTAAAAAATTTAGAATGCTATATTTTTTTTAGATTCAAACTTTCTTTGAAAAAAATGAATTACTCAAATATCTCTATTGGTGTGTATTTTTTTTTTTTTGTAAATTCGACTACACTTACTTTCACCGAGATATACCATATAGTTTTAAAACATTTTGAAAAATAAATAATAAATAAAATAAAAAAAATAAATCATTTAAAAAATAAAAATAATTACTTTTTTAAAGAGCTACATTTTTGAATGTAAAAAGTTTTATCGTTACAAAAAAATTACCTAAATATTTATTTTTATTCGAATTGTTTTTTTCAAACATCAACAAATTCAAAAGAGCTCGATTTAAAAAGTTGTTCACTTCACTTACTTTCATCGAGATATATCTAATGATATATCATAAGAATATTGTTAAAAGAAAATAAAAATTAAAAAATATAACGCCTAGCTTTGTGGCACTGTGAAGCTCAACTGTAACATTCCGTGCTGCAGTGTAAACCTAGCATTGTTTTTGTATCTCTCCCATTCATTTTCTTTGCTTTTTTATGTTTGCTTGTTTATGCAGCTCGTGCGCTTGACAAATGGCTGCTTAAAAATGCATGAAAACATGCGCCGAGCATACTGCGGGGGGTGCCTCAGTGAGTGAGCGGCATGGTGCAGCCAGTCTGTCAGACCCCCTACGCTCTCCGCATGCCACATTCCACCAATAGACGCTAGATTCCAAAAAAAAAAGTTAAGCGCTCAACCACGCCGTGGTCTCCGCTGCTTGCCTTTGGCGTTAGTTTGTAATTTGCCATGACACACACGCACACACACACACACACGCACACACACACATACGCATATATGTCATACGCTGTGTATAGACACTCTATATATATTCATATATATGTATATATATGTATATGAACTTGCCACATTGCCCTGCTTTGTGTATTGTTTCACATGCATTTTTATTTCGAGCCAAAAGAGCGAAAAACCTCAAAAATGCCTGCAACCAAAAACGACTAAAAAAAACAACTAAAGTTTCGCAAATTTTTGCATTTCATTTTTCACCGTTTCCATATTATTTATACACTGGACGAATTGTAAAGAGTTTTTAAAGCTTGTTTAGCTGGATATATAAATGTCATCCAATCTCTTTTACTTTTCGCCATTTTGTCTTTTAACAATCTAATAATAATCGCTCGTGCTACAGAAAACGAATCTCTATATTTTATTCAAATTCGTTTTGAAATCGAATTTTTTATGCGGTTTGAATCCGACTACTTTGTTGCAAGTGAAACCAAATCGTCTTGCTGCGGTCCCCGTAAAAACTCATTGATTGAATAGGTATATAATATAGTATATAGTTGTACCTATATACAAAATAGTTTCACTCATGCAAGACATTTTCTAATTGAGTTTTCATTGCGCTGCAAAACTTTTAACACGCGCCATTTGCTTTCACTTTATTCACACACACACACACGCACACGCACACAAACACATTTATATACATATACATACATTTTATGTATAAGCTTTAGAGCAAAATATTTTGCCAAAATAAATGTCTATATAATATATGTGTATATACGTATATATATATATTTGTATATACATATGTATAAATATATATGTATATATATATACATATGTATTTTGGTGTTTGCCAAAAATGTAGCTGTCAGCAAGCTGAATTTAAATTCTGCCAACTCAGCTTAATATCAAAACAAGTATTTATTTTTTTTTCCTGTTTTTAACACATAATACTGTGCAACAGTGACGTAGATGGACTGAGGGGATCCACAATACCACGTCACCAGGGCAACTACAATAATTTTAATAGGATTAAAATTATTAAGTGTGCATATCTAACAAGTTCACAAATAATCTAAATTATTAAAATTTATGAAAAAGTGGCTCGAAAAAAATTAATTAATTTAAGGTTTAAGCTTGCAGCACTTTTTTTTCTCAATATAGCTTAAAATTTAATTTTAATTACAATCATTTTTTTAGACCCTCAGTTAGAATAACTCATGGCAGACCATAAGTTATCTATGCCAAAACTACTTCCCCACATATAGTCTATAAGCTCAGAAGACATCAAATTTTAGCAAATATTTCCGAATCATGACATTTTTTTTTAATTATTTTAATGTAAAAATTTTATTTTTATTAAAGCTTAATATTTGATCATTTTTTAAACGGAATCGAAAATTGGAGTTAAGGGTTTTTCAAAAAAGTATTTTCGATGCATATTTTTTTACACAAAGGTATTAATTATTATTAAGTTTTAGCTCTTACTTTTTGGCTATATAATATATTAATATTTATATATATATAAATATAAAAAATCAAATAACATTAGTTTGCAAATTTTAGGCTCATCGAGTGAACCTTGAAAATGAAGAGTTTTTTAGGGTTATTTTGGGTCGAGAAACACGAAATTGACATTCATTTTGTTTTTCTTAAGAACCGTTTTTGAGATTTTTCCGAAAAACATTTATTAAATATTTTTTTTTGGACGATTAAATCAAAAAGAATATTTACAAAATTTTTGGTATTCGTAGTGATTTCAATTGCAACAAAATAATCAGTTTCAAACCACATAAAAAAATTCGTTTTGTTAAAATTGGTTGCATCAAACATGTGGCTTCAAAGCGAATCCGAACAAAATATTAATTTTAAGCATACCACAAAATAAATATCTTTTCATCAAGATTAAGAAAAGCCCCCTTTTAGCGTCCAAAAAGCCACCTACGCCACTGCTAAACAAAAGAAAACTACAATAAAAATGTTAAAAGTGAAAATGCTTGTAAAATAAACAATAACGATGGAAATTTTTTGTGAATTGATTTCGCAATAGCTGAAATTAAAATGAAAACAAAAGCAAAAAAAGAGTTTTGTAAAAAAAAAAAAATATCTACTATATAGACAGAAAGTCGCTAACAAATTTAGCCTTTAATAGCTGACAAAGCAGCACTGTTGGTGGCAGCGACAAAGCAACAACTGGAGCCAGGTCAAGGTGTTACAGCTGTTGGTGTTGCCACATCAGATGATGCCACAGCCAATTATGGCTAGTTGCAGTTGGGCAACATTAACTATTCGTTACTTTAAAACATTCAAAGAATTTGGTTAAAAAACCTTTTTTTCATAGTAAGAATTTTTTGTCTTTAATTCATAAATGTACATTCCTATATACATTTATATTTTTTATTTAAAATTTTTGTTTCCGCGCGCAACTCTAAAAATTTGCAAATATTATTTTACATTATTATACATCTTTATATTTCGCCATATTTTTATATTATTTTTTAGTCATGCGGCTTCAAATTTTTAAATTCGATATTGACCATTTTGATTTGTAAAAAAATCATCCATAAACAAAATGACGAAGAGAGAGCGAAACACAGCCAAGCTGCAACGCAACTGTTGTCATTATAATTGCAGATAAAGCACACACACACACACACACACAAATACTCCCAGATAGTAGCATAGTTGCAGCAGCTGGTTCTGGACCCTGAACTGGACCTGGTACCTGGTATCCCCAGCCCATTCGTAACTGGATCCAAACAGTTGCTGCTTTGCATGCACTCGCATAATAAGTTCCTGTTTATCTCAACTCGGTGTGTTTGTCTGTAACAGTGTGTGTGTGCCTGTGTGTGTTTGTTTGTGTGTTGGTGTGCGGTTGTACAGGTGTCATGTTTCCGCTTCCGCTGCGCATGTTGCATGCCGCATGAGCACGGGGCACAGGCTGCATCAGGAAATGCAGCGCAGCTACAAGTGCAAATATTTTTGCATGCTGCAAAAACCGCACTCGACACACCCGCCACACGCTCCTTCTGCCACAACCCAATGCAGCTGCACTCAAAATGGTAACCCACCTTTTATTAGGTTTTAACTAGAGATGCGATAAGCTCTATTCTCAAGAAGCACGAACATGTACAACAAAAACTTTGGAATATTTCATGGCGAACCTAGAGTGTTAGCTCTTTTGCGACTATTTCTAAAATTCTAAACTTGCCGTAAACAAATGATACGTAAATGTAACGTTTTTTTGGGGAAATATATGTTAAAGTCAGTCTCTGCCTATCATCCAAAAATTAGAAGGTTACGTGCACAGGTTCAAATTTTGTATGGTAGCTATTAGAAATAGTGAACCAATTCTGATCAAACTTATATATATATGATACTAAGCTAGAGACATAATCTTGAACTAGTTCTTATTCCAAAAGTTTGATACTTTCGAAAGAAAAGGCATATATTTGGTTTTTTTTTCGGAAGAATCAATCGGGTAGGCCCTATGCTCCACTAGGAGTTAATGAAACAAAGAAGAATCGGTGTCAACGTTCATTTGAGCCAGTTAAGGAAAAATTTCCCTCAAACAAAACAAAAATTTGTTCTTTTCGGAATGGGAACTAGTTCAAAATTGTGCCTCTGGCAGAACTTTTGTCCAGCTTCTGCGAATCTCTGAATACGGCACAAGAAGCCAGCAGTCTTTACGGAAAATCTAAATAACACTTAGAATTAGGAGTAAGGGCAACAATAACGATACCTTACAAGTGCAAAATGCTTTCTGACCTTTCTTACATAATAATGCCTCCAAAATTTACTGATAAAAAATATTTTTTTTTTAACGTTATTTGGGCCAATTAAGAAAAAATTTTCCTCAATCAAAAAAAAAATTTGTGCTTTTCGGAATGAGAACTAGTTCAAGATTATGCCTCTAGCTTAGAACTTATACTTTCGTCCAGCTTCTGCGAATCTCTGAATTCCGGCCAAGAAGCCAGCAGTCTCTACGTAAAATCTAAATAACACTTAGAATTAGGAGTAAGGGCAACAACAACAATAAAAATTATTTCTGAAATCAGCAAAAAACAAAACTCATAGTCGAGTCTTTACCATCTAATTTACTAATGAAAAATATCTTTTTTTTTTGGAAATATGAAGGAAAAAAAACCATTTTTGTTCTTTACGGAATGCGAACTAGTTCAAAATTTTAATGTGCCTCTAACTTAGTACACCTACAACACGAACTATAATCTCGGAATTTAAAAAAAGGAAAAGCATTTTCTATGGAAAGCTCAAACAACGCTTAGAATTAGGAGTAAGGCCAAGAAATTTCCCTACACTGAAAAAAAAAGTATGGATTTAAGAACTTTTGGCATAAATTCGCAGCAAATAGTCGCGAAAGTAGCGCAAGCTTTTTAAAAAAAAAATTTTTAAAAATAAAAAAAAAATTTTTTGTTGAAGCTAATAGTATAGAATGATTTTATTTTTGTCCGAAAAAAAATCATAATGACAAGAACGTTCAGGATTAAAATATGACAGAAAAAATTCTAAAATCCTGAGCAAATTATTATTTTCGACTCTTAAGCAATCTAGAAATAAGTTTATAATAATTTTATAAATTTTTTTCCCAAAACGAGAATTTTAATTTTATTTCAGGATTTTAGATTTTTAATTAAAACCAAAAGTGGTAAAAATTTTAAAGACATTTTTTTTTAAGCAACATTGAAATAAGTTTAAAAAAATATTTTTTTTTTTGTAATTTGAGGATTTTAATTTTTTTCCGAATTTAAGAATTTTTGGTCTTACTACAATTAAAATCAAAAATGTAAAAATTGTAATTCAACACATCTCAACACGATTTTTGAAGAAAAAATAAAAAATATTTATGGATCCATTCTCTGTCAAACCAGCTACGCCTTCCTCACACTTTAATTTTGAAGATAAGTCAACATTTTTGGGCTTAACGTTTTCATCTTCTCCTCTACTTTTTAACCGTATAGTCATTTTTGATATTTCAAAATGGCGGAGCTACAATGGCCGCCAAAGCAAAGTGACTCCACAATATAATCACTATCTTAAGTCTTATTCTCAGAAAAACATTATTGCAACCCCATTTATATGGTATTCAGACACTTTTGTGGCAGCTGATTATAAGCAGCTTATTAGTTTGTCAAAACTTCAAAATGGCGGACCTAAGATGTGTTTTTTTTTTCATTTTTGTGTTTAAAGTTCGAGTTCGCTAAACACGAATCTGGGGTTAGAATTTCAAAAAAAAACCTAAGAATGATATTTTAGGTTTTCGGTGGCCATTTTACTACATTGCAAAAAAAAGTAATGCGCTGAGAGAAAGTTATATTTCTCTAGAGAAGCGATACAAGAACGGCCTTCTGGAGTTCCAGGAATTTTTTTGATTTCTTTTTCGTAAAAGCCGTTTACAGGCCTTTAATATTTTTCTAGATGTTGTCAATCGCTTGTTACTAACTAATCTCTGATTTATAATAAAAGCCCAGTTAACTAAAAAACATACCATAATTCTAAAGCAAAATCCTTCCGTCCGTTTCCAAGAATATCTTTGTGCATCCTGCCTCTAAAAATACGATTTCCAAATATTTGCACCAATATCAACCTTTTAATAGTCAATTGATGTATTTACAAAATGATATTTTACCATTCCCCCACTTACGCCCGCAGTTTACACGAATGCTCCCATCTCTAGTTTCAATCGAAGAACTGACTGCCTTTTGCCATCGCTGTCACTTGTTTTTCTCTTGCTCCAAAAATGTTTGCTTTCGTTTATATTTCAAGTGTGTGAACAAACACACAGCCAGTGTTGATAAGTGCAATGCGGTTGTCAATAAAACGTTTCATGTCCGAAGTTTGTTGTTCCAGTAAAACTATGTGAAAACAAATATGCATGAAAGAAGCCTTTGCGTGATGAGAGATCGATAGCCTTTGAGTACCCATAAGCGGTGTATATAAGTGTACATATGTACACATATATACTATATATATATATGTTTAAATAGTTAAAAAACCGCGTTCCCTAGAGAGCTATTCAAAGCGATTGAGCACAGCCAACAAAACAAATATTTATAGGCTATACAAATATAATAAAATAATGTGTCCCCAGTATCACGATGTTTAAAAAAAAAAATCAACAATTTTTTCGGTTTCTTAGGCTTACATGAGTCGATATACTGAATTTGTTGTGAAGGAAGTAATGCCCATTTTTGAGGGGCATAGTAACCTTTACCGTCCTATCCAGAAACTTGTCAAAGAAGCTTAAGTGTGGCGAATGGAAAGATATTATGAGAAAACTAACTTGCTTTAGTCTTTGTTTTGACGTTTGATCAGAAATTTCAAGAGCTACAATATATGAGGAATTTTTTCCACAGTAGATAGCTATTTATAGTTCTCGAAATTCTCCTAGAAAAAATCGCATAGAAATAATATTCGCATATTCCATTAATATATTAATCAGTTGTGAATTTTCTTTTGTATGTCGCAAGTTTTTTAACAGTGCTGGGAAAAACATCGATGCTTTTAATTGTAAAACATCGATGTATCGATATATAGAAGTTTATAATTAAATAATCTTTTTAAATTGTGAGACGAAAATTCTCGCCGAAACAGAATATTCATTCCTTATATTATCTTAATTTAAACTTCGATATATCGAAACATCGATGTTTCCTAGTTAAATGCAATGAAAACAACGATATCGTCCAGCACTGTTTTGTAGTATTTGATACTTTGAGATGCCATAGAACAGGACACTTACAGACTGTTGAATTTTGAATGCATATATACCTATATCCATATTCATATCGTAACCAGATACAAAAGTCATTTAGTTATAAAACCGATATTCTTCAATCGGTTTTTCGGCGTTCCTCAAGTTACTCAGACATACACTAAAGAGACTCAGACATTCGCAATAAAGAGCGAACAAATTCGAGTTATAAAAAATAAAATGTTGCAGAAATGAAAAATTCATCAAATCGTAAAAAATCCATCAAAAAACAACAAGGAAAGTGGACACGAACACACACGCACACACACGCGCGCACACGCACACACAGAGATTATCTCGTTTAATTTCATATAATTTGGCTCTTGTTCTGTGGTCTGCATTTTATTGCAGCTTGCACTTTGGCCAAGTTCGCATAAAGTTTCCTTTTTTCTCATACAGCATCCTGTATGCAACATTTATGGCTAGCACACGCTGCGTATGTGCAACATTTTGCTTCAAGAAAAGCAGCATCAAGCGCAAACTTTGTCCTGTCTTGTACGTTTTATTTTTATTTTTCGTTTTTATTTTTTTTTTTGTGTTGCTTTTGAGCATACATCGTTGTCGTCACTTTGTTGGCTCAACCGGCATCAGTTTAATGAAAAAACTTTATTTCTTTAGCGTATTTTTTTCTTCTCACGTTATTTCGCTCTCCATTTTGTTGAAGCTACATACACTGTGTTTCATAAGGTCAAGGGTAGCATAGATTCGTGCAGAGCAGCATAGTTACGCATTAGGGATGAGATTGGAACAGAAGACTCACGCGAAAATTCCAAAGATCACGTAAATGAAAAACTGCAAAAGGCTCATTAATCGATTTAATAAATGTGCTTCAACAAGTAACTGCCATAAAAATATCGTGTTGGATGCGCCGAATCCGTATTCACTAACAGCATAGGTCTAGGTTCGATCCAAACCCCAAAAGAAAAAACAATATTTTTTTCAGGTCCTGTGCGAAGATGTTTTTTTTTTATGTTTTTAGACTCGCTGCATCGGATTTCGTTTTAGGGATTTTTATTTTTTTTTTTTGAGGTTATGTCCGAATCCTGACGAGCTGTAGTTTATTTGATCTCGAAATTCGATTCACCGACTCTAAAATAAATATGAAGAATGATTCGATAGCGCGTTTTTTTTTTTTTGTGTCCCAAAAGTTGCTGTTGTTGCTGCTGGCGCCACCTAGTAGAGTTGGTGGCGCCATCTTGCGTAAAGCATCGGCCAAATCATGTTTTGTTTGTTTATCTGCGTTCACTTGCCGTACACGCTTGGACGCAAAATTTCGCGACTATTTTTTTTTATATGCATTTTTTTCTTGTGCGGTTGGGATTTTTGGTTTTTAGAAGAACTAAAGTACCAAATTAATTTTTCATAATCTAAAGTACTATAATATTCCAAAAACGAGAGTTCGAGTAAGCTTATAAGCTCGTTGGCTTGTGTAAGATTTTCTATTTGCGCACTCTAAAATATTTTTTTTCTTTCGAAGAATCAAGTGCTTTGATAAAATTGATCAAAATTGACTAATCTATTAGTACCCTATAGGTATATCAAAGTCGGTCGTGGCTGACTTGAACGTTTGTCCTATATTCTTGAAAGATTCAGATGATAAGCTACAACTTCTTGAGATTTTTAAGAGATATAAATTTTATAATCAAAATATTACTACATAAATTAAATTGAAACGTATTCTTTATTGAAATCTTAATTCAAGCCTTTATAGCTAATAACTAACAAGAATAAAAGAAAATTTAAATTCTGCAAGAAGTAGGGATGGGCATCGCGTACTCGAATATCGATATTCAGTATCGATGTATATCGGATGAAACCGCTGTAAAAAAATCGATATATCGACCAAACAATATCGATATCTCGATATATCGCCCAACAAATTTGTATGAATAAAATCAGTTTTAAAATAATCCTGTAAAGACTCAAGAATTGTGTCGACAGGGGCTCCCATATGGTTAGTGGATTGGAGTCCAGCGGAGACTGTTGGCGTGAAAAAAAACTTGCATCTCCGTTCTCGCAGTACTTTTTGGATCTTCCGTATCTAAATGCAATACAGGATTGCTCACGGCAACAATGTGCTTTCCCAAAAATAATTTTTCTAATGAAATGGTAATGTGCAGCGACTTAGCCAGAATGTTGTTTCCCGACGTCTCCAATTTTTTCCCCGATGCAGTCAAATCTTTTTCTATGCTCAAAGTGGCCATTCCACCTTGCACGCTTTGTTTTGGCGCCAAATTCGTAAATATCGTCAGTATCGGAGGAAAATATCGATATCGGCGAACATGGATATTGATACGAAATAGTCGACTTCCAAAGAAAGAATATCGATATTCCGATATATCGATACACTATCGCCCATCCCTAGCAAGAAGACGACCATTAGTACTCTACAAAGTTTAACTTCAAAAGATGACAGGTTTTCTTTAATAAAGCTTCATTGAAATGCATTTGGAGCACAAATAAGATACCAAAGTGAGCTCTTTTTTGCAGTTGTTGTTGTTGGTTTGCAGCACAGTGGGCCAACTAATTGTGAATGCCACAAAAACTACCAAAAAAACGAAAGACAACGAAATTGTTGTAACTATCAGGACTAATGAAAAGGACAATGTGGTTACATATATGCTTAGGAACAGCTGCCAGCAATCAAAAAAACACAGTCATAGAGAGAGTGTGAGAGACTCACAGTGAGAGCCACAAAGTAAATGAATGTAGAAACTTTTCAGTGCTACTGTATGCTAGTGAAATGCACTTAACTCATTTGCATGATGTGAACGCGGGCCAAGTTGTGCGCCACTGTGGAATATGCTTAAATAAATTAAAATGTGTGGCAACCCTGACACTTAAAATATAAAACACAAACGCGGTCGCCCCCCCTTAACAGACGTCGTCGCCGCCTCGTCGCTCTATCACAGCAATTTAAGTTAAATGCAAGTGAAAAGCGAAAAGCAAAAGTGCACGACAAAGATACACAAAAAACAAAAAACAGACAAGGATACAGTTACAGTTACAGATACAGATACAATATAAAAGACAATGCAAGATATCTCTGTTGTGTCAAGGGGTGCGATAATACTACAACAACTAGGTGAGCACAAGAGCCAAGCACACAGAGAGAGCTGTCTCAGAGATAACATCAAGGTTGGCGTTGTCATCTTCTTTGTTGTTGTTGTTGTTGTAGTCGTCATCTTCTTTGTTCTTATTTTTGTAGCTCTTTATTGCGTTTCTCTTTGCACTTAAAATGTCACCGCTTTGCAATTACTCTAGTGCAAAGGCAACAACACAAAAAGGCAAAGCAAAATGCAATTATATGAATACATAATTAAAAGAAAAAACAGAAAACTAGGAAAAACTTTGCCACAAAATGCAAAAAAAAAAAATGATAAAATATGAAGCGGCCACAAAATGCAGCTAACAAAGTACAAAAATGATTCAATTATGCACCAAACCGAAGATCTAAAGTTATTCCACAACGAAGTTTAGATGCCCTCTGAACTGCTAGTGCAATTTATATCTCACATTTTTGGTACTCCCAATTTCACCAAAACGTATTTTTTGCCGGATTTGAAACCGAATTTGAAATCGAATTAGCAAAATAAATTCAAAAGTGCACACAATTTCAACTGAAATAATTTTTGTAATAATCTTCGATATTCTTAGGTTATGCCAACTTCAAATTAGATATTTATCGATAATTATTTATTATTAATTTTTTTCTGAATTAACGCAAAAAATAGCATGCAAAACTCAAAACGAATTTTTGGCATGGTTCTTGTCTTGACTAAAAAAATATTTATGCCTTTGATACGTGGTTTATGTCTTGCATTACAAAAACTTTCCTTGTAATAAGAATAACTTTATTTCAACCCAAAGGTAATATCGACAGCAAAAAAAGTGAAATTGGGTGCACGTAAACACGAAACGAACAGAATTTATTCGATTTCCGAAGCACGGCCGATTATTTCTTTAGGGCAAATGGTTTTTAATATTCTCGTTATATTATATAACTCCCATAAAAAAAAGTTTATTTATTGTGGCAAATATCACTAAATTAGGAATTTCGGAAGTTTTGCAAAGTTCCCCAGCACTGTACAAATATTCATAAAAATCGGATTACTATATTATATAATCCCATAGAACCAATTGGTCGAAGAAACGTTTTTAGGACATAGTTCGTTAGTTTTTTTTTTTTTGTATATGTTGATATAAGACTCAAATTTGGTATTCAAAAATTTTTAATACTTTCCAATAATAATTAAGTCTTTATTAGTTTACTATATCATATCGATTGAAAAAAAGTTTTTAGGGTTTTTCGTTTGCCTAGGAAGATGTCGTAACGAAATTTAACAATCAAAGATTTTTTGGAGCATTATAATAATTAACCGATTAATCGGTTCATTTATTTATTTGTTTGCTCTGATATAGTACAGGGTGTCTCAAAGTCGTCGGCAACCGAACTTAACGTTCGCGCTAATAATGTTAAACTAGTATATAAAGCTTTTTTATAAGAGATGCTCTTTTTATGCCTTTTTTTTTGTAAATGATGTTCAAAGTTAATTATATATTTTTGCTATATTATATACAATGTTTATGTAATAAAGATAATTGCTTAATTGCGTAGCTAAGTACTGAAAATTAACTTTGTTCAATTAAATTGCAATAAAAATATATTGATTAAGCTTTAGCGCAAAAAATTTAACAAAAATCTAAATTTTTTAAGATATAATTTTTATTGAATATTCGAATGTCTGGACAGGCCTGCGAATGCCAGTGCATTAAAAATAACCACTATATATTCTATACATATGTGTAAAAAAAAGTGTAATGGATCACTTTTAAATCGATTCTTCGATTCGATAGCGGTGCAGCCAATATTTAACTTGTTAATTTTTGTTTGGCGAAATTCCGATAACTTATCGGTTACTAAACATTTAACTTTTCTTTTTTTTTATTTGTAGTTTGTTTATTAGTGTTATTCCAATAATTATTATCTAAAAATAACACTACACACAGCCTCATAAGAGTTTTCAAGTGTTTTTAAAAAAAATATATCTTTTTCATACAAATATTCGATTTTTTTTGGTATTATGAAAAGAAATAATTTAAATAATTTAAACTTTATGCTTCAAATTTTTTTGAAATTTTGAATATTTAGAATTTTACAATTTTTCAAAAAAAAAATTGAACTTTTTAAAAAATGTTTGAACATTTTTTTTTTTTTACATTTAAAAGAAATAAGAATAAATACAAAAGAATTCATTGTAAAAAAATAATTTAATTTCAAAATTTTTATTTTTCTTTTTAACTTAATTTACCTATTGTCTTAAGACAGATTGTAAATAAATAAGAAATAAAAAAAAAATTGGAAAATTCCGATTACTTATCGATAACTAAACTTTTCTTTGGAAAGACATATCTCGTAAACGCATAAAAATATTAGAGCTTTTTGTTAATAGTGAAAGATAACATTTTAAGCTATATTTTCAATTTTAATTTTTTTTTTAAATATAAAAATTTAAAATATTTTTTTTTTTATCTAAGTGGTCTGTACTGTTTGCAGAAAATAGATTTCGCACTCTATAATTGAGAAAGTTATGCTTATTTTAGTGATGGCACCTTCAATGATCCAGAAACTTGTAAAAATTTCAAATAAACCTATGTCCTCGAAATAGAGAGGTAGTTTACAGCCAACATTTTATAAACAATTTTAAAAGTAAGTAGAGTTATGGTTTTAAAAACATTAAAGTAGTTAAGTTGAAATTATTATACAATATATAATTTTTTTCAAAGGATTTTTGAAAAAACTATAAATTTTCATTTTTTATTTATATCAAAAAATCAAATTTTAACTCTTATTTCTGGACACAAAAATACAAATTTTCCAATTATAGTTAAATATCAATTTTTTTTAAAAAAAAATCGCAAAAAAACACTAATTTTGAAATTTGTATAATAAAAATAAAAATTATTGGCTAATTTTCATTTTAGAAATTGAAAATAAGAGTTTGCAAAATTTTTTCATTAATTTTAAAAATTTTAAAAGTGGTCTGGACTTAGAAAAAAAAATAAATACAAGTGAATAAAAAATATAAATGGATTTTGAATATCGTTTGGAACAAGTAGCGCACAATAATGGTTGGATGCACACTTCAAGAGCTTTTCTTAGATGCCTTACATATCCTTGAAGTATAGCTATAAATTTAGAGGATTCCGCAAAATAAAAATTAAAATTCAGACAAAAAATTCGCTTAGCCACCAAATTTCTCAAGATTTGGCAAAAATCATAGCATACCTTGCGGGGCTGCCTTGTGAATGCTTAGTTATTTGCAAATAGTTTTAAAATGGATTAACTCGCAAGCTTACGGAATATAAAATAATTTTACGATAATACCCAAAAACTTTTAGTTATCGTTAGATATTTTATGTATAAATATGGCGAATATACATATTTTAAAGAGCACTTAAATGCAGATGCTCTAAATTTAAAATCAAAAAAAAAAATGTATAAATTCTAGAAAAACAATTCTAAAGGCAATGGCAGAGCTTTGATTGAACTTTTCGAAAACCGAGAAGGTGGGCCAACAGCGTCAATAAAATGCAGTCAGCAGCCAAAAACAACAACATGGACTGGTAAAAAAAAAAAACAGCTAACAAGCAACTTGCTAAGGGGATGTGCAAGAGAGTGGAGGGGGCGTTGAAGCCAATTGCCAAAGAGCCAAAAAGCCAGAACGCCCAAACTGCTGCGGCTTCAATTTATTTTCCTTGATTTTTCTTTCATTGCGAGCTTCCTATGCGTATCTGCAGTATATACCCTGCAGTACATAGTGCGTGCATTGTATTTCTAAGGGGGGACAATTGCCACCACTGCTCTCTATAGTGACTTTGTAAATGGGGGTAAACTGATACTGCTGCTCAAAAGTCAGCTGCCGTTCGGAGAGTTACAAAGGGGTCAATTGCCACCAATTGCTGAAAGTTTTCTATATTTTGCATAATAAATGAGGCACGGAGAGTTCATCGAAAGGAGCTGACAAATCATGTGTTCAAAGGCAGTACTGATTCCCATGGGATCTTGTTATCTTGCTTACGAAAAAGACTTTTGGTTAATTTTAGATTTAAAGCAGCGGCTTATCCTTATAATAGGTTTTGAAGCCCGAGAGTTCATTGAAATGATATCTACGACTACTGACAAATCATGTGTTCTCAGCTAGTGCCGATTCCTGTGAGATCTTATGATTTTATTTAAGAAAAAGACTTTTTGATTAATTTTAGTTTTAATTAAGGGAATTAGTCGTATAAAAGGGATACCTGCACTGAAACCAGAATTTATTGGGACACTTTAAAGCTCAATGGCCAAAAATTAAAAAATAGCATTTTAAGGATTTGGTATATTTGCAATTTGATATATTAAAAAAGTCAGTAATAAGATATTTTATTAGAAAACAATACTTTTCCTCTTTTTGTTTGGTAGGACCGCCTTTGGCTTTATTTAAGTCTTCTAATACTTTTCATTAATTTATAAATCATCTTGGAGTCAATTCTCTACTTTTTCATAGCTTTTGATGTTTTTAAGAATTTCTGCACTGATAATTGGAGCTTATTATTTACTCAATAAAATACTAATGGTAATAAAATTATTTAATTTTTAATTTTAAAACGATAAATCGCACAATCTTGTTCAACAAAAATAAGTACTTGTCGTTCTATTTCAAGCCGAAAAGAGACTTTTGACTGCTGTGGCATATATCGTGTAGCGGTGTCATTTGAGCCCTATACATGGATTTAGCTGTCGACTTTAGAGGACTTTAAAATAGGTATCGATTGACCCCTTTTATGTATTTTGCTATCTTAACTGAGACTGTTACTGAGTGTAGAAAACGTATAGTGCAAAGGTGTCAAGCTGTTCACTTTATAGGACTATGCAATATGTATCGATTGACCCCGTTTATGATTTTTGCTATCTTAAAAGAGACTGCTACTGAGTGTAGAAAATATACTGAAGCGGTGGCCACTGACCCCTCTGCGTAGATTTAGCTGTACACAAATAGACTTTACACGACGAGAGTCGACTAACCCCCTAGAGCATAGAAATATATGCAAACCACTTTGTGCAAAAGGTACTAACTAAACGTTTCTCACGTACTAGTCCGCGGTACTGAAGCATGTATTTCTCATGCTGTGTGTGTTTGTATAGCCATGAGCAGCGCGTAATTAATTGAAATGCCTCTGTCCTGGTCGCGTCAGTAACTGAACTGATTCTGCTGACTTTGTGTGCGGCTTGAGTCAATGGAATCGGGCTTGCGGCGCACAATTAAATAAAGCTAATGCGACGGAAAAGTAACCGGCAATAAATAAGTCCTGCAGAGCAACAAAACCGCTAGGCAACCACAGCAGCAGAAACAATCTCGGTACTAGTACTGCTTGGCTTTGGAAGATCAAGTGAATTTCAAGTTTAATTTGAATTGAACTGCTTAAATGCCAGTGTTGTACAAAACACTTAGCAAACGTGCAGGGTAGGAAAAGTGTCGTGTCGATAAACAATTAGTGGGCGTGTCGTCGGGAACTTGGAAGTTCAACAGTTCAAGGCGGTCAATATAACTATTAGTAGTGTAAAAGTGAGTCGTTGCTAGGCTAGCCAAATATAGTTAGGGTATTCACCAAGTTGCTTATCGCTGCAATAGTGCAGAAGTGCCGAACAACAAGTTACTATTAAGGTGAAAATGTAAAGTTTCTGAGAACAACTTGCACTAAAAAAAAAAAATGGGCATTTGTGCCGACCCAGAACTTTGACTACGAAAAGTGGAGCAATTTTGCCCAAGACGCTGTTGTAAAAAGTGCCAATATCTACCAGTGTATACATATTTGTTAGCTTGAATAAAAAACTAAGTTGTTAACAATTATCAGTAAAACCAGTTTTTACACTAAAAAAAATTGAGCATTTGTGTCCGACCCAGAACCTTGATTTCGAAAAGTGGAGCATTTTTGCCTAAGACGCTATTGTAAAAAGTGACAATATCTGCCAGTGTGTACATATTTTTTATGCTATGTATTTTTTAAATAAAAAGTAAGCCAGTTTTTTCCCCTAATTGAAGTTGTTATTTCTTTTCAGTTAAAACTAAAACCAGCAAATATTTATTGTGCTTGCAAATATCCGAAACTTCTTCTTTTATGCTTTTATATGAAATTTTTCCATGCATAATATTATTAATACATATGACACTTGCAGACAGCTGTTTGTTGTTGCTCACGTCGTTAGTCGGGCACATTTGCGTTTCTGCACAATAGTGTGAACACCTTAATTTTTTTCAAGGTTTTGCCACTTCCGTGAAACAAACACCTTCCGAATTGATGTTGTTTCTTAAACTGCGTACAATCAGTTTAGTCTTACATAAATAGACGTGCGTCTAAATAATATAGTTGAAATATTACTAAATGCAGGAATTATGATATTTTCTTAAATTGGGCACAGGGTATTCATTTAAAGGTTTTTAAGGTATTAATCAGGTTGTCTATTTACTATAGTTCCTATTGGGTTATTAGTAGCACCTTAAAAAACAAAACAGAATTCTTTTACATATATAGTATATACGAATATCTTGACGAGATTTGTCGCTTGGAAGTTTTTCAGAGTTACCAAAGATCTCAAGTACAGTGTATTTCGAAGTCGGTGCACCGTCATACAGTTAAAAGTTCTGATTTTAAAACGAGTTATTGTTATCATATTTTAAAAAATCGTACGTAGCTAAGTATGTCCAGGTACTGACTTGAGGCTCTATGCTCCACTTAGCAGTCAAGAATATAAGTGCTGATACTGCAGGCGCCATCTAGCTGTCAATTGCTCGAACTTTTTCTAAGAAGAATTCTGCGTTCCCGCTACGAAAGTTCAAGTTATCGGCCAGTAAATTAAATAAATTTTTCACTTTTAGCGCTAAAATAAAAAAAGTATTGTTACTGCTGGCGCCATCTAGCTGTCAATTGCTCAAAAATGGGCAGCACTGCTTGCTCACACTCGCTACGCATATTGTATGGTTGCAGGAAAGTGGAGCCTATAATTCAAAAACATTGAAACGTTCACAAGGTAGAAGTGGAAATTCTAGAAAAGATTTTGGCTCCCAAATTAAACTTGAAAGAAAATTTTGGAAACGTTAGAAGCAAGAAGAGTTGCCATACTACTACTTTAAAGCGAATAAAATTGATTTAAAGCAATAATTAAAAGTTGAGAATGTACATGGCTCAATTGCCACAAATCATTCGCAGCCAAAGTGCATTTAGTTTTTGGGAAAAAAAATTATAATTGGATTTCAGCAGCAAAGTTTGAAAATTTTTGTCACAGTTCCGGGTCAAAGTGCAGTCAACGTTTCAAAGGTAAAATTTAATTGAATTCAGTTTTCCAAAATGCAATTTGGCTGTATAGGGTTGTTCTTCTTGTTGTTGTTGTTTTGAATGCATAATGAAAAGTGAGAGAGAGTGCAGCCAAAGTGCAGGGAAATATTAAATTAAGTTCAATTTTGGCGAACATAAGCCGCTTTAAGTAACACAGAGAGAGAGAGAGAATGGCCAATTTTGTGGAGAGTGTGCTTTGTTTGGCAGATGAGAATTAGGAGCGAGTTGAAAAATGAAAGTAGTAAGCTAAAAGCCAGCTTGTCATTCATCAAACTTTTTCAATAAAACTTTTACGCCTACAATGGACAGACACACTCTGGGATTGTATAGCAGTGTTGGTAAGCAGTTCAAGCCGTGCTGCAAAATACGCCGTTTATTTTGGTAGCCATCTGATAAAAAACGATCACAGAAATAAAATAAAATTTGATTGTTGGCTATAATAAAAAGGGATGGGCAGGGGGGAAATACGCTGGCTGAGTTTTGATAACATGCAAAGTTTTTGCCTGCTCCGTGTCATTGTCAACTTGCTTGAGGCGAGAATAAAGCGTACGCCATCTTTGTCTACAGCTTTGAGTAGCCAACAAATATTATATTGTGTTTCATATTGATTTGCTCTCTATGCTGATTATTTTTTCCTTTTGCCAACTTTATTTATTTAAGTTTTAGTTTGGCATTGCATTCAATTTCAGTCGAGCAGCACACTGGCTCAAGTTTTATGTTGAGCTCATCATTTTTCAGCCCCCCCCCCCCCCCCCCAAGGATTTGCCACAAGTCTCAAGTGGTACGACTTGGAAAATGCAAATTTTCCATAGGCAACCAACTCTGTGCGCACTTCAATTTCCATAATTAATCGTTGTCGTTAAAGCACAATAAAAAAGAGTAGGAAAAAACAACTGCTTTATCTGCAACATTCTTGGCTTAAAAAGCAGTGCAGCAATTTGCTACATTTGCACTCAGCGCTAGCAAAAAGCAGCGCGTTTCTGCACAAAAACCAAAATGCAACCCTGCACTGTACAGCTGCAAAAACGCATTTGAAAATATTAATGCCCTAAAAGCGAAACGAATGCAAAAAAGCGCTTCTAGCTGCTAAAAAAAAAAGCTAAGAGAATTTTGGTACAAAAACTGAGTACAACAGATTTCTGCAAACATATATCATAAGAAGTCGAGTTGAGGATGAAACCAAAAAAATAAAGACAAATAAAAAAAGCAAGTTTCTTAGGTTTCTTTAAGTTAGACTGAATTTTCAAGATCTCTCATTGAAGAGGCAGCTATTGTTGGTAATACATAAATGGGTATGCGGTAGAAATTCAAAAAAAAAAAGATTAGGCCGTAATTATTTGCCATAGTTGTACGAAATACGATTTTTTCACATAAAGCAAGTGATTTTAATAGTCCAGATACACGTGTTCGAATCATTCGCTATTTATAAGAAATTTATTTAAAAAAAAGTAGCATGATAAAGTTTTGTTGTTTATAAGACTTATATTAGAAATCTTGTAGTTTCGGTAGAACTGCTGAATGATGTTCAGGAATTTGAGCATCTTGGAAGTGTGCTGACTCCCGAAGGTGGGACAACATGAGATGTACGAAAAATATTATCGAAGGCTTCAGGCGCTCAAAGGACATAAAACGAGAAAATATAAGTGGATCGGTCAAACGTTTCGAAAAAGATAGAAGTGAAATAGTTTATTCAGTGCTGGAAGGAAAGGTCATCCAAAGATGACATGTTGGAGAGGTGTCAACAGAGAAACCACCAAATCTTTCAACGAATTAAGGCATATGGCTAGAAACCGTGATTTGTGGCAGTCCTACGTAGATAGACTAAGTTCTTAATTACTCTCTATGATTGTAACAAAAGAGCACGAACTCTCTCTATCTATTATAATATACATCTACGACTTCCTGGCACATCCAGTTCAGTTGCTTGTCTACTTGAGTTCTTCTAAAAAAGATATCAATCGAAATTTTTACTTATTTTAAATAATCAATAGTAATGAAATGAACATTCTTCCCGGCATAACCAGTTAAGTCAATTTGAATACTGTTAATCAGAAGTTTCAGCTATTTTGTTAGAATTTTTATTTTACGATTATTTTTAAAGAAATTTAAAAAATAATTGGCGATTCTCATCATTGCAAAAAGCAATGGGCAGTTCTAAATCGGGGCATTCCGACAGTGGTAGAAACGAAAAGAGAAATTTAAAAAAGAGATTTCCCCCCAATCAATAAAAGCTGAAAAAATGAACCTTTCAAAAAAAGTGTTTTTTAGGGATATTTGAGGTCGAGAAACACGGCAACTGTAGTTGAGAAACGACCATTTTTCAAAATTTCAAATTTTCAGTGTTTTTTTTATTAACGAGAAAAAATATTTGAAAATTATGTCAAGCTTTAGACTGAAAGGGAATATTTCGAGTCTAAGATCTTCGAAATCGGATAGGAACTGTAAATGTTATGGAAACATGAAAAACATGTTTTTCGAAAATATCTCCTAAACGGTGCTTAAGAAAAAAAAAAAGGTTGCCATTTTCGTGTTTCTCGACCTTAAATTACCCTAAAAAACACTTTTTTAGAAAGGTTCACTCGATGACCCTTAAATTTGTAAACTAGTGTAATTATTGTGAAGCTTTTTTCTTGATTTTATAGGCCTTGCTCTTTGCACAAAATATTTGGGGTATTCACACTTTGTGTTGAGTTGAGGATATTAAAGAAAGTGTCTAGTGTATGTTGTATGATGTCGGAAGAAGCTCTGAAGCCAGTAATAAAGATTTTCGAAATTTTCGTTTAAACCACACTCGAAAAATGTTCCGAAAAAATACTATGGGTCTTCCATGAATATGGATCTTTCAATTGGAAGACTTAATCGACGCATTAGTTGTGCCTTGAGATCCTATTTTGAGCTTTCATATGGAAGTCTTGTTCAACGCATTATTTGTGCCTTTAGATCCTTTTCAAAAAATGTATCTCATCTTGGCAATAAAGTTATTGTTGTGGATGCTGCAAAAATCATTTTTAGGAGAAGTCATATTGGGTGAACAATGCGATCATTCTTTGCCTATAGCTCCCAAAGTTCTGTATATGAATAAAAAGTAAGGTCTTTTTTGGCGCTGAACGGCAATCATTAACACTCGATCATTTTTGGGTCGGACGTGTGCGCTGGGAAGGGATCAGCGCTACCAGCGGCTTTTAGAGGACGTAATATAGGAATTACGAAGATATTCAGAACCGAGGCAGAGCGACAATGGGAGACTGTGTTGGTTTGTCTCCCGACCACTCTGGCCAAGATACAACCCAAAGCGAACTTTCGAACTCCTGGGATGCCACAAGAGCAGGACTAGTATAGCGACAGGAGCTGTAATCGGTCACTGCGCCATAGGTCTATTAGCTGAGAGGATGCATGTTGAGTAGGAGATAGAAAGCATCGAACATCTGTTGTGCGACTGCCCTATACTTATTAGGAAACGCAAGCAGTATCTGGAAAAATCCTTCTTTGAAGACCAGGGCAGTCTGGCAAAGCTGCTCATAACGTAACTGGCTCTTTTTATCGTATCCCCAAAATGCTTCAGCAAGCAGGAGGATTAGGCGGTACCTACACCAAACCCAATTCTCCTCCCCCTATTATTTCCTTATCTATACTTTCCCATTAAATAGGCATCACAATACAACGGAAGCCAGTTTTTTTTTTCTACTTTAGGAACACAAACCTAGAGGGTAGATGCCTCAATTTCTTAGTGTTCTACTAAAAGACTTCAAAAGTCAACTATGCGATCGAAAAAACTTTCGAACGCCAGTGGACTACTCGCATGGGATGAGTAGTCGCTTGACCAACCAGGACACTCTCAAGTTATTGCCCGCCCTACTGACGCTTCAGTGCTAAATAAAAGCCAAGTCTTATAGGTAGTTCTGTCAAGGAGTTGGCAATATAGTCATCAAGAAATATTGAAGCTTCTCTTAGTACCTGATACAGTGCAATAAAGGACTTCCCAGCTAGATAGCTTTTATGGCTTTTCATTTCTACTTGTGACCAAAAGTCCTTAACCAGCTGAACTGAAACCCAAAGCTTGCCCCGGTACGTGCTTACGTAACAATGAATCAAAATTGAACCAAAAAGTTTAACAAATCGTCTAAAAAAACCGGCAATAAAAAAATTTAAGAGCTTAAGCATCGATGGGTTGTAAATAACACGCCCTCAAGACAGAAGGTGCTCGAAAATTTATGGAGGTGTTTAAAATGGCGGCACATTTAATACAAAAAGATTTATGGTTAGACACATTAAAATTTGCCACACATGGTCTGACTTTTTTGTTTGCCAGTGTGACCGTACGTAGCAAATTACTTGGCAAACTTTTGGGTTTGGCATTTGTTAGTTATTAGTTGAGCATGGGTTACACTGATTTAACGTTAACATTATTAGTACATTGGGTCAGTGGGGGCGGGGTTCGTTAGTTAGTTTCGAAGTGTTTCGGCCTGCTTACGCTTTGAGAGGCAGCCGCAGGCAATTAGAAGCGCCGACAAAGCTAAACAAAAACAAAGAGAAAACTGTCATAAAAAAATATCAAATGTCAAAAATAAATATTCCACCCATAGTTATATTCCTATAAAGAAACGCCTAAAGCTTACCATTCTGTGTGGAACTGCTTTGAAACAGACTCCGCAGATAACTTATTAGGCGTCGATGCAGCGGCCTATGACGATGCCTAGATGACTTGCGCACTGTCTCCTGGCCGCCACCTTGTTCCACATCATCGGCATCTGTATCAGCGCCGCTGACCTTGCCGCACTGCGTTGCATCCACAATGATTTCAATGCTACGTTGCGTATTGGATTTGCGTAGGCCAGCTGCGCCGTGTGCTGCTGTCAGTGCTGCACTGCTGCTGCCGCCCGTACTGGTCGCAATGGTGCCTATTAGTGCATCACTTGCGCTTGGACCAGGTCCAGCTATGCTGACTATGTTACTGTGCGCCAGTGCATCACGGGATGTGTGCGGCTGCTGCTGTATTATGCCCAAGCCGGAGTGTCGGCTGCCCGTCGCCGTAGCCGTCGTGCAGGGTAGATCATTTACCGTGCCATTGCTGTGACTGCCACGATAGATGAGCTCTGTTTCGTTGGTCACCTGCCGCAGCGCATGCAAGCCCAGGCCCGTGTGTGAGGCACTGCTGGACATGCCGCTGCCAGCAGCTCCACCGCCGCCGCCGCCGCTGCCATTGAGACCCGTATAGTAGGCGCTGTTGGGGCGTTGGGTGTGTTGCACCTGTGGCCCGGCCATGTCTATGAGTAACTCTTTTTTTGACGGCTAGTTTGAAGATTAGGCGCTAGTTTTGGTTTTGCTTTTGGTTTTGCTTTTGGCTTTGATTTAGGTTTTGATTTTGGTTTAGTAGTTTTAGTTGCATTTTACATTTTTTAGTTTCGCTTGGTTAGGATTTGTTTTTTTGGGGGGGTTAGCAGCGTAGTTAGCTTTTTGTGCCTGCCAGTTGGTTCCTGTATATGCTCCTTGTAAGATCTGCACGACGCACGAGTTACAAATATAAAGATAGAAAAGTGGAAGAGAGAAAGAGAGAAACAAGACAAGAAAGTTTATAAAACATATTATAACTAGGTTAAATATACAAAAGCTAAAATTAAATACAAAGGCGCATATATATATTACATACTTGTATATACACATATTAGTATTAGTAAGCATTTAAAGGCAAATGCAACATATAAAGCTTTACTCTAAAACGCAGCAGCAATCCAATTGTTTTACGAATACAAAAAATTACAAAAGTCACACAAAAGATAACGATACGTCTCTGCGACGTAAGTCAGCTCACCGCTGTGATCGATAAGCTGCTGAGCAAACTGAGACAGACAAGCTTCTACAATAACGATCATGAGAGAGAGAGAGTTTTTTCTTCTTCTTATTGATACTGGCCAAATAAACCCATCGACATACTTAAATGGTTTTGGTAGCGATAATAATACGGCAGCGACTTTCTTGTCAAAATTTTTGTAGGTTTTTTTAATTTAAAGAATCCCAGCTAGCCATGGATTCCCATGCGTCATTCCAACTTAACAACTGTTTTCAAAATTTATATTCATTATTAATCTTTAGCTCAAACAGAACAGTTCGTATATTTTTTTTCGTAAATAAAAATTATTTTTCAAGTCATTTAAAAAAAAAAAAATTTGTTTGGCCAAGCGTGCAGTAAGTATTGTGTTTCAAATCATCTAAATGTAAGCGTCTAGTTTGAACTACTTTAGAGAGCAGAGCTCGCGAGCATAATGGAGGAAGACCAAAAATTTAATCCCTTCTATATTGGACCACACCCGAGTAAAGCTTGTGCCGCACCCAAAGAAGAAACGCAACAATGCTCACCTGCACCTGACATCCTGACTGCTGATAGAAAGGAATCTGCGCCAACTACAGAGTCCGCGGGTTCTGCCCACAAGATTGAAAGGAAAAGTACCTTGACATCCCCATCTGCAGCTGCGGCACCTGCAGCTATGTTAATACTGGATTTTACGACAACAAACGGCGAGAGGGGGGGTACTGTGACAGCCATAGCAACTACCAGCAATACGAATATAGCCGCTAAGACGTCGATACCCAGTGGCTCAAAGGCGCCACCGCCTACGCCGCCAAGCGAAAGACTGACCGGTGCCGCTAGTGCGAAAAATAGTATCAAAGATGAAGCTACAAAGGTCACTTGCGCTACTTATCCCTGCTTTGAGCGTGGCGGAAATGTTAAGGAGTGTGATTAGGGAATGACTTGTCAAATAATTTCATAAAAATTCAAAATTGCAATAGTTTGCCAAAATTCTCGGAAAAAATAAGTAAATAAAGCCACATCCAAGTACACAATTCCATAGCCAAACTCTATTATGATTGCCTTTTATTCCTTGGCAGTGCTTGCCTGCATTTTGCTCTTATCGTCATAATAATAAAAATAATAAATACAATGGGGGAAAGGTCCTGCATCTTGGCGCACTTGCTGCATGTTTTATGTGTCATTGGCAAGAGAAATGCATCATAGTATGCTGGCAGTTGCCCCCAATCGTCAATACTCTCAACCCCCTGCCACTGCCTACAGCACACCCCTTACCCAGAGACTACCATCTACTCACTCAAACGTATTGCTTTTACAAATTCAATGAAGTAAAAATTTATTATTTATTGATAGACTTATGCAAGTGCACAGTGCCCCAACAACAACAGCGATCATGTGTGTGTGTGTGTGTGTGTGTGCGCGAAGGCTGGGGTCGGGGTTTGTGTGTTGCATATCCATGTGTACGAGAGTCGACTGAAGCGTTACTGGCCTAGCCATGTCCATGCAGACCACTTCTATCAGCTGATTGTTAAGTTGTCAAAAGTTTTTAATCACTGGCTCACCCTGTCTAGTTCCCGTGACTGGTGCGTGAGGCAATTCATGAAGTATCCGGACCTAAGAATGTGGTGCGATGAGCTACAAATTAACAGGCCTACTATGCTGTATTCAAAATGAACAGCTTCTACGTCAGAACATATTCGTGAGGGATCATCTTAACACCAATTACACAATAAGCTTCAAATGGAGGTCCCTCAGAAACCTTTGTTATCTCGAACTCGAAATTGGATTAGGAAACCAGAGACAAAACTAAAATTCAATGGATCCCAGGACATTACAAAAGGCCAAGCGGCTGCTCGGCGGGTTGAAGAAAATATCTCACTGCAGGCTCAGGAGACACCAGAGCAAGATGGGCATTATAGATTATAACTCCTGTAGCTTCTGTGGGATGGAGAAGCAAACCTCCCAACACATGCTTATTAAATGTGATGCTACTGCCAGAAAAAGGCATGCCGTATGTACACCGAGATCTCAGACACCATAAGAGCTAGAAATACCAAGTTGAACAAGGAACCCTGCTGTTAGGAATCGGATGATAACTTCAACAGTTATATGTTGAATTGTTGGTTCAATTTTGTATGGCAGCTATATGAAATAGTGCACCAATTTTGATTAAACTTTACACAATTGTTTAGTCTTAAATGAAATACAGCTGACAAAAATTTCGGCGCGATATTTTATAAAATAAAAAAAAATTTCGTACATGTAATTAAATGGTTTTATGTATTTCATATTATTCTAAACAGTTTGCTCAAAATCTGTTCGCTATTCACCCAGCGCTCTCTTTTTTCAAGCGACTCAATTAGCGGATCTGAGCATTACGTCACCTTCTTATTGCTGAATCACGCTAAGTACTTCTCGTAATATTCTGTATATTCTAGTTGATTGTGACTAATGAAATTTTTGGTTCTCTAAAGAAATATTTAATTTCTAATAAAGAGTGAACATCATGTCAGAAATAGTTGAAAAAAACAAAGGCAGAGTGGAGAATCTGTCAAGCAACTTGGATAAGAAACTTTGTGGAAATTTGAAACCATCGCAACACAACAGAGACCACGGAATAGTAACATTAGCAGACTTCTGAGAAATCGACTACGAACGAGTCCCAGGCGGGCGTTTATATTCGATTTAAGGCATATCCATGCCATTAATCATATCGATTACTTGAAGAATACAGTACGATAAACGAGAAAAGTCATCGTTGCGAACGTTTTTCTTAAAAAATATATTTTTCTTTCCCATGAGAAGAGCAAAATTCTATTCTACAACCAACGCACACCTCGGATATGACCTGTGACTATTATCTTTATTGGAAGAAAGAGAATTTGCTTCAAACGAATGTCTATTTGGAGTGCCGTGACAAATCGGACTTTTTGTAAGGAGCTGCTATCAAGTCGATAACTTTTCAGCCTGCCCTCGCACATATGTGTGTGTGTATGCAACGCAGGCACTTGGCCAAATTGCGAATGCTTCTTTGGCAGTAATGCTGCCTGCTCCTTGCTCCTGGCCCACATCTCGCGCTTGGCTCGCCAGCTGCGCACCTGCCAAATGATTTATGCATTTCTCCCATTTGTTGTCGACATTTTGTGCGATTGCAAATAACAACGATAACAGTGGAAACATCGACACATCGACACAAAATGAACAACAACAACAACTTCGATAACAACTCAAATGCTGGGTTGGGGGGAAGCGACAACGTTTAATGTGATTTTCTTGTTAAATGCAGACAAGCGCTGAAGATTTTCTTTGGCTAACGAAAAAAAAAATACGAAAATCTTTGGAAAATGCATTTCATTGTTTGGCAGTTTTAATTTCCCAAAATGCTATATTTCGTCTGTTTGCATAGCTGTTGATTTTGGGTTTTTTTTTCCAAGCAGTCGAGCGTTTAATTTATGTGCATAGGTATACACTGTTTTTTTTTAGGGATTTTATACGATTTATGTGCATAGGTATACACTGTTTTTTTTTTTAGGGATTTTATGCAACCATGTAAAGTTCCGTAATTCAGTTGAAGTGCAATTTTTAAAGCAGAACAATTTCTGGACCCCTAATGGTTATCGATCTTTGTCTAACGAAAAAAAATTCGAAAATCGTTGGAAAATGCATTTCATTGTTTGGCAGTTTTAATTTCCCAAAATGCTATATTTCGTCTGTTTGCATAGCTGTTGATTTTGGGATTTTTTTCCAAGCAGTCGAGCGTTTAATTGATGTGCATAGGTATACACTGTTTTTTCCGGTAATTTTTTTACGATTTATGTGCATAGGTATACACTGTTTTTTTTTAGGGATTTTATGCAACCATGTAAAATTCCGTAATTCAGTTGAAGTGCAATTTTTAAAGCAGAACAATTTCTGGACCCCTAATGTTTATCGATATAGCCATGGACTTCTAGATCTAGAAATCTAGAAATCTGAAAATCTATATCTAGATATATAGCATAAATGCTATAAGATGCGCTTAATGCAACTTCAGTTAAAGTTCGTTAAACTAAGTCGATACAGATATCCCTGCACTCAGAACTGTAGTAACTGATCGATAGTTCGATACACAGTACAGCTGGGAACCAATATTTTGTGTGTAACTATAATATAATATTATTTCCCGTATTTTATTCACTCAAGTTAAAAACTCACCTAAATATTTCAATCTTTGATCTAAATCATAATTTTTTTTTTAATTCCTTGGTACCATTTATTATGGTATCGCTCCTAATCCTAACATCGGGCGAAAAATCTTAATTTAGAGAAATCTAATTTTATTTTTTTCAAAAAAAAAACTAAGAAAAAATACAAAGCTGCTACAAAATGAAGTATCCGATATATTGTCATTAAAAACAAGCTGCTTTTCAAAAGCCACTTGTTATTAAAGCGTCTAAAAATTGCTTTGTTTGAATACTTTTAATACTTATAATCCAATCCAATTTATTTCTATCGTTAGTATTCCATAAGTTTCTCAAACGTTTTCGCTTTAATGCATTTCAATTACCAATATATTGCCACAAATCAAGCGCAAAAACTCAATTTCTTGAAATTGCAAGAAGCATACGGTAAAAACGAAAGAAAGAAAGAAAGAAAGATAACAAAACATAAATATCTATTAAAACGAGATTAAAATAAATTACAGGATATCGAATACGGCATGGACAAGGTCAATTGAAAATGTGCCAAACGATGAATGGAAATCGAAAAGAGAGCACCAGCGAGTGCAGTGCAAACAGGAGCAGCTGCCATCCTAGTCAAGGTGAAACCCACGTTGTGAACAGGGGAAATTAAATGCGTCTTGGTTTACTATACAACAACAACAATAACAGCAACAACAACAACAAGACCATCATCGACGCCGTAGAGCTACTACTCCCACACTCAGACGCACTTGAGCAGAAGAAAAGAAACTGAGCAATGACGATGACGTTGACGTTGAGGATGACGCCAAGAGCTGCTGCTTACTGCAGTACTGAGTACTGAGTACTGAGTACTGAGCAACTAAATAACTCACAGACTCACAGACTCACTCGCAACTCGCAAGGAAATGAAGCTGAACTTTATTATAACAATACAAAATAAACGCAACCTCTTTCATCGTCATCGACATGGTTGCCTCTCTCTCTCTCTCTCGCCTCCGATGAAGTGTAACGGAAGCCGGAAAAGCCGGATATACCGCTCAAAAAGGTAAGTAAACTAGAAGCGTGTTAGGAGACGCAGAGAGCCACCTAGAGGGCTGCCAACGTCATTCGATTGCTTTTGCCACAAAACGATGATGCAGAGGCACGAAGCTAAACGGAAGCGTGCCAAAGAAATTATTATAAAAATAAATCTGCCATGTAACTGAGATGTTGCCAGCAAGTCGAATCGAATACACTTTAAGACGCAACACTTTGAGAAAAATGTGAAACAGCCTGAACTGCTTGGTTGCTGTCGCACAAGCAGTTTGCTTTTGCAATATTTACTTTTGGGCAGCGTATTGTTTATAGCCAAAATTTTCGTAAATTGTATTAAGTTAATTTTTGACTTTGAATTTTTTTAATTCTGTCAAACTGCTGCTTTAAAAGTTTTAACAGTTTGGCAAAAACAATTTGGGTCTTTAGATCAAATTTAGTGTCTCTAGCTCCCAACATTACTAAATTTATTCAAATTTATTTGGGATTATTCAATATACGCAAACTTTTTCTTCTGTTGTTTGTTAATATTTCGCCTAGCTAAGAATGCTTTAAACTTTTGATTGCCATAGATATTTTCAAAAGACTTAGGCCACTTGAGAGTTAAGCTTAAATATATATCAAAATCTTTAAAAATTTGCAAAAGTTTTGGGTAAAAGTTTATAATGTTGCCCACCAAAAAGAAAGTTTTTATTGAGAACTGCTTGTGGCACTGCATACAAGCAGTTTGAATTTTTTAAAAAGAACAGAGTTACTCAAGTTGCTCAATGGAACAGAAGCTCGCACTATATTTTAAACAGCTCTAGTTACTTAAGATTCATATATTCTGCCAAAAAAGATAGAGCGTAACGAAAGTTCTGTTTATGAATATAATATTGCACACAAAAAGTTTTAGATTTAAAAAAATGTTTGTTGAACTACTTACGTATATACAAGCAGTTTGCAACTAAAAAAGCACACAGTCGAACGTATTGAAATTGCTTCGTTGAAGCAAGTGATATTTTTGGGCAAAAAATGTTACAGAACCTCAAACTTTATTTTAAAAAGCTATTGTTACATAATTTTCTAAATTCTTTCAAAAATGGTAGACATTAACGTAAGTTCTGTGTAGTAATTTAATGTTGCCAACAAAAAATTGTAGATTTAATTAAAAACTGCTTTAATTAAAAACAGCATACAAGCAGCTTGGATGTACAAAAAAGACAGAGTTGTACTTACTGAAGTTATTTTGTTTGAAAAACAATTTTTACATATCCTTGCACTATATGTTAAAAGCTCTTGTTGCTTCCAAAACTGGTAGAAGTTAAAGAAAGTTCTGTATGTTGCCCAGAAAAATATGTAGATTTATTTTAAAAACTGCTTGTTGAACTGCATACAAGCAGTTTGGACTTTAAAAAAAGAACAGAGTTGTACTTACTAAAGTTACTAGATGTACTGCATCTAGAACTTTACTTTTGTTTGAACCTTTTTTTTTCCAAAACCACGTAATATATTTTAAAAACTCTTGTTGCGTAAGTTTCAATATTCTTCCAAAACCGCGAGAAATTAAGGAATGTTTTGTAAAAGAATATAATGTTGCCCAGAAATAATTTTAGATTTATTTAAAAACTGCTTGTTGAATTGCATGCAAGCAGTTTGGACTTTTAAAAAAGAACAGAGTTGTACTTAATGAAGTTACTAGATGGACTAGTACTTTTTTTTTGTTTGAGAACCTTTTTTTTTCCAAAACCACGTAATATATTTTAAAAACTCTGGTTGCGTAAGTTTGAATATTCTTCCAAAACCGCGTGAAATTAAGGAATGTTGCACAGAAATAATTTTAGATTTATTTAAAAACTGCTTGTTTGCAGTTTGGACGTTAAAAAAAAACAGAGGTACAGAAGGTAATATTTTTGGGCAAGAATTTACTTTATTTTAAAGTCTCTTGTTACTTAAATTTCAATATTTTTTCAAATCACTTGGAAATTTGCGGAAATTTTAAGCTAAAAAATATAATGCGGCTAACAATACAAATGTTAATGGAAAACTGCTTTTTAGAATGCATACAAGCGGTTTGGACTTCTAATACTGGGAATTATTATAACTTTTTTTTTTTTTTTGCTAAAGGGGGAGCAGTATGTTTCAAAATTTATGAATTTATCTCTTTCGGATCAAATGTTTGTTATGGTTGTTGTTTTGCTTTTAATTTGGATACTGAAATAAATTTTTGTTATTACTTATTGGCCCGCAAAAATGTGAAAGTGGCTGAAGCGACAACTTTATCAAAATACTTCATTAACATATTATTATTTTTAAAAAAATTTAAATTTTATAGGCCAAAGTTGGAGTACCCATCGGGGTCAGTGCTTTAAATAATAAATTTGTAACTAATGTTTATAATAGTAATCAAATAATACTGTCTAAAATAAATAAAATCTTTAAAAAAAAAAAAAAAAAAAAAAAAAATACTTTTTGGGCAAAATTTATTATTCGAATTTTAAAGCAGTTTATAAAAAATGTGGATATCAAAATGTTGCGAAATATGATACAATACGATTTTGTTTATATGTTTGCAGTGCCACACCTCAAGAACGGAGCGTTCGATTTGCCTGGGTTTTTTTTTTTTTTTTTTTTTTGTCAAATCTATCTATGTATGTATCTATGTAATTTCGAAAATGTTGCCCCAAAGTAAATTTGAAGTCACAGTTTTTAAGAATATTTTATAGTCATACTATACTAAAATGGCTCAAAACCCTTCCCCATCCCAAATTCCCAACTGAAAGCATCAACTTGAAAGAACGGCCAAACCTGGCATCATAGCTGATACTGCTACAAAAGATGACTACAGACACTGAATTGCCAGATCTCCAACAGCAGTTGACATTGTACGTTACATAACTTTATAACACCCTCCTCTACTACCCCATAGCTACAGTGTCTCCTATAAAAATAAAGTATCACAAAAAAAAATCGCCTTAAGCTAAATGCGCTTTTGTTAAAACCAGCCCACAATTTCTTTCAGTGCATACAACTTAAACTTGCTCGTTATTTGGATGTGTGTGTGTGTGTGTGTGCAACCAAAGCGCTTTACTAAACAAGCAGAAAACGTGCAACCAGGCGCAAAATGCAGCATAGTTTCTTGAGTATGCCACCATCATCTCAGCATATTCCTTTCACTAGAATCCAGAATCTTTCGCTTCACTTGACTACCGCTGTGGTTACTTGCACTTGAGCTAGCTCCTACGGCAGGACGTTAAGCAGGAGCAATGAGCCGCAGGGAGTGGGGGACCCCAAGCGCGTTTTCATTGCGGCACGAAATCCCAGTAAAATGTCAAGTGTACTTCAGCAACACGATTCCAACGTGCCTTCCCGGTACTTTGGTTTAAACACTTCAACCCACAAGGCATAAATTTAAGACAGCGCAGTATCTATAAGTAAGCACAATGTACAAACGGGAAGGTAAAAGGAAATTGGATTTTTGTTGACATTATTCTATAAATATCCGGACCGCAAATAACATCGTAACAACGCCAACAGTTTCGACAACAATGGCCAACGGAAAGTATTTGTACTTGGCTAGAAGCTACCAAGCAGTGCGTCCATTTGTCCGGTTTTTTGTTTGTAGTTAGCGCCAAAAATTATGCAACAATAAATTGAAATCTACACCTTGAGCTACTAAGTCTCGTATATTTAGCATAATTGTGTACAATGCAACATGCAAGTTTTCGTACAGCAATTAACTACAATTAAATAAAAAATTAAAAGTTTAGAAATTAGTTTCAATTCAACAAAAATAGTTGGCTTATACTTTCGAGATAATCAATTAGTCAAACAATTTGCCATTAATCTTGGCAAAATATTTTATTTTGTATTTTTTTTTTTTTTTTTGAATTAGATGGAAACGTAATTATAAATTGCTTTAGATACAAAAAGTGTAGCTTGCAGAAGGAGACATTGCAGACGTCCCAAAGCTAGCTGAAGATGATCAGGATGACTAGATATACATAAACATATGTATATAGACTTGCCCACCTCTTCTCAGAGATGATGAAAGTTAGAGCCAGCAAACCTTTGAGTTTGATGCTTTCATTTTGTCACGTAAAATAACCTTATTTTTATTATTTATTTATTTATTGTTTACACCCATAATATACAATTTTTCTTAAATTAGTTTATAAACAATCAGCCGTGCTTCGGAAAACAAAAAAACCAAACCGAAAAATTTTATTCGGATTCGTTTTCGCGTGTTCCGGAAAACGAATTTTTTTGTTGATATTTCCCTTTTTTATTTTCGATAAATTCGTATGTTTTCCTTATTTTATCGATAAATTCTCCTGTTGGATTGATACAAACAAAAATCGTTTTGTGCACAGCCAAATTGGATTCAGTCAGAAAAAAAATAATTAAAAATAATTGTTAGTAAATATCTAACTTAAAATTGATATATACTATATAATCTAAGAATATCAAAGAATATTCAAAAAATTATTTCAGTATAAAATTCGTACTTTTTTAAAACTATTTTGCCGATTCGTTTTAATTTCTCTCTCTCTTTTCGCAACACAACATTTGGCTATAAGCTTTCGCTATAATTTACCATTACAATATATAATAGAGGTCTGCATGGCTACATTCACTTCTATTCACATAGTACTATACAGTACTATGTGGTACTCACAAATGCCGTACTCAAAAATTTACAGTACCCCATTTTTGCAGTACCCACAGAAAAAATGTATACTACTATAGAATACATGCCAACAGTGAATATTTATGTATGCTGTCTTCTTAACATAAGCATAGGCAAAGTGTTATGAATACACTGAGTATAGTAGTGTACAAAACGAGCATACATGCATGTACGTGAGTAGCTGTTACGGCAAAAAAATGGAAAGCAAAAAAAACAAAGCCGGTGCAATGAACATTTTGGAAACTGTGTGTATTTGTTGTAGTAAATTGGCTACAACAGTTAAATTGACATTAATTTGATCTGTTTTAGAGCTAAAAAATTAGGTGTTGGTTTATTTGTTTGCGTTTATATACTTTTATTTATTTTTTTTTTCTAATTATATGACTTTTTTTCTTTAAAACATATTGCAAATCAATAAAGCAAATAATAATGTGTAACCATCATTTTTTTTTTAAATAAATCTATTACTTTAATTGAAGCAAAAAATTTGTTAAATAATATTTATTCAAATATTAAAAAATTATGTGTTAAACCAAAGAACACACAACATAAAACGCATTTCTGTTTTTTTTTTGCACGCTGTAAGAATCGTTGAACAGATTGAAAGCCGATACAAATGTACCCTTTTTCGCATTTTATACATACAATTCTTAGCGTGAATGTAAACACGACTAACAAGTGTCATAGCAGTTACCTTACTTCGAAAGGGTATACATTTTCCCGTTTACACTGCTCAAGCACGCAAGCCACCCCAATTTGACAAAGAAAATATTTATGCTTTCTCGCTCATGCCTGCTGCATTTACTATGTCATTTATTTAATTTTATCTCTTTCATTACGCTCACGATCGCTGCTCTGTCGCTCTCTGCTCTCTGCTCTTTTTCATTTTTTCAAACGTATTTTACTAGAGTATAGTAGAGTACACTACTGTAGTACACCATAAAAGTACTCTACTCACAATTTTGGAACCCATGTTTGTGTGAGTACACCATTCACTTATATTCATTCAAATGGGTACCAAAAAATATGCATATGTTTTAAGGCTGAGCTATTCATTCGCCGTTTTGAATGCATTCATGCAGACCTCTAATATATAAGCACAGGCTATGGAACACTTTTTTTTTATAAATATATACCTTCAACCAACTATTAAAAAAAATGGTATATTATGAAGTAAAATAAATTTTTGTATTAAAAAAACGCTGGAAAAATTTGGGCTGCAGCATATGTTACATTTGAAAGCTCACTGCTGAGGCGAATACCGATAATATAATAAAAATCAGAAATATATCGAAAGACTGAATGATGTTTTGCTAATCGAATGCCAACAAAAAAGTTCGTCATATTTTGATTTTAAAAATTTATTTAAAAATTGCTTTCAACTTAAATTTTTTGTTTGCCTTAGTTACATATCTTAAGTTATTTACAAAATATAATAAATAAATTTATATAAAAAAATTACAATTTAATAATAAAAGTATTGAGAATCAAAAAATTAAAGAGACGGCAAAATTTCTTAAGAAATTTAAAAAATTTGTTATTTTAATTTTAAAAATTGCTTTCAACTTGAATTTTTTTAGCATTAGCATCTAAGCTACATATCTTAAGTTATTTATAAATAATGAATAAATTTCTATAAAGAAAGACAATTTAAAAATAAAAACATTGTGAAACAAAAATTAAAGAAATGTGCAGACTAAAAAAAATTTTAACTGAGACTGCCAAATTTTTTAAGACATTTAAAAAATTTTTTATTTTGATTTTAAAAATTTATTGAAAAATTGCTTTCAACTTAAATTTTTTTTTTTGCCTTAGTTACATATCTTAAGTTATTTACAAAATATAATAAATAAATTTATAAAAAAAAATTACAATTTAATAATAAAAATATTGAGAAACAAAAAATTAAAGAGACGGCAAAATTTCTTAACAAATTTAAAACATTTTTTATTTTAATTTTAAAAATTGCTTTCAACTTGAATTTTTTTTAGCCTTAGCACCTAAGCTACATATCTTAAGTTATTTATAAATAATGAATAAATTTCTATAAAAAAAGACAATTTAAAAATAAAAACATTGTGAAACAAAAATTAAAGAAATGTGCAGACTAAAACAATTTTAACTGAGACTGCCAAATTTTTTAAGACATTTCAAAAATTTGTTATTTTGATTTTAAAAATTTATTTAAAAATTGCTTGCAACTTGAATTTTTTTTTAGCCTTGCACCTGCAACATATCATAAGTTATTTATAAGTAATGAATAAATTTATTTAAAAAAAGATAATTTAAAAACTAAAATATTGGGAAACAAAAAACAGAGAAATTAGCACACTAAAAAAAATTTAAAATTTTATATTTTTTTTATAGGATATATGTATGCTCTTATCCTTAACTAAAATTTATTTTGTAAAGGCGTATATGCAGTTCGAAATATTTCGCACGGAATCACAAAACTTCATATAAAAAAAAATCCCATTTGGAATATCCCATGCGTACAGGCCTTAAGTTATAAATTTTTCACCATTAAGTTTAACACAAATAGCATCAAAGTTAATAGTTTATTTTACTAGGTTCACTATTTATATTCTGCTATTTGTATTTAAAAATAAATGCAATGTGACAATTCCATAGAAAAGTTTGAAAGTATCTTCGTATAAACGTCTGCTGAAACTTTTTGAACAATTTAATTCTCTTTCTAATGACTTTATGCACATAAAAAAAATTGCAAAACTAGCTTAAAAACAAAATTTCGAATGAAGCAAATGCTTAACCTTAGAATGCAACATCTTCGTATGCTTTACCTTAGTAACTCACTCTATCAATCAGAATTGGAAAAATTTCACCCGCAACAATTTTAATCAAGTTTTTTTTTTTTGTGACTCGATCTAGTCTAAATAAGCTGCTGTGCAAAGACTTTTTGGGTATACTGTAAGTACTGTGTGCTACTTATAGCTCTCTCTCTCTCTCTTGCTCTCTTGCGTTATTTCAACGACTTGAATTTGAATTTGAATATGAATTTGATTTTGTTGTTTGCTTTGCATACATTTTTTTGCCATGCTGCTCTTACACACTAAAATATAAATGTGCAGCCGGGTAACTGTATGTATGTGCATTTTCCATATATATATAGATATTTATGTGTGTGGGCGTGTGAGTAAGCCTGTGTTGGTAAACATATTTTGATTTTGCATACTAAATTGCCATGCTCGCTTACTGAGCAACTTGCCGGAGTCTTTTAAGCAAATTCTGCAATATATATAATATAAGTAAGTATATATGTATATTTTTTTCCTCTCTCTCTGGTTGTTCGTAAGCCATTTTGCATATTTATGTGGCATATGTGATCCATCCCAATACATAGAAGCAACTGCATAAACATATATGATATATGCGCATGTGTGACTACAAAGCCTTATCAAATTTTATGAAATATTGCCTTTGGGAGAGCAAAAGAAAGTCTTTAGGGTATTAACGAGACGGAAATCCCAGCTTAGTTTAAATTATACTATAGTAGATACGGCACGTATCTTCTAGATAAGTGTGGGTGGAAGCTAAGTGCTCACTTGTCCGAGTCACTTCTTTAGAACCAAGTAAAACTTTAGTTCTTTGAGTTTAACTATGAGATGCTCTTTTTTTAATTTATCGACGGCTTCTTATATGAGTTAGTTCATTGCAATTCGTTTTTCTTCTAAAATACTAGAACTCTGTATTTTCTTTATTTTTTTAACACTTTTATATCTGCAATTTCAACTATTTCCTGGCTATAAATTCTTTTTAATTTAGAATAACTTTAATGCTGTCTTGAATCGAATATGATTATCGAGATAAGTGTCAGAAGAAAATCAATTGAAAGATGACAGAAAACCAAGATGGCGTCCTGTCAAAAATTACGCTCTCTGTGTAATGAAAATGCAAAAACGTCAGCACTTAAAACGCTTTTGACTAAGATTTCTTTAAAAACAACAAGAAAAAAGATAAAAGAGTCAGTTTCTTTCTTTCTTTTTCTTGATTTCCGCAGCTAAGTGCCAAGGCTTGCTAGAATCGCTTTGATTGTCCTTGAGGGTTAAATTGTAAATTGAGAAAGTTCGAGAAAAGTTATTCAAAAGATGTTTGTAATTAATATATATTTTTTGTTGCATACTTAATATTGATAATTCAAGAACAAATGATTTTTAAACGGAAAGATATTGAAATGTCGATCAAAAAAATATGCCACCTTGGCTCAAAAGATACTTGAAATTATTATTTATTTTGTAATTTCGATATGTCAAATATTAAAATGCTCAACTTGTTTTAAAGATGTATGAGCTCAAACTATTCATATTTTGCAGCTTTAAAATACAAATTGAGAACTTAATTACAAATAAAAATTGTGCACTAATTTTAATTTTATAAATTAAAAATAATTTTTCAAAAATAAATTATTTTATTTTTTCCAAAATTCTACAATTTTTATGTTATTTTATAAATTAAAAACAAAAATTAGTTCTCAATTTATATTTAAAAACAAAAAAAATATAGATTGCTCGCAAATATTTTCTAAACAAATAGAAACATTTATTTAAAAAATAAAAGTTATAACGTATTTTTTTTTTTTAAATAAATAATTTTATTAATTTTCATTATAAAAAATTCAAATAAAAAATCTTTAATAATGTTAATTAATAATTGCAATTTTTGTATAAAAAATCATTTATATTTTTCCAACTTAATTAAATTTATTTTCCATAAAAAAATAATTATATTATGTATTTTATTTAAAAATTAATAATCTTTGCGATTTCACATAGTATCCTGCATTCTAATGCAATTTTTTCGCACAGTGTACGTAAATCAAAAGTTAAGCCAAGTCAGCCACAAGGTATGCTTACTTTTGCAAGCTAATGTTGGAATGCACTGTGCATGTGCATGTGTGTGTGTGCGTGTGTGAGTATCTGTGTGGTTGCAAGTTTGCTTGTGTGTCTCTCTGTTTATTTTTTTGCCATTGAATGCCGTTATATGTCGAAATGCAAAATAACAGGCTCAAGCATCATCAGCAACTTACCAACACTGGCACACGGACACAAACCAACACTCACGCATGTGGCACGTGTTTGGCTGCAATCTGTGCCACTTTTGCTGAGGCCGACTGCATACTTACAACCAACACACTCATCTACAGCAGTAAGTTGTTGCAAATGAGTTGCTGTTGTTGTTGTTGCTGTTGCTGTTGCGGTGGGTGTTGTTGCCAGTGTTGTAAACTGGTCGACGACTCGCCTGCCTTTACTCACATGCATATTTGCGTAAACTTAAAAGTCAACTTTACTACTGCCCCCCTGCTGCCGGCAAACCGCTGCTTGACATGCTCATGCACTGTCTGCCTCTATTTCCGTCTGCTTCTTTGTGAGTACATCTCTTTATGTCTCTGAATCTGGCCAGTTTGCCTTTGACGTATGAGTACTTTGACTCGAAAGTACTCGTTCATATATGTTTAAGTATTTTGGTATTTTTTATTCTTTTGACATGAGCATATTAACTTTATTATGATAAGCGTGAAAAATTATGATGTGTAAAATAAAAAGAAATTCCGATTCAGTATCCTAAATATCAGACATAATCACAATATCAGTTCTCGCAGATCTAAGTCAGTATTTTAGTTTGAGTGCTGTTAGCTATATAGACAGATATCAAGTTGCCCTATAAGCTGATGATGGCACGGGGGAGGGTACTCAAGCAACTTCCTCGCAGAATTTTTTCACTGTGTACATTTTAGAAAAATCTCAACCGTTGGCAGATTTTTATTTGCCCGCGGGGCAGCTGTGCCCCCATTCACAGCCAGAGTGGTCGAAAATGTTAAGTTGATCTAAGCTGGCTCAAAACAGAGAATGTCCTTTTATAGAAGCATGCAGTGGGTGAAACCCCCCTAAATTTGCAGACACAAAGGCAACATTTACACACAAATCGACCGAAAGCTGAAATTGTAGATTACAAGACTACAAGACTACAGCGTAGTTATAGAGCGTCTTAAATCAATTCTAAGTTGCCAACTAATAGAGCTAAGAGTATCTTAAATTCGTTAGCTTCAATATAATTTCATTTCATACGATGCTGGCTGGCATCGTGCTGGTAACTTAAGTATCTTTTTAAAAAATGCCAAGTGTGGTTTCGTATTCAAGTATCATGACTCTGTGCCTGGCATACTCATATTTGTATCTATATATAAGTATGTGTAGGCACACCTACACAAGTATGTATGAGTAGATATCTATGTGGCTGCTGTTGCTGCTGCTATCAGCTTTTCATATGCTAATGTGTTGAAATTTTAGCTGCAATGTATTTATCACTAATTTGGCATTGAATTGTATTACACACACACACACACAGACAGACAGAGAGCATAACGCACATAAAGATACACGCACGCACACAGATACACTTAACATAACCATGAACAGCTCATTAGCATCTAAATGCAGAAACAACTACTACTGTACAAGGCAACAACAATGGCAGCAACAACGATGCGGTTCAATTAAATAGAATCAGCCTGCGGCCAAAAACAACTACAATAATAATAATAATAACAGCAACAAGAAGAAACAAAAGCAACAAGAACAAAAGCAGCAAAAAAGAGAAGAGAGAGAGAGCACAAGATGAAGAAGCAGCAGCAAAAGCAGAAAGCAATGCTAACGACACACCGCACATAATGATAATGAGTTCAAGTTTTATTAGAAACGACAATGAGGCAGAGCTGAAGGCGGAGACGGGGACGAAGATGGAGGTGGAGATGGAGATGGAGACGTAGATGACGGTATTGGGAAAGGAGGCGCTGCAACATGAATGCCGTCTAGCAATATTCATGTCCTTGCTGGCAGTTTTATGTGCTCGTATCTTAATCTTACACTTAATTCCAACAACGACAACGGCCAAGAAGAGCGCGCAGCCTTCTTTGCTGTCGCCCCCCTCTCCCCCCCCCCCCCCCCCCCCCCCCTCGATCATACCACTAACTTTATGTTTGTGGGTAGCATTGAAAGTGCTGCCAACTATGCGAACTACACACACACACACACTGCGGCACTTACCACTATTAGATTGTGTTGCAAGACGGGCGTTGCCTGCGCCGCGAGGGCAGAATGAGCAGTTATCGATATACGCAACCCTGCAGCTTAAGTTAAGGGTTATATTAAGTTTGTTTAGTTTTTGTCAGAACGAGCAGCTTTTTTCGATGTCTACCCTCAAAGTTACCAGCCCAATCAGTCAGTAGTAGAACAGAGGAAATTGATTTAGACATATTCGTCAATCTATCTCTCTGTTTCTATGAACATCGAGATCTTGGTGACTAAAAGAGCTACCACAACCAAACTGGAGATTTGGTCACCTTAGGCAGATCGACTACATTTTTTCCTTTTCCAAGACCCCTCACCACAAAGCGCTTTATATTCTGCATATGCATAAGTAAAGCCTTAAATAAAAAAAATGTTGAATTTTTGAACCGAGTTAATCGTAATATAGTATTCTAGAGGCAGAGTTTGAATCGTTCCAGTGCACTGCAGTATCAGATGGTCATAATTTGGCCAAAATTCTGTAATTTTTATAACAATTTTTTTATGTACGATATAAAATGTTGCACACATACTCTAGAAAGAACGAATCTCTGCTAATTAGAATCGCCTCAGAATTTTTTTGAATATAGATAATCCAAAGATTTTTTTTACTTAATAAAAAAATTGATCATTAGTTATCGGACAGAGTCTACCGATAAGCTTCAGATGTAGGAAAATTTACTAAACACTTAAGTATAAGAATTAGTAATTGGTTATCGGAGAGGTAGACGAGATGATGAGAGAGTTGAGCTGAAGATATAGCTCAAATTTATACAACCCTAAAGGATAAAAGTTGTTAATTAGTTATCGGATTGAGGTAAAGCGAGATAATGCGAGAGATGAGCTTCAGACATAGGAAAAAATTATACAATACTAAAATATAAAAATTGGTAATTGGTTATCAGACAAAGGTAAAGAGAGATGATGAGGGAGATGATCTTCAGACATAGGAAAAAATTATGCAACACTAAAATATAGAAATTGGTAATTGTGGTTATCACACGGAGGTAAAACGAGATGATGAGAGAATAATTTTCTTGAACTGTAATCTTTCGAGCACGCTATAACATTTTCAAGCTGCAGAGCTTTAAATTTTGCATTATTAGTATGACAAATTTTTTCCAAGTTGGCAAATTTACACTACAAAAACAAACGACACAATGTCATAACAACAAACTTTGAGCTCAGGATTTCAAAATACTTTACTATCTATTGGTAACTTTTCTAACATTTATCAACACTAGTATATTAGGTCGAGTTATTCTACGAAGGCTCTCGTATTAACAGTTTTTGCAAAGGATTTGTATTGTATTTAAGGCAAGTTTGAGTTCAGTCAAGGCATTCTGTAAAATATTAGACTCTAAAAGTAAACTAGTTCTAAAACCATTTTAAACCAAAAAAAAAAAAAAAAAATTACTATATCAAAAATCAACATAACTCAGAAAAATTTTATAAAATCTTCCTCAATACCAAAGATCTAACTTTTGTTTTAATAAATAAATTTTATTGCGCCAACTTTATAATGTAAATATTGTTAAATTTTACTATAATTATGTCAAAATATAAAAATATTTAATTTTTTCAAAACTTAACGCTAATCAAATATTTTTCAATGCCTGCTTACTTTGCAGCCTGCCCTCGCACTCGAGTTTAGCTGTTTTGGCTTGTTCCCGTATCTGTGCCTCGTTCTATATTCTGGGCTTGGCTGCCAAGGCTTTGTCAGACATCAGGTGTAAAATATTTTCTATTTTCACAACTTTTAGTATAATTAATTCAAATGCTTTCATAAAAGAGAGCGCTGCTTTTACTTGGGCTCTGCCGGCTAATGTAGATACAGATACCAACGTTGTTCAGTGGCGTGCAAAGTGGGGTGGTGGCGGGTGGCGCAGGCAGCAGTGGCGGTACGCTTATATTTATGCAAAGTAACCTATGTGTGTGTGTGTGTTTGTGTGTGTGTAGTAATGCATGTGTTTGTGCCAACTTGTCTCTTTATTAACACGTTTGTTGACAAGCAACAGAGAAGGCAAAAGCGCGTAAAAGAGAAAAGGTTAAAGCGAAGAGGTAAAAACAAAAAGAAGATACAAAACGCTAAAAAATCGGGCGTGACCGAACTTGCTATACCTATTTCTCAGTTGGTAAGTTAGTTCCGATTACGATTTATCGATATCACAATCGCACATACAGTTATGGAAAAAAATATCGTTCGTATTACTTTAGAAGCTGCCCACGTCTGTACATCTAACAAAACTTATAAAGTTGATCGATCTGCTTAACCAACTTGAGTCTATTTACCAAATTTGATAACTTCCGCTCCTCCAGAGATACGTTATCTGTAATCTTTCCTCTCTCTGTCACATACGTTGTCACAAACTAAATATACTTTAACTTTAACTGTATGAGTTACAGGCAGCTCCATCAAATAATTTGGCTTAAAGGCTTTCCAGAGAGAGAGAAAAAGTGTGTTTGTGTGTGTGTGGTCGCGTTTGTGGTCTTATTAACATTTACATTTAACACTAAACACGCACACACACACACACAAACACACACACAGCTGCACACACCCACAAATATTAAATGCAAAATTGTATTTTGTGTCTGTATTAAAGCTAAGCCTAAATGAGCTGGACAGTGTTGCCACCCGTCGCTATGCTCAATATTAAATTGTTTTTAATTAAAATGTGCCCAGAGCCCTCGGCTCGCCGAGTTCAGTCAAAAAAAAAAATATATAAAAAAATATGTAGCAGCTGTTTGTGCATAAAGCCAGGCCATTTGGATTAATGGTTTTCACGCTTTTATTACTATGCATGACAGAGTTACCAAGTAATTGAATGGCCTATAAAAGCCACAAAATGAATTTATGAGGCGGTCATGTGTCAACCTGTTAAAGATTTAATGTATAGCCACCAGTTGCATTGTGAACTCTAGTTGAATTTAGTGAAGATTGGAGATTCAAATTGACAGGCCGGTGGGAGCGGCACCCCCTTTTGCTACGCCCTTGTTTTTTGCTCTGCCCAAAGGCCAATGCTTGACTCAAAGTGTTTGTGCTGAAATTGAATTAAGTTTGTGTGCTAAAAAAAGGTTCGCCATTGACATGACATAGAAGTGTAGAGATTGGATTCGGGGTTGGGGGTCGAAATCACAAAATGAAATTCAAGTTGTATGAAATCAACAACAACAACAAAAACAACAACAACGACGATAAGGCATGGGAAACGGCAAATGGAAATTGAAGCGTTGGCCGCTTAGCTGAAGAGCATTACTTGTTGTTTAGACCGCTTCACAATGAACTTTACAACACTAACACAGACACCCACATGGACACATGGCAACCACATACACACACACACACACACACACACACACACACACACAGAGCAGTCCTTAACTTTTCTTTATGTTGCACAGTGGATAAAATGTGCAAAAGTTGTGCCAAAATATTTTTATTAGTATTTTTTGTATTTTCAGTAGGGGAGAGCAATGATAGCAAGCTGCAAAAAAAAAGCTCAGCAAAGGAAAATTAAATTTTTTTCCTATTTAAAGAATACACTGTTCTCCAGCTCAAGAATTTTTGTGTATTTTGATTTACTTATAATAAATAGCAAATTTTTTTGTAGTAGGTAAGTCATACAAGTTTTTGCTCTTCATATTCGTACAAAGATTTTTACAAAGTTCTTTTTTGATATTTGAATTGAATTCTATAACACGAATAAAGTGAAACATGCTTGTGGGGACTTTCAAAAATTAAATAAAACGCAGAAAAGAAAGAATAAGATACCATCGCTTGCATTTTTATTATCTTTCTTTTTTTTATGAACATTTCTAAAGACAAGAAGCAATAGAAAAATGGAAATCCAAACAAAAATGAAAAAAAGACAGCTATTTTTTTTTTCTTTAAATATTTTTATGCATGACTTAATCTTCTCTTGAGACCAACGTATAAGATTTTTGATTTGATGTGACGTCATATAGCTTATAACCAGCGGACAATCAAGACGCTTTCAAAGATATCTCATTTATCATATTATGATGAGCGGTTTAGAAGTAACGAGAGAACAGATGAACATTCACGCAAATATACAGTTTAAGTACATGACGCTTTTTTTGCTTCGCCGTATACGGCCAAAAATAGTTATTTGATTGATAGTTGTTCCAATATGTGCATAAATAATTATATTTTTTTTTTTTAAACTTGTTATAAATATTATTATTTAAGGATAAATAGCAGAAATACAATACTGCGCCAAAGAAAAGAATATAAGATGACTTAAGGTTTCTAAAGTTTAGAAACGTTATTATAACAAGTCAATAATAACGTATTATAAAGTCAAAATAAATTCCATTAATATTACAATATTATATTTTCACTCTATAGTGGTAGCCAATGGAACTAGTTTAAGCTAAGAATAAAAATTTGTATAATAAAAAAATGTATTTATCATTTATTTATTTATTAGCTTAAATATATTATACAATAATATACTTAAAAAAAGTATTATAGTACTAGCATCAGAGGCCTATGACTCGAAAAAAAAAATTAATTGTACCAAAACATGAAATAATAAAAAAATATATAATATTTTTTGTGCTTTTTGGCCCACTGTGCGCTGCTGCGCTGCATGTCCCTTTGACTGCTACGTGTTGCTGACAATGAAGCAAGTTGGATGTGAATGCTGTTGACAGCATTGACAATGACAATGATGACGATAATGATAATGATGATCTCCATCATCATCAACAACATCATCATGAAGTTCTTAATGATGTTGGTTTCGAAATTTGAATGATGTAAAAAATGTTTGGCTGACGCTGTCGTTGAGTTTTATTGCCACTGGCGCAAATGTTCCTGGCAATGGCGTTTTATAAAATGAAAACATGAAACCGAATTAAGATGAACATGAACATGAGATAGACAGAGAAATGTTTCGTAAGAGAGATTGGCCGGAAGTGGGCGAGTGAGATAGAGAGAGAGAGAGAGAGAGGGCGAAAGGGCAAGCAACAGCTAAAGACTTGGCATAATTAACAATGCCAGGCGACAGCCATTGGCAAATCGCTGGGGGAGCATCATTGCTTTTCCATGTGTGCTATGGCCAGTAGCGGTTGCGGCAGAAAACTTCAGAGGCATCCTTATGCATAGTAAAGTAGAGTAGAGTATACCCCAAACCTTTCGGTAGCTGGAAGCTGTAGCTAATGTCATTGCCAGCAGCAATTGTGAGTATGTCTCCAACTGCGACTTGGCTTTGCTTGAATGCCGTTTTGATGGATTTCAGTAATTTCTTTATGTCTGCTATTTTGGCCAATGTTTAGAAAAGCTTACAAGGGCTTTCTATTCCCTTCGAGGAATTGGGTAATCGGGGAATCGGAGAAGCCGGTACACATCCAACGTCTGCTGTTTGCGTCATAAATTGAAGCTAGATTTAATTACAGACGTCGTCGTCGTCGTCGTCGTCGTCGTCGTCGTCGTCGTCGTTGTTGCTGTCGCTGTTGGAACACATGTAACCTCGGCACCTCAATGCTACATGCCTGCTCCCATTTTCATTGCCCCAGTGGTATCCGTTATGCTGACTCTGGCTTTGCTGCTGCCATTTCCGCTTTAGCATCGCGCCATTTTGCTTTCAACTTTTAATGCTCTATGTGCATAAGATACAGAGTATTATAGTTAGAAGTAATGCAGGCGACTGTGCCATGTATCTCTCCAAGCTCAGATACAGTGAATATTAATTTGGTAATCCTCCTGCGCCTCTACAATTATTTGTTTCGTTAATAAACAAGCCGGAGTCAACTCATGTGAGCCGAATAATCAAATCATACAATCTCCATTTTCTCAAAATTTCTCGCAAATAATTCGCTTTTTTTTGCAAAAAGTAGCTTAGAGCATCCTACTGTCGCACATCGCGACACAACTTTTTCACATTTTTACTTCTCGTTTTGCTTCAAATGTTAATTTGTTGCAACAACGCCAGCAGTCAAGGCAGTTGGTTGGGGCAGGTGGCGTCTATGTCGGCTTTTGCAATTATTTAAAACTGATTCGCAGTTTTTGCTCCCCCAGCTGAGGCTGCGAAACTGTGGTGCAATGTGTGTCATGACCTTCCTGCCAGCCACAGCCAACCAGCCAGCCAGCCAGCCACAAATTGTAATTTTCTAATTTTAGTCACAGACGACGTTGGTGACGGCGTCAGCTGGTTCGGTTTTGTGGATCTGTCGTGGGTTACTGGCTTTACCTGGAGGATACCCCTCCAAAACAGCATTTATTAAAATCTCATTTTCAATACATTTTTTGCTCGTTCTCGTTTTCTCTTAATGCTCTTAATACTTAATACTATGAGTTTGTTTAAGTGGTTTGCTACATATGCTACAAGTCCTACTGAAAACGCTTTTATTTTTAAAAACCTCGTTAAGAAAATATTTAAAAGCATTATGCCCAAAATCAGCGCCAAATCTCAGAAAATTATGCACTTTTTGGCGTAAAAAACAAATATATTTCGACAGTAGGTGCTAAAGTTTATTGCCAGTCCTTAAATGCGCTTTTACGTGTGATTTTTCAAAAACCGCTTGTCTAAAACTACAGACTTTCTTAAATATAAAAAAAAATAAAATTAACAGCTTTATGTATTAATTTTTAAACAGCTTATATGCTATTAAAAATTATAGCTATAGTCTTAGGCTGTCGCGCTTTTATTTTTAAAAATCCAAGTAAAATATTTAAGAATTTTATTATACAAGTATAAAACTAACGATGCTAAAATTATGCACTTTTATTTGAATTTTTATTATTTCAAAATTAAACTGAGCAAAAATATAAGCATTTTTTTCATAAAAAGCAAATAAATAAATAATAAAAAAAAATATTGCCGAGAATTTTATTGCTCATACGCTCTAAAAATGTTGGACGTTTTTAAAAATAGGCAGCACTGACAATCGTAATCGTAACAGAACAAACTTCATAAAAAAAAAGTCGCGAAGTTTAATTTCCAAAAGCGTACGGCAAGTGTACGCAGCTAAACAAATATAACACTGTTGTCCTTTGATTTTACTGATGCTTTACGCAAGATGGCGCCAGCAGTACCAACAGCTGTTCTGTTAAACAACAAAGCTTTGTTGTCCTATGATTTTACTGCAGCTTTACGCAAGATGGCGCCAGCGTAAGTTCACTAGATGGCGCCAGCAGCAACAATAGCTGTTCTGTGCTTATTATTACGAGCGAAAGAAATGGTTGGTAGTAAAAATTGTTGCGAGATATTTTTGACAAAGCCGTTCACTATTTATCAATTGTTTTGACGCTCTAACAAGCCAAAATAAAATTAATTAATTTTCGACAAAATATAAAAATTTTAAAAATCAAAAAAAAAAAATAACTAATAAACGTTAAGAAATCACGAATTTCTTGAAGTCTAGCATTTGAGAAATTTTTTCTTCAAATTAAAAACAAAAGATATAAAAACGATTTAAAAATTTTCACTTTACTTTTTATTAACAGCAATTTTTTGCTGCAAATATATGAATAACATTTTTGGACAGCTCTTCTACTTAATTACTCTAAAAATTTCTTAAGCACCTTTTTTTAGGGCCTTTTTACTATATCTGCCAAAACGCTTGAAGCGCTTATTTATTTTATTGTTTTTGTTTTATGGTGATCTCTTTTTTAAAACAATTTAGCACACTGTGCCAATTATCTTGGGCAAACAAGTTTTTGAGCATTTTTTTTTTTTTAAATATATGTGAACACTTTTAAAATCTGGCATTTAAATATATTTAAATAATATACTTTCAATTTTTTTTTTATTACAGTGTCAAAAAAAGACAAGCTGCTTTTAAAAGAGCTATAGCTACTAAATAGTTGCTTTTTGGCGTGACGTTACATGTGTACGACAAAGTATGACATGAAAATGGAAAAGCTAGGTAGATATTAATTTACATTTGGTAAAAGAAATGTAACAACAATAGGTTTTACCCACAAAGCAGAATAACACTTGGCGTGACGTTACAAAAAATTTAAGTTGTTTTGGAATCGCAAAATTTCTGTGATTTGAGCCAGTTTTTTGGTATATAATTTTTTTTGGTATTATTTGAATTCATGTTTGTTTATTTTTGCAAATTATTGCATCATAAAGCTTTTGTTCTTTTTTTATTAGTCGTGACGTTACTCAAATTTTTTTAGCAAACACTTATTTTAAAACTATTTAAGTCAAAAACTATATTAATAAGCTAAATGATTATAGGTATATTTATTACTTACACTTGTTGAAAAAGTAAGAAAAAGAAGATGCCCTTAAAAAAGCCAAATCTGAACAAAATGTGAACTTCTAGTTCTAGTTGTGAGAAAAGCTTTAAACTCTTTGATTCTTAATATATTTCTTGAATAAAACAAGTTAGAGTTTGATTTTTCGCTCAGTCTGGATCGTTTTGTATCTGGCCATCTCCGAAATTTTATACCGAATTAGGACAATGATAGCGATTACATTAATTCGAAGGATATAAGTATATGGGCCTTCTATAGAAGCAGCGGGTTCGTAAAAGATATAAATAACTTCTATGAATACTTAATTTTTTGGTTATGTTGAACTGAAACATTTTAAACACTGGTTTAAAATAAAGCACGACAAAAAAGTTGCTTTTTCTTATGTTTTTTAAATTTACTCAATCTGAATCCATATGCGGAATTTCGACATAAAATTTTAAAAAATTTAAAAAGAAGTTAAAAGAATGTTGTTCTAAAAAAGAAAGAAAACAATTTTTTTGTTGCTCTTAAAAACTTACTAAATTTTAGTAACAAGCTTTGTTTTGTATACAATTTGGAAATAAATAAATACGGAAAACGGAAAACGGAAAACGAATAAAATTTGTTCGTTTTCGATTTTGCGTGCTCCCAATTTCACATTTTTCGCTATCGGTATCTTCTCATATTTCGCTTAACCTTTATGCAAGACTTGAACCATTTATGACCGGCATGAACATTGTTTTATACAAGACACTAACCAAAAATTTGTTTTGAGTTGTGCATGCTAGTTTTTGGGTTGATTCAGAAAATAAATAATACAAAATAATTATCAATAAATATTTAACTTGAAATTGGCATAAATAAAATCTAAGAATATTAAAAAATATTTGAAAAATTATTTCAGCAAAAATTATGTGCACATTTGAAACTATTTTGCAAATACGTTTTGTTTGCACTAGTTGGATTTAAACCACATAAAAAATTCGTTTTTGTGAAATTGACTGCACACAACGAACACAACGGTTTCAAAACGAGTTCGAATAAAATTATCGATTATCAAAAATCCCATTGTTGCAAAACTGTTTGCTGAAATGCTATACTTGGGGCGGTTTGTATCGATTTATTTATCTAATAAGTACACACTTTTTTTTGCTTAAGGTATACATACATAGATTTCAGCGCAAACTTTTCGCTGCCAGTGTAACCAAATACAGTTTGGGCGCAGGCACAGTCTCTTAGAGTCTATTCAATTCGGCACCTGGAACACCTGGTCTTCATAAAGGCGCTGCAATGTTTCGTCACGTTTTTTTTTTTTTCTTTCCAACTATTTTTGTATGCTTTACTTGCATTAAGAATTCATTATGAAATTGCAACTCATTTCCTTAATGGTTGGTAATTTGGGTCAAAACTAATTAGATTGTGCTGCTTATTGTTACGGTTACTTAAGCTGTTGCTTGACTTTAATTAAACCTTCGGGTTTTCCAATGTGTCCAGTGTGTCCCCCATGTATCCGGCAATGGGTCATTTGTTGAGGTTGTTGTTAAGTGCGCGACTTAACCTAATCGATTGCATGTTAACCCGCTCATAAATTATACGCTTAAAATACTTAACGCCAACAATTTCACCTTTCTTTGCCTTTTTGTGCTGCCTTTTTTTTTTTTTTCTTACTACCATATTGTTGCTTAATGGCAATTTGCAGTTGTCACGTTTTTTTTCTTCAGTGTTTTTTATTATTTTTTTTGTTTCTTTGCTACTTCTTGGTAACACTTAATTACTTAATTGGCCATTAGCTAAATGCACGGGTAAAAGTGTGAAATAGGCGTGGCAGCACTTTGAGCGCACGCCTACCATTTTCCGCCCTTTTTGCAGTGAAATTAAATGCACACATAGAGTCGTCCATTAAAAGAGCGCGAGCGGGGTGCGGGGTTGGTGTCGCTGCTTAATTAACTGTTTATACTTATGCTTAAAACTTCGACACAAAGCAACAGCCCGCAATAATGGAGTTTGCAAAACAAAGAAACAAAAAAAAACAATTTCCCATGTAGTTGCAAATATTTACACTTTAGTGCAAATATTGCCTAATTATGTAGACTGTACCCCAGCGTAGAAAAAGTATAAGTGTGACCTTACAAAAAAAAAAAAAAATACTAATAAAATTACATAGTAATCAGTAGTACTGGAAGTAACAGCGATGGTTTTTATTTTTTTCCGATCATCGATATTTTTATTTCGATTTTCGATTATTGACCAAATCCTATTACGCACAAAATATGGGCAATCAACGGCATCCACGTTGCAGACATTTTTCGCTTTTTTAGAAAAAAACAAATCTCAAAAGATCCGAAATAGTAGGGTATATTTCAATGTCGAAAACTTAGATTCAAGCATGTGCCCGTGGAATTACTGGAAGGTAATTACTTTTAAAGTTTAGCAAGGCTGGCAATCTAGTGAGCGACAAGCGGAGTTCGCTTAAATCAAAAAACGTTGACATGGTTTTATTTAATAACCATAATGAATGGATCTCAAATTAATTTAAAGATTATGAGACTGCAATTCTGGCTGGAACAGAACATTTTTTTGTTATAACTCACAGGCTCACAAAAAAAAGTTGTGTTAACTTTACATGTCACAGAGGCACCACTTATGGACTTTGAGCAGCTGAATCCGAAGACCATAAAACCCCGATACAAGGGTGCTTAGATAATATCCAAATTATCTTGTTTTATGGGATTTTTTGATGGTTATCTCATAACCCATGTGTGAAGGAGTTTTTTGGACTACGGATTCAGCTGCTCAAAATCCATAAGGGATGCCTCTGTCACCTGTTGAGTTTAATTTAAGCATTCAAAAAATGGCCGCCATATGTACTTCGATGTATCGAAACATCGATGTATCTAAGTTGAAAATATCGAAAACATCGATGTTGGCCACACAAGTGTTGACAACACTTTTTTAGCCATATTAAGTTGTCTTTCTATGCGTAGATTGTCATATCTCGAACAGCATCAGCTTAAGGTTAACATGATTAAGTCAGAAGCTGCGTCTTTCGATATACTTATTAACTTGCATTTGTTTTTTTCAAAGTCGGTTTAGAATTTCCAATATTTTGTTTTGTAACAATTCCACAGATTTGGTACAAAAAAGTCGCCATTTTAGCTGTTAAAAAATTTACAAATGAATACAAATCGAAAACCAAATAAATTGTATACGTATTCGTTTTTGCATGCTCCCTACTTTAAATTTTTCTTGTCCATAACTTCTCATATTTGCCTTACTCTTTACAATATATTCTCATAGTTTTTTTACTCTAAACAGCTGAGCGTTTTTTTTTTTTTAAATTCCTGAACATTGTAAGCATGTGAAATCAAAACGAATTCGAATATTTTATATGTTTTCGTTTTCCGTAGCACGGCTATATATTATTTTATTTAATGCTGTCACAGCTTGCTTGCGCCATCTAGCGACAAACACTGATAAGCGCCATTTTCTCAATTGCAGTAATGTTCCAACTAGCGGCAAAACATGTGAGCATTGATATACGGTCACACTAAACTGAAATTTATTGAATGATGAAGACAACGACGACTACAAAAAATCTTTTTTTTATTTATCATTCCATTTCCAATTATTGAAATCATTCTGTTTTTAAGGTTTCGACTGGTTAAAAACAAATTTTTGTTTTGTGGGATTAACATCACTGATTTTTCGCAAAAGTATTTAGTTTAAAGCAGAGAGCAGTGCATATTGTTCATTTCCTAAAATTTCGAATTTCTTTAATAGCAGATTTATTTTTTTTGCGCCTACAATAATACTCTCTTGGCATAACTTACAACAACCACTTGTCTGGTTTCATATCATAATGAAAATATTATTAGCTTCTAGATTAAGTCTTACATGACACAAGTCCCGCCCCCATCGTTTGCTCACCAAATTCCCACAGCTGCAAGAAGAACTTTTTGCTTTAAAATGCACTTGTAAAATATTTTCCACAACAGTTTCATTTACTTACTTTGATAAGTAAATGACCGCAGATAAGCAGTGTGATGGACAGCTTCCAGGACATGAATGAATGAGTAAGCAGGAAATTGTGTTGAATGAAGAAAAAGAGATGGCGATAATGATGCATGCAGCAATGTCATCATTATGCTACTGAACTATAAAACGCTAAAGGCAATACAATTCAATTAATATTATATTTAAGCCATGTGAAGACTCGGAAAAGCGACACTTGGCCATTTTCACATGAATCATTTTCTCTGACGAAAGCAAATTGTATGGACTTTCAGATTCAGAGAGTCAATACTGAATAAATTTGCTTTGACCTATCGATAATGTTTACCCGAAATTAGCAGCAGCAGACAGACCCTTTTAAAAAGGGCGCTATACGCTGCTATGCTTAAATCAAGAATAAGTGTCTCCTCATGGAACAGCAATAAAAAATCGACCGAACTTGAAATAGACTGTACCATCTCCATCCCAAAAATTTGTGTGCGCAATTAAAAAATACAGCGACTTTGAAATGACATTACACATACGCAATGTGGCCCTATATGGGCGGTAAAGTTAGGCTTTGCCAGATCCACCTATTCGAAAAAAGTAGTATCTAAGCATTTTATTGGTTTTTTATTACGAAATACAATTACGTATACGCAATATAGCGGCGGTAAAGTTTGGCGCTGCCAGATCCAGCAAGTTTCATCTCTATTCGAGAGGAGAAGTATTTGAGCATTCTGGAGAATATTTTAAAAAGCAATTAAACCGATTTCAATGATGCATTATTGGTTTTTTATTACGTATACGTAATGTCGCGATATATATTGAGCATCCAGAAGAATATTTTCAACAGTAATAGAACTATTTTCAATAATACTTTAACGGTTTTTCATTTCTAAACAAAATTATGTATACGCAATGTTGCGGCGGTAAAATTAGGTGTGGCCAGATCCACCAAGTTTCACATCTATTTGAGAGGAGAAGTATATGAGCATACTGAAAAATATTTTGAAATGCAACAAAAGCATTTTTCATGATGCTTTATCGGTTTTACATTCCGAAATTCAATTACGTATACGCAATGTAGCGGCAGTAAAGTTATCAAGTTTCAGCTGTGTAATAAAACAATTTTGAATGATGCTTTATGGGTTTTTCATTATAAAACCAAATTACGTATACATAATGTTGCTGCGGTAAAGATCGGTTAAAATGATAATTTGCTCAAATCCTCTAAATTCGAACGCTATTTGAGCACACTGGAGAAGATTTGATGCTTTATCGGAAAATCCATAACTAGACTAGAAATATTACTGGCAGCCCTCGTAACGTATACTTGTTATTTTCATAAAGACTTGCTGTACATAAGGAGAGTAGAAAAGAGAGCAAGTGCAGCAGTTGGTTAGACTTTAGGCAGAACCTTACTAAAAGCATCTCTCACACACATTGGCACACATACTATGTGTGTGTGTGTGTGTTAGCCATCTTTTTAATTGAGTTACTTTGCCAGCTAGAAAAGTTGAAGGACGACGTACCAGAAAGCATCAAGTGTGTGTGTGTGTGTGCTAAGTGGGCGGCAGTGGGTGTGGCATGGCTATGATGTTGGCTTATTAAAGGCATACCAAGTGCGGAAAGATTGGCCAGCAGCTTTTAACGAGAAACTTTCGTCGTCGTCGTCGTCATCTTCAGTTTCTTCAATAGAAAATTTTACACTAGATTTTCACTTAGCTTGAAAGTTGTTTCTTTTTTCTTTGAGGTTTTTGCAAATGGATGCATAAATCAATTTTGGTCATGTCACGCATGGTCAGTCTAATGGCCGCTAGCGGCTTCCTTTGGGGCCATGTAGCAGGAAATCCTTTGACATCACACACACACACAGACACAACGATATACATTTACACACTTTGTGCTAATTAAGTTCATAGATGCGCGTACTTTGAAGTTAATCAAATGCCAATTAGCTGACATTTTGCTCTGCACAGAGATTCGGTAAGAGTGGGGGGAGGGTAAACAAACCCAAACAATAATAAGACTTTGTATGCTGTGATTAGCTAGGATTCGTTTGGTTCCAGTGCATACTGACCACATGGATTGTGCTTTGTTCCGTAGCTGGCTCTATATACATATTTTTGTAGCTGACACAAAATGAATTTCATTTCTTTTGCCAGCGCACTTTTATTTCCTTTTGTCATTTGTTTTTGGCACACACACACATACATACACTGGAGACACTCACATTTCCGGCTCATTGATTCCGGCGCCGCAGCCACAAACAAAAGACAGCAAAGTGTCAAGTTTTAGAATTGATGGCCAAAGATACCAACACATGACAGCTTTTCCTTTTATATTTACAAATGCAATATATGCTGCTATATACATATATGTATGTATAAATAGTAACATATATGCACTAATAGAAATAAATTAAATATTCTTTCTTATGCTTCTTCATACTTTATTCTACTACCGAAAATTCTTAAAAGAAGCTAAAAAAATCTGGACTGGAAAAATATTTAAAGTACGAAATAAATAATTTTTTTGACCAAAAATTTTAAGTAAGTAAACAATTTTTTGCATAATGAGATGCTTATAATTCGCAACTGCTACAAGTAGCGGCCTAAATATGACAAAAATATTATTTATTTATTTATACTCAGTTAAACAATTCTTGAGTAATAAGTTTAAATATTTTGATTGACGTACAGAAATACTTTTGGCTTAAAAATTGTCTCGGAACTTAAAAACTATATTTGGCGCAATTTCATACTGCTCGCTATTTATTTAAAAGATTACTGAGACCAAAACAAAAATATTTTAAAAGACAAGTGATTTGATTACAATCGGTCGACCAGACTTCATTCAATTTAAATTCTCCATGCGATTTTGATAAACTGATAGCTTTCTATAGCTTCTAGAAAGCGATTTAGATTGGATCATTTTTACCTATAATTCCCAAAGTTCCTAAATTTTGAATAAGATTACACTTGGATGGGTGAGAAGAGAACGATTCTGTATCGAGTTCAGTTCTGAAATGTGAATATAAAGAAAAAAAAATGTACAACTGCTGAAGAACTAGACCATTGGCTTTTCGACATTATCGGTTTTAAAATTCGCCCAGTTTTAAACCCTATACCTTAAGGTAAGGTGTAGAGTGTCGTTCTGATTTTTTCCCGAGTGATATCCGTATCAAATTTAATCTGCGTATTCCGACATTTTTCTCGTTTCAACGTTGCTCAAGTCACGCCTTCTCAACAGAACCCCAAAGCTTCGGATATATAAAACAATAATCCGACCAATATTAACGTACGTATGTGAGACGTGGACTCTGAGGAAATCAGACATAGGCCTCCTAGTGAGGACAGAGAAAAAATTTTTACAAAGAATTCTTGGTCCGATAAGGATAGATCCTGACAATTACCGCGTTATCACCAACGAAGTGCTACGTGAGATTTTTAACGACACAAGTGTAGCTGCCTATGTCAAGTCACCTAAGTCACTTAGGTGGGCCGGACATGTTGCGAGAACGCGAAACCCATGCTTCAATCAATCAGATGGAAGAAGAGTAGTTGGGCGACCCCGAGCACGCTGGATAAATGAAGTGAAAGATGATTTGGAAAAATTAAACGTCCTAAACTGGGAGGAAGCTGCAAAGGATAGAGATTATTGCAGAAATATTGTTCGAAAGGCCAAAGCTGAATTATAGCTGTAGCGCCAAGGGTGATGATATCTGTATCGAGTTCAGTTCTAAACTCTCTCGGGTGTGTTGACAATCAACGAAAAATAATGCTGGTAGATTGGGCTCTTAGGACTCTAAACTCGTGCAAAGTGTAGAACACTCGTCTCCACAAGCATCACGTAACGCTGCGTCATTAAAGCAGTCTTCTGTATCTTCATTCGTGAAAACCAAGACTTCCTCGAACAGCGTGGTCACTGCGGTCGAGACATGGAAGTCTAAGTATGACCCTGAGCCCAAATGTCAAAGCGCAGAATGCTGCCAGAAAAAGGCGCTCATAAGCAAATCGAAGCAGAAAGGCATGCTCATTTCCTTTGTCAACCCGAAAAGAGTGAACCACAGAGAACTCAGTCCATATGGACAAACAGTTAATGCAGTTTTTTAAATGCAGGTGCATCGCCAACTGCTTGTGGTTGCATCACGACAACGCGCTGAACCACAGAGCTTTCCGCTTGGAGTCAATGCTGCCTCAGCCGCTTTACAGTCCCGACGTCACCTCTTTCGACATTTTACTCGACCCACGTCACAACATCAAACTGCGAACAGCATCATGCTGAGGCAGCTCAAGAGCATTCCGTGCACTGTATGTAGCAGACAGAAGAAGGCCGGGTAGACATCAAGTCATTTGTATCAAATGCCTGAGGTAGCGATTGAGTCCCCCTTGTAGAATTTGGTGCCTTTTAGCTACAGCTCAGCCTCCAAGTTTTACCCAGAAGGTTAGCGATTGAGGGATGTGCGTTTGTCCGTCCGTACGTCTGTACGGAATACGAAGGTCCGTCTGTCCGAGAGGTACGAAACTTTAACAGCTGATGCGCATAGTTGCTCAAGTTTGTTGAATTATATGAATATCTTACCCCGTTCCACCCTAGTAGAATTTTGTGCCTTTTAGCTACACCCTCAGTCTAAGAACATTTCTTACCAATAACAGATATTTATACACAATGTGAATTCCGGCTAAGGACTTAAGCAATTAAAAAAGCCCGCTCTCTGAATCCGCTCCTGTCCATGTCATAGTTGTAAAATATTTGCCTTAGATACTAGCAAACTAAATCGGCTTAGCTTTTTGGCCCAGACAATAGTTGGTATTATGTATTTGGCATAATAATTGCCACTTGTCCATGTTGCAACAGTTGGCTTTAAGCGCATTGTCTTTCCCAATATCAATGCAATTTGGCTAAGCTGTGAAGCTTTTTCAATAGTTACCATGTTACAAAAGAACACAACTTCAATAGATTTATCGTAATTTATTGATTTCCAGAAAAGTGTTGCATGCTCTACTCTATGAGAAGAAAGGGTTTACACACACATACACACACACACACTCAGAGTCGGAGAACTCTCTGTGCTTGTCTCAGTTTTCTTCTGGCCAACATGTTTGTCTAATCCCTATTGGTATTCAAAACTAATGAAAGTGTGTGAGATAACAAATGTTCTGACCTGACCAATACGCTGCTCACAGCCAGTTAGTTGGCCAAGTTAAGAGACCAAACCACAAAATAGCCCAGCTAAGACCAGCTGATGAAGCCAGAGCGATAAGCAATAAGCCTTACAAGCAGTTAGAATGAGATGAAGCATACCAAATGACATTACAATTTGGGCAATATGCTCATTATATTGATTTCAGTTCGAGAGCGGCGTGGAGGGGGGCTTTGGGAGGCTTGGCCAAATGGGGCATTTAAGTCGGCTTTGTTTGAAAGCCAGGGCAATTAAATTCGCATTATGTATGGCCAAAGGTGACAGCCTGCAAATGTGTGCTCAATTCGTCAAGATGCGTACGCAGCAGATGATGATGCTGAGCTCAGTTGAAATGAGATGATATCAAGCTGGCTCAGATATACCATACCTACCTAGTTACATATTGGGGGGTTTATCTAAAGCTATAAAAATTTCAGCAATAACTAGACTAGAGATAAAGTTGTTGCAAGGCATGTGGCACACACATTTTTGTGGCACACTTCTTGTAAATTATGGCGAAAAACTTGCAAGTTTTGACGCCCTTAAGTATGCAACGTGCTACGTGCTACGTGCGACAAACGCGAACTGGCTTTGAGCATGTTTGAACATGAATAAACGTGTTTATGAGCGTCGAGGCTGTCGCCTCAGCCAATTGCTCGTAAATCGGTTATACTACAACACTGGCAGACATGAATAGCAGAGAAAGCCAACAATCAAGAGCCAAGTTTCGAGACCCCTAGGAACCCCGTGCAGTGCCCGGGTACACAGCGTAGATAAGGCGTACAGCAACAACAACAATAGCAACAACGACAACAAATAACAAGTACGAACAAGCAACAGCAACAAAAAACAAAATAAATATGCATAAAGCGAAAGGTGAAATTGCCTGAAGTTGCCAGCAGGCTGCCAGCTGACTTGGCTTCTAAGTCAGGTAAGTTGAGTTGAGGTGCCGCAGCAGCAGCAGCAGCAGCAGTGGCGGGGTAGAGCGGGCTGTTAGCTGGTTCCCATGAATTAGTTATGAGGTTATAAAGGCATATTGCCAGCCGCCAGACAATGCGCCTCTACCAGACCGACCACTCCGTTCCAACTGTTAGACAGTCAGACAGCCAAAGAGTCAGTGCTTTAATAAAATTACAAAACACACGCATACATACAATTACTCAATACACTGAGCGAAAAATTGGTTCTGAATAAAACTTTTTTTTTTCTTTTTATAATCATTTTTGATCCAAGACCTAAAAAACAACATCTCCGGTGAGCAGGAAAATTTGAACTATCGGATTGTTATCTCTTGTCGGATAACATTTTTCCCAAAAATAAATGTCATCTTTGAAGCTTCAAAGTAAAGTCACAAAACTTTGCTTTAAAATAAGTTTTTCATTTTCAGACGCTCACGTCTCATCACCAATGAACACTTTGTTCGAAAAAGTCTTGAAAAAGACTCGTAACAAGGGAACTTGCTAAGATTGTGGATGTGAGTGATCTACACTTAGATCTACGGCTTAGAGTCATCTGCCGCTTGCCCACGGAGTTATTGCTTCGACCACAATCAACCAACTTCATTTGTAAAAAAACAGTCAGACACTCCAACCCTTACCTTAAGGTATAGGGGCCACTTGTGTAAAAGCCAATGATCTAGTTCTTCAGCAGTTTTTTAACTAACCCTTATCTCCTGCGCCTATCTATGGTATTGGTTGGTCCACAATTAAGACCATGGTAAACAAATGGGCTGCAGGAGAACATCTGTAGGAGATACAGGTTCTGCGTCAAGCAAAAGCGCTTGTCAAACCTCTGAATATGATCAACAGGAAAGGTCTTGGCAGAGCGGACTTAAAACTCTTGGTAGCATACCTATCTGGGCACCACACACCATCTACAGAAAATGGGCCTATCGGATTCTTCAGAGTATAGACTCTGTCTCGAAGACAATGAAACCACCAGAATTTTTCTATGTGACTGCCCAGCACTGGGTTGGAACAGAGCCTGTCACATGGGAAAGGAACAAATCAGTCCTTTCCATCTTAGGTCAATACCAACAAAAGACCTACTGCTATTCATGAGGAAAGCGAAAAGTCTTTTGCATTAATATATGGGTACGGTAGGGATGGGCATCGCGTACTCGAATATCGATATTCCGTATCGATGTGTATCGGATGAAACCGGTGTAAAAAATCGATATATCGACCAAACAATATCGATATCTCGATATATCGGCCAAAAAAATTTGTATGAATAAAATCAGTTTTAAAATAATAAGTCATACATAAATTCAGACACATACAAATAATCAGTTTATCTGGATTTCTTACAATTATTCCAAAAGGCTGGTTTTTAGTTTAAATTAGAAAGGCTCCAAAGAATCGTCTACACAAGCCAAAGGCCGGTTCCGTTCGTCGGTCATTATTCTCCCTGCAAGGGAAAATGGTCGCTCCGAGGTAACAGACGTCGCAACAGCTGGAACAAATATCCTTGCTAGTTTGTAAAGACTCAAGAATTGTATCGACAGGGGCTCCCATATGGTTAGTGGATTGGAGTCCAGCGGAGACTGTTGGTGGAAAAAAAAACTTGCATCTCCGTTCTCGCAATACTTTTTGGATCTTCCGTATCTAAATGCAACACAGGATTTCTCACGGCAACAATATGCTTTCTCTACAATGATTTTTCTGATGAAATGGTAATGTGCAGCGACTTAGCCAGAATGTTGTTTTCCAACGTCTCCAATTTTTTCGCCGATGCAGTCAAATCTTTTTCTATGCCCAAAGTGGCCATTCCACCTTGCACGCTTAGTTTTGGCGCCGAATTCGTAAATATCGTCAGTATCGGATGAAAATATCGATATCGGATATATCGTCGAACGTGGATATCGATACGAAATAGTCGATTTCCAAAGAAAGAATATCGATATTCCGATATATCGATACACTATCGCCCATCCCTAGGGTACGGGTCTTCTTGACGCAGTGCCCCACCTCTTTGTAAGGAACCCATGCAAGGACAAAAAAAAAAAAAGACAACTCTTATATTCACATTTCAGAGCTGAACTCTCTTAGTAACCATCCGAGCATACCATATAACTTAGGAACTCCGGCAGTTATGGACAAAAATTATTATTAGCATGTTTATTACAATAATCAGACTGTAAAAACTTTGCCTATTCACATACATTTTTATACCCTGTACCGTATGGTACAAAGGCTATATTAAGTTTGTGAAAGCTGAAAATGTATGTAACATACTGAAGGTAACATGCCAGATGCACTTTTAGATTTAAATGTTTACAAAACTTTGGATTTGAGCGAAACCAACCTACAAAATTTTTCTAGAAAACTTATTGAGATTGTTTATTCTTATTAAATATCTTCTTTTAAATATCATATGTGTAAATGCATTATTTTATCTAGATTAAAATGGTTTCCTAGAATTTCGAAATTATCTTGCGTATGGTTCATTTAATTAACATATCTAAGAAATACATTAATCGTTTTAGATGAGAAACATCTTCAAGAATAAAAAAGGAAACAACATTGCACAAATCTTCGACCATGGATTTGCTTTATTATTTTGCCAATATTGGCATCTATTTTCTGAAAATAAAGATAAAGAGATAATGTTGGCAGAAATACAAAAAAAATATAAAATTGTAATTGCAAAATAAAATTAAATATTACTACAAAAAAGCTGCAATATAAGGAGACTGTTGCTTTAAGAAGTTGTGAATTATAAACAGACCAAGTGAAATAACAGTGGGCAGCGTATAGCGCGGATATCTATAGTATAGCGACTATGATATTTATACCCTGTACCGTATGGTACAGAAGGAGACGTCGGAGACCCCCCAAAGTTACCTAAAGTATGATCAGGGTGACTAGAGAAGTCGATATACCCATGTCCGTCTGTCCGTCTGTCTGTATGAACGCCTTGATCTCAGAGATGGTAAGAGCTAGAACAACCAAATTTTCAGATTAGATGCGCTATTATGTCAGGGGAGACAAGTTTATTTTATTTTTTTGATATCGGGGCTATATCATATAGCTCCCATAGGAGTGTTTCAGAGGACCTCGAAAAAAAGCAAAAGTTTTCGATGGATAATTCGGTTGTTTATGAAGATATCGTAACCAAATTTGGCATTCAATAGTTTTTTAGAGTTCCCAAGCACTGTACCAAATTTGATCAAAATCGGTTGACTATATCATATAGCTCCCATAGGACCAATCGGTCGAAAAAACGTTTTTTGTACAAAATTCCTTGTGTTTCGTTTGTTTATTAAGATATTGTAACCAAATTTGGCATTCGGAAATTTTTTAGAGATCTTTAACACTGTACCGAATTTGATCAAAATCGTTTGACTATATCATATAGCTCCCATAGGAACAATCGGTCAAAAAAACGCTTTTTGTACAAAATTTGTTGTGTTTCGTTTGTTTATGAAGATATTGTAACCAAATTAGGCAATCGAAAGTTTTTTAGTGATCTGTACCAAATTTTATCAAAATCGGTTGACTGTATCATATAGCTCACATAGGACCAATCGGTCAAAAAAACGTTTTTTGTACAAAATTCGTTGTGTTTCGTTTGTTTATTAAGATATTGTAACCAAATTTGGCTTTCGGAAGTTTTTTAGAGATCTTCAACACTGTACCGAATTTGATCAAAATCGTTTGACTATATCATATAGCCCCCATAGGACCAATCGGGCAAAAAATTTTTTTTAAGATGACATTCGATGTATTTTGTTTGTTTATGAAGGTTTCATAACCAAAGTTGGCATTCAGCAATTTTTTAGAATACCCAAGCACTGTACCGAATTTGATCATAATCGGTTAACTATATCATATAGCCCCCATAGGACCGATCGGCCAAAAAATCGATTTTTGAACAAAATTTGGAATGTTTCGTTTGTTTATAAAGATATAGTAACCAAATTTGGCACTCGGAAGTTTTTTATAGGTCCCAAGCACTGTACCAAATTTGATCATAATCGGTTGACTATATCATATAGCTCCCATAGGACCAAGCGACCAAAAAAATGTTTTTTGTACAAAATTTGTTATGCTACGTTTGTTTATGAAGATATCGTAACCAAATTGGGCATTTGGAAGTTTTTTAGGGTTACCCAGCTCTCTACCATATATGATTAAAATCGGTTGACTATCGTAACTTAATTCTTTTGGAATTCTTAAGCAATACCGGACTTAAATGCAGTGTGGTGGTACAGGGTAACCCAAAGTCTTCTGCGCACGACTTTAACGTACGCCATCTTTAATAAAGGCTTTCCAATTTTCTCGATCTCTCGCCATGTATCTCAATTCAGTTATGGACATTTTTACATTTGAGAAGCTGCCTTATAGAGAGATACTCTGCAGCAGTTTTCCTGAAAAAATATTATAAGTACTTATACAGAGTAGCATCAACAAGTGGTAGAAATGAATTAATTAAAATTTGTTTGTTTTAACAAATCTATAAGAATTCTTAGTAGTCCTTGTGCTCCGACACAATGCGATTCCCACTGCGCTTATGCTTTATGGAAGCCAGTTTTCGGAGACTCTCTCAGAAATGACAAATCTATAAGAATTCTTAGTAGTCCTTGTGCTCCGACACAATGCGATTCCCACTGCGCTTATGCTTTATGGAAGCCAGTTTTCGGAGACTCTCTCAGAAATGGCGCCTTGAATGTGCTCTACGAAGCTGTATCGGTTTTTTCTTGAGCTCCCGCTTGAGCAAAGCAAAGAGCTCGAAGTCCGGAGTTGCCAGATCTAAACTATAGCAGCCACAAACTCTCTCACCAGCAGCCAACTAACCACAAATCTTCAGTAATATGACGATATGCTATGTTTTTTGCTGCTTTCTAAAAGCATTCTCACGATTTTACCAACTAAAATTTTTAAAAATTAAAACAAAGTTTTTGACAAAAAAATGGCCAAAAAAATATTTTTAAAACTGTTGAGGTTATGTCAAAAACGGTCCTCTAGTCCTTGTAAGGCTTATAGAAACATATATGTATACGCATATGACTTTTCTTTTGGTACATACTGTGACTGAAATTGCTGTAGAGCAGAGTATTCCTAATTTGTTCACAATTCGTCTTTGAAGAGAAGAGCTAGCGGATGTGATCAATGGACAAGCTCTTTGGATGGTTGGATAATTCGCTGCATACTTTACCCAAAGCATGTTCAGAAATTTCTTGATTTGTAGTGAGATAAAAGTACCCCAACGTTCTAACCTTTGAGCTCGTTATTTATTTTTCTTTTTGATTGCTACCCGTATTTTCTTTGAGTGTAGCCATAGTACTAGATGCATGCTTAGTCGCAACAATATAAACACATATGAAAAAAAAAACAGAAAAAGTAACATGCAATTTTCAAACTAGGTTGAAAACCGGATATGTGTCACTTTGGCTTTGCCTCTCTCTAGCTCTCTTTCTCTGAGTCGCTCAGCACTACTCACAATAACTGTATACTTTACAAAATGTCATAAATACAACAGATACTCAGTCAGTCATTCACTCACGCAGACACATACACACACTCACACACATTCACTCATTCAGTCAGCTAGTCAGTCATTCAGTCACTCAGTCAGTTAGACAGGCGGCAGGCAGCTGAAGTACTTACGCACACAGATACTCACATACACACACACACACACAGATACACTTGTATCTGTAACGCTTTAATGCGTTAGCAAATCAATAACTTGACAAACTTCAAGGCATATGCTAATTTTGAGTTAGAAAGAGAGAGAGAGAGAGAGAGAGAGTGAGAGAGGTTGTTGGAATTTTTGGGGGGCATGAGGCAAACAAATTGTATTACCTATGAGTATTTCAGTAGCAGCTGCTTTAGCCTTTTTCCAGCTTATACATATTCATATACCTACATATATGTGTATCTATGTACATACGCGCTCAATGAAATTCAATTTTATTCAAAGGAAATACCGATTCCTTTTGATATGCTTAAATGGTAATAAATTTCAAATATAATTTTAAAAGCTTTAATAAAAAAGCAATAAATATAAAAACGAAAAATTACGACTTTTTAAAATAAATTAAAATAAAATTTTAATTGCTTTACTAAAAGGTAATTATATACTGAAATTCGTAGATTGAAAATGTGATTATTAAAACTGGGACAGACTCAGAATGGGGGGGGGGTCGGTTTATAGCTCTGTACATATGGGAGAAAAACTTTTCTATAAACTGAACGGAACGCCAAACCTAATTTAAAAAAACTTAGCTTACAGCCTTTTCTGAGCTGTCTTCACGTTCATAATTTTTAAAATAAAAATTATAAAATTATTATTTATGGACTTTTTTATTTAATTAGCAGAATTAACTCAATTTTTGGCCTAAAATTAAATTTTGGGAAATAATAATTTTATAAAAAATTGTTAAATTTAAATTATTATTATTATTATATACAAATTGATATTTAATTATTAACTATTAAAAATATTTTTTTTAATTTAATATTTAAAGCTATATCTTAGTAAGACACCACACGTTTAAAATTTTTTAAATAAAAATTAAGAAATAATTAATTATGAACTTCTGTATTGGCAGAATCATCTTAATTTTATGGCCTAAAATTAAATTTTGGAAAATAATAATTTCATAAAAATTTTGCCAATGAAAATGCTTAAAGATAAGGACAAAATATTTTTTAATTTTTTCTTTTCTTTAAAATAATTATTATTATACCCTGTACCGTATGGTACAAAGGGTATATTGTGTTTGTGCAAGCCGAAAATGTATGTAACGTACAGAAGGAGAAGTCGGAGACCCCCCAAAGTTACCTAAAGTATGATCAGAGTGACTAGAGAAGTCGATATACCCATGTCCGTCTGTCCGTCTGTCCGTATGAACGCCTAGATCTCAGAGATGGTAAGAGCTAGAGCAACCAAACTTTCAGATAAGATGCCTTATTAATCCATAGGAGACAAGTTTATTTTATTTTTTTGATATCGGGACTACATTATATAGCTCCCATAGGGGTGTTTCAGAGGACCTCGAAAAAAAGCAAAAGTTTTAGATGGATAATTCGTTTGTTTATGAAGATATCATAACCAAATTTGGCAGTCGGAAGTTTTTTAGAAACCCCCAGCACTTTACCAAATTTTATCAAAATCGGTTGACTATATCATATAGGTCCCATAGGATCGATCGGTCAAAAAATCGTGTTTTGTACAAAATTCGTTGTGTTTCGTTTATTTGTGAAGATATTGTAACCAAATTTGGCATTAAGAAGTTTTTTAGAGTTCCCAAGCACTGTAGCAAATTTGATCAAAATCGGTTGACTATATCATATAGCTGCCATAGGGCCGATCGGGCAAAAAACCTGTTGTGCACAAAATTCGTTGCGTTTCGTTTGTTTGCAATTTTTGCAATCAGATGTCTTTTGGAATTCTTAAGCAATATACCGGACTTAAATGCAGTGCGGTGGTACAGGGTATCCCAAAGTCGTCTGCGCCCGACTTTAACGTACGCCATCTTTTTTATTTAAAAATTTATATATAATTATTATGAACTATAAACTATTATAAATCTTTTTCTGCTTAGAGCATTTTCTGAGTAAGACAACTCACGTTTAAAGTTTTTTAAATAAAAATTAAAAAATAATTATATAAATAACAATATTTTACACCAAAAATGAATCTTCGTAAAAAAGTGTTTTTGAGTGTGTGTTGGGTCGAGAAACACGAAAATTACCTTTTTTTTTCTTTTTTCTTGCAGAAAATGTTTTACCGACATAAAACATCATTAAATCGAAAGGTATAGATGTGGCCTTTAGGGTGATCTACGATATGTGCAGATTAAGTCAAAATTGTTGAAGTTATAAGCAAACTACATCGAAAAAAGGTGACATTTTCGACCATTTTTCAAAATTGCGAAACTTCAGTTTGCTTTTTATTACGAAAAATTTTGTAAAACTTGCTTAAGCTTTGAGCTGAAAGAGAATTCTTTTACGAACTTTTCTAGCACAAGATCTTAAAATCGGATGAAAACTGTAGATGCCATGATGCTTATTACTAATACCCTTTCAAAAACCCTTAAAAATCAATTGAAAAAATTAATCTTATATTTGACGAAAAAATAAAAACTTTTAAACATTAATTAAATATCAATTTTTATTTAAAAAAATAAGTTCTATAAAATAAGTCAAAACTCTTTTTAGAATAAAAATTGTAAGCAAATAAATTATTTGTCAATTTTTGTTTTTATTTTTAGTACTAAATACTGTGCCTTCATTATGATCAACGCATTGAATGTGTCGAAAGAAAATATTCCACAATTCCTCAATTCTTATTTTTTAAATTAAAAAAATATATTTGAAATATCTTTTTTATGTATGTGTTACATATAAATTTTGTTTGCAATAACTTATTACTAATACCCTTTCAAATGCCCTTTAAGAATCAATTGCAAAAATGAATCTTATTTGTGACCTAAAAATACAAATTTTTAAACAATAATTAAATATCCATTTTAATAGAAAAAACTCTGATATTCAATTTTTATTTTTTAAATTGAAATTTACATCTCATACTTTAGCTGAAAAATTATAAATGATCCAGACATGAAATTGTTTATAGCTGAAGATCCTACGTAGCCAACTGATGTAAGCGAGTTTGCACTCTGGTTAGTTTTTGATTTCGTTGGTCGGGTATTTTTGCCCTTATGCCTCGTTGTTAAGCTTGCTCACATTGTTACGCGCGCATTCTTGCCTTGAGGCATTTATGGCAGACAAAGTGAGCACCTTGCCCTCTATATAAAGGTTCTAGTTTATTTCCGAAGTAATATTTATTGCCTAAGCATAAATGCTTTGAAAGCCCAATTGTTTCACATCTAATCAATTTGATACAGTTTTTTATGCACTTGCTGTATAAAACCAACAATTAAGAGTATATAAACACGTTTTAAAGATTAAGAGATTGCACGTTTTGCACTTTTCAATAAGCCAAGTGTATTCATATAAGCCTTGTTTATGAATTAAAATGTGCTCAATTTTCAATTTGCCACAGATTAGCAGTTACATATAAAGCAATATAAAGAGAGTACAGTCTACTATCATATTGTATGCATATGGCGCATGATAAATGTGTGTATAGCATATACATAATATATTTAGCATTTGCATATATCACACGTGACGTCACGTTTTGCTCTCATTTTTTTGCATTTGCAAAATTTACATTAGATTACATCAACTGTAGTTAGTCAGATACAGATAGTCTGTCAGTTTTTCGTATTTGCAGCCACAGAAATGGCCACAGAGCTGCCGCTTCCAACTGCCCTCACTCCCCTGCTCCTAAGTGTGGCCAGACTACCTCAAATACAACGCACGGCTTGTCAATTCAATATATGTGGTATGTCTAGTTGAAAGCCCAACAAGGATCAGTCACAATGTTGTCTGCCTTTAAAATTGTACAGTGTATCTGTGTGTATCTCAGTGTATCTGCAAGTGACTGTGTGTGTGTGTGTGTGTGTGTTTGTATCTGTGTGACATGTTTGTGACATGCATTGCGACAGTTCTGACAAATCAACGCATCAAATGAAGCATACAATGCCGCGCATTCTCCCAGAGCTCATTCCTTTTGTTGGCAACAAATTGTTGTGCACTTTTGGACTGTCCCAAGTTGTTTGGTTACAAAATGTTCGGCGGGTAAAACGGGATACACTGGCACGCCATTGTGGTTAACCCATTATTGACGGTACGCAAAATGTTTCTCTATTTAAATTGACCCAAACAAACCCAGCAAACCCAACTTTAACTTTTTTCACACCCACATCGACATTACTGGAAAGCCAAATCCCCGCGGCAGGCCTTTGTTATAACTTCCTAAAAGGGTATTGTTATTTTATCTGAAAATATGCAACAGTAGGAAAAACTTTTGCAAAACATTCTAAAGCGAGGTGGTCAGTCAAAGAGGACTTTAACGTTTAAGACTTAAAAGAAATAATATTTTTAAGTATATTAGAAATTAGAAATTTTTGTTCAGCAAAAAATTCAGCTAGCCAGATGCAAAGGTAACCTAAAATGCATTTCTCCATAAATTTTAGTTTCCAAATCAAACGGATTTAAAAAATAAATATTTTGTTTATATATTAAAATCTATGGTTAATGCTTAAATAGCTGCAGCGCATCACTTTTTTAAACGATCTCTTCGATTATTTACATATGTTATAGAGCAACTTGCCGAATATATTTACCAAATAAATTTTTTGTAACATTCCGATTACTATTCGATATCAAGCGATTTATTTTTTTTTTAACTTTTTTTTGGCTTGCAAATAAAAATATTGAAATTTAAAAAATGAACCCAAATAGCTTATAAATTTTTTTTAATTTTTGTATTTTTTAAATTTTAAAATAAAAATGTTTGTATTCATTATTTTTACTCGTTATTAATATTTGTATATTTTATAGATTTCAAACAAGTTTTCAAACTCGTTAATAAAGATATTTTAATAATTCTTTTTTTTTTTTTCATTTCTTAAGATTTGAAAAAAATTTTTTTAAATTTTAAAATTACAAAAAATTGTATTTTTTAACCACGTTATTGATAGTTTTTTTTTTTAAATCATATCTGGTAACTTAATTAAATACCTTGATTAATCACTTTGTTTTTCAATGAAAAATAAAAAAATTTATACAAAAGATTTATAAAATTTTTTTTTTTTTTTTTATTTTAATTTCATAATTAATATTTATTTATTTTATAGACTTTTAACAAATCATATCTGGCAAATGAATAAAAATATTTTAATAATTTTTTTAGGATCTTTTTTTTTATAAATAATAAATAATATATATAATATATAATACATTTTTGTTATTTTTATCTCGTTATTGAAATTTTTTTCCTTTATAGACTTTTACCAAGTCATATCTGGTAAATAAATAAAGAAATTTTAATCATTTTTTTTAAATTTATTTAGAAACTTTTTTTTAAATTTAATAAATTTGTTTTTATTTTTCAACTTGTTATTGATATTTATTTCTTTTAAAGACTTTTAACACGTCATATCTCGTAAACAATTAAGATATTTAAATTTTTTTTTCAATGAAAGTAAAAAAATGTTGTTAGTAAATTTGTCTTAAAAAAAATTGTTTTTATTTTTCTAACCACTTTTTGTTATTATAAAATCAAAAAAAATTTAATTTTTTTATTTCGTTGTTAATATTTATTTATTTTATAGACCTTTGAAATATTTTTTTGAATGAAACATAAAAAATGTATACAAAAAAGTAGCTTTACAAATTTTTTTTATTATTTTTATTATTTTTAATTATTATAATTTTTTGTTGAGACTAGTTGTCCGGCGATGTGCACATCAGGCTTCTCAGATAGCCTCCTAAACAGCAAGTTTTATACAGTTTTTAGGTTTATTTCAAAACCCTTGGGTACACTTTTTTTTTTTTTTTTTGAGCTTTAAAACTCATTTGAGACGACAAAAAAAATTATTTTTTTATTTTCTCAAAATAGCTAACCTTATAGCCTGCCATATAAAAAAAAGGACCCGATTAGTTTAACGAACCCAGAGATAGTGTTTTTTTCAAGAACTCTTCTAGTTCGCTTAGAATCTCAAAATTGATAAAAAAAAAAATATTTATCCAAAATCCCGAAAAACGTTGAAACTATAATGATTTGCTATATACTATTTGAAAAAAAAAAAAAAATACATGCGTGTCAAAACTTTAAAGTCGAAATAGGTAATCGATTTGAAAAATAACTATTCATATGTACTATCCATACATTTATATTTTCGAGCATTTCAAACAGAACAATCATGAGTTCTTGATACAATAAAAATTTGCTATAATATCTAACTTACATCACACATATCAGTTAGAGCCTGGAATAAAGATATTAGAAGATATTATTAGTTATACAAAAAATTAGGTCTTCAGACATTAAGCAAAACTACGAAGTTTTCGAAAAATAATCTACTCAATAATATTTGAGTTCACTCGATGGTTAAATTAATCCAAGCTTTATGTAATATCTGTTTTAAACGAATTTTAACTCAAAAGCATAGCTTTGAAAAAAAAAAAAAAACAGTCAATTAAGCGAAATTTAGGGTAAGGTGGGGTAAACCCGACAGTGTGGGTAAACCGTCTGTATCTGTCAGTCTACATTTAGATGCTCAAACGACAAGAATTATAGTTTTACGATTTTCCATTTAATTCTTGTGAATATTTGATTACACATTTTTGCTGGTTAAATAAAGTGATCGAAAAAAAGCGCAAGTGCTTATGCATCATGCTCTTTTGATTTATAATCGAAAAACCAATAAATTCAGAACATATCTGTGCTAAATCAGGCAACAAAAAAGGCAGTCGGGTTAACCCCACAAAATTTACTTTTTTGAAAAATGCTCAGGTCTCATAAATTAATAATGCTCAAAAGAAATCAGTAGTTCTAGATATTTGCGACAAAGCTTTAATTTGTTATATCGGATGAGTAGATCCAAGCATTTTATAGCCAAAACCAACTACTAGGTCGGATTTGCCCCACCTTACCCTATATAAGCTGTTAAGATAAAATTTAACAAAATGTAAATAATCAGTTGTCGATAAATCGAGGAATAATCTATCATATGTAAAAATCTTCAAAATTGAAGACGTTAAGCTCTTCACGAATTTACGCCGAAAGGTTTTTATATATTTTTAAACTTTTTCTTAATTTTGATATCTTTTCAAATAATGTTAATATCTCCAAAAAAAAATTGCTTTTATGCAAACTAAAACCTTTTGGTGCAAAAAGTATGGCGTCATAGAAAGCAGTGTGCAAAAATAAGCCTAAGACTATATCAAAATTCTTTAAAAACACAAAATTTTCAACTTTAAAAAAGCCAATTAAAATTAAAATTGGTAACTGGCATATAAGCATGTTGCTTTTAAGCTAAGCCATACTTTATAATAAGCCAAAACTTGAAAGCAGCCCTGCTGTTTATCATATTTAATAAAAGCAAACTATACTAAAAATATAGCCCAAAAAAAAAAGTAAACCGCAAAACTTGAAATCTCTTAAAAAAAAAAAAACACCTCTCTTAAAAGGATTAGCAAGAGTATAAAAACCTCGACGCATTTTTTCTAGTAACTTTGCTCTGCTCTAGCGGCTTTATGTTTGAATTTTTGGCTGTTCATTTGGGCAAACTGTAGGAGTCGCACTTGGCTTATTTTCAATGTGCACATTTTCTTTTAATTAAATGTTGAAAAGTTTTTGGGCCGCCGTCAAATTTCACGCAATGCCACTCAAAAGCAGTGCAAAAGGATCAGAGCGCCCTAAGCAGTTGAACCCTATTCCTGCCATTGCCACTGCCACTGCCACTGCCATATGCCACTGTCATGCTCCGGGCCAACCCTAACAGCCCTGCTGCTTTTCGAGGCCTTTTCCACGTTGGCAATGAAAATATGCCAGATATTTTGATGGCGTGCCAACATAGAAATGAAAGGGCGAAAAATAAGACTAACTCAAGCCGAATTAACGCCACCCCCCCCCGTAAAACGCACACGTATCCCTAAAAGCTTCGTTTGTGTGTGTGTTAGTGTGTGTGGCGGCTCCTTAAACCGTATCCGTGTATGAGTGTTTGACAGCTTTCAAGTAATTAGACAAGTTGACACGTACGCGCCCTCTAATCAGCGGCAAAACATTTTCTGAAATAAAAGTGAACAAGATAAACAAAAATATGGTCCTTATCGAAGAAAACGCAACTTTAGATGCAAACCTAAAAGAAGACTGCGAAAAAATGCCGTGCAACAAATGAGAGTTTTTCAAAAATCGCTCAAAATCGTAGATAATCGATAGTAAAAAATAGCGAGAAGGCATTGTTTTTATTTTGTTTTTTTTTTTTCAACTCTATACGAATTTGTAATTTTAATACGAGAATGGGAAGGTGAAAAAAATGCAAGCCTGTTCGCGAAATATTTTTTACCAGTGCATTCACATATTGTGATAAATAAATAGAGGGTGTTTTTTTTTAGCTAGTCTAAACTTTTAGTAGTGCAATCTGACGACCTATAAATGAATTTATTATTCCAAAGATCAGTGATATCAAAAACTTGGGGAGCGCTAAATTAAAAAAAAAAAAAACCATCGAGTTTTTTAAAAGTCATTTTGTTGACACTATTTTTTTTTACAAAATGGAGCCGTTTTTTGTCTCAAAGTTTCTGGAATTTGACGTCTCTTGATTATTTGCCTTGGTGGTACGTTAAGTCCATGTTTTATTCTGATGTTCGATGTCAAGGCTATTAAGTGTTCAAAGATTGGACAAACATTTTCCATTTATCAGCTATAATTCTAAAAACATAAATGCCATGGAGTTTTTATTTTATTTAAATTAACGCTGGGACGCTCCTAAAAAAACACCCCTTAGTATAAACCTTCTCAAAAGCCATAAAGTAGGCTACATAAGAATGAAATTAGGCAATGAGAGTTTTCCAAAAATCACTCATAAACGTGTGTGCCACAAATCACTGCATAAGTTTTGCTGATTTTTTTTAAGCTTTTTTCAAATTTGTGATTTAAAGAAGTGTTAGAAAGGTACAAAAAATTCCATTCCTCGTACCTTTTCTTGCGAAATTTCTTAAAACCTAATTTTTACGGACTAAAATTGTTGTTTTTTGTTTTTTTAGTGCGTCACCTTATTGTATAAATAAATGTTTTAAGCCTTCCTTAGATACAATGAATAAGAGTTTTTCAAAAATCTTGGACTTTTTTTTAATAATTTACAAATTTGTAAATAAATAAAAACATATATTCAAATCAAGTAATTATTTAGTCCAAGCATAAATTTCTCTTCACTGTCAACACGTCTTATTTGGTCCGCTTTCTACGAACGACTGACTGCTTGCCTTCGTGTTGCTCCTCAGCGAAGCTTATTATATTATATTTGCTCTCGCAGTAGCTATTCTCTCTATGTGGCTGGCTCTCGCTCTTTTTGCTTCTTACTGTAAACAGCGTCTGTGGATCAGAGATCAGAGCTGGGCAAAAAGAGCGCGAGCGGTAGAAAAATGAGAGTGTGTTGCATTTATTTTTTATATTCATCATTATAATTATTTGCATCGTACAATTGTTATTAGTCTTAGTTTCTTAATAGTGGTAATTATATAGACTGTCAAAATAATTGAATTGTTTTTATTTATCAATGAAAATTTTAATTTATATATGTTTGAAGTACAGAATATTGAATGAAATTTTTGGCTATTGTTTGTATTATATTTGATTCGTATTAAAATTAATAAAATGCGTTGATTGCCAATATTTAAATATATATCATTGTGATAACTGGTCATAGCGACGCATTTAATCATTTATTTCTCTCCAAGGTATACTTATTTAAGGTAGCATACTCCCGCCAAAGGCTCTCAACGAAAGTTACCAATTTTTAGTTTCGTTGCGACTGCGCGTGAGGAGGGTTGTTTTCACGCATATTATTTTAATATGTTTGCGTTCTCTCTCTCTCGCTTTTTCTTGCTCTCAGTGAAATTGGTAACGACGCCGGCAGCATTACTCTACCTTAAATAAGTATTCCTTGATTACTCTCAGTGCACAAAACGTACAAAGCCACAGCTGAGTTGAAATGAGCAATAATTTTGCTCTCTGATGTGCTCAAATTGACGACTTCGGCTTGCTTCGTCCTCGTGTCTGTGTAAGTGCACGAAGTAAAGGGCTATGGGCTGCCCAGATCTGCTGTGGATGCGTCAATGACAAAAGTGTTCTATCTTTCCAGAGCAGTATATGCTAAAGTTCAGAGCATAATGCTGGAGATAGAACTAAGATTCTATCTACATGCTTTGATCCAAGATAGGATCATAGGTTGTGTGTTTTTATAGATTGATTAGATTAGATTTTTGTTAAATTTTGTGTTTCTGGTAAGCATCAACCCCTTCCCAAGTCGCTAACACTTGCAAAAATACCCTTTAAAGAACTTCGGTTCCGGAGGGAAACCAGAATACTCGAGTCGGTGCTAACACATATATGGTCTGCAACATCTTCTACACTAGGCTACAGACCATAAAACAAGAAAAAAATTTTACCATTGCATAAAGACGTTGCTTGGACACTCCGCTCTTCATAACATACGCCACAAAGATGAACTGCGTCGATAAGAAATGTGCTGCTGGGCGTTGGGGGACTTAAACTCCAAATGATTTAAAAGCCATGTAAAGATTTTTGAAAGAGCCCCCAAAAAAAAAAAAAAAACAAAAAACATGTCACATGTTACCAAGTGTGTGTTGATGTTGCTGCTAATGGGCTAAATCTGTCGGGGAACAGTAGTCGGTACAGTAGCTGGGGGGTGGGGGGGGGAGGCTCCACTAACTGTGGATGTGTGTCAACGACTTTGTCAACATTAAAGGCTTTAGACACTGCGTCAACTTGAGCTAAGATACAAAGATTGCGTTGGCAGCGGGACAGCGCGGTGAATGCTTGGCATATGTAGTTGTTAGTTGCAAATCCATTGCTCCTGCTCCCGAACGCCATGTAAGAGTAGCAAAGATTTGCGAACTCAGCTCTTTGCACTATTTGCAGAGAGTCTAAAGCTTAAGCCCAGCGCGCCTTGACGCACACATATGCCCCATGTGTGTGTGTGTAGTGTGTATCTTTTGGGTTTGGGTGCAAAACTTTGTAAACTTGGCATGTTTATATAATCCTTGCAGTAAGTAGCTGCTGCTATAATATGTGAAATCCTTATGGAATTTAATAAGCTTATGTCGCTTAACTTGGACTGCTGCATGCAGTTTTTCTTGCTCCTCATTGTTGTAGTTGTTGCTGTTGTTGCTGTTGTTGCTGTTGTTGTTGCTGCTCTTCCTGGGGGGTTGGGAGCAACCCTGAAAGTTCTTTAGGCGCACGCACACACACTTGGACGGAAACATTTGCTGAGCAAAAAGTAAAATTAAATGAGAATTAGCCAGGCACACCCACTGCCCCTTCAACGTCCACAACCAAATCCACACGCTTGCCCTTATAAGCATAAAGGGTGCCTTTTTTAGTGTTCTCTTTTTATAAGCTTGTGTTGCGCATGTCTATGAGGCAGTAATGCATAGTACTTTAATTTTTGGCATAAAATTGTTTGCCAAAATATTTGTTTAACATAATAAAGTGTTGTACAATGTGTAAAAAATTAATTTATGCTTTCGGCTACCATGGGTATTTTTTTTAAACTGTAACAATTCTGGCAATAAATATGCATTAAATCTTAAAAGCAAAAGAGTTTGGCGTTTCAGGGTAAGACTTAAATAAAAATTGTTACCAACATTTTTTTTTATTTATATAATTTTAAAGAAGTTGATTCTAACTTGAACTACTTCGCTTTCGAAAATATAAGTATTTTTAAAAAAATCTATAAAATTCTAGCAATTAATTGACATTATTCCAATTTATAAAGCTAAAAGTTTTGAAGATTAAAGAAAAGTTAAAAAAAAAAATTTGTTTTAAATATCAGTGTGAAAAACTAGTTATATAAAGCCAAAAGTTTTCAAAGTTTCTAACCTTCAGCAAGTGCAAATTTTAGCGCTTTTGTTTAATTTTTTCGTAAGATGCCATAAGTATACATTTCTATCAAATTGGATGCATTTTTTGAGAAGCGGCGTGTTTTGGTTTCAAAATTTTATTCAGATCTTAAGTCTTCTTTAATTTGAAGCTGGCTTAGACTGGCATAAATATTTACCTCTTCTGGATTTCGAAGATCTATTGTTGTTATATCCGGTAAAAATTCGAAATATGTTTTTTATTTTGTTTAGGTGACAAAGAAAAAGCTTCTGGATTCGAAATTTTGGTCCACTTTTTTTTATACTTAGGACCGCATCTTACAATGTTTCAAGACGGCAAATACTCTTAAATACATCCACGATCTTGAATGCTTCCAAAATAGAGACTTATTGCTGAGGTATGACTTGTGGAACCAAATATCTAGCAGGTCATTCATTCTCAAGCAAAAAAAAAATTCCTAGACGAAGAGCGATGATATTCTTGATTCCCTAGACGCTCACTTCTTTTTTGAACAAATATGCACTCATAAAGCCACCAGCTAGTAAACCTTATCAAGTTTGTAAGTTGAATTTATATTTGGAATCGAGGCTCAACAGAATTTGAGGTTATGCCGTCGAGGAACAACTTCCAACTGTTCAAGAGATCATACACCAAATTTTGATGAACACTATCAAAATTCTGAAACTTATAAATTTTAAAGCCTTTGATCTGGATCAAAATTGGTCTTGATGCAAACAGTGTGCTAATTTTTTCAAATATTCGCACATAAAGCCCGCAACGTATATATTTTTCAAAGAGTCGTGATGCTGCCAATAATTTGTCACTATATGTTTAACTAACACAATCACAAAAAGGTAGAACTCCTTAAAAACCACCCTATAAAGACAGCCCTTTTATAGCATATGCTGCCAAGGACATTGCGTTGAAACTTTTTGGCAAGAAAATTCGACAGAGCAAAAAAATAAGAGCATAAGGGACCCAAAAAAAAAATTAAAAAAAAAGACAATGGCAATGGCAACAAAAGTGAAAAAGCGCAAAAGTTACTTAACTGCATTTTTCATGGCGATTTTTCGACAGACCAAGGCAATAATGGGGCGTATGCTTAATTTTTGCTACATTCGCCAGCCAATACGCTAAGCTCTAAGCTCGCTCAGTCATTTGGTATTGGCCATTAATCATTTATGAGGCAAGTTTTCAAATTGAGGCCTTAAGTGACCCAAGTGCAACGTTATGTGGCAACAAATCCCGGGTACATAAGCTAAGTGCAGCTAACAACTTAATCAGCATCTTATGATACAAAGTGCACATAAAAGGCAACTAAATTTACTCTGTAGTACAATTATTGCTAATAGGTCTAATAAGCACGTCTTCAGGGTCGAGACCCCCTACACACACACACACACACACGCACACACACACACATACAAATAAAGTAATAAACTCGATTAAATTTTTGGGGCAATAAAAACGCGCATCATCTCAATTGTAGGCATGAATTGCAGTTTAAGATATCATTATGAGCTACAGCTCGAGATACAAACACACGGATACACGCGGACACAGACAGACAGCAATTCACACATTTGACCATAAAGGTTTCCTTTGTTATATTATATCGTATATATCGTATATCTTGTGCAGAAGAAAAGCTAAAGGCAGTCGAGTTGAGTCGAGTTGAGTCAACGAGATGATGAGCTGCGGCTTCAATTGCGGCAAGAAGCACTAAACAGCCAGAGGCGTTTTACTTGCCTCTATAAAGCGCAGTTGTAGCTGTATGTGTGTATCTGTGTGTGTGTTTGCCAGAACAACAACAACAAAGAGCTGAAGTGCCTTTAAGGGAATTTCAAATATGCATGAGCCCAAGTAGTGAAAGATAGGGGAGCTCCTACGAACCAAAACGAAAACGCAAAACAAAGAGAGAGCAAAAAACCAAAAAAATACCAACAGCAAAATGAAGTAAAATACATAAAAATAAAATAAAAGCCATAACACACATACCTACAAAGCACATGGCACAAATGGCGGACCGAGCACACACACAGTGCCTCTTGGAGCTCTTGGAATGTAATTTTGACAGGCTTCTTGGTATGAGCACACGCTCGCAAATCTTGAGCGAAAAATAAAACCAAAGGCCAGCAGGGGGTGGGCGGGGGCATAAATTGAGCTGCACGCTGCTTGCCACAAACAAACACATGTTGGCGGCACATAATCAGAGGCCTGATGCCTGATGACTCTGACTGACACACTTGACTCGTCACACTCTTGACTCTTTGACTCTTTCTCCATTGAGAAAGACCAAGTCGCAGACTGACGCTTCTTCGTCTCTCTCTTTCTCTCTCTCTCTCTCTCTCTCTGTCGTTCTTACTCACTGACACTTGGGCACTTTTCTTACTCTCTGTCTGAGTTGTAGTAGGCCCCCTTTGGCAAAATGTAGCAAAAAAAAAATTGTTTGCAATAAAAGAAAAGTTAAATTGTAATAAAGCACCCTTGGGGGGATGCTGGCACTGGCAATCGCAGCAGCAGCAACAACTACAACAAACGTTTACAACACTACAAAAAAAAAAACAAAAACAAATACCACCTACAACACTACAACTGCCAGAGACAGCTGCGATAATATGAGCAACATTTAATTTCAAATCTTTTGAGCAGCTAACTTCATTTTTTTTAGAAATCATGTCAGACGCTTGGTTTGAAAAAAAATCTACTAAAACCATTTATTTTTATGATTGTATTTTTTTTAACTGATTTATTAATCTCCTTAGTTTTGCTAGAAAATCTATGCGGAAAACTTTCATTAAAAAAAAATCTGTCAGCCATTATAAAATTTTTTTTTATTAAAAAATTGAAAGGTTATGTACACCTAAGATGATCAAACGATAATATGGGAAATTTTTTTTTTTCCTATTGCTCTAAAGCACATACTCTTTATATTATTAAAATTTCATAAAGATCTGAGCACTAAAACCTCAGTTATAGCTATGAACAGCATACCATCTAAAAAAACGTTTCTTTCTCTTCTTTTCTTAAATCCGAATATCTCAAAAAGCATTTTTTTGTATTCAGCAATTATTCTGAATACTTCATGATCTCGAAATCTTGTTCGTGGTTTTGATTTGGTAGGAAACATTTTTTTTTTTGGGGTCAATATCAATACTGCCGTTAAACTTTTAATTTCTTCAACTACTCTTTACGATCAATATCTTAATATATGTAAAATAAAAAGATTTTTTTTACGCATTTCAGTTAGAGAGTGAGCAGAATTTTTTGGGTGTGCACTCTCTTAGTGAACTTATGCATATGGTCTGCTTCTAATCTATGTACAGTACTATGCGGTACTGAAATTTACTGTACTCAAATTTACTGTACAGTACTGTACATATGTAAGCCAAAGAGAGCGAGAGCCAAATTTTTGGTGTACACACTCTTTGCAAAATAATTTTAGATTTGAGAGCTGAAGGACTTTTGCTGCCAGTGCTTCCTACTAATAGTTAAGTTAGTAATATAAACTTGTTTAATCTTTATTAAATAAATAAATAATTATAGATTTGTAGTATATTATTTTTTATAAAATTTATCTTTATATATTTGGCGCTCTTTTTATCATCATTTCCAAAACCAAACCAACTCTAAAAATAGCTTAAGGCTTCTCCAAGTTTCGATACATAAATTTTTCTACAACGATCTATTTAATAGGTACTCAAAGCTGAATCAAAACTCATTGAGTGCAGCTTGAAAACAGGCTTTATCTTTTTGTTTTAATACTCTCACTAAGAGTACGTTAACCTGCATGCGGTGTCCCTTTAATCTATGTACAGCAAACAGGGAGCGAAAAGAGAGTTAGCTCAAGGTATACTTATTTAAGGTAGCATACTCCCGCCGAAGGCTCTCAACGAAAGTTACCAATTTTTAGTTTCGTTGCGACGAGGGTTTGTTTTTACGCATATTTTTTTAATATGTTTGCGTTCTCTCTCTCTCGCTTTTTCTTGCTCTCAGTAAAATTGGTGACGACGCCGGCAGCATTACTCTACCTTAAATAAGTATACCTTGGAGTTAGCTGCTGTAGCAAATTTTTCAAAGAGAGTAATTATGCGATCTCACTCATGCTTGCGCTATACACTATGCTATTCTTTGAATGCTGTCTCTTTTTATGCTCTCGCGCTTTTCATAGCTCTCTAACACTAATTTTTTCAAAAGTCTGCAGAGTGTTGTCCAAATTCTGAATAAAAGTGTTTACATAAGTAGTTGAAGCTGTGAGCTTTTATCTAATATCTAAGCTGCGTCTGTAAAGATGAAAGAACTATAGGTTAAAAAATCGATTAACATAAAGCATTTCAAAGTGTTGCATATTTTTCAGCGCTCACAAAATTGACTTTTAAATGTCGTTATTGCTAAAAAAAAAAGTGCAGGGTACTTAGAAGTCTGCAGATGCCTACTCTTATGCTTTATTATTCTCTTTATAGTGCAAGGACTAAATAATGGCAGGCTGTCATTACGATGTGCCCTTGGTTGGTTATGCCTGGACCTATTACATTAACCATATTTATATGGTGCGCAGCAGAAAAAGAAAATTATATTAGTCGACAGTGGGATACTCTGCCAGCATATACAAAAATAGAATAAACAGTAGTTTTGGTGATGTTTTGACAAGAAAAAAGAATCTTGTTTTGTTTATTAGGCTCACATGAGTTTGAATGCCAATTTTGTTATAAATAGTATATGGACAAAAATATATTTTTGTTGCGGTTTATAGTCATGTTGTTAACCAAATTTCGATGGGAAAGGATGTTATACCCCAAAAACTACTCCGTTGGAAATGGACCAGATCAACCACAAACTTGCTGTACCTAGCTCCAAAGTTTTCAGTGATTAGACAGCAGGGCCAATCCAGTAAAAATCTATCATACCTTTAACTACTCCCAACACAAAGCTAAGATACACTTTGACCCTTTGAGTGCAGGGTATACAAAAAAAAGGAAAAAAAAAAACGAAAAAAATATAATACAAGTGTAAGCAGCACATTTAATTTCCCGGGCAGGGTGCAACAGCTTAAGGAGGGCAACGGGCTTAACACAGCATACAGACAATGCCATTAAATAAGTAAGTAATTAAGGTCAAACATATTTAATAGCAGCTGTGGCAGTCGAATAAAATTTTATATAGCATACAAACGAGCGCCCGCCCGCTCGCCCCCTCTAAAACGACATCAAATTGGCCTTAGGCTGCCACCCACACATTGAGTGAGCGGGGTCTGCAGGCACTATATATAAGAACAGCTCAATTTGAAAAGACGTGTAACTATTTGCGACACATAAAAAAATGGGCAATAAAAGCAACGAAAAGCAAATGGCAAATTGAGCCAAGAAAAAAATGAGAGGACTAACAGGAACAAAAGTTAAATAGCAATAAACAAATTTTTACAAAAAAAGAAATAGCATTGGCAGGATACAGCCTGATAATGAAGCAGCAGCCAAGGACACGTAACAAAAGCCTAACAGTGGCAACCAGAGCTGACCAGGGTCTTGAGCGCGGGTCTGGATAGCGGGGGCACAGTGGCCATTGAGATTCAAAGCTTTTGATAAACTGTAACAAAGCGACAAAGTATGCGCTAAATGGCAAAAATGTGTAGACGACAATACGAAAAGCAACAACAAAGCGAAGAGACAGCAAAAACAAAAACAACAACAACAACAAAAAAGAAACAAAAACAATATTTAAACATTTTATGTTTTACGTGCGCGACAACGCTTTGTTTGTCAGCCCAGCCCCCGCCGCCAAAACGTGCACTGTTTGTCTCTTTTCAACGCTGCACAGTGGTCAAAATTTTCGAAAATTTAGACAATATTTATTAATTTATAGAATGGTAAAGTAGTAGTTAATTCTAAATTATAAAGAGTTTTTATTAAATAAAAAAATATGTATATATTTTTATATATATAAGATATGCCAAATTTTCGAACCGCGTATGGGCCTTTAGGTAAAGAAATTTTTTGATATACTCGTAATAGTTGCAAGTGTTGTAGCTTGTTTTATATATATATATATATTTAAATCTAACCTACTTTTTGAATTGTAAAATTAACAAAATCCAAAAGTAAAAAAAAGGTACACTTATGCATGTAAAACTATAAAAATTGAAATGGTAAGCCAGCCGAAACCTTTTTAGTTAAAACTATAGAAAATCAAAAGTATCCTTAATATTGACTCTTTAAGAAAAGGTCTTGAGGTGTGCTTCACATAAATGCTCTACTTGTTTCAAGAGATATTTAGCTTCAATTTTTATCTATAATTTTTAATATGAAAATTACGCAATAATATTTATTTTTGATTTTTATAATAAAAATTGCAGAATAACTCTTATTTTTAGTTTTAATTAAAATTGCCCAATATTTTTTATTTTTGATTTTTATTATACAAATAAGAGTAACTTTGCGATTTTTGAATAAAAGTGATACTTAACTATTATTTCATAAGTGATAAAATTTGATACGTTCAAATAAATTAAAAATGTATACATTTTTCGAAAAATACTTAAAAAAAAATGATTTTATGTGGCTTGTATTTTCATCTAAATCAGTTTTTTGCCTTGATTTTTTTTAAACCCATAACTCTTAATTGCGGTCCCAGCTTTAAACAGTGTTCTTGGTCTATGTATTTATTCTAGTTAATAATGCACTGGCTTATGGATAAAGGGTAAATTTTTTCTTATATTCTTTTATATTACAAAAATATTGTGAAAATTTTATTGTATATGAATTCTAGCTGTATCGATCATTTCGAAAAGAAATGCTCCGGCTTAGTGTGGAGTATGATATAACTTAAAGTGACTGTATAGAGTTTTTAATAAGTTTGCATTTCTAGGTATATAGCTAAAAATGATTTATTTATTTATTTTTTTTAATAAAGATTTAGCAAGTTTACCAAACTAACTTAATTATTAGGAGGAAGCTCTGGCTTTATAGTTAAAAATCAATTTTTCCCATTATTTTGAACATTAAATAGTTACCTTAATAGATTTCTAAAATATTACACTCAGGCGTTCAGTGAGTCTGATGAAATAAATTATAATAAATATAAAAAAATATATTATCTCAAAACCAAGCCACACAGCCTTCCTATATTTAAAACTTAAAAAAAATTCAATTTTGAAAGCCATTTAGTAGACATATTTTGTCAACTTAAAAACCGAACTTTTGTACCACTGTGCAGCGCTTGTCGCTGACTGACTGTGTAGATGCGCTCGTGTGCGTAAGAGAGAGTGTAATTGTATGTCTGAGTGTGTGTGTGTGTGTGTGTGTGTTTAGTCTTCATTTGACTCTGCTGCTCATTTTGCGCATTTCTTTCTTCTCTTTTAGTTGTCGCACAGCCGGAGGCCATTTTATTGTTTGGACTTTTTGTATTTTTCTTTTTGCTTCTGTTTCATTTTCTGCTGCTCTCTCTTTATCTTGCCACTTTTATATTGTTTTATGGCATCTCTACTCATCAGAGCGCCACCTCAATGACCTTCCCCGCAACGCCAAGCCCCTGTCCGCCATCCACCAACCCATCAAGACTCTGGTGGGTAGTAATTGCATTAAGCGCCTTATTAGATGCCAAAGCAAATTTTCGCATTATTTTTTGCCAGCAATTAAGCAAGTCTAATATGAACTCCTTATATTAAAATAATTACTACAATATGTACATAGTTAATACAAGCATACAGACAAACATATCGCATATATACATTTGATGCATATACATAGATAAAGATTGCAAGTTTATAGTCTTGTTCTCATCATCTTTCCCTAATTAGCAAGATAGTTATCCACTGCTATATCATTTCATTATTATTTTTTATATATTTTAGAACAAACCTGGCAAATACGCCATTTTTTTTTATGTTGATTGACTTTATTTATATACAATCTTTTATTTAAGCAGCTAAGAACTGTCTGTGCATTTAAAATAGTTTCAGAAGAAAGAAAATTTATATGCCCACCTGTTTCTGGTTGACCGCGAAAGCCAAGTAAATAACCAAATAAATAAACAACAGCATAAAAAGAGCAACAATTAAAGCCGCAACAATAAAAAAAAAATGTTAATAAAAATTCAGATTAATTATTATAATTTCCGCCATAATATTGGAAAACAAAAAAAAAACAATTCTCGACATACATATGACATACTCGTTATATGCCATAAAGCTTATATGTACATATATACTATATGTATGTGATTGTATATAATGCCAGGTAATACAATAAATTATAGTCTGCCAAATATGAACCACATAATGCTTAAAACATTATTGGTCAGAGAATGAAAAAGACCAAAGGATTAAAAAACAACAAGTGCTATGGGTAGAGTCGGCATGCACCGACTATAAGATACACTGCAAAAATAAGGCTTAGCCCAACTTCTGTCGGAGTGTTTCCATAAGGTACTATACCGTCAGAAAAAACACTATAAATGCTACTTAAATTTCCCAAGCCCCCAAATACTCTGCAGTCAAAAATTTATAGTTTTTTTTTTAAAAACTATCACTTGGTATAATAAGCTGTTATGTAGTTGGAAAACTCACAACTGTACAAGAACTCATTAATTACTCTTATAATGACCAGTGTGTGCATATATGTAAACGCTAGCTGGTATTCATCGCAAATTATTTAAATTAATACTTTATATGGATTGTCAGAGCGCCACTTGGTTGCTAAACAGCTCACAAAAAATAATGGATACTAAACGGCTTTGTAGAAAATATTTCACAACAATTTTTTCAACCAACACATTAGTTTAACAGCTGTTGCTACTGCTAGCGCCATCTAGTAAAATTTGCTGGCGCCATCTTACGTAAAGCATCAGTTAAATCATGAGACAACACTGTTTTGTTTGATTATTTACATTTAGGTCTGAGATAAAGAAAGTCTTTTACTAAATAATAATTAGTAATTTTTTTTATTTATTTTATAATTTTTTTTTTTTATAAGTTATAGGTACATTGAGTCACTTGGTGACGCGTGGATCATAGCTAGTCGACTCATTATTTATACACTCCTACTTGTTTTTTTTTTTTCCAAGTACTACACACATAATTATTTTACACTAAACTTATATGTATAGCCCTTACTCTCATTGTAAAGGGTATACAAAAATGTCAATAATTAAATATGTGATTATTATTGTCTCTCTTTGTGCTTTTTGCCCTTATTTAATAATTTTTAATGCTTTAATTATTAATTCTTTCATTGCTCATTTCCTGTGTAACGCTTTCGGTACGAAATGGCAAGCAACACTTCCTTGGCATCTGACAATCTATAAATGTTGCCAATTTGTTATGTAAACAGCAATTATGCTATATATAGTATATATAGTAATTTTTTATCAGTACAAAAAATACATAAAATAATATACTAGCATTTTGTACTGCTCACGAATATGTATCATTTGTCAGTTGCTTTATCAAGATACTCATTTCTGCCGTATTAATTAGAGTGCCACGCTTTGACGAGATAAATACAAAAAATTTTAATAAAAAAAAATTACGACTGTATGCAGCAAAAAAAACATTCCTAAAGATACTGTTCCAATTCGACCACCCAATGTAAATTCTGCTTATATAAAGTTTTTCGTTGGCGTGTTAAAAATGATTTTAAAACTTAAGTGGCTAACAGTTCACAACCAATTCAAACATACAAATGCTGCACTTGAACGTTTTGGGTATAACAAAGTACAGTCTTTGGTTATACTCAAAACACTCAATAGCCTACGGCTAAATATCGAAAAGCACATCATCAATGTAACGCCTTCAACTTTCAACCCTTCCAACTTAAAAATATTTTGTAAGCTTACATGCGCTATCTCTGCTCCAACAGGCTGGCTGACAATTTATATTTTTTCTGTCCACAAAAGGTTCACGAAATATTCGATAACGATATCCTGCTCGTTTACGATTACTTTCGTATGTATGTTACAGAGACGCTGACAATCATGTAATAAACAACAACAACAACAGTTAGCACAGAGGTATGTGGCACACATAAAAGTTGCGAGAAAGAAAAATGAAAATTGCAGATTGGCAAATTGTCAACCGGCCACAATGATGCTCAATGGAAAACTAAGCCCGGAGCCCACCTGGATCTGTTAAAACACTTTGCACCTTTGAGCTCCTGCAGAGCCGGTCTACATTTTTACTATACTCTTTTTCCCTACACGTTTTGCTTTTTATGCTTTTGGCTCTGTTATGGATATGGGCTATGGCGGATACGGTCCGGCTAGATACATTGTTGGGCCATGCAATTAAATTTATTAAATCCCAATCAATAATTCAACATGGTCTGAGACCGCACCGCACTACAAATTCAATGCTGTAGCTTCTTTATGGCGTTGTGTGTGTGTGTGTGTGTGTGTGCTTATTCCGAGCTGATGTTAAATGTCCAGGGAGATTGGATTGAAGCAATATATATGTTGTATCTATGTGTGCTTATGTCGTTGTGCTTCTTGGGCTAGTAAAAGTTGACCCAAGTAAAGCATGCAAAGTGTAAGTAAACTGAACTACTAGAAACACCAAAGTTATTGAATACATCCAAAAGGGAATAGATTTCTGCTTATTCCACGAATTTCAGAATTTGTAAAGAGATTAAGATAGCAGCATGACCAAATACGAATACGAATTAGGTGTGAAAGAATTCAAGTATTTGTAAATCTACAAAGAGTGAACAAAAAAAGTTCCACAGCTGACGGAAGCTGTTGGAAGGTGCTAACGCATGGAGCACTGCATTATCTACTGGACATCCTTGGCTCTTGTCGAAGCTCTCGTGCTGTGATGGAATAGCCCTTGAGGCTAGGAAAGCAGATGATATTTGTAAGCGCACATCTTATCACAGCATTTCTTTCTTTCTTGCTGGAAACGATCTCTGTGCAGATTTCTGAAAAGTAATGTCAATGAGGATTTCCTTAACAGCCTGCTGGAAAGTAACTGTGTGCAGATCTCTGGATCTCTATGTCAATGCGTACATAGGGACAGGGTGTTCTTATGACGATCCGCATTGACGAGACAACAATGAGAATAATCCTAGCCCAGAACTCTTTATGAGCCCATATTGATCTATGTGGTTGTTGTTCTGCCAATGGAATCCATTTATAAGTTATGCTTTGATGAGCAGCAGTTGGTGGCACACCCTATTTATCGGATGGCAATCTCTCACTCATCATGGGATCCCGACAACGCTGACACTTGCACACAAAATGCCTGCTCATGCCCAGAAACATTTTGCGTGCCAAGTTGGACCAAAAGTTTTTCGTATAGGACACTGTGATCTCTGCACCCTTGGCCATGCTCAATCTCGAAATAAGTCGCACGAGAAGCCGAAAATTGGAATAAGTGCACGTTCCAGCAACTCCTGCCCGTCAACACAACTGCGACCCTCAAAGTCATTAGTATTGAAGGCACAAATGATTCGATAGAAAAAGTCCAGCATATTAGAACAGGGAGCAGAACAGTAACATCCCGTAGGCGTCGACGATCTACACGGGAAAGTCTCGATAGAAACGCAGCATTGGGCATACATAATGGAACAACTACTGATGCTGATCCAGAGCCCAAAAGCGGGACAGAATCTGGATCTAGACCAGCACACTACAATGCTTGGCAAGACAACAAGCACGACAACGAAAGACCCCACAAAGCAACCTACAGTATGGTTATGGATTACGGTCTGTCACAGTTTTGTAAAATCACACAAAGATTGATAACAATACAACTGAGGACAACCTTGTGACGTTGTGAAGCTTCTCAGTCTGCGGAAATGACAAATTTTTATGAACATGGTGAGGGGCTGAGGCAGAAGAAGCAGCATTGGTATGAACCACTGTTGACCAGGAACTGCTGGCAGACAATCGACAAATACTGTCACTGTCAACTGTATCACCAGGATCCACCAGGTTCCGCAAGAGAACATACCGTGCTGGGTCCTGAGGCAGAATAACTCATAGAGCTACTCCAAGTTCCCTTGGTACCGTGGGCAGAAGCCGTGGAATTGAGATATGCATGATTATCAAACGCTTATCGATAAAACAAAAACTGTGTACCTCCTCGATCTGCAAAAAGTTCAGCAATCAACGAACAAGGTAAGTTGCGCGAAGGACCCTAGGCAGTCAGCGGCGCAGAACTGCAGCGACAGTGACTGTATCAACAGGAACTACCAGAGCCCGTAAGAGAACATACAGCCGGAATGTCTTGTACACGTAGCCTCATCAAATGAGAATGGAATACGGAAAAGGGAGTTCCAGGGCTGGGGCAGCACAACCCGTTAACGTCGACGTAAGAAAGTCTCGATGGAAAGGCAGAAACCGGCACAGGCAATGAGACTCCAACTGATGCTAGTCCAGAGCCCAAAAGAGAGCGGTAGATAGTTAACTGGTTATGATGATTGACAGATCGAGGAGCCTGGTTTATATTTTGGAGCAGTGTAGTTTGTTTTGTGGAGGCGTTGTTTGGGTTCGTTAAGCCCAGATTGAAATCTAGACGAATTTTAGCTAGCATGACAATGCCTCATCAACAAAGCTGGCAACGCCAAGAAGATAAGTTTTTCGCCTGACTGAAAATATGGCCAGACTGTTGAATTCACAACTGTTTATTGTACTGGATATTTTTAAAGGCTTTTATAATTCAGCACCAAGAAGGACTTAAGGAGACAGAAGCTGCCGGCTGCAGTGCAAGTCAATAGCAGATCTGCTACTTTAAAGTCGGGCATGGAGAACTTTGAAACAACCTTTTTGCGATGCCGTTTTTTGTTTTTCATTTGTTACGAATATGTAACCATTAAATAAATTTTCTTTTCTCGAGTTTTGAAATCATCAATAAAGCTTGGTAAAGTACATCATGACACTGACAATAATTGGTAGCTATAGTGGGAGAGGGGAAAAATTTAGAGCTAGAGATTGAAGAAGGGGGACTTAATTTGTGCAAGTTGAACTTGTATTAATTGCCAGCAAGAATCAAACGGCATGAACAAATTGCTCTAAATGGGTGAAGCGGGTGAAGTGGGTGGTTGCCACCATGGTCCTATTCGCACATCCATCTATCTATTTGTGAGTGGTGACCACAGACCGACCACTCGCTAAGTTCGTTTAAATAAATGAGAGCTGACCAAAGTTGCAGTCGCCTGGAAACTTTGGGTGGACCAGTTGCAGCTCAGTCCACTGTCAATGGCGGCTGATTGAGTTGGGCAGACAGTGCAGCAATATTTATGGAGTATATGTTACATAAACACAGTTGTTGCAACGCTGGGCACTGTGTTGCGGTTTCTTTTTTGTTTTTTTTGTTTTTTGTTGTAACAAATTGCAACGCTGTGGCTTTTGTGGCTAGTCAGCTGGTCAACTGGCCTAGAAGCAGAACCAGAATCGAACCCAGTGCTCGGGAGCAGACACAGGGCCAGGGCCCAAGCGTAAACGTAGCACCATGAAATATGAGCAAGGTCAGCATGTTGCCATTGGAAGCTGCAATTTATTTAGTCATAAAAATAGTTAGTCCATTTTGAAATATATTCTGACAAAAAATAGAAAATAAAAACCACAAAGAGCTAAAGCAAATCGAAGGCAAAATCAAAAACAGACTTTATGCGAATTGTAATCATTTTTAGCTTGCAAAATATATAAAACGTAATATTGGGGTGATTTGCGAAAATCGCTTTCGCTTTCTTAAAGTAAAACTATTCGCTTGGCTTAAAATCACTCGCGCTTTTGTCAAGAGATTGGCATTAAATAATGAATATATGATCGCTTAAACAGCCCTAACCAAAACTCTAACGATTTCGTGAACACCCCTGATTTATTTATAAAAAGCGCTTATAATTTTTTTCAAACTATTTTGCTGAAGTTTCAACTCAGATAGTCGCAGCTAGCCTTAGAAACAGCTGTTGATTGTTAATACGAAAATGCAACTTTGAAAAATAAAACCATACCAAGTTTTGCAACCCTGATAGATTAATTTTTGTATTTATTGTTTATTGTAGTGACTATGAAATCTATCGTTGACGAGGAACCTTGTGCAATATCTTTATTGTTTTCGGGGACACCTTTGATTTATTTATTATAAGCGCTTTTAAATTATGTAACATTTTTTTTAGTTGTCAACCCTGTTGAGACAATCGTAATGCTTAGTCTTCATGCCAGTGCTTGCACGCTGCTTACTTTTCATACTCGGTCGAGCATTTTTACCTGTTAGAGTGGCTCACGTTGTTGCTCGTGCAATCTTGCCTTTTGGCATTTCTGCCAGACAAAGTGAATGCCCCAAATGTATTCATTTATTTTTTTTTTTGTTATGCTTGTGATGTGCAAACTCAGTCATATCTTTCAGAAGTCTTAGATTTCGAAACTGAAAATGAAATCTGTCCAAGTTTTGCAAACACGCCGGACCTTATTTCGAGAACAGCCCTGATTTACTTATTATACGCTCTGTGCATATATGCTCAAAACCCAATTATGTGCATATTAAAGTGCCTTCATGAAACAATAATACAACATCTTTTGAAATTTACAACTCTGCAAGTTGCCTGCAGCTAAAAAAGTACAGCTGCAAAAATTTGCCCTAATTGATTAAAAAAAAAAATATAAAAAAAAACCAACATCAACGAAATTGAAAAGCACAACAACAACAGCAAACAACAAACATAAATCTATTCAAGCGGCAATGATTTCATTTGCCTTGATTCCCCGAGTACTTGCATCTAAAACCAAAGCCGTAACCAAACACGCCCACATCCAGGCCCTCCGGGCCCGCCCATCTTTTACACTTCCGCTCAATCCGCTAAAAAAAAAAAATATCCACACAAAGCTTAATTTGTTTGCAGGTGAAATTTTGTTGCCCTCATTTTGCTGCATTTGACTGCAGGTAAAGTTTTGAGCTTCAGTGTATGAGTAAATAAGTGTATGTGTATATGAGTGTTTCGAGTATATGAGTCGATGTGAATGTGAGTGTGTGAGTGTGAGAGTGTATGGCATAATGATTGTTTTTGCCAGATGATGGTCGCTGGTTTCGTGGCTGCCTTTTGCCTGTTGGCGCTTGCTTCTGCTCTCTGGCCACTTATAGTAAACTACTCAAACTAATTAAACTTTTGGCATTTTCAAAGCTTAACATATACTATATATATATATATATATATATGTTTGTATAGTCTATATGTTTTTCTTACTCACATGCTTTCGCCCACATAATTGACCCAGCCAATTGTTCCCTTTTGTTTTGGCTTTATTTGTGCAATGCCGTTAATCACAGGTAATTAAGAAGACCACATAAGAGAGTGGCGAAAAGAGACACGTTACTGCTTACCTGAGAATACGAGATAAACTAATATGTAAGGAAATTCTAGCTTTACCCGTTGTTTGTTGTACGTTGTAAAGTCCGCTTCACGTCAGTTTTCAAGCATTCGTCAAAACGACGACGCTGGTTTTTCTTTTATATTTTAATTACATCTATTGATCTCATTTCTCGTGCAGCGTTAGTTGCCTTTTCTAGCATTCGTCAAAACGACGACGCTGGTTTTTCTTTTATATTTTAAATAAATAATTTATCGTGTAGCTTTAGTTGCTGCCAAGATCTTAGTCTGTGCCAACTGCATACAAGGTAAGTTGTTTTTTTTTCGTAGTTGTGCCCAAAAGAAACGTAGTCAAAATGACGAACGATATGCTTTATGTAAATTTAAGTTGTTCGCGTGTAGTTTTCAGGCGCTACAATGTAAATTTTTGTTATATAATATTTTATTGCTGTTTGGCTTCATTTTGGTAAAAAAAATCTTGAAATGATATGCAAATTAAGCAGTTAAGCAACAATTTGAATGACTTGGATGCAGTTGCTGATTATGATTTAGGCATTGAATTGGAGTATTAAACTGAAAATAAAAAAATTATTATTGAAGACCTGGGCAAATGTGCCAATAGCGGGTTTGGCCACTTTTATCGAATTCTCAAAATGGTTCTGCAAGCAAATGGACTTGGGCGACTAGGAATGCCCAACAGCTTTTTACCCACGAAATAATACTCCTTTACCCCTTCCCCACTTCTACATACACCTTTCTTCGTTTCCATAATCAGGCATCATAATGGACCTCATGGTCTCTGGGTGATCTCAATTATTGATTGAGCAGTCTAATCAACCTAACCTAAGCTATGAGGCGTCCTGAGCAGCTCAAGAAAGACTAACAAGTGGCCAAAGTGTAAATGTTTCGGTATTTTAAATATACCTTTTATCAAGTTTGGTATTATTTATTCCTTAGCAGCACACCTTTGATCAATTTTCATATTATTTACATAGACAATATGTTTTACGCTTTCGATATTTTAGATAATCATCTCAAAAAAGCAGGCTCGTTATGGCAACCATAAACTTGGAACTAAGAAGCAATATTAATTCTGAAATTATAACAGTCTTCACAGGAATCAAAAATATTAAAAACTGTTCACTTTGTTCTCTATCGAAACGAAGAAGATTTCCAAAGCGTGCATGGTTAAAGTGCCTTACAAAATAAAGCATCTCTTAAATTGTGCTGCTTTATTATATTAAAAGTATTAATTTGAAAAAAAAAAAAAAAAATTTATGAATTAATGAGACAAAAATTATTTATACTCTGTGCTTAAAAATACTGTGTGTTTGAATTTTGCGCCAAGTGAAGGCGGATTGATTTGTTAGTTTATAAATGTTACAAATATGAAGCATTAAAACGTATTTTGATTAAAAATAAATTCTATTTATCTATTTAATATAGGCTTTAAAACGGTCGTCGTCATTTGGACGAACGATGAGCTTAGTGTAACAAAAATAACAATGAGTTGTCAGTGTTAAGTAAACTAACGAAAACACATTATTCTCTGAAGCTTCTATTATAAAAACAAGTCAACAATATATTTTCCCCGACTTTTATGCCTCTTATGCCATATTATACAATCATTAGCTAAGGTTACTTATTAAGCCTGTACGCTTTATTTTTACTATATTATAAAAAATATTTCGGAAAGAAATTAGCCAAGAATTATGCAGAGCATCAATTACCATAAGCAACTGTAGTTCTTTTAAGAGTCTATGCGAACAAGCGCATATTTTTTACAAATGGCGCCTGCAGAACAACCTATAGTCAAAAAATTTCTTTTTTTTTTGTTCGCTTATTAAAGTTTTTCTTGATTTATTGAACCATGTCCGTAGAGCTAATTACGCCAGAAAAACAACATAATTAAATTAATTAAAGCTATACCTTGAACAGACTAGCAAAACTATACACAAAAAAAAAAAAAAACTTTATTAAGTAGTTAAGGTACAAACAATTTTGCCAGTTAAAGGTTACCTTGGCACACAAAAACTTGCACTTGCAAGTAAAAATATCTTTATTAAAACATTATTTTAAGTATATTTTTTATGGCTCGTGGCGTTTTGCACATCAAGTTAATAATTAGCAAGAGCTGCTTAACTTTAGTGATTGAGTTGAGATGGGAACCTTTGGCTTGGTATTTTGTTATCTCTTTAAAGTTGTTCAGAATGCGCAGAGTGGCAACCTTTGGTGCAGCAAAATGGCGATTCGTTTTGTTGGAAAACTTAGTCATATTCTCAGAAATTACATTTTATCTCATTTTGTAGTTAACAGAAATTGTTAATTAGGATAATATGTTAAGTGCAAAAATGAAGTAGTAAGAGAAATGCAACACTGAAGTAAAAGAGCCAAAGAATTTCGTGCAATCGTAAACAGTGTCGTCATAAACGTCAAAGCATTATGTATTAAAAAGTTTCATACTAGTCTCTACAGAACCAAGTCCAAGTCCAAGCCTGTTCCGCATTAAATCAATAATTATATAATACGCGTAGTATATTATATTGTAATAAATTTATATTTGACACAATGGAGCTTAGTTCTGGAAATTTATTATTCGGCAAGTTTGTAAAGCTTTAACTGTATGTTGTTGATTCTTTTGCTTTGATTGTTTGGCCACTGAGCAGTTCCAACGATAAAGCTCCCATAATGTCCCGAAAGCAACCAACCAACCCCGGCACCAGACCTCACGACCAACAACTGAGCCAACAAATTATATTAAGCTTGCTTTGCTATTAACTGCATGAAATAATAATTAAAGTTTAATACGGCATAGCATTCATTGGTAAGGGAACTTGCTCGCAAAAATATACACACTCACTCAAAATACATATAATGTATATACGATTATATATAAGTATGTATACAGTCGCACGTACGCCAAGTTTTGTTTATGGCCAGCCGAAAGTTGTTGTATGCTGTAATCCCCAAGGAAGCCCTGCCAAAAGCAAAAATCGGCAAGAACAAGGACGAGAACGACATCTTGACAACACACACACACACACACACACACACACACATACATATATGTATACCAGAAAGCAAATACATAATAAATATAGAGGAAAAAAAAAAACCTCTGCCAGTTTTTATTGAATTATTGAGTACGAATTTGCTCTCAAAAGGGCAGAAAACTAGTTGCTTTTTGAATATGGACGTTTTAGATGGCACCAAAAGGCAGTTTACTTACAAACGAACATGATATAACAAATCAGAATTAAATTCGTAATATCAAATATAAATAAATTCCAAGCAAATGACAAATTGTCTTGACTACAAAAGTACCATGATGCAACGAATTTTATAAGCTACCGCAAAGAAGTGAGCGAGTTTGGTTGCGCAGCACACTGATTCAATTTTTGTATGGTAGCTATATGAAAAAGTGCACCAATTTTAATCAAACTTCACACAAATGTTAAGACTATAAGTCTACTCAATTGTGTGAAGTTTGATCAAAATTGCTGCACTATTTCATATAGCTACCATACAAAATTGAGCCAGTGCTCTCTTTTTCAGACAGACACTTATAACGAAACTGCGCATTGCGTAACCTTCTAATTGTTGTATGTTGCATAAGTACGATTTTTTAAATTTTTCTTAACGCAAAGAACTGAGGCGAGTTTGGTTGCACAGAGCACTGGCTCAATTTTTGTATGGTAGCTATGCAAAATAGTGACCCAATTTTAATCAAACTTAACACAAAAGTTAAGCCTATAAGTCTATTCATTTGTGTGAAGTTTGATCAAAATTGATCCACTATTTCATATAGCTACCATACACAAATTGAACCAGTACTCTCTTTTTTATGACAGACAAACCTGCGCATTGCGTAACCTTCTGATTGTTGGATCATGCATAAGTACGGTTTTTATTTTTTATTTATTTTCAAAATTACTAGATAAAATATTCGAAATTTCTCGAATTGAAACCTTATATACCTACTTCCAAAACTTTTGACTAATTATCTCAGTTTTACACTGCGCAAAATTTAGTGTATATTGAAATTAGGTCAAATTGAGGTGGGAGAAATTCCTTGAGTGTGTTGCTTTATACTTTTTTTTCGCAATAAATATGCCTAGGATGCCAAGTTGCATGCTCAGGAAGTGATGTCCACAAAGGCCACAATGTGAAAGCCTTTTGGACTTTTGGAAAATGTGGCACAAAGTACAACTAAGACCCAAAGTGCATTGCAACATTCATTTCAAATGCAGTGTGTGTGTTTATTAGCCAGATAATTGTAAATGTGTGTGTGTGTATGTGGCTCAGTTTGTGTGCTGGCCATAAATTAGAAGACGTTGTTGGCTTAAAGCTAATTGCCTGTGGCATTGTCAATTAAAAAGCAGTTAACAGACGCTCTCAAGTTGCATGTTGCAAGTTGTCTTGACTTGTCTAATTTTATTATATTGTTCTCACAAATTTTTGCTAAGTATTTTAATTATTTATAACTAAAACTGATATTGATATAAACAAATTAGTAAGCAAAGCAAACCGCAAGACAGAACTTTGGGATTTGGGCTTAATTAATATGTTGATGTGTGTGGAAAAGTGAAATCCGAATTGTTTATATCTAAACAAAAATTTGGTTAAAATTTTTGAGACAGAAATTCATAATTTGAAAATTTTTAAACTGATTTGAAGAACTTTAGCTTTTAAAACAGAAATTCTTAATTTGAGTATGTGCAAGAAAAGCATTTAGTACTCATTGTAAAGGTTTCCATGCTGAGATTCAGAGAATTTTAAATTTAAGAGTGAAAGACGCTTACATTTAGATTGTCTCTTTTTTTTAAGTATAGATGTTAAAGAGCTTAGCAACCGAGTAGTTTATATTTGAACCATAATGCGGTACGCCTATCGAGTATACGTCATGTTGCAGACAACATATAAATTTTCATACCCTCTAATTTATAATATGCCGCTAGAGGGTATCTCAAAATACACACTCCCAAGTTGCTAAATTGTCTAAAAGCTATTTCTTGCTGCACAAAAGTAGGCAAGAAAATGTTTTCTTCTAAGTACTTGCCAAAAAAAAAAAAAATAAAACTTTTGCAAATTGTGAGAATCTGCTTAAAGCTCTGGAAAAAAGATTTGGTAGCAACTCACAAAGACAGCTACAAACGAGTTATTGTTGTAACACCTGTAACTTTTTTTTACGATCAGACTATGGACGTTAATAGCCAGTGTTGTTTTTGTTGTTGCTTTTTTTATTGTTGTTATTATTGTTGCCACATTTCGTAGACAAATAAAAATGGGCAGTAAAATTAAAAATGTAAAAGGCAGCCCAACAACAACAACTGGCTTTGTCTTGCTCTTTCTCGCTCTTGAGCTACCTATGTCTTTTACTGCTGACTTGCTTCACAGCTCTCTTTCTTCATTTGCTTCGCTTTATGTGCAGCTCTGTATCTCTCTATTTGAGTACTGCGAAGCGAATAAAGCCAATTCTAAAAATAGATAAATTGCCAACATGGCCGAAAGCTTTGCAAAGCAGCAGAGGCATAAAATGGCAGAGAGAGAGAGACACTGAGAAATTAAACATACACACACGCACACCAAGAGACTGACTCTCTCACATGCACTCACACACACACACACATAGCGAATGCCTATAAAGTTGACGCCGCAAATGATGGACTAGGCATATGAAATACACATACCTACATACAACGTGAGAGCCCGCCACCCGACAAAAATTAAAGAAACGATATCGTTTGGGTTTGTTAACGAAAACTATCAAAAACTTTATTAAGCGCATTAAAAAATTCTATAATTTTAAACAGAAATTTCAATATTTTATGTTACTTTTATTAAAATATTTTTCTTTAAATAAATTGTACGTTTTTGTTTCGCTAATTATCATATTTTTAATCGTTCTAAAAGAACAATTTTCAAAAAAGGTGTATGCTGGTATGAAAAAAAATAGAAATGGCAATTACCTATTACGGTTAATAAAAATATTTTGCTTTCAAATTTCAACCAAATATCTTTACTCTAATCCTGCTAAATCAAATGAAATAGTATAAAAACGGAATCAATTTGTTTTCTAGAACGTGTTAATTCCAAACTGTGTAAAAAAAGATAGAACATTTTTTGTAATTTTGAAATTTTTTTTTTATAAATAAAAAACGCACTCATAACTTTTTAGTTTTAAAATAAAAAAAGACCGTATGATAACAGAATTGGGTGTATTTTGTTTTCAGCTGAAGTGGGTCGGATCTTTTGCCAGTTTGTCCAACTTGCACTTAGTTTTTTTTTATTATGCTTATGCATAAAATGCAATTTATTAAATTTTAATACCAAAAAAAAATAACTACTAAAAATAAACTAGGCTGTAGGAGGTCAAATAAAAATGCTACGGTAAAAGATTTCAAGTGAGCTTCTTATTTCCTTATTCTTAACAATGCATTGGCGGCGTAATACTTAATGCAGTAGGTACATTTTATTACAAATGTTTGCTTAAAAATAAAAATCGAAACAGGAAATTTTTTTTTTACAGATTTTAAGAAAAGAAAAAATAAATGTGTTCTCTTCACCAAAAGCCAAAAAAATTATAATTTAAGCGCATTACTATAACAAAACAAGGTGATTATGCATATTGTGTGTTAAACGATTACTTGCACATCATTTTATTGAACAAATTGGTAATAAAAATGTTACTGCTTAACTTAGGTTAACACATTTTTTTTTAAAATATTCAGTAGCTTAATCGCATTCAAATGAAAACTGAAAATCATATTTTTTTTTTTTAAATTAAGCCAAAACGCGCTTAGTTTAAAAACTTAAATTTTGCGAAAAAATATTTTTTAGGACCTATGAATTGTTCTGGATCATTAGTTGCCAAAAATCGTTGGGGGCAGCTAGACCTTTTGTAAGTTTAATTAAAAATATAAACAACTATTAAAGCGTAAAAAAGTCAAAGAAGGCTTATATTTCGATATAATCTAAATTAGAGTATTCAAAAACTTTTGGCTTGCACAGATTTGAATTATTTTAATTTTAAAAATATATATTTTTGATTAGAAAGAACAACCGAGTCAATGTAATTAATTAATTAATTTTTTAATTTTAATTAAATTTTTTGTCTGTCAATTTCCAAGTATGCCGACATCTTGCTATGTTTTCACGAAGGAAAATTTCGCTTTTTACACACGACTACAATAGCTACCCGGTCCAAAATTTAGCATACACTTTTTTACTAATAAACTAAGCCGCACGTATTTTTTAAATCTGATGGAATTTTTACATGCCTTTTTTTTTTGAATAAAATTTTGGAAGTTATAGCCAAACATTTTTAAATTTAAACCTCTTTGCCTAGAAGATCTTTGAAAAACAATTTATTTTAAAAACTTTTGGTTTTAAAGCTACATTCGTCTAAATCGGTATGTACATTAATACATATATAAATATATAAAGGTGTCTAAACGTATCCTTTAAAAAACGTTTTAAACATCTGAAGTATGCATTGCAAATGAAATAACCTCTTTGCGATGAACTTTGTACTGTACTCAGCAGAAGTATTTTAGTCGGCATTCTAAAATTCCTACCAAAATTGCACCAAGTATGTTTTATCTACGTTACTTAAAATTTTTTATAATAAACAAAAACAAAATAACATTATTTTTACCTTTTTCTTAATTAATATTTATAAAACTGAGCAAGCACATAGAAACTTTATGAAATATTACAAGTTGTATTTTAAACCTATGATTGGACTTGTCAAATTTCATTGTACAAAATAATATTTACAAAACATATATAATATTTTTTTATTCTATAAAAATCAAATTGCCAATTCTTTTATAATGTGTCATCGGCATCTTACTCAATTTATTTATTTTGTCTAACGCAAAGCATTTATTTGTTGCATAAAAATACTAAACGAATTTTTTTTTTTTGTCGGGTGGACAGCAGCAGTACGTTAGTTGTTACCAAGAACAACAATGACGTCGACGACAAGAAAGCCGACGATGACTAGCAAAGGCGTCAAAATGTCGTCAAGTTGATTGCACGCACACACATCTAAACACACACAGATACACACCTACACACACACACACAGATACACGCTTATATGTGAAACTAGCAAAGATGGCAGCTGCTGTGGCTGTTGTTGTTGCTGTCTTTGCTATAGATCTATAAATGAAAAATAAAAGAAAAGTCATACAAGCAATGGCGGCAATGATGGCTGCCAGTGAGCACAACTACAGCTATACTACAATATGGCCGTCAACTTTCCAAGATACGCACACACACACACACACAGCTTAAAGCAGAGCACAGCTGTAAACTTTAATAACCAACATGCGATGCCTTTGGCTTTGGTTTCGCCTTTGTTTTTGTTTTTTTTTGGTTTTTTGTTTTTGCCTTTGTCTTTGCCCTTAAAGTCAAGTGTTGAAAATAATTGTCCAAGTTTTTCTTTATGAGACATTTCAATCATTGCCAGGCAGCTTTTGAAACTTAGACGACAAACTTTTGGCACTTACTTTATTATAATGTGTCGAACATATGGTTGGAAATCTGCTTTTTGTGCTTCCATTTGACTTAAGCATATTAAATTTGATAATTTGGCAGCTCAGGCCTTAACTTTGTTATAATTAATTTGGGATAGCTTTGTTCAAGCAAGGATTTCAAGAATTTTTTGGAACTATGCTCAAACAATGTTGAGCAAATATAATGCTTCGAGGGTGGCTTTAAAAGTCTATGTAGCTATCTACGAATCATACGCATTCTTTACGAAAAAGTCACATAAATTTTTAGGTTTAAGCTTAGCAAAATTGTTAATTAAATTATGTACTTACAATGTTATGGATGTTAGAAGCTAGCCATGGTTATTATATGAAGATACTCCTTTGTATCTCTTTTAATCACTTTGTAATTTATTTTTATGGATTTTTGCTGCAATAAGCAATAAAATGTTCGCAAAGCACCAATCTATTAAATACGGATGAGATATATAGGAAAAAGTTTAAAATTAATATTTAGTGCTATATAAATTAGTTTTAAAAAATATTTAAATTATTAATAATATTAATATTATTTTCAATTTATTCACAAAAATTGTGATATCTCTAATGCATTAAAATGATGAATTTAGTCTTCAAGGCTTTCTACTTCGATAGTAAAAATATTTTAACCATAATTAACTAAATTATTAGTAATTAATGCAATAACTTTTTAGTTTTAAGCAGCATGTGCTTAGCTATTTGTTGTCCTTTTTTTATATTACTTTTTAAGGTTTTTTTTTTAATATATTACTGTCTTTTTTAAATTTTTTTTTCCCAAATTAATCATTTAATATCAGAAAATCCTTTAATGAATTAAGTTATATTAGCAGTGCTTAGGTAGTTAGTTTTGTAAAAATTAATATTTGTAATAAAAAAAATTTTGAAAATCTTTTTTTAAAATAAAATTTTTTTTTTATATAATAATTACAATTAGTAACTAGAGCAAGCTAAATAAAATTTTTGAAGTTCAACCTGGACTGCAATGACTAAAAGATTTAAAAAATGTTCTATAGGCCTTATTTGAATCTAGGATGATTTTTTTTCGAAACTTCTCGTAATAATTTCAGCTATTACTGATTTAATTTATTTGTATTAATTTTTTATTTTTTACTTTTTTATAGAAAAAAAATTATAATAGAAGTACAATAAGTACATAAAATACACTCTTTTCAGAATCAAGCAAATTTTTTTAGCTTTTAACCATAATTGTAAAATTTGAAATTTCTTGGCTCAAATGTTAACAAAAAAATTTTAAAATATTGAATTTTTTTTACAAAAAAATAAATAAAAAATCGCGTAACTTTTTAGTTTTAAAATTAATAAAAAGAAACAATAAATTTCTTTTTTTTTTAATTCAATTTTTTCATTTTTTTTTTTATTTTATATGCAGTAGATTTTTCTTTTTTGAAAAAAAAAAAAAAAAGAACAGATCACTGCTTAATTTAATTTAAAAAAAAAAAAAATAAGTAAACAAAATGAGAAACTATTCTTAAAAAATTTTTATACAAAATTTGATTTTTCTTTCGCATATGATTATGCTTGATTTGATTTTAAAATAAGATAAAACTTTCCTTTTTTTAAAAAAAAAAAGAGAAAAGATCACTGCTTAATTTAATTTAAAAAAAAAAATAAGTAAACAAAATGAGAAACCATTTTTAAAAAATTATTGTACAAAATTTGATTTTTCTTTCGCATATGATCATGCTTGATTTGATTTTAAAAAATTAAAAAAAAAAAAAAATAGTATTCGATTTTTTTGAATTATTTTAAGTTGTATTTTTGACAGACACCAAAAATTTTTTTCAAATATACCTATTTGTTTACGAGTAAAAAAGTCTGCTTAAATATTCAGTTATCGATAACTGCATAAATTATCGAAATTTGGAAAAAAAATGTATAAGGTTAATATTGACTAGTAGCTATACCTGTCAAAATTGAAGAGACCGACTTAAAAAGTTATCCGTTTCGCATATTTGAGCTGTCTAAATTTATGGTATATGTAGATAAGCACTAAGAAAGCATTTTATATGTAATCTCGATGTACATCTTATCAAGAAATAAAAAAAAAGTAAGGATTTTGGATAATGCTGTGTGCTATAGTTATCATTCATCCAATCAAAACTTAACATTAGTACTCTTTACGTTGATTAGTAAAAACACTTTTAAAAATTTTGGATAATTCGTCCGCGAAGTCTGGGAGTTGGGGTTAATATATGCGAGCAGCAATAAATAAATTCTAATAATATTATATAAAGTTATGTTACTATTCAGTTCAATATGACAGCTGTTTTCAAAATTTTGTTGCTCAATCATAAATTATAAGACCTCTACACAAAAATTACGTATACGCTACGTAACCTGCATAACTAAACGCTACGACTATGCCGAAAATTGGGCCTTAAGAAAAAATTTTGGTAAACTACGTTCTCCGAGATTGTTAAGCTGCAAAAACAAACAAAAAAAGCACATTAGTTTAAAAAAGCTGCTGCAAATGTTGGCAGCCATATTTGCGCAGTGCTGCATGCTTCAGCTAAAAAAGTGCTGCATACTTTCAGGCTGCGCTTTCAAATTTAACTCAATGCGTTTTCGACAGATGAGAGAAAAAGTCAACCAAGTGCAGCTAAATATGTAATTTCAATTTAAAACGTTCAATGTCAACAATGTCAGATACACACACGCACACACATACAGTCATACAAATGAATATTTCAAATCGTTTCTTGCATATTAAAATGCTGTCAAAAATGCTCAGCTAAATGTCATTTCATTTAGAAATCTGAGCGCTTTGGTGCCACGTCGCGTTGCAGCTAACATGTTACTAATGGCGGCTTTTGCAACTGCCACACAAAAGCATATACATATACATATACATATATACGCAGATATGGGATATACGGGTAACGCGGAAAACTTATTTTGCATTTAGTTGTTATTGGTGGCATGTTACTGTCAGCTGCAACTTGCAGTGCAAACTGTCGAGTGTCGAGCGCAGGATGCGTCCGTAAAGATTACGCCTAATTACGAACACGCTCTTTCTTGCATTCTTCCCTCTGTCTGTGTGTGTGTGTGTGTGTGTGTAGTTGCAAAGCAGTAGAGACAAATGGTTAAGCGTTGCATTGCGCATACGTCATGTTAGCCAAGTGCAACTTTTTGGGCACGCAATTAAGGCTGACTGAGAGTGCACCAAAATTTTAAACCAGAACGTGAAACTATGTTCCACTAGATTGGCTGCAACTTCAAGTGGAAACTGAGTTCCTTTTTTGTATTATTAATTTGTTTCTAGTGCAATGAGCAGCTTTTTCAACTGCAATAAAAATAAATTGAAATTTTCAAGCAAGCTTCTTTTTTTGTTTATTTCAATTTAGATTTACAAAATTTTTGCAATTTTAAATATATGTATATATATTTTTTATTTTTGTCTTTGCAAAGAAAAGTCAACCTTAATATGGTATTATTAATAGCTCGATAAAATAGCGAAATTTTGCATTTTTATATTAAGTTTCAGAAGGGTGTGCAGACAAAAATACGTGTGCTCATTTAATTTAACTTTCGCTGCATTTTACTATAGTTCTTAAACGCACTTTGGCTCAAAAGATTTTTAAAATCAAGCTTCATTTTTAGTATCTTTTTAAATAAAAATTGCGAAAAAAATATTTTAATAAAATAGAAATTGAAGAAAAGAAGATATTTTGTAATTTTTATGTTAAACTCGAAATGTAATTGTAATTTTTTGTTTTTAAGCGCAGTACGCAGCAGCTAAAAGTGCTTCAAAACAAAACAAAACAAAAGTTCATAAAATACAGAGCTAGCAATCTTTTGGCTGCAATGCTATTTGTTTGCTGTTACCGCAGTGTTTGAGCACAAACAGTGTTGCCCCATTTTTTTGTGAAAAAATATGTACAGCTGTTCGTTTTTGTAGGCTACGTACTGGCCCTAATTAAGGGCCAAAACTAAAAGGTATTTTTTCAAATTAAAGCAAAAATTTTCGAAATAAATAAATTTTTCTAGCCTAGCATGTAGTGCATTTAGAGCTCAAAGTAATTTGCAGAAACGCGTTGAAAAAAGATGTTCAAGCTTAAGACTTGCATGAATTATACAACTATAAAAATAGAAAAGTAGACTGAAAATGTGATAAAAACGAAGAGATAGCGAAAGCGAAAATTTCTTACCTTAATTAAAAAAGTTTATATTTTCTTGAGCCAAGTTTCTACTTGATATTATTGTTATTGTTTTTGTTGTGTGCTCTGTCAAAGCGCTAGACATTGCTTACTATGTAAGAAAATGCATGGCTTTCTATTATGTGTGTGTGTATGTGTATCACATAATAGGCATAGCACAAAATATGAAAAAAAAAAAAACAATAAAAATATTATGTATAAGAACAAATTGGCCGGTTCGGCGCTAGAGCCTCGTTTTGAATCTCTAGGCGCGTGCCGTCGAGACTAAGCCAAATGCCAGAAATTTTCGTTTATATCTTAACTTCTTGTTGTAGCTGTTTTCTGTTATATGGTAGAATGTGTCGGCTGTTGCCAAAAGTTTCAAAATAAACTTGCGTCATAAAAATTTCAAAGTTTTGCAAATGAAAGCAATGACATAAACACACACACACACACAAGCTATATACAATTTTTAGAAGCAACCTGCGTATTATTAAATATTTATAAACCAACTCAATGGCTCAGACGTTTTTATTTTTGTTTTATTTTGTCCTATCCTAGGTTTAAAAAAAAACATACAATCGCGTTATAGGCATAATATTTTTTTAATTTTATTTAGACTTGAATATTATGTATTCATAAGTGGTGGGGGGGGGTCTAAGTTGTAGCAGCTTGCATCAGACTGTTACCATTTTTATTTATTTTATTAGTCTATACCAGTTAGTCCTAATCTGGCTTGGAAATCACCTTTATTTGGCCGAATAGGCTTAGAAAGAACTCATATTTGTGTATAGTATTTCACAGAAAGATACAGCTCCGAAGAATCTGATTTACGTTTTCATTCCATTTTCAATTCATGGTTATAGGCCCATACGCAGTTCGAAAATTTTCGCACGCAATGACAAAACTTCATAGAAAAAAAAAAACCCATTTGGAATATCCCATTTAGGATTTTTTTTTATATGAAGTTTTGTCATTCCGTGCGAAATATTCCAACTGCGTATGGGCCTTAACTTGAAACATAAGATCTACGAAAAATCGTATGTGACAAATGTATATATTTTTCTTAGTTTCTGTTTGAACAGATGACCGATTAATAATAAATGCTAGAGAGCCGTAAATTTAAAACATAATCTTTTTATCCATAAGGCCCGTACGCAGTCAAGAAAATCGCGTCAAAACAAAAATAGCAACTTATTTTGCTTCCAGTGTGAACAGTGTGTACCTAATCAATTTATTTTTGTTCGTTTTTAGTTCTTCTTGAAGTATTTTTTATTGCGTCTGTCATGTTTATCGAAATTTTGTTGCCGGTTTTCTTTTTCGTGCAAGACCTGAACCATTTGTGTATATTTGAACGTATTCCAAAAAGCGTTTTGCGTGGTTCATGCTATTTTTTGGTTTTATTCAAAACAAAAATAATTATCCATAAATATCCAGCTTGAATTTATTGGCATAAATATAATCTAGGAATATCAAAATTATTATTACAGTTTAAATTACATGCATTTCTGAGCCTATTTTGCCAATTCGATTTGATTTCACTTCACATAAAAAATTCGTTGTGGCGCAGCAAACAAGTTTCTTTAAAACGAAACCGAATATTTTATTCTGGTTCGATTTCCGAAGCTCGGCCAAAAAAATTATTTAAAAAAATGTTTGAAAATAAAATTTTGTATTTTTTTATAAATACGTATTTTTATAATTAATAGAAAACATATTGCTTGTTTATGTATTGAAAAAAAAGTTTAACTTTTGTAGTGGCCAGAAGTATAAAACCATTCGGTTCTTTCAAATTAACAAACTTTTGGAACCACCCTCGCAAAAGCCACATAGCTCCGTTATCAAAGCTCTGCTCAGATGTTCGATCATACGATTGTACCGACAGTCCCAAAACTATATGTACTGCAGTAAGCAGAGATTTAAAATCGTATGATACAACAGTTGTTATATAGATAAAAAGCTTTCAACAGATGTTATATAAAGCTCTTTGTTGGACCATGTGGAGTCAATAATTTTATATTTGCTGCCTAATGCAGATGTGCAGATAGATAAAAGTGAAGAAATATAACCACAAATTATATATTTATACCCTGTGAATATATATACATCAAATAAATATATAAAGTTAAAAATACACTATTAACTATTGTATTAAAATTGTGCGTGACCAGGGAAAAGTGCATCGTATTGATTGTGTACATCCAATTTATAAAAGGTACGAAATTAATATGGTGTAGTGCCATTATTCTAAAAGGCGTATTTTCAGCTGCCAACCCATGCGGTTGGTCCGCTTTCCGCAAAAGTGTCTCTGGACACTATAATCAGCCAACCCCAAAACAAATATATGTATGATAAACCTTCAGTAGTCGAGCCACCGAGGAATTAAAACGGCAAACTGGGAAAAATATTTGGATAAATCTGTTGGGATGTCATAGGCGCTGCAGCGTAGCCAAGCTAGGAAATGGAGTTCCAAGGAAATTCGTAAAGACTGTGTCAACTGCCAGCTTACGTTCATACATATATATATGTCCAATGTTATCATTGAACCGATTATAGCTGTTAACGATTTTAATCAGCTAGGTGTAAATGATCTTTGATTTTCTTCTTCTTCTTGTTTTAAGCTTAAGCTTTAACTCTGAGCTTTATTACAAGAACTATTCTGCTTATCATCTAAAAACAGCTGATGCTTGTTTACATTAATAATAATTAATTCCATTTTTTTTGACATCTGCTGCTCATATATTTTGCATAAAATATTATAATCTAAACTGCATAATGTAACTTCGTAATAGATATATTTTCATAGTACGTACAATGTTAGATTGAATTGCAATTATTATTTTTATTATTCTAAAACAATGAATATTGGCCTAAATATGTGTATGAAAAACTGGTAAAAGAGCATGTATATATATATATATCTATGGTTGCCTGATAACAAATTTTTCTAGATTTAAATAACAGCACATCGTCAACGTCTACTTGGTACCAAGGATTCAACGATGAGTATAAACACTACATGAACTATTGTGAGTACGAAGAAAAAAAAAAAAAAAAAAAAAAACTAGAGAAAGAAAGAAGAACAAAATATTGTTAAACCATATTGTTAAAGAAGTATTTAGATTTGTATATGTATATATACACGTTTATATGGCTACCCCTTTTTGAATAATTTTCTTGTGTAATCTTAAACCGAATATCTCGGTATACCAACCTCATACTGCCAATATTCATTTATTCACTAATATAAAATTGTTATTATAAGTTACGATACATTCGCTTTTTCTTTTTATATACTTATACTTTTTTTTTTACATTTTTTTTATACTTATACATTGAATAGGTTTTATATCCTTCTTCGGATTACTTGGTAGCATTATGAATTTGAATAAAATCATGAAGTTTTATAACGTTTAAAAATGAATACTTAAGTCTATAATATATTTTCTCCTTAGTAGAGCATGACTGTCCCTCAGTTGAAATGAAAACGTGATACGTTTTCAATAGGGTGATTCCAGATAATTCTTTTATTTGGTTTTACAATGGTAGGGTGGGTTGAGATAGGGCTTATAAACATCATAGTCCTTTATCAGTAAAACTTTGCCATATTGGTACCCATTTACATTTCATCTTTTTGTTAAAACCATTTCCACTCTCCTTAAAAAAGAAACCAATTTTCATATATATAGATATATTTTATATATATATATATAACTTATTTCCTTTTGATGATTTTGCTTATATATTATTTTTTTTTTTTTATATATTTCTCTAAAATGTGCACCTAAATATTATGCTAGTGTGTGCATATGGAAGTAGAAAGTAGGAAAGAACCCCGACAATCCGGCAAGCTGGCTAGAGCATAGCTAGAGGTGCACCCTCCGAAATCTTTTCATAAATATTGCTTGCAATAAAATCCAGCAAGAGCACCCTACACGCTACACTTTGTAGGTAAATATTAAAAAATTAATAATGCTCAAAAAATTGTTTTTTAATTTGTATGTTTGCATTTAATAATAAAGTTTCAATAAAAATGTACCGCACCGTTTGACTTAGCTACTGCATGTTTTTGAAGCAAATTTTTTTTAAGTCTACCGACAGACCTGTCTAAAAAACGTTTCAATTTTTTTTCTACCCAACACATTTTCTTAAAAAAAAAAAACATTTTCTTATTTTTTTTAAATTATGCGCCTTAAATATGTCAATCACCATCAATTTTTAAACATACCTTTTTATTGTATCTTTCTATAGTTCAATGCATTAAATCGATTTGGTATAAGAATGTTAAACAAAAAAAAAAAACGTAAATTTTTTTAAGTAATTTAAGTTTTCTTTTATTTTTATGAAGAAATTTTTTCCTGTTTGCGAAAACGTCAGGACTAAATTAAATTTATATAATATTGCATACAATACATATTTAGTATTTATATGATATCCAAAACCTATGCACCTCCTTAGAAATGCTTGCAGAGACTAACACCATAAATATAAAGAACTTCTCAAAACTCACAACACAATAAATAATAATAATATATTATAATACAATATAATGTATAATAATTTTTTAAGCAGCCTAAAGACATATATTGCTCTGGCTACAAGCCCTTTATAATTTTAATTTATGTTTATAGGATAAAAGAAAAAAATTTAAAAAAAAATACCAAAAGATTTCTAACGTCGCTTTAAAAAACTAACAAAAGGATTAAACTAAAATTAAAAGAAATTTTTTCAATATTACATACAATACATATTTAAAGTTTATATGCTAAAAGATAAAAATTATACAAAAATTTTACAACTCAATATAAAAAAAAAATAATTTTTGTATATTCTTAATTTTTTACATTTTGTATATAAAAAGTAAACCAATGAATTATTATTAAAATAAAGCAATTAATTAAAAATTCTTTGTTCAGCTTTATTAATTTTACACTATTAATTCACTTAAGTGACAAAAAAAATTTGACTATATGTATTTCATGTAACATAAAATTTGATTATAATTTGAAAAAGTCTTAAAAAGAAAATCTCGTTCATTTATTTAATTTTTGTTTTATTTTTTAGCACTGTTTCAACAAATCGGTTTTGTTAATAATGTCCTAAAAGTAAGAAATGTAGAAAGTCTTAAAATGATTTTAAGAAAGTCTGAGGCAAGAAAAAGAGAATTTTTAATAATTACAAGGCTTAAATTAATTAAATTAATTATATAATTAATAATAATTAACAATATAAATCTACTAAATTGATTTTACCTAACCACTGAATATGTAAAAATGTCTTAAAAAAAAAATAAAATAATATTATTTTAATTGTATAATTTTGTTTTTCTTTTTGAGCACTTTTAGTAATTACACTTTGTTAATAAGCTCTTAAAAACTTTTTATTAAAAAGAGCTTTTGCATTGAAACAGCGATTGGAGTATTTAAGATAAATATCTAAAAAATTAAGAAAAATTTGAAATTTTTGTATTGAAAATTTTTTTGAAGAAAAAATTTATTTTAATAAGCCTTGTGAATAAATTAAATTCAAAAAAAGATGGTTCAAATATTTTTTAGTCAGAATTAAATAAACAAATGATTTTTATTAACTAAGCCCTAATGCGTTAAGTTTAAAAAAGTTTTAAGGAACAATTTTTTCCTTTACCAGCTAGACCATTTGAAAAAAAATTGCATTATTTGGAAATTTAAGGATAAGATTTAAAACATCTTTTCACAATTTCAAATAGTTAAAGTTATACACTAATTAAAATTATTCAATAATCATTATTAAAAATTTTTTTTTACATAATACACAACGAAAAAAATTGCTTCACAAATAATTAGTAAAAGAAATTTTGCAGAATTTTTTTTATAATTATTTTAATAGCAGCTAGCACTCTTTGCTCCTTAGCTATTATATTATAATATTTTTTTTATTGCAAGCATAATAATTTATATGTAAATTAATAAATAATACTGCTATTCATATGCTCAGGGCATTATGGGGTCTTGGGATTTTTGTTGCTGGAGCATATCGCATCTGCTCATAGCCCGATGCTCAGAATGCAGTCAGCTAATTTGCTGATAACGTGCCACAACTTGGTCCCAACAAACGAAATAGCAACAACAACAACAACAACAAAACAAAATCAACAACAAGCACAACAATGGCAAAAGAAACAGCGAGCACAAAACAAAGCAAAAAGAGTAAAGAGCAGCGTGAAAAGAGAAAAGCAGAGCTGGCAAATTCACATTAAAACTGATTTATTGCCAAAGATAAATTTGAATTTATGTTTAAGCTGAAATTCGAATGGCATTTGCCGCTGGCTAAAACCAAACAAAATGGCGGCATCACAATTAAAGGACATTTAATTAAGAATTTAACCTTTAATTACGATTCAAAAAGATTACAATGTCAACTTCACAAGGCATAGATGAATCATTATGCTCCGTCGGTCTGGTCTTACAATGTGATATTCGTTTAATATACATATATTAAATGTCAGCTATGTGTGTGTGTGTGTGTGTGTGTATAATACACTGAGAAAATATGCCCATTAGCCAGAGAGTGGGCAAAATTTTGTTTATTGAATATAAAAATATTGTGCAGTTTTGCTCAGCTTTTGTTTTTAATTTGTTTTTTAAGAAAACTACTTTAAAAAACGCTCTAAACAAGAAGCTAGACGATAGTACTTTGTTTATGGGCTTTTTACTTGGTCTGTTTATAATTCACAATTGCTTTAAGCAACAGTCTCCTTATAATGCAGCTTTTTTGTAGTAATATTTAATTTTATTTTGCAATTACAATTTTATATTTTTTTTTGTATTTTTACCAACTTTATCTCAAATTTTCAGATGCCAATATTGGCAAAATAATAAATTAAATAATTAATTAAATAATTAATTAATTCTGACGAAAATTCTACTCAGCAGCTACAGATATTTTTAAAACTAGTTTCAGTAAAAACTTAATTCTTGCAGATGTTTCTCATCTAAAACGATTAATGTATTTCTTAGATATGTTAATTAAATGAACCATACGCAAGATAATTTCGAAATTCTAGGAAACCATTTTAATCTAGATAAAATAATGCATTTACACATATGATATTTAAAAGAAGTGCATACATACATATAATAAGAATAAACAATCTCAATAAGTTTTCTAGAAAAATTTTGTAGGTTGGTTTCGCTCAAATTCAAAGTGTTGTAAACATTTAAATCTACAAGTGCATCTGGGAATATTATTATAATTTAGTAAATTTAAACAAAAAAGTTGTTTTTAAAAATTTTCTGGAAAATACTTTTATGTAGCCTCAATTGGAAGTAATAATCCAAATCTTTGGCATTGAGATCATATATGGCCTTTATTGAAATGCAGTAAGACTTAAATCGTTCTTTAAAGTAAAAAACTGAAGAGTCTTAAACCATAAAAAGTTTCTCATACAAAGACTCTATTTTTGGTCAGTAGTTTCTATAACAGTGGTCCAAGTGTGATCAAAAGTTATAAAATCTTATATAAAAAATAAAAAACTAAAGAGCGACTAAGGTCTAATTACTCGTTGCGCTACTATTTTATTATACCCTGTACCGTATGGTACAAAGGGTATATTGTGTTTGTGCAAGCCGAAAATGTATGTAACGTACAGAAGGAGAAGTCAGAGACCCCCCAAAGTTACCTAAAGTATGATCCGTCTGTCCGTCTGTCCGTCTGACCGTCTGTCCGTATGAACGCCTAGATCTCAGAGATGGTAAGAGCTAGAGCAACCAAACTTTCAGATAGGTTCCCTTATGAATCCATAGGAGACAAGTTTATTTTATTTGTTTGATATCGGGACTACATTATATAGCTCCCATAGGGGTGTTTCAGAGGACCTCGAAAAAAAGCAAAAGTTTTCGATGGATAATTCGTTTGCTTATGAAGACATCATAATTAAATTTGGCAATTGGAAGTTTTTTAGAAACCCCCAGCACTGTACCAAATTTTATCAAAATCGGTTGACTATATCATATAGGTCCCATAGGATCGATCGGTCGAAAATTTGTTTTTTGCACAAAATTCGTTGTGTTTCGTTTGTTTGTGAAGATATTGTAACCAAATTTGGTATTCCGAAGATCTTCAACACTGTACCAAATTTTATCAAAATCGGTTGACTATATCATATAGCTCCCATAGGACCAATCGGTCAAAAAATCGTGTTTTGTACAAAATTCGTTGTGTTTCGTTTATTTGTGAAGATATTGTAACCAAATTTGGTATTCCGAAGTTTTTTAGAGATCTTCAACACTGTACCGATTTTGATCAAAATCGGTTGACTATATCATATAGCTCCCATAGGACCAATCGGTCAAAAAATCGTGTTTTGTACAAAATTCGTTGTGTTTCGTTTGTTTGTGAAGATATTGTAACCACATTTGGCATTAAGAAGTTTTTAGAGTTCCCAAGCACTGTACCAAATTTGATCAAAATCGGTTGACTATATCATATAGCTCCCATAGGGCCGATCGGTCAAAGAATCGTGTTTTGTACAAAATTCGTTGTGTTTCGTTTGTTTGTGAAGATATTGTAACCACATTTGGCATTAAGAAGTTTTTAGAGTTCCCAAGCACTGTACCAAATTTGATCAAAATCGGTTGACTATATCATATAGCTCCCATAGGGCCGATCGGTCGAAAAAAAGTTTTTGATTAAAAATTCGTCTGATTTTGGTTGTTTATGAAGGTATCATAATCTAATTTGGCAGTCAAATGTCTTTTGGTGTTCTTAAGCAATTTACCGGATTTTATTGCAAGCAGTGTTACAGGGTATCCCAAAGTCGTCCGCGCCCGACTTTAACGTACGCCATCTTTAGTTATAGTATTGTTATTGTATTATAATTAATATTTAAATAAATAAAAAAAATGAAGAGTTTGATTACGATGTCTTGAAAAATAAAAAAGTTTTCTGTACATAGACTATTACTGACTGACAGCTTCTATATGATATAGTGGTCCGAGCTGCTGTTGTTCGAATTCAAGGCTGCCGACTCAAGTGCCCTTTTTTTAAGTAAGCCAGTAGGTAGTCCCTATGGGATTTCTTGCCATAAGAAATATTTTCTGCAACCTATGACTAGCATTCGTTATACAGCCTATAGAAAAATAAAAATTGAATATCTGTTGAAACTGAATTTAAATTCCTCTAAAATCCTCGTCTTTTCATATCTGTTTAGGCATAGTTTTTTTCTTATAAAAAAAAAGAAAAAAAAAACAAAATTTTGTATAAACTGATACTCTTTTTTTTTTTTTTGATTTGGGGAAAAAAATTTTCAGTCATTAAAAAACCAGACAATAAAAACCATAGATATACGTTTTTTTTGTACAAGATCTTAGTACCACACCAATCACCAATTATTGCATCCAAAAAAGTTATGCTTCATATATTGCTTACATAGTAAAACTTTCCAAGATAAGTAAAAAAAAAACTAAACCCAAAAATAAGTCCATTATTTACTTTTATCATTAAAATTTATACAAGACAACCCCCCACTTGTTTCTCTCAGTGTACAATTGTTTATAGCTTCTTTGCTGGTTTTCACTTTTGTGCTATATTCAGAGCCATTGTCAGACACTTATGCTGGGCATCGATAAGAGAAGGATGTGATTAAGCCAACAAAAACAACAACAACAGCAATAACAACGAGAAAAACGATGATAATGAAAATGACAATGACGAGCAGGATATGCATATAATTTTCAATTAACTTGCTTTTACATTAACACTCTTCCTTGAGTTTTCCTACTGCTCTCTCTGCATCATCAACCGCTGCTTCTTCATCTCCTCCTTCTCCGTTTCTATTTAATTTTCACTTACAATAAAATGTCTCAGAGGTCGTAAATAAAAACAGTTTATTTTACATTGTGACAGGAAATAAGAGTTATGTAAAAGATATTCAACTAAGAAACTCATTATAAAATAAATGCATTTAAAAGTCGAAATATTGCAGTAGTACATTGGTTCAAATTTATTCCCAAACTAATTGGGTCAAGTGTTAACAAATTTGTTGCTATAAAGCCTTAAATGACAAATACAGTATCTTATTGTGAATTTTATTTATTTTATTTTGGTGAAGCTTCAATAATGCATCTTATTCTTATAAAATAAATGCGCGTAGCCATTTTGATCTTCGAGGCATATACGACGCGAACTTGAAAGCAAGAAGACACGCATGAAGATATAGACATAGGGATAAACACATATGTATCTTTGGTACTTATTTACTTATTTGAAATCGTAATCGTTTTCTTCTAGATGTTATATACAAAAATTTTTAGCACTAACAAAAGATCTCAAATTTATGGAAGTGTTTTAGATTTTCGGCGGCCATCTTAGGTCCGCCATTTTGTAATTTTGAAATTCTAACCCCAGATTCGTGTTTAGCGACCCCGAAAACCCATATTTGCATACCCAACTCGAACTTTAAACAGGAAAATTAAAAAAACATCTTGGGTACGCCATTTTGAAATTTTGAAAAACTAATAAGATACATATAATCAGCTACCGCAAACAGATTAAAAATAATGATTAAATTATGGAGTTACTGGGCTTTGGCGGCCATTGTAGCTCCGCCATTTTGAAATATCAACCATCCAGCTTTAAAAAGTAGACGACGAAAATTTTAAGCCCAAAAACGTTGATTTGTCTTAAAAATTGAAGTGTGAGGAGGGGCTGGCTGCTTTGACAGAATATTACCCATATATATATAATACCTACTAATAGAAATTATGCATAACTAAGTTTTCCATTGTTTGGGGACAGTTTGCGGTGTTTTGAGCTGTCAGGCCAAAGCCAGGGCTGCATGCAATCTTTTTTTAAAGATTCGAAAATATTGACCTTTATAGTTTTCAAAGTCTTGCTCTGGCTACAAACCTTTTATAATTTACTATGATTTTGTACTTTATATATAAAAGTATGAATTCATAAAAATAAATAAAGTCTTTTAGAAATTATAATAGTTTGTTACAATCTTTACAACTCTTTAAAATGAAAATTTTTCGAAAAATTTTTTAATATTTCTGGCTCGATTAAGATACTTTTGGCTTTAAAAGTTTTCAAAATCTTCTAAAAACTTATTGATTGAAATAAACATATTTTTAGTTAATGTTAGCTTCTAGCTTAAGGCCCAGACGCAGTTCGAAAATTTTCGACGGAATGACGAAAATTCATTTAAAAAAAGATGGCGTACGTTAATGTCGGGCGCGGACGACTTTGGGATACCCTGTACCACCAAATTGCAATCAAGTGCGATATATTGCTTACAAACTCCAAAAGATATTTCTTTGCCAAATAAACGAAACACAACGAATTTTGTTCAAAATATGTTTTTTTGACCGATTGGCCCTATGGGAGCTATATGATATAGTCAACCAATTTTGATAAAATTTGGTACAGTTTTGAAGATCTCTAAAAAATTTCTGAATGCCAAATTTGGTTACAATATCTTCACAAACAAACAAAACACAACGAATTTTGTGCAAAAAACGTTTTTTTGACCGATTGGCCCTATGGGAGCTATATGATATAGTCAACCGATTCTAATCAAATTTGGTACAGTGCTTGGGGACTCTAAAAAACTTCTTAATGCCAAATTTGGTTATAATATCTTCACAAACAAACGATTCACAACGAATTTTGTACAAAAAACAAATTTTCGACCGATCCATCCTATGGGAGCTATATGATATAGTCAACCGATTTTGATCAAATTTGGTATAGTGCTTGGGAACTCTAAAAAACTTCTTAATGCCAAATGTGGTTACGGTATGTTCACAAATAAACGAAACACAACGAATTTTGTACAAAACACGATTTTTTGACCGATTGGTCCTATGGGAGCTATATGATATAGTCAACCGATTTTGATAAAATTTGGTACAGTGCCTGGGAACTCTAAAAAACTATTGTGTGCTAAATTTGGTTACGATAACTTCATAAACAAACGAATTATCCATCTAAAACTTTTGCTTTTTTTCGAGGTCCTCTGAAACACCCCTATGGGAGCTATATAATGTAGTCCCGATATCAAAAAAATAAAATAAACTTGTCTCCTATGGATTAATAAGGGATCTTATCTGAAAGTTTGGTTGCTCTAGCTCTTACCATCTCTCAGATCTAGGCGTTCATACGGACAGACGGACAGACGGTCAGACGGACAGACGGACAGACGGACATGGGTATATCGACTTCTCTAGTCACCCTGATCATACTTTAGGTAACTTTGGGGGGTCTCCGACTTCTCCTTCTGTACGTTACATACATTTTCGGCTTGCACAAACACAATATACCCTTTGTACCATACGGTACAGGGTATAAAAATTCCCATTTGGGATATCCCATTGTGTATGGGCCTTTACGCAAAAACCGAATCATCACTGTAAGATATCTAATTGATCAGAAGGCAATTCTCAAGCCAGTGTGACCGTATGCAGCTACAACCCTGAAAACTGCACAAAAATGCATCTCTAGCTCTAAAAAAAATATTGCTTCTTATTACTTGAGCAAATAACTGAAATCTTTTCAATGTTAAATATGAAATAAATGTATGAAAATAAAGAATTTTGTAAGTTAGTATTATTAAAAAAATTTTAAAAATTTAAGAGCAAGCAAAAAAGATTATTATAACCTACTTTCTTTCGTCTGTCCAAATGAATACCTAAGTCTCAGAGACCACAACAACTAGAGAGCCAAAATGTTTCGCTCTTTAGCTAAAACTCGTTCAATCCAGTCCATATTTTCTAGATTTCATCAGTGGGTGAATCATATTGGAACTCCACTTCACTTTCACTTTTTTGGAACACGGTTGAAAGCCTTTTAATTGATTAAATTCCTTAATTAATTAATAATTAAAATTATTTTTGAACAGTAACAACCCTTTCGCGTAGAAACGTACAGATTCGAAAACAATTTGTCCGAAAAATCAAATCTCTTAAAGTTACAATACTCAGCAGCCGAAGCCACAATTTCTAGAGATTTCCGTATAAATATATATTTTTGATAACAGGGTACAGTATCTACAACTATCGTTGTCAATCGTCTTGACCGAATAACATTTAATTTATAGATACAAAAATTTTTGATTCTGATATTTGTTATCTAAGAGACAACATTAATCAAAACTTAATTCTGTAAATGTTCTAAATTGTGAAAATTAAAAAAAGAAAAATCATGAATAAAAAAAAATTATTCGGCCGTGCTACGAATGTTTGGTGCTCCCAATTTCACCAAACCGAATTTTCTATATGGTTTAAAACCGAATTTTTTGTTGCAAGGCGAATTAAAACGAATCGGCAAAATAGGTTTAAAAAAGTATGCATTTTATGCTGAAATAATTTTTTAAATATTCTTTGATATTCTTAGTTTATATTTATGTCAACTTAAAGTTATATATTTATTAACAATTATTTTTAATTATTTTTTTCTGATTCAACCCAAAAAATAGCATGCACAGGCAAAGGAATTTTTGCACGAACACATGACGATAGATGCGACAGGGTTACCGCGTTACACAAAGAAAATTTCACTTGTAACAAAAATAGCTAAATCATATTTAATTTCGATAAATATTATTGCTAAAATAATATTTTTGTGTAATTTTATTTAATAAAAGAATAATAAAGAACTAGCAATATTTTAATGAAAATTAAATGTTAACAATATATAGTAATAAAAAGGTGCAGAGCTGCGGCAACCATGTCAGCTGTTTTGTATCAAAAAAAAATAATTTCGCGCCAAGACAACATGAGAATTTATCGAAAAAATAAAGGAAATATACGAATTTATCGAAAATAAAAAGCGAAATATTGACAAGAAAGTTCATTTTCCGTAGCACGCAAAAACGAATCAAAATAAAATTTGGTTTTCCGGAGTATTTCTGTAGCACTGATTGAGTTTTTTTTTTTTAGAAAGGGGTGCCCCACTTTCAGGATCTGCTCAGAAGTATAACACATTTTGTATATTTACAAAATTTTCCAATTCTATGATGCGTAAAACAAATTCTTCGAATTTTCTTATACTTCAGTACACAATGCATTAGAGCTGCGCTTATCTCAATGCGAGCATCTACTGTAACATTTTCAAGTAGTTCAAGTATTTACTGTCATAGTATATAGCAGGGGCGGTGCATAAATATTACGCCCTTTCACACTCTATGTCTAAGGTTCTTATAAACAGCTATTGTTTTGGCATTAGGCAGCGTGTTATATATATTTTTTTTTTATTTTTTTAAGTGTGTCCTGGCATACATAACAATGTGGTTTTCAATGTCAAACCACCCGGAGCAGTGTGGTTCGTTGCCATAGCAGCATTTCCGGTAGATTTCATTGTGTCGCCTACGACAAAGTGCGCTTAGTGCGGCTTTATATTTATGTATCTTTTCCATGTGCTGCTTGGCTTGCTATTTTCCTATATTTATGTGCCTGTGTTTAAGTGTATGCGTATCTATGTGTGCGGTGTAGCTGTATGTGTTAGTGGCCCGCCTCAGCGTGCTTTCATAAGTTTATTATTTATAATCTTACTCGAGTGCGACACTTTGTATGAGTGTGTACTTACACTTTACTCAATATATTGCACAGAGACACTTGTTTGTGCACGCACACACACACACACACACACGGTCTCTCTCTCTCTCTGTCTACGCTTACACACACATAGATACTTTTAATATTTAGATAGATGCTTTGTTTGTATCTTTTGGCTTGCAATTAGTTTTGAAAATATTTGCCATGCTTTATTAACAATTTGCTGCTTGATTAAGCGTACAGCACAAAAGTAGGCTACAAAAAATATCTGCGAGGTTAGTTTGATAAGTCGGCGACTCATTTAAAAAAATGTGCCGCATCAACTCTCAGCATTGACGCTAACTCATCGAACTGCCCACGTAGTAGCAAAAACTTTTATGCTGTCATCATTTTTCATGGTTATATCTTTAAATGTGTGTCTACTTTAAGGCGCGGCGCTGTGTCTGTGTATGAGTGCCTGCTTATATGATATATTGTGGCATCAGTAAAAGAAAAATTCCCTATTATATATATTTTATTGTTAAAAGCGCTTGCCATTTTTATGGCACATATAAAACATATGTGCAGAACGTCTATGTATGCGTACATTAGGCTCTATAAACGAGCACGCAATGTACAAGGCAAGAGACAACAAAGCCATGACACTTTAAGCAGCATTACTTGGACTTGGACGTACTACCCAAAGGATTTGTCAATCACAAGCAGGAGCCACTAGAGCAGGAAACGGTCTCGCACAAAAACGATGAATTTTATAAACAATTTATAAAAGTTGAGCAATTTTTTTGTGAGGCAATACAAAATAAATAATAGATAAAGTAAAATAAAAAATAAATTAATAAGTCAGCTGGCAGGACTCTCTTGCTCTGACCATAAATTTCTTAATTCTATTAATTCTACAAAAAAAATAAGGTTATAAATAAGCCAAGTTTCGTATTCAAACATTAAATAGCTTGGATGTATTCAAAATGTTTGAAAATGGAAGTTCTTTCAAGGCCAAATCGGGTGTACCAGCGACTAGCAGCTAATTTATAATAATGTCAACGAACTTTTGCTTATTAGGATCACATGAGCTCAAGATGTTAGTTTATGCTCGCATAAAAGTAGAATATTTTTTGTTAAGTCGAATATTTATTGTTCAGTTTTGGGTGTAGGGTGTCCCAAATTGACACATGAATGTCAATATTTATTAACATGTTGTTTGGAATGCATTTTTTAGCATAGTTTGTATATATAGTAACTAGGTAGATACTTAGATTAAATAACCTATAAAAAAATTTGTACATGATTCAAAATATATTTTTGTTTGTTTCTTGGAGATGTACAAGTATTTTATGCACAGTATAATATGGAAACACTGTTTGTTGGAAACTTCTGCTTAAAATATAAATTTCTAAAAAAAAAAGAAAAACTCGAAATTGAATTTTGAACATTTTTTTATGCGTCTGATAGAATGAGATTTATATGGACCGAGAAAATGTTAAAAATGGCTGCCATGAATACATAAAGCAGCAGAAATTCCAGTGTGCAATTTTTTTACAGCCAAAAGTACATTTTGACTGCACTATGAGAAAAATGGGGATAAGATATCACAAAAAATTTGTATCTGAATATCAAGTAAAACTTAATGTTGCCAGACTTTGAGGTCTAGGCGTTGAGATGGATCGACAACAGGGGAGCAGGATATAACGACAAACATACAGCTATTAATTATGTAAAAAATATATATAGTTTTTAAAAAAAATGTGTTATAATTTTAAAAAAATTTATAAAAATAAATGTAATTCTTTTAAAATACTATAAAAGTAAATTTAATTAAAAAAAAAAAAAAATTAAATGTAATTTTAAAAAAATAATTTTATAAAAAAAATATATAAAAATTAACGTTATTAATTAAAAAAAAATTTTGTAATAAATGTAATTTAAAAAAATATACAAATGTAAATAATTATTATTTTCCATTTCTTCTTTCTTCTTAATTTGTTTATAGAAATAGCAGTTAATTAAAAAAAGTTCTGACAAATTTTGAAAATTTTAACTTCAAATCGAGCCATAAACAACAATTTTCGGTAGCAAAAGTACGCCAAGACCATTTTGTCTAATTCTTAATACAAAAATGTTTAGAAACATTAAAAAACAAATGAAATTAATAAAAAAAAATATTTTAATAAATGCAATCAAAACAAAAAAAAAAATATATAAAAATATAAAAAAATATAAATAACTTGCTTACAATTTTTTTTGTATTTCTTTCTTAATTTGCTTATAGAAATAGCAGTTACTTAAAAAAAATGCAGACAAATTTTTAAAAAATAAAATTTTTATACACTAAGAAAAAAATCAGGCCATAAAAAACAATTTTCAGTAGCAATAGTACGCAAAGAACAGTTTGTCTAATTCTTAATTCAAAAATGTTTAGAAACATTAAAAAATAAAATTTTTATATAAATGTAATTAATTTAAAAAAAAAAAAATTGAATAAATGCATAAAACAAAAAAATATAAAAAAATATAAATAATTTGTTTTCCATTTTTTTTGTATTTCTTCCTTAATTTGTTTATAGAAATAGCAGTTACTTAAAAAAATTTAGAAAATTTTAATTTTTGTACAAAAAGAAAAAAATTAAGCCCACCAAGATCAATTTTCCTAATTCTGAATTTGAAGCTGTTTAGAATAATTAAAAAAAAAAAAGAGTTTTTTTATGCTTAATTTAAGGAAAATATAGAAGCAAAAATTCTTATAAATTCCAAATTGAAGCGATCTTGTCCTCAGCGAATTCAAGCTAAAATTAAGATCGGCTCTTATTTACAGATTAAGAAGTGCTCAAAAAAATAAAATTCTTTTTACATTTAATTTCTTACAATTTTTAATAAAATCGGCCAGATTCAAATAAGTGGATGCCACAAAAAAAAAACAAAAAATTATTATAGCAATAACTGCCGAACGCTTTCTGTGTTTTGAGTTGACTGTACTTTTGTAAATACTTGAAATTAGCGAAAATTTGAATTATTTGAATTCTAAAAACTCTCAAGTTCAAGATGTTAACGCAAATATGCTTTATAAAAACCAAACAAGTTTATAAAACATATACACACAATTATTTTAAATTTTATTTATTTCAAAAAAGAAAATATCCCACGCTAGCAAATGTCAGTTATAATAAATAAATGTCAAACTTTAAAAGACATGCATTTATATTTTATCATTATGTAAAATATTTATTTGTGTAATAAATGGAAAGAAAATATTTATGCACATGTTATAAGAAATATGCTAGAGTATAAATTAATTCAACTTGAAGCTTTATTATTGCCAAAGATACGATATGTGTGCAACAGTATGCGTAAGTATCTGTGTAAGCTAAACTTTCCAATCGATATGCATAAATCATTTCTTTGCAAACTTAAGATTATTGCATTAAAGATTTGCAATTTTACAAATTAAGCTTGCAATAAATTATTTGGTTAGATAAAAAAAGACGTTGATTTATGTTAAATTAATTTTTAAGCAGAAAATGTTTTTAAACCAATTTGGAATTATTTTATTACATTATTTTTACATTTTATTTAAATGGTTTTTTTTTTACAAACATTAAGCTTTAAAAACCAAAAGCTTGGTTTGTCAGGGCTTTGAATTAAAGCAAACGAGATTTCAAGCACACGCCTGAAGTGACTTTTATTGATAGAGTTTTAACTTTGTGTTCTTTTTTTGCTTGTTTTTTTTTTTTTAATGGCAAAAAGTCCATTTGGAAAAGAACAGCTTGACTTTGTATATGATATATTTAGCAGCAGTATATAGCATATATATAATGTGCATACATATATATATAATTATCTTGTGGCCTTGCTGGCTTGACTTGTCATATATCATGCCCACATACCAATTTAATGTTAGCTTGAGCCTCTGTACAAGCCATATTCTCTGGCTGTGTATGTGGGCGAGTATGTGTGTGCCAAGACGAGGGCAGTTTGATAAATCAGTGACTTTTTGAAGTCAACTAGCAACTGTTACTATAGCCACGTGAATTTGGGCAATGTAAGAAAGTTAATTTTATAATATTTTATTTTTACAATCTTAAACAAAGACATCTACATCATCTATTTTAATAAATTCCATTGTCATCCTACTAGATAAAAAAAAAAAAGTTTTTTACGCCAGAAATAATTCACAAAAACCTAGAAATGATATCTGAACATCAGGAATTAAAGTGCTTAAAGGCAGCTGAGTATCTAGGCTTCAAAGAAAGACTAAAAGAAAGACTAAATGACTGGGTTGATTGAGATGGGATTTAGTTCAAGAGATTTAGTTCATCACTAAAACAAATGCTTCCTATGAGGGCCTTGGGAAAACCTCATGTGTCTTTTTTTGCCCAGATCAAATTCAAGTAGATTTTTATGTTTGTTTTTAAGGTTGGCAATGCCTCAGCGACATGAGCTTGTATTTTAAAATTCATTGACTTATTAAACTGCCCTCGCTGGTGCTTGCGGTGGAGTTTGTATGGCTGTTTGTGGGTGAGTGTTTGTGCGTGTTGTGTTAATGTGTAACAAAATTTACACACGCAAGCATTAATTTGCTCAATCTAGTGGGTGAGCAGAGTGCGTGAGTAGGAAGGGTGAGAGCGCCTAAAATGGCAAGCCTGCTGCTGCTGCATAAGGGCAAATGGCAATGCTGCTGCCGCCGGCGTCGATGTCGGCGTCGCCTGTTGAATGTCAAATGTAACTTTTTGAAAATGGCTGCCAGTTGACTAACACACACAGACGCAGGCACAGACAGCGAGACAGACAGCCAGACACTTATTATGATATATAATTATGAATATGCGTGCTTAGGCATATGTGTGTGTGTTGTGGGCGACTTTTAGAAAAAAAAAAAAAAGTGTTGCCTACATTTCTGCGCATAGTCAATAATATTGATGCTAATTGAGCAACCCTCATACAGACAAGACAAAATTCTTTTGCCATCAATTATTTTGCATAACTGACACATACAGCGAGAGTTTATTACGCTTATGATGTGCGTGTGTATCTGTGTGTGTGTGTGTGACCCATAATGTCATCTTGACATTTGCCACCTAATGTTGTAAAATGCTATTTTAAGCCAACTTACTGTGTCGCGTCACTCATTCACACACAAAAGCACACACACACACACACACACACACACCAACTCAAACACGCAAACAGCACAAAAAACGGCCTAAAGTATGCTGTGATTATGGCCACGAACACCAAAATGTCTTTATATATTGTAACAGCAATAATAAAAATAATAAAAAAAAAACAAACCGAAAAAAAAACACGCCAAAGCCTTAAAAAGATTGTAAGCCGTTATATATATGCTATGTTGACAAATAACAAAATGGCGAGAAACATTTTGAAAAATTCAGTACAAAATGTCTAAACTTCACCATGGCAGTGGATGCAGAATTGAGATAATAAAAAAATACTATACACTACTACCTATATTCTTGACTCCTAAGTGGAGCATGGAGCCTAGACTACATATGAGCCTAAAATTTTGTTAAAACAAGTTGACAAATTTTTTGCATCTTGTTAGATCGTAGCTACTCTAAAAGTAAGTAAATAATTTTCTTACAACTAATAATTTGCAAAACTTCAATAATTTTGATTGAGCAAACAAAAATTATGACAGCCAAAAGTCTCATATTACGTATACGCATGCCAACTGTATTATAATGATATAAACAAATATTTATTTTTAGTTTTAGTTATGTTTGATTTTCAATTTTCAAATTTTCAGTGTGCAAACAAAAATTTGGAGACTTTTAAATAAAATTACGTATACGTAGGCTTATACAAAGGCCAACTGTATATTGTTAACTGCACTATAGTTATCTTTTTGTATATAAAAATTTGCAAAAATTTCAACATTTTGAGTGTGCTTAATAAAATTACGTATACGCAAGATAGCCTTATATGGACGCCAGCTGTTATGTTATGAATATAAAATGTTTAAAACTACAAATTTCAAAAACCATACAAAAGTTTTGGGATTTCTCACTAAAATTACGTATACGCAATGTAGCCGTATATAGACGGTAAAAGTAGACGTAGCCAGGTAGGTCAAACATTGTATGCATTATTTAATCCATCTAGTTTTAGCGCTGTGCAAATAATAAAGTTTTTAGCTTTATAGTCCCACAGCTTATTTTGTGTATCGTAAAAAAAAAAATTGATTATTATAAAAAACCGAATATTTCTAGACATTTATTGCATATTGTATATTTTCACGATTAATCATGACCAAGATTATTTATAAGCAATATATAGATAGGCTCCAAATAAGCTGTAATAAAAGTCTTATTCAAAATTAAGCGATTTTTCTTTCTACTGATTGACAAGAGATAAGATTTCACTTAGCCTATGTAAAAAAAACCACAAATATATATGAATCCCTGAACTGTTTTAGTAACTTTCAAGATACTTGACAAACTTGTGTATAATATTATTCACTACATGAAAATGTAATAAAAAGCCGAGCATGTCAGTTTGATAAAGAGAACAAGAGAAAGAGAGCAGCGTGGGCGCTTGAGGACAGGACTTCCGTTTTTGCTTCCCCTCTTCAAAGCGTGTTTCGTGGATGAGCAACAACTAAAATTGAAAGGCAAAGGCTTAAATGCAAAGGCAAAAGCAAAAGCCAAACACAAAAAGGGCTGCTGCAGCAGCAACAACAACAAAAAGAAAAACGAGCGGAGAAATACAACAACAAAACGAACATTGATAAAGGCAGAAAAATCAATTTTTGTATCAATTTTTTTTTTTTGTCTCGCTCCCTTCCTTTGCTTTCACACTTTTGCTTTCTTTTTATTTTTTTTTTATTTGTCGTTGCCTTTGCCTCGTTTTTATGTGTCTGCGTGTTAAAGCAACAACAGCAAATACACTAAAAAAAAATGAGTTCTTCATAATTTTTAGTGGAAAAACTGCAGATTAAAAAATAATATATAGGAATTATACTTGACAAAAAAATAGTCCTAGAAAATTCAAAATAAGCTTAAAACTGCAATACAGAGTAAATATGCAAATAATTCATTGTTATATTGAATAAATATATCATTCGTTAAAAAAAATTTCGAATATGCTCAGCAAAATTTGTTTTTCCTACATAGTCAGAAAATTTTTCCTCAAATATGTCAACCATAATTTTTTTAAGGCACTTCCTTTTAGCCTTTCATTATATGTTGAAAAAATTATGTTAAAAAAATAAAATATAGAAAAGAAAATTTAATTTTTTTTTTTGTAAATATCAATTATGTATTTTCTTGTATTTTGATTTTTATTATAAGCACAAATAGCTTGGCTTATATTGTATAAGAGCTACGATTTATTTTAATTAAATGCAACAATTTGTTTGTCACCCTACTTTCATTAAAAACTCAAAAAGTTTAGCATATATTTTAAGCTTAAATTGTCTTTGATAGTAATACGAAAACTTTGAACAGTGTTGCCACCATGCTCAGACAGGAAAAAAAAGCTTTAGCTTCGAACTTTGCTTGCAAAATATTTTGTTGCCAACGTTTATGCATATCATTTCAAAAAAGTTTTTGTTCATTTTGTTGGCAAAAGTTTGGCAAGCCTGGTAATCCTTTATACCCTTTTTGCTGCAGGGCTGCTCGAAAATTGCAAGCGAAAATATCATTCAAACGATTTGGTGTGAACTCTGGCTTGAAGAAAAAAAACCTATAAAATTTAAAAAAAAACTTTATTGATTTCAATAGTTTTTTTTATCGGTTAACTGATTGAAATATTTTAAGAAAAAAGAGCTAAAACATAAATTATAAACTTTAATTAACAAAAATTGGCACACTCCAGACCTGAGTAATTGGAAAATTCAGTTGAATCTCTTCGTAAATTTTCTTTTATTTCTAAATATTGTATATAATCACATGGTAGCGATTAAGTCTCCTCTCTTTCCTCAATATTGGATTATAGCCTAATGAACTCAAAGACCGATTGCCAATAAACATAATATAAAAAAAAAAAAATATAATGATAAAACGATTGGATTACTGGATTTTGTACTAAATGTATATATTGTGGAAATTTTAAAATAAATTTTAATTTGGAAACATCGTTTTAGTTACTTTTATAATTCTCTAGGGAAATTAATTAGGGAAATTATGGTGAAGTTGTCGTTCTCACTTTTTTTTCAAAGAACTAAATTTTTTAAGCAATGTCTCTTAAAAATTGGATAACGACTAAAGCAAGGCATAAAAATTTAATTTGTTTCGAAATTCTAATAAAAAAAAAATTCCCTCTATATTTGTTCACTAATTTCTCAACAAAATTTATTAAGAAATTATAATAATTTAAGTTAAAAAAAAATTTCGTATCTTGCTTAACAAAAATTTCCCTTGTAATAAGAATTGCCTAGTCGTGGGTAACTTTAGAGCTGTGCTAACAAATAGCAAGGAAAATTTGAGAAGATATCGGCTGTCAAAAATTTGGAATAATTTATCGCATAATGCACAAATGTTGAAAAGATGTGAAAATATAATTTAAATTAAAAAAAATGTTCATATCTTGCTTAACATAAATTTCCCTTGTAATAAGAATAAACTAGTTGTGGGTAACTCTAGAGCTGTGCTAACAAATAGTAAGGGAAATATGAGAAGATATCAACAGTAAAAAATTTGGAATAAGTAGCACGCACAAAACGGAAACGAACAAAATTTATTCGTTTTCGATTTACGTTTTATGAACCACGGTCCATAATTACTTGCGAAATACTAGGTAAGTATTGCTCGAGAGCTTCAATTAATTTAGAAAAAAAAATACTTAAGTTTTCATTGAGAGACAGAAAAAGTGAATGAACTAACCTATCTTGGACTTTTTTGGATCACGTTTTTTAATAGTTTCTTATAATTGTATCTAACCAAAAAAAAATTTAAATTGTAAAAGCTTATATTGGATTATAACACAAATTGGATGATTTCGAAATTTTCCATTTTTACGTTTGGCCAAAACTAAAATTTTTTATTTGAAAAGTGTTCAGAGCTCCCATAGTTATTCTATTTAGGAAAACTAAAACTTTTTCTATAACTTATTATTACTTGCCAAATCGTAAATTATTGCCGAAAGTGAGTTCTAAAATAGATAAACCAAAACCAAAGCCACAAAGAGTTTTCAAGCCAAGAATTCATACTAATTCTAATTTTTCATCATCATTTCTTGTCTTTTAAGAATGTTTAGACTTTTTCTCTGAGTGTACGTAGTCAGAAATGTGAGCCAAAAGTGCGTGCCGTTTGTCAGTAGTTTATGCCAGGCATTCAATTTGGCCTCAACCAAAAATTGCTCCAAACCAAAACGTTTCTTATATTACAATAGAAACCTGTCCCGGAGCTGCCACCCACACAAATACAATTATTTGCAGCTAACGGCATATAAATCTCTATACAAATAAGCTGACAAGCCCAGCTACATATACTATATACCACTACACACTATATACTACATACATATATGTAGGTACCTAGTATATAGCTACATCTAGCTCTATTCAAGCAAAGCAGCCCACAATGAGAATGACACTTTCTGACTCGACTCCTTTGACAATGACACCAAGAAACAATGAAGGATTCTACGGAAACGGAAAGCAAGCAACGAAAACGCGGAACAAAAGTTTCTCATTTTGCAAGTGCATTAAGTTGTTCTTGTTGTTGATATCGTTATGACCTCCCCACCTGACTTGGACCACGCAGGCAGCAGCATAATCCTCCTCCTTACAGCCACTACAATGGCCCAACAAAATTATTATCCACATCCTTGTAGAATTATTCGTTGTCATCTACATGCTGGGTGGCGTACCCCAAGCGAATTGTGCAATTTATTATCCATGCCCTAACTAAAAGGGGTTGCTTACATTTTCAGCATACTTGCCACATGCAACATGTTGCAGCTGCAGCAGAAATGCTCAAAAATCTTCCAAGTCATTTATCAAAATGATAAATTCCTCAAAAAACCTTTCTAAGGACAATGGACTTGCGTAACTTATCACGTAATATCCTTTGTATTAGCCAAATTTTTCAATGCGTCAAGTTCTTTGCGCCCAATTTTAAGACCAAATGAAGCAGTGAACACCAATTAATAGATATATATATCGATAACAGAGTCACACAAAAAAAAATCCATAAAATTGGGTTTTTTTTTAGCACTCTGAAGTGCTGCAGGCTTTTTTGGACCTTAGAATCGAATTTTAACGTGGCCAAAAACTTTTTATGAGGTTATGTCAAAAATTGGATTTTCGGGTTGTTAGGGGCCATACCAAAATTACGTGACCCGTTTAGGGGCGGGAGGGGGTCTTGAAAATACCACGCTTGGTCAAAATCATCCAAATTTTCTGACTACGGTTGGCCACGCTGGGCGGCGGGGGGGGTCAAAAAGTGCAAAAATTGGGTCACGTAATTTGGGTACGGCCCCTTAGCTGTGACCATGAGACTGCGTGTGTATTCGTGAGAGCATCGGCTACAATATGAAGAATTGTGGCAAAAGTGTATATAAGCCTAGCTGAGTTGGTAGAATATTGGACTGAAAAGTCGTCTCGACTTCCAGATGCGATTCTCAGTCGAGACAAATTATCAGCAATAATATCTTGGCGTGACGTTACAAAAAACGAAAGTGAATTTGATTTAAAAATCTCACAGTTGGAGTATTGAGCAATTTGTAGAAAACTTATTTTAGAATAATAAGATAAAATCAATAAAACGCTTGGCGTGACGTTACAAAAAATGAAAGTGACTTTGATTTAAAAATCGTTAAAGTTGAGAATTGTGACAAGAAAACAAAATTTAATTTGAAAATAATTTAATATATGTTATATAAAATGATCCTTTTCTCTTTTTTTAATTAGCCCTAGTATTTCGGCGTGATGTTACATAAATTTCTAATAAACATTTTTTAGAAAATGTTTAAAATTTTTTTTTAATATTTTGAAAATATTCAACATTTAAAAAAAAATTTGAAAAACTTTTAAGAGTGTATTTGACTTAGTGAAAATATAATTATGTTTAAAAATAAATAAATATGTTGAAATATTTTAAAATAAACTTAGCCTTAGTATGCGGCGTAAAGTTATATAAATCTCAATTAAAATTTTTTTACATATTTTAAAAAAAATTTTTCAAATATTTTTAAAATATTATATATTTTTGAATAAATTTCAAAAAACTTTAAAGATTGTATTTGATAATAATTTTTAAAAATAAATAAATATGTTGAAATATTTTGAAATTTAGTTTTGTAGCCTTAGTATTCGGAATAATGTTACATAAATTTCTTTTAAATATTTGCTAAATATTAAATATTTTTAAAATGTTTTTTTATTTTTTAATTAAAATTTTCGTGAATATTTTTATTTTTTAATCAAAATTTTTGTAAATATTTTTTACATTTTTTGTAAATATTGTTTTTTGTTTAAACTAAAATTTTTGTAAATATTTTGTATTTTTTATTTTTTAAAAATTTATAAAAAGTATATGTGCCTGATTGACAGATAATAATGTTACAAAATAAATAAATATGTTGACATATTTTATAAAGAAGTTTTCCCTAATGAACTTTTGTTTGTTATAAATTTTTTCAAAGCACACTTTTTTTTCGTATACAAGCGTATATTTGAACTATTTAAAAAATAATAATAGTAGAGTTGAAATATTTTATAATGAAGTTTTTTGTAAAAAACTTATTTTTGGCATAAAGGCCTATACGCAGCACGAAATATTTCGCACGCAATGACAAAACTTCATATAAATAAAAATATCCCAAATGGGATATCCCAAATGAGATTTTTTTTTTATATGAAGTTTTGCGATTCCGTGCGAAATATTTCGTGCTGCGTACACCCCTTAAATTTTATTCAAAACAGTTTGTTTCTCGTACAACAAATTTTGTGTATCTTAATCTCTTTATAAAGATTATATAAGTAATTTTTGTTTCTCAATTAATGATTTTCTTTTTTTAATTTTTTTTAATTCTAATAAAGTATGTTGTAGAGATTATTTTATCAAATTATTTGATCAATAATAAATTAGGCCATGATATATGATATATATGAAAACCTTTTTTTGCCAAACAAATTCCTGAAAGTAATCTTTTTTCGGGGCTTAGTGTTCAAATTAAATTTCCTAACAAGAAAAAAGTAAAATATTTATTTATTTATTAACGGCTTCTAAAAGTGAAACATATTTTGGGGGATACCAAAAAATTAAATAACAATAAAGTATTATAACTAACATATTTTTGTGGGGCAGCCTTGTCCAGTAAAGATTTCGAAGAAAGGCCACAGCCTTCGCTTCATTTCGAACTTTTCCGCAAATATGTTAAAATTCCCTTCCTTGTTGAGTAAGAAAAATACAAAACGTCTAAAAAAACAATTTTTTCAAATAAACTTTAAAAAATGTCAAAATTATGTTACATGTTTTCTGCTTGAAGAATTCTTAATACGACCATTTAATTTTATATTCGCGTATGAATTCGCAAAAAAAAAGTGAAGTGAAAAAGGGAAATTCATTGGTTTTAAGAAAAGCTTTAACAAAATTTAAATATTTCACTTTATTAAGGCAAGTAAGGATGCATTTACCTTTTATCTGATGGTTAGGACGGCACTGCATTGGCATATTAGTTTCGTACTACATTTCTGTAATCACCAAAAGTATCTTAAAGAGTATGCAAAATGCGTTGCATTCAGTGACAGTTTTTTGCCCCCTCTCAATTGATGTTTATGTTTTTGTATCTAGTACTTGTAGTTACAATATTTATTGTATATGTAATACTAACCAGCCCATTCGATGTTCATGTGCTTGGTACCTGCCACATATCTATATACATACATATACAAAAACACATACACAATGTCACACCATTTTAGCCTGGTATGTATGTAATGTATGTTGCTTTTTATTTGATTTGAACTAAGTGAGTGTGTAGAAATACATATATACATATACATATACATATACGTATCATGTATTTATTGGTATGTGTATGTTGCTTTATATTCAATTTGATTTGGCAATTGCGCTCACTATACAAACGCCTTGCCAACGCCGCTTTCCAACACTAGGCTACACAATTTTCTTTAAAAAAAAAAAAACCTCAAACTGTGCAAAGAAAAACTTTTAAAACAAAATGGCTAGCTATATAAGTTCTACTGTTTCCTGACAAATGGCGTTTCCTGTGTTAAAACGCAACGAACCAAGCGGAAATTTAGCTCATATTGAAGTTTTGGTTTTATTCGTTTTAAGTAATTTCTAAATGATTTTTTATTGCTAAATCCGATTTTTAAAACATTTTTATGCTTCACAAATTTTAAGTCTTTGCAGCAAAGCTAAAAATATCATGTTTTTTAGATTGTATGGAAAAAGTGTTATAAAACATAAGAGCTTTAAAGCATTGATGATAGTTCTGGTTTGGCTAGATGGCGCCAGCAGTAACAACAGCTACTTTGTTTCAGCGCTAAAAACGATAAGTGCAAAAAAAATCTTTGCGCTAAAAATATTGCTAGCTTTTTATACCCTGTACCGTATGGTACAAAGGGTATATTTAGTTTGTGCAAGCCGAAAATATATGTAACATACAGAAGGAGACGTTGGAGACCCCCCAAAGTTACCTAAAGTATGATCAGGATGACTAGAGAAGTCGATATACTGATGTCCGTCTGTATGAACGCCTAGATCTCCGAGATTTTAAGAGCTAGAGCAGCCAAACTTTCAGATAAGATGCCTTACTTTGTCAGGGAAGATATTTTTATTTTATTTTTTGATAACAGCATTGTATTGTATAGCTCCCAAAGTTGTGTTATAGAGCACCTCGAAAAAAATACCAAAAATTTTAGCAACATAATTAATTTTTTTTACAAAGTTATAGTGTACAAATTTAGTGTTGCAAAGTTCCCAATTATTTTACAGAATTTCAACAAAATCGGTTGGCTATATCATACAGCGTTCCTACCAACGTTTGGTCAAAAAAAAAAAAAACCTTTTCAGGACATCTCTGTTTGTTTTTCGTTTGTTTATAAAGATATTGTAAACAAATTCGACAATCAAATGTTTTTTGGAGTACTACATATTTATATTATATACCGCAAAAGTTGTAAATTAGTTTATTCTCTTGTAGTAGAAATATGAAAAGAAAATAAAAACTCAATTTGGTTTTCTTAAAGCATTCAAAATTTGGGCTTTGTTTAGCTATTCTTGAAAAGATTACCCAAATTATACCATTCATGCCGAATTCACAAGTTTCAACTCAAATTCTCTTAAAACTTTCTGAGAAACTCTGCTAAAACAAAACAGTTGAAGTTTTAACGAAACTCGCTTGTAATATATTCAAATAAGTTGAAACGAGTTACTCGTTAGCAAACTTTTGAAAGCTACTGTAGCGCAGTGTTATTTAACAAAGTCGAAACTCAAATTGTGCGAATGTTTGCTTTGATTTTTGAATAACCCCATGACATGCCGCCCATCAGTAAAGCAAACAGTCAGTCAGTCAGTCATTCTTTCAGTCTGTCTGTCTGTCTGTCACTTACTCAGTCAAGCGTTCCTTCGTTCATTCAATAAATTTATACTGACAATGCCTATATATAGTATGTCTTGTATATTAATAAAAATATGGGTGAAAATAGCTGAAACGGCCAAAGTGAATATTATTCTTTTTTTTAACTACGTTTATTTATGACTATCGATAACTTAATATTTGCGTGGAAATTTAATGAGCGATATCTCCTAAACGCATAAAAATAAAGGCTCTTGAGATATAGCGATACAAGTTGAAAGTGAATAAAGTCAATACGAACCATATCTCCTAAAGCGTTACACTGAGAAAAAAAATCAGATAATAGTCTCTAATTTAAAAAAAACTCAAGAAAAATTAAAACAATTATCTTTTGTTAAAGATAAAAATATTTAAGTAGCTTTATTCGCTTGCAAGCTATGAAAAATTTATCTTAATATTTAGTTATCGAACGAAATAATTGATAGAGGTTTATTCGCTTACGCAATGTATCGAAACATAAAAATTCATTAATCGCTAAATAATCGGTATTTCGAAAAAAAAAACAAAGTATCTCTCTCTCTCCCAAGAGTCCGTTTTGAAAAGTATCCCGCTTCAGATATTCACACCCACATACGACTACATATGAATTTATAGACCATCACACCTGTCTGAGCCGGCTCCTACTAGCCCATTCCGCCATTCCTCGACCGCTCTTTGGTCTTTGCTTGTTGTGTGCCAAAAATCACTTAAGAAATTAAATTTGTTTGCAGCCATCATCTCTTTTGGTAGCGCTCTCTATTGCCCAAAGTGTTCCTTTCCCAGGCTGTCACTGTCTTTCTGTTTCATTATCATCAATGTCAACAACCATTGCTTGATGCTTTTATTGTAATTTTATAACTCATGGGGCCTATCCCCCCAACCCCCACACCTTTTACCTGTTCTATCTGTTCAAATCAAAAAATTACAAAATATTCAACATTCTGTATTTTGTATTTTTTTATTTTGTTTTTTGTATTTTTTTTTTTTTTGTGGTTGTTATTAGACGTATTGCATTAACAAATTTGATACAAGTAGAAAAACATTTCTTTGACATACTAATAAATTATATTTGAATATGCTTGCGGTTATTTTTGTACACTTTTTATTGTTCAGAGCATACCAAAATTGTCAAGCATTTTGTAACGTACAGTTAGCTGAAGTTATGATATGAATTACAAATATTTTGTTTTTGTTTTTTATTAAGACTTTTTTGTTTATACTTTGTAATTGATTTTTAAAGTCTTGCTAAATGGTGGTGTAAAATAAAGCTAAGAACATACTGAAAAGCGTATTTTTAAACGCAGCTTAAAAATACTAAAGAAAAATGTAATTTTTAAAGCTGCCTAAAAATACTATAAAGATTAGTTTTCAACGCCGCTTAATAAAATACTAAAAAGCTTAGCTTTGAACGCAGCTTAATAAAATACTAAAAAGCTTAGCTTTGAACGCAGCTTAAAAAATACTCAAAAGCTTAGTTTTTAACGCAATGAAATACCAAAGAAGCATAGTTTCAATCGCAGCCTAAAATTAAACACTAAATAGCTGAGTTTTAAAATCAGCTTAAAAAATACCACAAAGCTTAGTTTCCAGCGCAGCTCAAAAAAATTCTAAAAGCTTAGTTTTTAACGCAGCTTAATAAAATACTAAAAAGCTTAGTTTTCAACGCAGCTTAAAAAATACTAAAAAGCTTAGTTTTTAACGCAATGAAATACCAAAAAAGCATAGTTTCAATCGCAGCCTAAAATTGAACACTAAATAGCTGAGTTTTAAAATCAGCTTAAAAAATACCAACACGCTTAGTTTTTAACGCAATGAAATACTAAAAAAGCATAGTTTCAATCGCAGCTTAAAATTAAACACTAAAAAGCTGAGTTTTAAAATCAGCTTAAAAAATACAAAAAAGCTTAGTTTCCAGCGCAGCTCAAAAAAATTCTAAAAGCTTAGTTTTTAACGCAGCTTAATAAAATACTAAAACGCTTAGTTTTGAACGCAGCTTAAAAAATGCCAAAAAGCTTAGTTTTCAACGCAGCTTAAAAATACTAAATAGCTTAGTTTTGCGCACAGCTCAAAAATACTAAAAAAAGCTTCGTTTTGAACGCAGCTTAAAAATACTAAATATAATATACAAACTACTAGTTAATTATTAGTATTTTAAGTAGGTATATGTGAAAATTTTATTTCGTATAAAGCAAATTATTGGTATTTTAAAAAGCGCAAACGAAAAAATTACTTGAGAGGACAAGCCATGGCTGAGACCCAATCCGTTTTAAGGGGTTACGTTCAGTTGTGATGGTTAAAAAAATTAGAATTTATTTTTTTAATTTTCTCTTGAGATTTTCTTTTGAAGTTTGCATTTATGTTGCATCAATCGATTTTATTTTTTATAGTCTACTAAATAAACTCAAATCTTTTTCTTGAACACAGGAATTTTCATTTGCGTACAGGCCGCAGTTTGAAATATTTCGCACGGAATGACAAAACCTTATATAAAAAAAAAAATCCCAAATGGGACATCCCATTTGGGATTTTTTTTTTTGTTTGAAGTTTTGTCATTCCGTTTGAAATATTTCGAACTGCGTACAGGCCTTTAGAATAATTTTTTTTTTTTTTTGGCTAAAAAATCTATTTTCTTTGCAATCGATTTGTTTTTTTAGAAGAATCATCATTCATTAATTTCGTCAAACTCTTCTTTCGCAAACAGCAATAAAAAAGTATTATTTTCCGATAAAGATATCTCTATAGTTCATGCTGGGTTCAAAATATGTCCAAATGCTCGTTCAAATAAATAATTGATATATTGATATAACTGTGATCTTTAATAATCCAAAGTTTGGTTATGCTCCAAATTTCTTATGGTTGAAGATGATGCACAGTAGCCTGACAGACACAGACATGGCTAACAATTCTTTAGCTACCCTTGTTTTAAAAGTTTAAAAAAAAAACCTTCTAAACGGCATCCCAATAACTTTATGATACTAAGCAAGTAGTCTGTCTAGTTGCTAGCCTAAAAAGACATCTAAATAGCTTGGGCATTACAAGCTGAATGATTATATATAGAAGAATTCTCCCGCTCTTACTGAGTGTGACGTCACAGCTAGAACAAGCGCATTCCCTTTCGATGGGCATAGAATCTTTAATATATGTACTTACTTTTTTTTTAAATAAAATTACGAGCATATGCCTTGCCCAGTTTTCTATTGAACATCAATATGCTTAAAGCGTATTCAGACTTCGGTGCTCGAAAAATTGGCTTATCTCTTTGTACATACATATATTTTTTTTATTGGCAACATTTTATTTCTCTTTAGGCTTTGGCTATGCAAACAACATACTTTTACATACAGAACACATATGTGTGTGTTTTTATTCAACAAAATGTTTGTTTTGTTTTTGAAAATGCTTCCAAATTGTTGTTTTTATTGTTGTTGTTGTTGATGTTGGTGCCGTCTGTCAGTTGCCATCCAATTTCTTAACATTTTCCAACATTGCCGAAAGCATTTTATGCAAATCATTTAAATTATTTATTTTTTTTGCATTTAATTTCTTTACTACTGCATATAATACGAGTACCCAAAATGAGTCGAAGGAGATCAACATGAATAGTAAATTACATTAGTAAGATTGAAAATTTCACATAGGTATAAAAATTAGTAAAGAAAAGAAAAATAATCCTGCACTCATAATGTTGCATCAAGTGACGTATACGTAATAAAAATAAATGTCAGACGTAATAGTGGTATGCACTGCAACTATTTTTTTTTTTTTTTGGATAGTACGCAGTGGGAAGTTTTGTAAAAAATGTATTTTTTGATTAAGACCAGTACGCAGCATCGAAAAAAGCGCCGCGGAAAAACCAAACTTCATATTCAAAAAAAGCTAGCAGAATTTTTATTGTTTTTAGCGCTGAAACAAAGTAGCTGTTGTTACTGCTGCCACCCTCTAGCGTAGATTGCCCGCTAAAAAAAATTGGCAGCACTGTTTGCTTACAAACGCTACGCAATAAAATAAGTTGCCGTTTTCTGTCCCGTCGCTTTTTTTGTTGCTGCGTACTGGCCTTTAGCCTCATATAATTTGATTCCGGAGACAGCAGTAAAAATCTTTTAAAAATAAAAATACATTTATTGACTCTATTTTGAGTCGGCATACCGATTTTGGTGAGTATAGCTTTTTCGCAAACAAATTTAGAAATCATTTTTTTTTTTTGGGTTTATAAAAACGTATATAAATTATAAAACTTAAGGCCTATACGCAGTTCGAAATATTCCGCACGGAATGACAAAACTTCATAAAAAAAAAAAAATATCCCATTTGGGATATCCCATTTAATCACAAAACTTCATTTAAAAATATATTCCATTTGGGATTTTTTTTTATATGAAGTTTTGTCATTCCGTGCGGAATATTTCGAACTGCGTATAAGGCCTTTAATATAAATAATAATTCCTATTATTATATTATATTATGCATATTGTTGCATTGCATAAGAATACGAAAGTCTAATAGCTGTGGCAAAAAAATTAAAGTTTATAGAACGGAACGAAATGGAAAAGAAACACATATAGGGTGTTAATTTTGTCTTGCAGAAATGCCAAAGTATTTTGCATTTGTATTGTCAGAACAATTAATCCGAATGTCTTTAAACAGATAAATAAAAAGATTTCTTTTCATAAATATCTATTTAAGCCTTCCAATAGCCAAAAAATTACATACAAAGGCAGTCACCAAAAATTTCTTTACAACTACAATTGGTTAACGAAATTGTAATAAAACATTTTTTTCAATTAATTTTTAATTACAATTTTATTCTACAGTATTTTCACGCTCACTAGGTTAGGTTAGGTTAGAGCAGTAGCTGAGACACGTCTCAGCTCACTTAGGCCAGCAATTTGGCCCGTTGTGATACCGCAGTGATGGACTTTCATCCACCCTTCCCCACTAGTAGGTCTTTTAGATGTCTCCATTTACAGCCATCCGGTGGCCTGAATGAACCTTGAGAGGCATTTTGGACTCTGTTCTGAGAGCTGGGAAAGATCATGTAGAAAATAAGACTTGAGAAAGCGGAATCTTGTCCTACACAATCCCGGACAGTGACAGAAAAGGTGCTCTACCGTCTCTAGCTCTTCCTCATCGCCGCAACTTCTGCAGAAATCGTGGTGAGGAGCGTTGAGCCTTGACGCGTGAGTCCCCACTAGCCAGTGTCCGGTGATCGCTCGGATAACCTTCGAGCAATGAGCTCTATTTAACCAGCAAAGTTCTTTAGTTCTTTTACTATTGTACACTGGCCATGTTTGCCGTGAAATCCTGCACGTGTTGGTTATTTGGTTCCATGTTTGGTTTGTAATATGAGCGAATTGGGTCTTTATGCTTAATTTGCAGCTGGCCATAGGAATACCCAGACGCTCCTTATCCCGAAGGAGGATGCTGGTAGTTCCTTGTCTTGCCAGTTCATCCGCAATACAGTTTCCCTCAAAGTCCCTATGTCCCGGGACCCAGATGAGGTGTATCGAAAACTGTTCTGCCATCTCCCCCAGAGACGAACGACAGTTGTTCACTGACTTCATGCATGAAGTAAGAGAGGCGAGCGATTTTATAGCCGCCTGGCTATCTGAGTAAATACAGATGTTCCTATTACATACTGGTAAGGTTTTTATTATTGTAAGAGCCTCTTGGATTGCCGTAACTTCAGCTTGGAAAACGCTGCAGTAATCTGGGAGTCGAAACGATATTCTAACGTTGAATTCTTCAATGTAGACGCCTCCGCCCACGCGGTCGTCTAATTTGGAACCGTCCGTGAAAATCTTAGTTGAGCCAGGAGGGCCCGGTACACCGACATTCCACTCATCTCTGGTTGGAATGTGGGTTTTGAATTTTGTAGTGAAGTGCTCCTGTGGCGTACAGTAGTCCGTGCTAACAGGAATAAGGGAAGAGAAGTCATTTAGAATCTTTGAATGACCGAAGTCTAGGTCATTCCATTTCTTCGCTTCTCTCATACGTAGAGCCGCTATGACTGCTGATTGTATTCCCACCTTATCTAGAGGCGGGAGATTTAAAATGGCATCTAGTGCTTCAGTTGGTGTCGAGCATAGTGCTCCACTGATGGTAATCTCAGCGGTACGTTGAACCCTGGTCAACTTTTTTAGGGTGGATTTCTTGTTTAGTGAAGGCCACCATATTGAGACTCCATAAAGAAGGATTGGTCTGACAATGGCAGTGTATAGCCAATGGACAATATTTGGAGCCATACCCCATTTAAGCCCAATGGCTTTCCTGCATGTATATAGGGCGACCGTGGCCTTTTTCCTACGATCTTCCGCATTCAGATTCCAGTCCAGTTTACTATCGAGGATTAACCCAAGATATCTGGCTGAGTCGCTGAAGGGTAAAGTAACACCATTGAGTTTGGGGTTTATTAACGGGGGAATTTTATACCTCCTAGTGAAAAGCATGAGCTTTGTCTTATCCGGATTAACTCCTAGCCCACTGGCCTTGGCCCAATTCGAGAGCTTGTGTAGAGCGTCGGTCATGCGCTCGCAAAGTGTTTGTGGGTATTTACCGGAGAATGCAACTGCCACGTCGTCAGCATACGCAGTTATGTTGCAACCGCCACCCTCCAAGGAGCATAGAAGGGCGTTTATGGCGACATTCCAGAGGAAGGGGGAGAGAACACCGCCTTGGGGCGTACCTCTGTTTACGTATCTTTCGATACTAGAATTACCTAAAGAGGCTCGAACAACTCTGCATTTAAGCATTTGTTCAACGAGGCTGATTAGCCTTGGATTCACTCTAAGTTTATTCAGAGCATCCGTAATTGTCTTGGGTGTGACATTATTAAAAGCCCCTTCTATGTCAAGGAAGGCAACTAGTGAGAATTCTTTATATTGAAGTGATTTCTCAACTCCGGAAATCACCGAGTGCAAGGCTGTCTCCGTGGAGCTACCTTTTTTGTAGGCATGTTGTGAGCCTGACATTTGAGATTGGGGAATAGTGCTCCTAAGTTGTAGGCCAATTAGTCTTTCCATCGTTTTGAGGAGAAACGATGAGAGACTTATGGGCCTGAAGTCATTGGGAAGAGTATGAGTAGCCTTCCCTGCCTTGGGAATGTATACTACTTTAGATGTAAGCCACGCTTCTGGGATAATCCCTATGGCTACAATTCTGATGAAGATGTCTGCCAACCATCGTGCGACAGAATCTCCCCCGTGTTGCAGTTGTGCTGGGACTATATTGTCTGGTCCGGGCGATTTGAAGGGCTTAAAAGAATTTATGGCCCATTTAACCTTATCTAAGGTGAAAAGATGTGCTGGAACGCTAGTCCCGTCAGGCACAGTGTTCATCTCCACTGACTTGGTGGTAGAGCAACCCGGAAAGTGAGTGTGAGTGAGTAATTTCAGCGACTCCTCACTCGAAATCGTCCATTTCCCATTGGGTTCTTGTAGGTATCCAAGAGTCGATGGACCTTTAGATAGCACCTTCCTAAGCCTTGCGGCATCCGTGGTGCTTTCAATTTCTGAGCAGAAGAGCTGCCATGAGGAGCGTTTGGCTCCTTCACGCTCACTAAATACTTGGACTTTTTATTTAGCTTCTTGCCGTTTATCCTACAAGTTAATTGCATAAATTGCGCGTAAATCTCGAAATCCAAGAAAAAACCAGCTCAAGGCTTTAAGGAAAAACAGACCTTTTGCCAAATTCAAACTTCAAAAACGATACCAAGAACACATCATGCAAATTAAGCATTATCTCAAGTTCCATTAGTTGAATAATAAGTACGGCTTAAAAAATCTGTTAGCAACTTGTTAGCAGGCACTGTAACATATGTTCAAGTCTGAAATAAAAGTGGAATTTTTTTTGCGGCCTCTTATGCTTAGTTCAAAGCAAACTCGAACTACATATATAGTACATAATATGCGGCTAGTCCTTAAGCTCCGAACTCAAGCTGATAAGCTACCGAAAGTCTCTAGTGTTTTGACCTTCAAACACACACGCACACGCACACACATATACGTACACATGTACAAACACACAAACGTATGTATGTGTTTGAGTAAATCCAAATTGGCGTTGGGAGAGTTGTGTAAGTTTTTGTTTAGTTATCAAAATAACAAGAATATAATATAAGGCATATAAATCACAACAGCAAACAAACAAACTGCAGAAAAAACACCCTATGAAATTTTGTATATATATAGATTTTACATGCTTTCGAGCCAAGTAAAAAATTTAAATAAAAATTAGATTGTGAAAAAGCAGTCAGCAAAACCGGTTTGTATAAAAAATCTCAGTCTCCAAAAATATCCAATAACAAAGAATATTTTATAGTCATGAAGTTCCGGAAGTAGCCGAATCGTTTCTTTACATTATGAAAGACTTTTATCCTATTCTGGAAAAGTACAGTCACCAAAATCGCTGATTAGATTCATGAGTTCTTATATATTAGAAATCTTTTAACTCTTTGGGATACCATCTACCGCTGTCATATAACCAAGCTTCAAATCAAAAGAATTGAGTTAATCTCAATAAGAAATCTACTTAGATAGATTGGGATAGTCTATTACAAAAGTTAACTAACTATAAATGTTGTGAAAGACTTCCATGGTGAAAAAGTACAGTCACCAAAATTGGTATGTAGTTTCATAAGGTCACTGTGTTGATACAGAGTGATTTGTAGTCAGGATGTCTCTGGTTTTCTGCTCAAATCTACAAAGCATTTGAAATTGGTGTAATTAATCCCCACTGAATTCAGACAAGCTATTTTTACGAAAATATTATTTGGCAGGATATTTGCAGAAAGAAATTCTGATTGAAAGAATCATAAATTTCACCAATTAACATTCCTGAATCTTTTATTCTATTTGTAATAGTTGGATTTTTATTTAAATTGTTTATAAATTTAGAAATTTCTCTCAAAAGTTAAATTTTACAAAAAAATTAAATTTTTGGCTTATAAATTAAAAAAAAAAATTTCAAAAATAATATCTTACTCAAATTTTTTTTGAAACTGAAAATACGAAAAATTTTTTTATCTTACTCAAATAACCAAAATATTTTTATGTGCGTAGCATAGTTCTGTATAAGAGTATTTTGTTTATAAATTTTGGAAATTTTTTTGTAAAAACTTAAATCTAACAAAACTTTTTTGAAACTGATTAATACACAGATTTTTTAAACTGAATTGAAAATGTGCACTAAAACTATTTAGTGTAAGAGTTTTTTGCTTATAAACTTAGAAAAAAATGGTTCTGACAGAATTCTAATTTTAAAAGATTTTTTCAAAACACATAATTCAAAGATTTTTCAATCTTAATTATATCCTGTAATATATTATTTTATGTTTATTGTATGTGCGTATCATAGTTTTGGACTAAGAGTTTTTTGTTTATAAAATACAATATTTTTCTCTCGAAAAATAAATTTTTGCAAGATTTAATTTAATTCTGGTATATATCATATGCGTAGCATAGTTTTTGTGTAAGAATTTAATGGTGCTACATTATGGGAATTTTTTTTTTTTAAAGTTAAGCATTTTATTTAAGGCTATTTTCGAAACTGAAAATTCGAAGATATAGAAATCTTAATTAAATACCTGGAATATACTGTTGTGCGTTGAATAGTTTTGGTGTCAAAGTTTTTTGTTTTGAATTTCGAAATTTTTTTTCGAAAATTACATATTCAGTGATTTTTCTAAACTGCAAATTTTTTATATTTAATTTTTTGTAATTATTTTTTCTTAGTTAAAGACAAAGACGACTCAAAGTTAAACTTAAAAAGTTTTTTTTTGTAAGTTATGCATGTTTAGCTAAGTTTTCGAGTTTTAAGCATCTTTGAACGTGAAGAATTTAATGGTGCTACATTATGGGAATTTTTTTTTTTTTAATTTAAGTATTTTATTTAAGGCTATTTTCGAAACTGAAAATTCGAAGATATAGAAATCTTAATTAAATACCTGGAATATACTGTTGTGCGTTGAATAGTTTTGGTGTCAAAGTTTTTTGTTTTGAATTTCGAAATTTTATTTTCGAAAATTACATGTTACAAGATTTTTTTCGAAATTACAAATTCACTGATTTTTCTAAACTGCAAATTTTTTGTATTTAATTTTTTGTAATTATTTTTTTTTAGTTAAAGACAAAGACGACTCAAAGTAAAACTTAAAAAGTTTTTTTTTGTAAGTTATGCATATTTAGCTAAGTTTTCGAGTTTTAAGCATCTTTGAACGTGAAGAATTTAATGGTGCTACATTATGGGAATTTTTTTTTTTTAAAGTTAAATATTTTATTTAAGGCTATTTTCGAAACTGAAAAATCGAAGATATAGAAATCTTAATTAAATACCTGGAATATACTGTTGTGCGTAGAATAGTTTTGGTGTCAAAGTTTTTTTTTTTGAATTTCGAAATTTTATTTTCGAAAATTAAATATTCACTGATTTTTCTAAACTGCAAATTTTTTGTATTTAATTTTTTGTAATTATTTTTTTTTAGTTAAAGACAAAGACGACTCAAAGTAAAACTTAAAAAGTTTTTTTTTGTAAGTTATGCATATTTAGCTAAGTTTTCGAGTTTTAAGCATCTTTGAACGTGAAGAATTTAATGGTGCTACATTATGGGAATTTTTTTTTTTTAAAGTTAAATATTTTATTTAAGGCTATTTTCGAAACTGAAAAATCGAAGATATAGAAATCTTAATTAAATACCTGGAATATACTGTTGTGCGTAGAATAGTTTTGGTGTCAAAGTTTTTTGTTTTGAATTTCGAAATTTTATTTTCGAAAATTACATGTTACAAGATTTTTTTCGAAATTACAAATTCACTGATTTTTCTAAACTGCAAATTTTTTGTATTTAATTTTTTGTAATTATTTTTTTTGTAGTTAAAGACAAAGACGACTCAAAGTAAAACTTAAAAAGTTTTTTTTTGTAAGTTATGCATATTTAGCTAAGTTTTCGAGTTTTAAGCATCTTTGAACGTGAAGAAATTAGTATTTTTTTTTATTTGAAAATACTTTTTCGAAGTTCGAAAGAACCAAAACTTTTCAGAAAATCTACTCTATGGGAAAGACGTCGCTCTATTACTAGAGATGCTTTTTAGTATTTCCGTTACTTGCTTCCTCGACATTCTTTAACATGGAACCCACAAGAAAGCAGACGGCCAGGTGCACCGCACCGGCTATGACCTGGAGGAGGACAATCGAAAAAGAACTAGCAGAAGCACGTTACACATGGAACGACATATATAGAGAAGCACCCAACAGATGAGAATCCTTGCGGCCCTATGCCCCACTAGGGGAAATGGAATCTAAGAAGAAGATTTGCGATAGTTAAAGTCAGTTTGGAGTTCGAAACTTTACATGCGTATAACTCAAAAAAAAAAAAAAAAGCTACTGCAAAAATAGGCAGCGATATTTTGGTGCTAATTATTTTTTGCATAAAAAAATCTTTTTATTTTAGCGGGTATAACTCAGAAAAAAGAAGAGCTAGAGCAAAAATAATATAAAGCCAATCAGACGAAGGATACTTTTCCAACTTTCCATTAATGGCTTTAACGGAAAAACTATCATCGACTTCAGTATTTTCGATATTGGATATTTTAAATTAACATAGTTCGAATCGGTTCATGGAGAAATTTTGAAATACTCATATAACTCATAGCATGATTTTTTTCAGTGCATAAAAGTTGTACTGTGTGCATTGTACACACATACATAAACAGCTAAGTACATACGGGCTACAAAGGGATTGCTGCCGCCATTTTAGTTGTTGCTTAGTGTTGATTAACGCCATATTACTAAACTATTAAATGCATATTTTTTTTTTTAGTTTAATTTTTAGAATAATTTTAATTCTTTAAATATACATATTTTAATAGATTTTATTTTTTTTTTTTAATTTGCATAAGCAACTACTACAGCTCTATGTTTTTTAAAAAAGATACTCACCAAATAGTTGCTAATTTATTGTTGTTGTTGTATCTATTGTTGTTGTGCTTTGTTTTGATGTTTATTGTTGTTGCTTTTGTCGTTGTTTCTTATTTGTTGTTTCTTGTTTCCCGCAAATCAATCAAACGTGCTTTGCTTTTGTACAAACATTTTTTTAATGTTTTTTTTTTTTATTTATATTTTTTTTTTTATATATATTTTATTGTAAGCTTTTCAAGGTTTATTTTAGGTTTTTTTTTTTTTTTGTTTGTAGTTCGTAGTTTGCTATTTATTTTGATTTGAAATTTAATTTTATTATGCGCAATCGTTTGATTTATTCATTTAGCTCTAAATAAATTGTATGCATTTTAATTTTTAATTTAATGAAGCAAACTCTAAACTTTTGCACAACATTTTTAAATGATTTAATGTTAGCAAACAAATAATTTGCCAGCTAGTTTTTCAAATTAATTAAAATTTTTAACTGCTGCCAGGGAATTGAAAATATTTTATAAAATTCTCTCTAAAGCGCTTGGGCTGTTTTTGGAGCTTTCGTCTGCTGCGCTTATCGAGTGCATCCAAAAATATATAAACATATAAAATTAAAGTCATATATCATAGAGAGCTCTATAAATATTTATGCTTTGTACTTCTTGGAAATAGTATATATACTATGTGCCTAAGGCAAATTAAAATTTTAATACTATATGGACCATGATGCATGATGAGAGAAGCACGCGATGAGTTAACTTTTGCTAAAAACAAAAGCAGTGCTGCCAACTGAGATCAAATTTTTTTAAAAATCTTTGGTAAACAAATCGGAAAATTCTTATTACTTGTTGAAAATCTGCTAAGAAGCATTTGCAATTTCATATGAAATTACGTTTCGAGCACGAAATGAAGCAGATATTGCATTTAGTAAGCAAATAAATCCATTTCAGAGTTCTAATATAAACTTAAAAAAAACTCATACAAAAAGATATTTTTATAAACAAAAAATTGTGTCTCAAGCATAAAGTCAAAAGCGCACGAGTAACGAAATGAACGACACTAACAATGAGGCATAAAGGCAGAAGTGCCAGACTGTCAGTGTGAGCTAAAATATTCAGCATGCTTGTTTTTGATAAGAAAATTTGTTTTTTAAATTAGTGCAAATGATGGTTATCTAAAACAGTGTGAAAATTGAGGCATAAAGGCAGAAGTGCCAGACTGTCAGTGTGAGCTAAAATATTCAGCGTGCTTTTTTTTGATAAGAAAATTTTTTTTTTCAATTAGTGCAAATGATGATTTGGCGTTTAACTAAAAACAGTGTGAAAAACGAGGCATAAAGGCAAAAGTGCCAGATAGTCAAAGATTTGCCTTGGCGGTTGTTTACAAACAGTGTGAACAACCCTAACAACTGGGCATAAAGGCAAAAGTGCCAGACTGTCAATGTGAGCAAAAATTAAGACAATTTTTTATTTTGAAAAAATTAATGAAAATTATGCTTTGGTGCTTGTTTACCAAAACACTAGAAATACTAAATATGTAACAAAAAAAGTAAAAAAAATATGCACACACTGTTAGATATTGGCGCTTTTTACAAAAGAGTGTTGTCTGGTTTAGGCAAAAATTAGAATTTTGTTAAATGTTGGCCGCTTTGCATTTCTGCATTTTTGCCCAACAAAGTGAAAATATTTAATTAAAAAATTATACAAAAAAAAATGTTAGACGTTTAAAAATTCAAACGAAAATACTACAAAAAATAAACTTAATATTGGCAAATTTTAGAAACACTATTTTGTACAGCATTTACTAGTCGGCATGTGCAAAAAAAATGTTTACATAAATTATTGCTATACCATAAATTTTTACTGCAACTGCACACAGAAATATTTAACATTAAATTTCTGTTTATGCAATAAAATTAGCCAAATGCATACAAAAAAAAATAAAGAACAAAAACAGAAGAGAAGAGTAGAAAAAGCAAAGCCAATAGCAAAGAAACGAAGTAAAAGGAAAAGGCTGCAAATATTAATGCAAACATATGGTATAAAGAAACGAGAGAAGGGAAAACGAAAAGAGTGTATGATGTGTGTGCCAGTTCTTATGAATGAATGAATGAATGGAAGCAAGACATGTGTACAAATATGAGTATATATATATGTAAGTACTATATACAGCTGTATATATGTTTATGTGTACGAGTATGTGCATCAAACACATAATTAAAAAAATCAGCAACTAATGTTTATTGATTGCAGGCGACCAGAGTTGCTTTGTCAGTCATTTAACTTGGCTGCAGTCAGCGTACACTGAGAGAAATAGTTGAGCACTGTAGACTAGCTAGAGTTAGAATAACAAGCACTAGTTTAATATTTGTCTATTTTAGCTGTAAGTCCTAGTTCCAAATTAATTTGCAAATTTTTAAGTTCTTTGCTTTTAGAAACTTGACAACTCTTTTTTAAGTCTTTGCATTTGGTTTTTATTTGTGCAACTTTTCTTTCTCTCAGTGTAGAGTCAACAATTTTTATGTGCTTCAAATGGTAAATGTGTAAAAAATGTGGTCAATACACAGCCCTCCCACTTGGCCACCCATTAAGAACTTTTATATACCAATTTCTGTGTCTTTTGTTTGCCATTTTGCTTGCTATTCGCCCAACTATTTACTCTTTGCTTGCTATTCGCCTAACTATTTACTCTTTACTTTGTTTGCATTACTTCTGGCATATGAAAGTCGAAATTTGAATTTGAATTTGAATTCGAAATGCAAAAATGCTGATTGGCATCTCTGGAAATTGGCAAGCGAACGAGGGGGGGCGTTTTATGGTCTAAGCTCAATCAACACTTAAATTGTATTGAATGGACTTGGCCACACTGGCAAGGAATTTCTTTAGACTATTACAGCATTGATATGGGCATTAACTGCGATGATGGTTTTGATGTGAAGAAAATAGCAGCAGATGAACGTTTTAAAGCGTTGCTAAAAAAATAAAACTTTAAGTAAGCAAGAGCTTGAAAGTTTAAAAAAAAAATTGGCTCGAAAACAAAGTTTTACGCTTTTAAATACAGCACTAAAGTCTATGCTTGTATATTAATATTGTATACAATTTTTTTTTTTTTTAAGGCGACAGCTCCGAAAATGTGCAAAAGCAAAATTTGTTTAAGAGCTTACTTGCTCAATTTCCAACTAGATTCTAAGTTGTACTCTAGATAACCTTAAAAAAAAAGATGGCGTACGTTAAAGTCGGGCGCGGACGACTTTGGGATACCCTGTACCACTGCTTGCAATAAAATCCTGTAAATTGCTTACGAACATCAAAATACATTTGATTGCCAAATTAGATTACGATACCTTCATAAACAACCAAAAACAGACGAATTTTTAATCAAAAACTTTTTTTCGACCGATCGGCCCTATGGGAGCTATATGATATAGTCAAACGATTTTGATAAAATTTGGTACAGTGTTGAAGATCTCCAAAAAACTTGAATGCCAAATTTGGTTACAATACCTGCACAAACAAACGAAACACAACGAATTTTGTGCAAAAAACGTTTTTTTGACCGATTGGCCCTATGAGAGCTATATGATATAGTCAACCGATTTTGATCAAATTTGGTATAGTGCTTGGGAACTCTAAAAAACTTCTTAAAGCCAAATTTGGTTACAATATCTTCACAAAGAAACGAAACACAACGAATTTTGTACAAAAAACAAATTTTCGACCGATCGATCCTATGGGACCTATATGATATAGTCAACCGATTTTGATCAAATTTGGTATAGTGCTTGGGAACTCTAAAAAACTTCTTAAAGCCAAATTTGGTTACAATATCTTCACAAAGAAACGAAACACAACGAATTTTGTACAAAAAACAAATTTTCGACCGATCGATCCTATGGGACCTATATGATATAGTCAACCGATTTTGATAAAATTTGGTACACTGCTGGGGGTTTCTAAAAAACTTCTGATTGCCAAATTTGGTAATGATATCTTCATAAGCAAACAAATTATCCATCGAAAACTTTTGCTTTTTTTCGAGGTCCTCTGAAACACACCTATGGGAGCTATATAATGTAGTCCCGATATCAAAAAAATAAAATAAACTTGTCTCCTATGGATTAATAAGGGTTCTTATCTGAAAGTTTGGTTGCTCTAGCTCTTACCATCTCTGAGATCTAGGCGTTCATACGGACAGACGGACAGACGGTCAGACGGACATGGGTATATCGACTTCTCTAGTCACTCTGATCATACTTTAGGTAACTTTGGGGGGTCTCCGACTTCTCCTTCTGTACGTTACATACATTTTCGGCTTGCACAAACACAATATACCCTTTGTACCATATGGTACAGGGTATAAAAACAATTACGCAAAAAATAATTCCAGGACTTGGAAACTCCAAAAAGCTTAAAAAAATAATTATAAACAAATAAAAAAAAAAATTACAAAAAAACGTGGTTCAAAATTATAGGACTCAAAAAAAAAACTAGATTCTAAACTGTACTCTGGATAAACTTAAAAAAAAATAAAAAAAATTGCGCGAAAAGTAATTGCAGGACTTGGAAACTCCAAAAAGCTTAAAAAAATAATTATAAGCAAATAAAAAAAAATATTTAAAAAAATTAAAAAAAAAAAGTGGCTTAAAATTATAGCAGTCAAAATATTTTATTCTCTTTTTATATAATATTTCGAAAAATAATTCCAGAACACGGAAACTCCAGAAAACTCAAAAAAAATTTAAATAAATAAAAAAAAGATGGCTCAAAATTATAACAATGCAAAAATTGTAGTCTTTTTTATGTAATAAATATTTCGATTTTGTTTATTGCAAAAATTTATTATTTTTTTTTCGCGAAAAATTATTGCAGCATATTGAAATTCAAGAAAACTGAAAATGAAAAGTAAATATAAAAAATTTAAAAAAAAACACAAAATAAAAAATATTATAGCGATTTCAAAATATTTTAGTCTTTTTTTTTATGTAATAAAGATCTCGATTTTGATTTTGCTAAAATTGAGTAGCTTTCGGCTAATCTGGGTTCGACTGATTTTTTTCAATTCCTAAGCTTGGAAAATCGAGCGTTATTTTAGTAATTCTTATACAAAAGATGACTCAAAATGAAAACAATATTAGAAAAATTCAGTCTATATAGATGATGTACCTCAAACCTTTGTTTTTTTTTAACGAAAATTTATTTATTTATTAGATATTACATTTATTAAAAAATAATTCGGAATTATTTTAGATTTGTAAGCCAGAGAATAGGCTTTCAGGCTATTTTATATTTTTACGAAAAATTCTTCTCTTTTGCACTAATTTCGATCATTGTAACTTTTCTCGATTTTAAAGCTAAAATTTTATTATGCATTGATTTAAAAAAAATTAGCTTGTTATGAAAAACCTTCGCGAATCTGTTTTTTTTTGTATAAAATCGATTGACCTTTGTTCACGACTTTTGGTATAAGATTTTTTTGAGTGCTATATTTTTAAATTCATGTAAATTTAAGTAAAATATATCGATAAAAGCATGGCGAGATACTCACGATAAATTATTTATGCGATGTTTTTAGAAAAGGCTATTATGTATTTTAAACATATCTTCAGTACATAAATATTGAAAAACTCTTCTAAAAGTGACAACTTTCAAATATAATAAAAAAGCTCAAAAGCAATAATGTGTTTAAAAATTTAATTAAAGTTTGAATTCTTAACTAAATGCTTAATCAATTTCGAAAAAATTGTTGTATGCCTAACTTGCCTGAATAAACCAACAAATTTTTCTTCAAAGGCAACAAAGTTACAAAAAATATAATCAATTTTTTGGATTGAAGATCTGAATCGGATTCCAAGATGCAAAAAAAACCCAGCATGTCGGAGTTCTGACATAACCTCAAACTAAAATTCTTTTCAAGCCCGACTTGTTTATTATATATCTACTTTGGATCGCTGAATCCGAATCTAATCTGATATAACTCATGCTTACATCCGAACCCCAAAATGTATTTTTTTTTTGCAATCAAATACAATGTCAAATAAAAAATAAATGTGTTCTATTTGTTATCCGCAGATGTTTTGGATTCCCTGAAAATTATTTAAACTTTTTCTGTATGGCTTAAGAAGTGCAAGAGCTATACTTCTTATTCAAAAATCCGTCGAAAATCCATAAATTTGGCAGCATTTAGCAACAACATCAAATTATTGGTGACATATGTCTAATTGTTTATTTTATGCCTATTATTATTAAGTTGCTATGTAGCTCTGTTATAATCAAGAAATTATTTCTACTTTATAATTATACAAAAAAAAAATGATTATCAGATTATTTTCTAGTAAAATAAAGACTGAAGTTTAATTAAAATCTTTACTCAAACATGCCTGCTTTGAATAAAAAGTATGCTAGATTTAAAAAGGAACTCAGATAGTAGGTGAAGAACTAGATCAAAAGAACCACACAATGAGAAAATTTTATCTTCTAAAAACGGCTAAAATGAACTGGCTCATGAACCACCGCAGCCGTCTTCCTCTCCGATGCAAAAGAGCCTTATATAAAATGGTAGTGGTTCCAACCTGGAGATACGCTATCCAGATCTGGGGTATGGCGGCTCGCTCGAGTCGCTCTAGTATTCAGACACTCCAGAACAGGGCCTTACGCCTTATTACTGGGTGTGAATGGTATGCAAGGAATTCGACCTTGCACCACGACCTCAGACTGGAGACCGTCGAACTCCAGATAAATAAGCACACAGGCCGCTACAACGAAAGGCTAAAAAGACATCGTAATAGGCTGGCAAAAGGGCTCCCAAATGAAAATCCTATAAAAAGGCTTAAAAAAAGAAGTTTTAAAAATCTGCTCCAACAAGCGCCGAACTGAAAGAAAACGAAAAGAAGACCGACAGAAAAGCGGACCAAGTGATGGCCTCCTGATTGACAGGACTCCTTAACACTCCTAAGACATCTCTAACTAAACAAGCTGGATTGGCGATCCTAAAATAAGAAACCTGCAATTCATAAAAATATATGTATTTTTGATAATTTTGCAAAATAAATACAAAAAAAAAAAAAAAAAAAAAAAAAACGGCTACAGCACGGACTTAATTAGTTTAAACTTTATATCAGGCAACTCCAAAAAAGTCTTAAAAAGGAAAAGGAAGATTTATTTATTTAATTTAAATTTAAATTTAAAATTCCACAAATTTCAAATTGGGATGTCTGCCAGAACTAGAACTAACTAAGGGCATATGCAAGCCCAAAAGTACTCAGTCACTGCCCATATCAATGGTGATAATTTTTTGGTGTGAACAACTCGTGGTCTCTGGCACGCCTACATCTGCTGCCTAGTCAGGACACTATGCTTGCAGGATATATAAAGATAACAAATGCTTTGCATATCATACTTTTCACACACTCATTTTATTTATTACCATAAAATGCTACAAATTATAATTTAACGATAAGCCTTGAAAAATGTGTTATATTAAGGTGCTGTCTGTGGCATCGTCATGGCACATGTGGCGTATGCGTAATAATTTTGTGTGTGTGAATTTTGTCATGCATACGAAGATATATGCAAGTTTTGTTGCAAATGCAATGCAAATGAAATGCGCTTAAAAAACGATTTTTCGCACAAATTTTTCCTGAAACAAGCGTACGGCAGACATAAGAGAGTACATACCTACATATATACTATGTAGTGGTATATATGTACTATGTGTGGCTGGCTTGTGGCACATTGCGTATGAGCAACATTTTTGTTTGTAATTATGCGACACGCCAGCAATGCAATTAAGTGCTTGAAAATATTTTCACTGTTGAGTTTTTTGTTTTGTTTTTTTTTGTTTTTGTTTTTGTTTTAAATATTTTGGTTTTGGTTTTTACTTGTTTTGTTTTGTATTTTAATTAAAAATTGAAACTAAAACACACAAAGAGCTTAAATATTTAACAAGTGCACAATAACAACAACTCTCAGGCAGAGTGTGCAAGCGAGTGCGCACATATGAGTAAGCGAGTTAGTGCGAGCGAGACCAAGTCATAGTCAGACAATTAGAATTCTTGGCCGGGGGCGGTATAAGGTAATTCATGCTCTGCTTAGCCTTAGCCTTAGCCCAAGTCAACGTCATACAAAGCCACCAAAAATCCACCAAACGCCGCTGTTGCGACATTTTTAGCGACATTTAGCAACGCCATTATCGTTCCTTTAGTCGGCTCTTCTCTTCTCTTCTCTTCTCTTTTTTTTTTTTTTTTGGTTTGTTTTTGTTTTGCTTTTCGCCTGGGCCACAATGTAATTAAATATTCACGACAATTTGTGTTGTCTTCGGCTGCGCTTTTTTGTTTGCGTTGTTTTTCTTTTTTTTATATACAGTGCATCAAAAAAGTCTTGACACAACGCATTTTTTGAAACTTATTTGCTTATACATTTTTTTTTGTAATGCATTTCTAATAATCATACTCTTATTATGTTGTTGTAGTGTATTTTTGGCTTTAAAAAATTTAAAATAAAACGTTATATAGCTTTTATATATTTTCTAAATTACACTAGCTAACAAAGTATGTAGGAATTGTATTAAGTGAAGCGTGACACTTTTTAGTTCGACCTCTAACATCTCGATGATTTTTAAACTTTTTTTTAAGTTTTTCAAAACAATTTTTTAACAAATTTTTTTTTTTATTTTAAAAATCAACAGTGATTTAAACTTCTTTCATAATGGAAACGTAAATTGACTGCCAAAAAAAAAGAAATTTTAATTAAAAAAAAAATAAATTGAAATAAAAAATTTGGTTTTTTTTATAATTTTTTGGGTAAATTAATTTTTTTTTTAATTTTAAACTTTTGTCTGTTATTGAAAATAGAAATTTGCTCAAATATCGTTTGTATGTTACACTACTAAAAATAAGTAAACTACCAGGTTCAATTCTCAAACGAGACAATACTTTTTTTCTTTTTACTATTTTTTAAATATTTTTTTTTATATAATAAAGAAATTATTGTTTTTTGCATACTTTTTTTAATGACTATTTTATATATATTAGGTGCGCAACTAAGTTCTCGCTGTTTGTCAATAGATGGCTTTATGCAGAAAGTTCTGGTCGATTTTGACATACCCAAAACTTCATAAACGAAGCTTAGGCATATGGTAAGCAAACTGCTATGGCACATTAGTGAATTTCTTTTTGCATTATTTACTTGTGGTTGTTTGAAAATGTCTAGTTTTGTGCCAAAAAATCATCATTTGCGGGAAGTGTTGATTTTCTTGTTCTGTTCGAAAAAAAAACGGCAGCTGAAGCGCATCGAGAGCTCCAAAAAGTGTACGGAGATGCTGCTCCAAGCGAAACAACGTGCCGTGATTGGTTCCGTCGCTTCAAAGACGGTGATTTCGATGTTGACGACCGTCCACGTAAAGGAAGACCCAAAACCTTCGAGCATTGCTCGATGAGGATTCGTGCCAAACGCAAGAAGAGCTTGCTTCAGCATTAGGAGTTACCCGCCAAGCCATTTCCAAGCGATAGCATGCGTTGGGAATGATTCAAAAGCAAGGAACTTGGGTTCCTTATGATTTGAAACCAAGGCACGTTGAGCGTCGTTTTTTCGCCTGTGAACAACTGCTCCAGCGACAAAGAAGGAAGAGTTTTCTTCATCGCATCGTGACGGGTGATGAAAAATGGATTCATTACAGCAAATCAAAGAGGAAAAATTCTTGGGGACTACCCGGTCATGCTACCACGTCGTCGGCTCGGCCGAATACTCACGCTGCGAAGGTTATGCTGTGGGACCAGATCGGTGTTGTTTATTATGAGCTGTTGAAACCAAGGCGAAACCATCACTGGGGAACGGTATCGAACTCAATTGATGCGATTGAGCCGAGCACTGCGAGAAAAACGGCCACAATACAAGCAGAGGCACGAAAAAGTGATTTTACTGCATGACAACGCTCGGCCTCACATTGCCAATCCTGTTAAAACCTACTTGGAAACGCTCAAATGGAAAGTCCTACCCCACCCGCCATATTCCCCAGATATTGCGCCGTCCGATTTTTACTTGTTCCGCTCGATGCCACATGGTCTGGCTAATCAGCAGTTCCATTCATATGAAGATATCGGAAAATGGCTTGATTAGTGGATAGCCTCAAAAGACGAACACTTCTACCGTCAAGGTATTCGAACTCTGCCAGAAAGATGGGAAAAAGTTGTAGCTAGCGATGGGCAATACTTTGAATGAGTCATTGATAACCATTTTTTTTTCATCAAAAAAACAGCGAGAACTTAGTTGCGCAGCAAATTACTTCGTAAAGGACCCTTAGCTTTCCAACAACTAAACCATGTTGACCTGTGTAATTCGTAAATTTTTATACCCTGTACCGTATGGTACAAAGGGTATATTGTGTTTGTGCAAGCCGAAAATGTATGTAACGTACAGAAGGAGAAGTCGGAGTCCCCCAAAGTTACCTAAAGTATGATCAGAGTGACTAGAGAAGTCGATATACCCATGTCCGTCTGTCCGTATGAACGCCTAGATCTCAGAGATGGTACGAGCTAGAGCAACCAAACTTTCAGATAAGATCCCTTATTAATCCATAGGAGACAAGTTTATTTTATTTTTTTGATATCGGGACTACATTATATAGCTCCCATAGGGGTGTTTCAGAGGACCTCGAAAAAAAGCAAAAGTTTTAGATGGATAATTCGTTTGTTTATGAAGATATCATAACCAAATTTGGTAATCAGAAGTTTTTTAGAAACCCACAGCACTGTACCAAATTTTATCAAAATCGGTTGACTATATCATATAGGTCCCATAGGATCGATCGGTCGAAAATTGGTTTTTTGCACAAAATTCGTTGTGTTTCGTTTGTTTGTGAAGATATTGTAACCAAATTTGACATTAAGAAGTTTTTTAGAGTTCCCAAGCACTGTACCAAATTTGATCAAAATCGGTTGATTATATCATATAGCTCCATAGAGCCGATCGGTCGAAAAAACATTTTTGGTTAAAAATTCGTCTGTTTTTGGTTGTTTATGAAGGTATCGTAATCTAATTTGGCAATCAAATGTCTTTTGGTGTTCGTAAGCAATTTACCGGATTTTATTGCAAGCAGTGGTACAGGGTTTGTTCCCTAATAATTTTAAAACGTACATTGTTTGTTTGGATTAATAATAAGCGAAAAGAACTTAGTAGTTTTTTTTTGCCTTTCTAAATTCTGCAAATATTTTTAAATATATACTGATATGTATCAATTAGACCTAGTATATAGCAAAAAAAAAAAAATTATCTTAAATCGAAATTAAACATACCTAGCCAACTACATTTATTAGATGCCCTTTGTTAACGAAATGTTTTACTAATTAAATTTTTTTAAGTAATTTAAAAAAAATGTATCTATATCTCAGTATACTTTTCCCAACTACATTGAACTTCTAAGCATACAGATCTTAAAAGCGATATATATTTTATATACCATATATTTTTTTCCAAAAATTATATTTCAAAGAACTCATAAACATCATAACGTTCTCTTATGTTCTTTTGAAGTTGAACAAATAGCTAAGATGCTAGAGTTTTAAAGAATTTGACCAAATAAAAAATTTCTTAATTCGAAAATGACAAATTTTTAAAGAAATTTTAAAACAGCTACTTTGTTTTAAAATACAAAATTACGAATATTTTATTGAAAGACAAAAATTACGATTTCTTAACGTTTAGGGTTTATCCTTTTTTTCAACTGAGAAAATTCTAGGTTTTACTTTGTTTAAAAAAGACGACTTCTTTATTGGTATTTCCTATACAATTAAAAAAATAGAAAAACTAATGATTTTATCTTCAGGTATACATTTTAGTCAGAGTTTCTATTATAAAAAAAAAAATACAACACTGGAAAACGAAAAAAAGTTTACCGCAGTCTTCGGAAATAACAAGAAATTAAATCTCTGAGGAATAATTTGTGTCATTGGCTTATGTTTAATAGATTTATTGCGCTAGTTTTTGTATACACTGCTCATTTTATTCGCAAGTGTTTGCAGATAATCAAATCTATACTAACACATTGTAAAAAGTGTGTACTCATTATCAAAAAAAGTGTATACTCATTAAAAATCAAATGTATGCTTAAGTTGAACTAAAACCATACGTTCATTAATTAATTTTAATTTAGTTTATTGGAATGCAAATATAAATAGGGTGCAACTAAAGGCCTTAAGCTACAATTTAAAGTTCCGTGACTTCATGCTACATACTTTGTTAGTTATAGTATTTAAATTAAACTCAGTTTTTCAGACATATTTTACTAAATATACTAAGGTAATTATACCCTGTACCTATAGGTACAAAGGGTATACTAGATTTGTGCAATGTATGTAACGGACAGGAGGAGGCGTGGCAGACCCCAAGTCCTTTATACCAAAATGATTATCATAACCTCGGGTAGCGATTGAGCCATGTCCGTCCGTCCGTCTGTCCGTCTGTCCGTCCGTATGAACGCCTAGATCTCGGAGATTATAAGAGCTAGAGACACGAAACTTTACCAGCTGGTGCGCATATTTCCTAAGCAGATGAAGTTTGTTGAATCATGTCAATATCTTCCCCATTCCCTCGCTGTAGATTTTCGCGGTTTTTAGCCACACCGTTAAGTATTTTCACCTGAAATTTAACAGAGCGATGCGTTGTGGTTACATGCATCTGTGTGTAAAAAATGAACAAAATCGGACAAATACAACAGAAGTTATAGTCAAAAATGTGCAAATTTCACCTCCCCTTGCCAATAAACTGCGTCAATATTTGACTCTACGCAATTATGGCTACAAGTGACCTAGAATCACAATTTTTGGTAAGCTCATTCATGTGGCTCTAATGAACAAATCCACATCCAAATTTTATCGATGCGTTCCCCCACCCCCCGCAATCGATTTACCGTGGTTTCTCCCACACACCTCAACATACCAATTTGAAACTTACCCCATATACTTTAAATAACTATTTTGACGTAACATTCGATTTTCATCAAAATCGGTACAAATTTACGGAACTTATAAGTATAAATATCGTTTTGCACCAAAAAAAAAATAAATTCCAATTGGAAAGTTCTTAGATGGAATATGCAGGAAAAATTTTTTTGACACAAAAGGTACAGGGTATTCCACTGTCGGGCACCGCCTCGACTGTACCACATTTTTTTTAGAATAGTTACCTAACACCTACAACAAATTTGTTATTTTTTTAATGAAATGTGCCAAAAATGTTTCCGATTTCTGTACTTCGCTTATATTAAAATTTTAAAACGAGGAGATTTTTAATTTCTTAGAACAGCGGTGAGAGGTCAGTTTAGAAATGCAAAAAAAAATATTTAGTGCAAATGAAGCTTGCCTAAAAATGTCCTGAATAATGCAAGTTTATAGCACAAGAGCCAAATGTGACAAAACTAATTAAACTTTTAAAATCTAGGTATGACAACACTTTTTTGATGCACTGTACTTGTTTTTTTTTTTTTGCTCTATGAGTATGGGGGTGTGAACAACAGACGAAACTTAAACAAAGTTTTGCACGCCAACAAAGTCTCAAGAGGTTCACACTTGCGCGCTTTTTATACACACACACACACGCACAGAGCTTAATATCTCAAACAAACAGCCAGGTCTTTGGGGCGTGGTGGAGTAAGTGCGTCCTGGTTTATGACCATCAATGTATCAACTGACAAATGGCATCGAAAAAAAAAATGTTGTACAACTTGAACATAAACTATTGTCTGCAGTATTGTACAGCTGAACAGATGGGTAAAAAATTCCAGACAGGTGTTTCAAATGTCTCCTCTAGAGGGAATCGGACATTGCACTAAGCTTGCTAAATATTTTGGTTTATGTCAGCAGTTTGGCAACAAATTGCAAACCAAAGCAAATGTTAAAGCTCAAATACCAAATAGGGCATTTCGAATCCCAATGCGATTGGGATATTTGAAAATGAAGATATAAACTGTTGCTATTAAAATTTAAAAAAAATATATCTGGAAATTTGAAAAGGGACAACGGCTTCAGCTATACGGAAAAAAGGTGAGGTCAATATGCAATGACAATCATATGCTAGAGAGCGCACGAAACCGCGGACGGAACTCAGGACCTTCTACCAGAATTTCAGAATTGAGTTAGACATTAAAAGGTAGGCCTCAATAGAAGTAAATCTGAAATCCGTACCAGCGTCAAGCCTATCTGTGCGGTATGCTTCTGCAATTGGGATCCAATCCCAGTGTCTACCTTGAGGTATGGTAGTCAGCTCTTGGTTATCTCTGCTATGTCATCAATAGAAGCAAATCTGCATCCGAACCCGCACTCAGCGTAACTCTGGACCAGCGTCTAAGTTATTCACTGCGGTATGCTACTGCAAATGGGATCCAACCCATAGGCTTCTCCACTTTTTGCCGTCAGCGGATGGTCTATAGTGTCTACCTTGAGGTATGGTTACCGCTGCTATGTCACAGCGCTATAGGTTCCACATCATACAGATTGAGATGCTCTGCCTTATTTCTGAAAGACTTTGCAGCGTAACTTCAATCTACGTATAGTAAAAGAAAAGATCTCAATTCCTGACAACCTTACTACGGAGCAGAACTGACATCATATTTTGTAGGTCTTGGCGAGTATTTACAAGCACTAAAATAAAGGACTAGAAAAAACTTGTACAACACTTCTACAAACAAAAAACAAATAAAAAAGATATTCTCCAAAGAAAAATAATTTTTGCCAGAAATTTTTTCAATATACCAAAAATAGTGCTAGTCATAATACTTGTTGCCATGAGTTCCTCCAAATATAATGCAAAATTTATTATCTGTATTTGTAAGCTACTTAAAAAAAAGATACATTAAAAGTTAAGCACAAAAAAATTTGGCTTGGTTCAACAAAGTTGGACATTAAGAAGACTGTGGCCATATCTTTAAGAATTCAAGCCAGAAACAATTCCAAGCGCACTTTGAAACTTTTAAGATGATAAATTAAATAATATATAAATCCAGTTAGATGAGCTCTTTCGCCTGGGAGCTTTGAGTGCAGTCCCATCACCAAGGGACGACACGCCCAGTTAGCGTTAGATGGCAGCCCCAACACTGCAATAAGTCGCATCTGGCCAATCAACAGATCGAACGAAAAAAAAAAAAACACGATTACTGAAATCAAAGGAAAGGCTGTGAAAGGCTGTAGAGGCCTGAAGCTCCCAATAGGAGAAACAAAGGAGGGAAAAAAAAAAAAATAATAATACAGAGAAAACTTTGAAACTTGTTAAGGCTGCGTTGGAAGAATTCGAAGCTATTCTGCTCAATAATTAGCCTAAGACTGCGTAGACATAGATGCGAATTGCCTTGTCCTTATAAACACTTTATAAATTACATATATCTATGTTATGAAAAAAGTTCCAAAATTCGTGCAATTTTGAATATAGCATTCAAAGCACAACCTTCAAATCTTTAATACCAAATAAGATCTCTTACAAGAGAAATCTATTATACTTATTCAAAGAATATCATGAATATTTGACAATATACATTAGGGTGGGTCAATTTTTTTCGGTATAAGGGCTCACTCGGATTTTGATTCTTTGGGTAATTCTAAGCAAATTTGCCCAAGAAACTATGGGTCTAAAATGAATTTCGAGTCGCCCACTTTTTCAAAATTTTCAAGAAAAAAAACCGAAAAAAATCAAAAACCAACACTAAAGCGCCCTCTGGCGGCACCCAAAATTAAAAATAGATGTCAATAATGAATTCCTCGACCCCAAAAACCCCCAAATTCACATTTGGCTAGAGAAAAAATATCGATTTTAGGCCTTTTCAATGAATTTCTAAGTCGATTTTTGAATATGTCGAAAAAAACCTATTTTGAAAAAGTGGGCGACTCGAAATTCATTTTAGACCCATAGTTTCTTGAGCAAATTTGCTTAGAATTATCCAAAAAATCAAAATCCGAGTGAGCCCCATAAGGTTTTTTTGGCCCCATACAAATTGATCCGCCCTAATATACATATATATAGATATAGAGAATTGTTAAAATATATTGAAGATTTAATAAAAAATTAGGTATTTTTGTAATATCTTTAATATACGGAAAACGAACGAACGTTTTGAAACGAATATATACGAATTTATCGAAAATAAAAAGTGAAATATCGATAACACAATTCGTTTTCCAGAGCACGCAAAAAGAAATCCGAATAAAATGATTCAGTTTGGTTTTTTTCGTTTTCCAGAGCACTGCTAATATTTTCAATTATAATCTAATCGTTACCTAAGCTGCTTTTACTTAGAGAAAAAACGATTCGTTTATTTGAATAAATATGTAGTATGATATAGACCATTGTAGAAAACATACATAAGCTTATAGCTTAGAGTGTATGTTTAGACTACCATATATTTTCATTTATAATCCAATCGTTTACTTGGAAAATTAAAAACGATTCCTTTATTGTGCTTTTAACTAAGGAACATCTTACGTTTTATTAGTTCTTAAAAGCCTATCTCTTTGGGCTTGATATACATATATCTAAAAGACAAAAAGCTGAACGATTTATCACTAAAATGATGCTGAGTCAGCTTTTTGCTGGTTAGATACGCATATATTAGATAGGTAAAGGCCCTGGTAGCCATGACTTAATATTTATACCCTGTACCTATAGGTACAAAGGGTATACTAGATTTGTGCAATGTATGTAACGGACAGAAGGAGGCGTGGCAGACCCCAAGTCCTTTATACCAAAATGCTTATCATAACCTCGGGTAGCGATTGAGCCATGTCCGTCCGTCCGTCTGTCCGTCCGTATGCACGCCTAGATCTCGGAGACTATAAGAGCTAGAGACACGGAACTTTACCTGCTGGTGCGGATATTTCCTAAGCAGATTAAGTTTGTTGAATCATGTCAATATCTTTCCCCGTTCCCTCGCTGTAGATTTTCGCGGTTTTTAGCCACACCGTTTAATATTTTCATTTGAAATTTAACAGAGCGATGCGTTGTGGATACATGCATCTATGTGTAAAAAATGAACAAAATCGGACAAATACAGAAAAAGTTATAGTCAAAAATGTACAAATTTCACTGCCCCTTGCCCATAAAGTGCATTAATATTTGACTCCTCGTAATTATGGTTACAAGTGACCTAGAAACACAATTTTTGGTTAGCTGATTCATGTGGCTCTAATGAACAAATCCACTTCCAAATTTTATCGATGCGGTCCCCCCACCCCCCGCAATCGATTTACCGTGTTTTCTCCCACACCCCTCAACATATCAACTTGAAACTTACCCAATATAATTAAAATAGCTTCTTTGACGTAACATTCGAGTTTCATCAAAATCGGTAAAAATTTAGGGAACTTATAGGTATAAATATCGAATTTCACCAAAAAAAAAAAAAAAATCCAATTGGAAAGTTCGTAGAAGGAATATGCAGGAAAAATTGCTTGCGAGACAAAAGGTACAGGGTATTCCACTGTCGGGCACCGCCTCGACTGTACCACATTTTTTTTTTTAAATTTATATCACTTAAGTATAAACTATCTTTATATAAATATATATTAGAATTCCAGCTTTGAAGTCTAGTCCTAAACCAACTGATGCTTGAAAATATTTCGCTTCTAGCATATCTGCTAAATTTTTAACTCTAAGAGTTTTCGAATTTGTTTAAAAAATTTTTATAAAATAATATATTTCAAATTTTTCTTTTTCATAATAATATAAAAAACAGACAGTAACCATATCTCAAAAGTTTTCAAAACTTGCTGACTTAAGTTTGTATTTTGCTAGGTTTTTATTTGGAAATTAATTAAAATCAATCCACTATCTTGGAAAATTCTTTACAAATTTAAAAAAAAAAAACCATTGCTGGTAATTAAAAAAAAAAATTTATAAAAACTGGCCTACTTAAAACTAAGGCTATTAAGCAATAGGTAAATTACAAAGTTAATCGCTACAAACTCTCTATGGTTATAAAAAATAAAATTAAGAATTAAAATTTAAAAAGAAAAAAAACATATTATAAAAGAAGCTTGTACTTAAAAAGAAAAGTCTCTTACGTTCTCTTACGCAGGTATAACACTTTCTTGAATAAGATCAACGTGACGTCACAAGCAACATTTGCGTCTATCTTACAGGCACTGCTCTCTTTAAGTATATTTAATAAAATTTTTACAGCATCTTTTTAGTATAACTAACAATTTTTGTAAGAGTTTGGTAAAGCTATACAAAAACATTGTTGCCATGCCTTTTTTTTTAAAAAATGTTTTTTTCAATTTGCTTATAAACTTTTTTTTAATATGTGCTACATATATGTTTAAATCATTGATTGATTTATTATCATATACCATTTTGTTTGGTAATTGTTTGCTTTTTTAAATATTCTTTATTTTAAGTAAATTGTTTATTGATTTTAATAACAATAGTATAGTATGCTCTATACTGTCGTTCAAAAGTTTTCGTCTACTTAAGCAATTGAGTGTTAAAGCTACAAGAGTTTTTTGCTCAAATTGAGCCAAAAGGCATACTTTATGTTTAACCTGTCTGTAAAAAGGCAAAGAGACACAGTAGCCTGGATTCGACTAGAAATATCTTCCTAACATTCAAAATCATTACAGTCTTCTAAACTTTAGCTCATCTGCATAAGAAATATTTTCGTTCATTTCGTAGTTCAGATAAAATGGCTGGCTTTTATTGTATCTGAAGCTCAACCTGAAGATCTGCCCAACAGTTTAAAGCTTTTCTTCTTTTGGCGTAGTTCGAAAAGTCGCTCCAAAGTCATTAAGAATTCTATAATCGGTTAATCGGTTGTCTTAATTACTGACTTCTAAGAGCGCCTAATTACGAAAAAGCGTTCCTTTTAGTTAATCTTCTATGCTAGAGCTACACTACTAGATTGCTACAATTACTAGATGTTCGAAAACTTACGCACCGCAGTGTACACTAACTATGTAGTAAGCTTTTAATTACTATTTAAGCATATTAATAAAAACATACCAATTTAGTTAAAGTGAGTATATGTATCAGTTGAATTTTTGTAAATTTTTATATATATATTTATGCACTTATTTTTTGAACGAGTTGTTTAAACATTTTTCAAAATTTTTCACATAATTTCGCTACCAACATGGCTCATGAAAAATCAGACAATTGCGCGCTCGTTTAAATCATTAAAATATTAATGCGTCATTAGTATTATAATTTATTAATACGTATCTTCTAAACTTTTATATTATAACAAAAAAAAAAAAATTTGGAAATTTATTATAATCAAACTTTTGCGGAAACTTCTTAGCACATTTTCTTTTTTTTAGCAAAAAACATCAACGGTTTGAGGCTGCCAAAAATAATACTCACAACACTTTTCAACACTGCACATTTCCCTTTTTTGAGTTGTTCACATGAAAATAATTTACAAAAAAATTACCAGGTTTTTCCCTAAAGCATTTGTAGTTTTCTTTTAAACGTTAACGGATACGGCCAACGGCAAATACAAATAGATCTAAAGACAAACACACAGACCGACGGACGCAGAGACACGCACGTCTTGCCGTCGGCAAAGCTAAACGAAAACTGTTTTTCAAACTGACGGATACGCCAACAACGGATACTACGAAGGCAGCGCAGTTGACGACGCCGTCAACGAATGCAGAGTGTTTGCTGCTGCTGCTGCTGCGGCGGATACGGCAGTGGTGGCTGCGGCGACTCTTTGGCTGCTTCTGAATTCGCCGTGCGTGCTTTTCCTTGGCTTGACTTTATCGCATGCGAGAGAATTATCAGTTGGGATTTGTTTCAAGCGCAGCATAACACAGAAGCTAAGCTTTGCCAGAGACAGTGGCGTAGTTAGCTTTTTGCGTTAAGGGGATTCGATTCGAATGATTTGCCTAATTGATTATATTTTTATTGTTGCCAGCATAACAGAAGCTAAGCTTTGAAAGCGGCAGTGGCGTAGTTAGCTTTTTGCGTTAAGGGGATTCGATTCGAATGATTTGCCTAATTGATTATATTTTTATTGTTGCCAGCATAACAGAAGCTAAGCTTTGAAAGCGGCAGTGGCGTAGTTAGCTTTTTGCGTTGAGGCGCTTAAGCTGATTATTTTTTTATAGTTGACGATTTGGTCTTAATAGCCTACTATAAAATTTGAATATGGAGAAGAAGACGCCGAATATGACGCAAAAGCTACTTCCAATATGGTCAGCAGGAAAGAATTTATGTTTAAATCAAGGCCTAGATCTTAAAGATTATACAAACTAGTGTAACCATGAGTCTAAAAAAATCATCCAACTTTGAATATCGTAGATATTTACAATGTATTCTTTTATTACTTTTTTCATTTTATTTTTACGAACAGTTTCTGAAATGCCTCAATGAAAAAAGCGTATCTGAGTGCAGTTGATAGGTAAAGCTTTTTTTCCCAGTTGAGGTAAATTAGTTTATTTGAGTTAAAGACATAAAAAAAATAAACTTAACAAAAAAAAAATTAGTTTGTTAAAAAAATTATTTATTTATTAAATATAATAAATAATTCTAGAGGCCAGTGTGCGAAAACTGAAAACTGCCAAAACTATACAGAAGAATCTGAAACCATGTCTCTTATTACGAAATTTGTAACACTTGGGAAGTCCGATTCAAATACATTTTTTTGTACTATGCGAAAAGCTTATATAAGCTACCGCGAAGTTCCAGAAAAAAATATATATGAAATAGAAGTTGCAAAGTTAGAAAGTGGTCTTGAAAATTAATTTGCACTTGTAACAATTTGGTTTATTAAACTGCCGAAAATTAAATATATTGGATTAATAAAACACCAGAAATTATACTATTTTAAGTGCACATGCACGTCATTCTTTAGATTTTTTTTTTTTAATTTCAAATTTAATTACGGAAAAATAAATTCACGCAAAATTTCACGATACGTATAAAATGTAATATTTTTTTAATAGAAAAAAAACATTTGTTTTTCATATGTGTAGCGCTATTACATTTGCAAAACCAAACATTTAAAAAAAAAATTAATTTTAATTTTAATTAATTTTTTTACATGTTACAATGCTGCTTCCAACATTTAAAAAAAAAATTAATTTTAATTTTAATTAATTTTTTTACATGTTACAATGCTGCTTCCGAACAACTTCAAATTCTCCTTCAATCTTTGCAAATTTGGTCAATAAGTTGGAATAATACCATACATAAAAATAAATCGTTAAAAATGGATATAACTTTTAGAAGTGCAAGTTTCAATGGAAAAATATTCCATACGATAGTCACTGCCAACTTGAAGTGCAATTTGACAGTAATCCGATTTGGGGACCACACGTAAAAACAATAGTCGCCAAGTAAAAAAATAAAAGTAAAAAGTAAGTTTGAAAATTCATCTATAATCACTGCCATTGAAATCTGGAGCTATGTAGCCAAAACACACCTAAACAAGAGGTGGCAACAGTTTTGCAAGCAAAGACCCTAGGAACAATTAAAGGTGCCCGGACTATCACTCTAGAGCGAGATCTCAATGTACCATTCGAAATTAAATCAATGCAACAGCGAGATCTCCAAAAGGCAACCGTTTTCTAAAATATTTGTTTAGACTTCTAGAATAGTCTGAATTTAAGTCTGAAAAGTCCAGTGTTAAATATATAGAATATTTAATTGACCCTCCGTTTGGCACATGTTCCGATAACCTAAATATATTTTAAAAAAACATTCTTATAGCCATTGTCGTAATGGAAGAATCTTCAATTTTTTTTTTTTTTTGAAAATGAGAGTAAATAAATATTTAGGAAAAGTCCGAAAATTTCAAGATGATTGCTCAATCAGAAGTATGTTAAAAATACAACAAAAAAAAAAATGAAAAGGGTCTTGTGCCAAACGGAGGGTTAAGCGTAATCTGTGTGCTTTTATCAAGAAAACAAATTCCAAATTTTTAGCTATTTTTTTTAATTTTAAAAACTTGTTGCTGCTGCCATTAATTGTTTTTGTCAAATCAGGGCTCTAATCAAAAAATGGCTAAAAAAAAAAAAAACAGCCAGCATATAGTTGCGATTGATCGCTGTCAAAATCTCTTAATTTTTATCTTAAGCTAATACTTAAAAAAGTCTTAGAACGTTTATTTTATCATCACTTTAATTTAATCAAACTAAATTATATGCTCAAGCTACCATATTAAATTAAAAAATTGTGCATATTGCAAAAACTGCATGTTAAAGCGTGCTTCTTCTTTCTTTAGTATTATATTTTATCATACATATATGAATTGTTACAATTAAAATAAAATTAATAAATAAGTAATAAATTTATTAGTAGCATAGCTTAAGCCTTCATAATGTGTGTATAAAAACAAAGCTAGTCTTAAGCAAAAATTAAAAATTATAAAAATAAAGCACATCAAAAATAAATAAATAAATTAAATTATTAAAAATTTGTCAAAGATGGTATTAATTAGTTTTAAAATTAAAATTATGATTTTAAACTGTAACATACCCTAAAAGTCCCCCACTAACTACGCCGCAGCACTAGGGAATTATTGCGCAGGGAAATGCAGTGTGTGTGCGTGTAAAATAGAGAGCGCAAGTTACGCAAAGAGAGCGCGTGAGAGCGCACACATAAATATTTCCCAACTTGTCGCAGCGGCGAAAAAGACGAAAGGCATTCGTTTTAAACGATAGCCAAACAGCTGCACGGGTCTGTTATCGTTGTTATTGTTGTTGTTGCTGCTGCTGCTGCTGCCATGATGGGGCATGGTGCTGGTGGGCAGCCCTGCGCCCCGGCGCCCATACCACAGAGCCAGCATAATGTCGCTGCTACCTGTTGCTTAGCAACTTGCCACAGTGCCAAAAAAAAAAAATAAAAATAAAAATACAATTTTTTTGGGCCCAGAAAGAGCTCACTCGTTCACATTGTCACACAGTGTTGCAGTAACTGGACTTTAATTTCTTGCCCCCCTCGCTATTGGCGGCGTCTACAGCTGTTGCCCAAAAACAAAAAAAAAAAAACAAATATGTGCGTAAGTATACGTAATGGCTGTCCGGCAACAGCTGTTACTTCGGCTGCTACTGCTGCTGCCGCCATTTTGTACAAGTATGAACTGTGAAATTAATTTTGCAACATTTTGCGGCAATTGGCAAATAATCGCATATATGCAATAAACATAAAAGCGTCTGAGACAAAGCAGCCAGCAAAACAAAACTTGCCACAACATTCCCATAGAGCACCACTTGGCTTTGCCAATTATTGAACGCACTGTGCTCCGGCCCGGGAATTTGGGCCCGTGTTTTTGTACGTATGTGTGTGTGTCTGTAGGTGTGTGTGTGTGTGTCTGTGCGTGCTTGTGTGCGTGGCGCCTAAAAGTATGCATGCTTTTGACATTGTTGTAGCTCGCATTTGAAGAGGGTAAATTAAATAAGAGACGCGCGTGCTGCGAACGTTGGAGAAGCTGTGCCGCAGAGTGGCGGCGGGCCACAGAGTATATAAGAAAGGGGTCGAGTTGAGGCTTACAAAACAAAAAAAAACAAAACTTATAAGCAACGATAATAATGATAAGTGACAAAAATCTTACAATGCAAAAATATTTACTCTTACTTTGCCATAAAGGGGAATTCGAAAAATGCAAATGGGTGTTACTTTATGAACCTTTCGATTTTGTGGCAGTCTATGAAATATTTAGGCCACTAATTCGAATTTTTGCAAGAAATTGAATTTTTGTAGCCTGTTGCCATAGCGTCAGATTTATTTAACAGGCAGTGAAGTAGTTTAATCCAAAACCAACTGCCCATACGCTGGCTGGCATGCTTTTAGAGGGTCCAGGCTAGGACCTTTTAAGGAATACAATTTTATCTCGAAGAAAGCACGAGAGACGGTATAAAGTGTATACCTTCCTGAGCAGCATTAATAGCCGAGTCCACTTGCCCATGTCTAACCGTTCATCTTTACGTCCCTACGAAAAAAATTATCCGGCAGACGTTTCTTAGACCAGCTCCTCTATTAACTTGCTTACTAGATTTACTTTGAGGGGATACCACTCCTAGTCCCAGGCACCAGTTCAATATATATTATTTCCTTTCTTTGGATACTTTGGGAGCTATAGCCGATAAATTCGAAACTTAAAGATTTTTATTTATACGAATTTGTTTCGCCAATGCAAATTAGAGAGCTGCACAAAATGTTCTAAACGTCGCACTTCACTACTGCACAGTACTTCCAAGCACTGTATTTCACTGCACAAAATGTTTTCTGTTTGCTTCAAAACAAAACCTTCAGTGCTTGAAATGCATTTGCTTCAGTGCTTGACAGTGCTTGAGTATTTCAAAACATTAGAACATCCAACACAAAATGCTTGAGTGAAGCAAATTTTCGGCAAGCATAGCGAGTGCACTAGAATGTTTTGATTTTTTGCGCAGCAGACATAATATTAAGCCACACACAGACACAAGCAGATTGTTTGTTTGTGTTAGTCAAAAAAACCACCACCAAAATCATTGCAACAACAAAAACGTTCTACTATACTTGAAATGCTCTACTTCAGTTTGGTTCTACTTCAGTTTGGTTCTACTTCAGTTTGGTTCTACTTCCATTTTGTTCTGTTTCACTTTTGTTTTGATGTTCTATCGCTTGTTGTTAACCAAGCACTTTTGACACTGAAGTATTTGTTTTGTTTTGTTCAAGCCAAAGACATGAAGTCCTTAAAATAACAGCTGACATTTGTGCAGTGCTTGTGAAGCTCTCTAATGCAAGTCCCTTATTCAAAAATCGGTCTTGTTCTAGATATCTAAAAATGCTTTATATTTTTTAACGTCTTGCTGAATGATAAATAAATAAAAATTAAATAAATATAAATAATGCGGCCATCCTGGTCGTTGAGTATGATTTATGGAGAGCTTCTTCTAAAATCTGTAAGCAACTACTTTTTTTTTGAACGAAGTACACGACGAAATAAAACATTGTACGAAAGTGGGGATTAAAATTTTTTTGAATTTTTTGAATTTTTTGAAGTTTTAGAAATCAGTTTTTAACCCAAAAATAGTTTTGTTTCAAATGAAAATTTCTTCAACAAGATTTTCAGATAACAAAAAAAAAATATTTTTTTTGAGATATTCACGATAAAGTAATAAAGCGAACAAAAAGTGGTTGCTATTATACAGTCTCTAGTGCTTAGATATTTTTAAAATTTTGATAAATCAATGTCAAGAGAATAATGCCAAAAAAAAATATTTTTTTTGCGTTTTTTTCCTTCACATATGTACCTATATAAGGCCTTAAGCTCATTTACCTAGAAGCTTCATAAAAAACAAGTTAACAATAAAATTTTTTTTCAAAAATGAAATATATTGGCCAGCCCCCGCCTCCTTCCCTGCGCACTTCAATTTTTAAGCTAAATAAACGTTGGTGAGCTTAAAATTTTCGCCATTTCTTTTTATTTTTTATGCTGCATAAAATGGCGGTGAAAGCAAAGTAACTGCGCAATTTAATCTCTACTTTTTAGTTGGATGTGTATTCTTAGAAAAAAAAGTATGGCAACTCTTTGTGTGCTACTCAGCTGCTCTTAGTTTTTCAAAATTTCAAAATGGCGAAACCAAAATGGCAGCCGAAAGCAAAAAAAAATGGTATTTTTGTGATTATAGCAAGAGTTGGGTATGTAAATATCACAATAATCACGTAGCTGGGGCTACAGTTTTAAAATAACAAAATGGCAGATTCAAAATGGCCGTCAGAGAGTAAAAATAATGTTATGATAAAAGTACAAGTTGGATGTATAGTGAGGGGTTTTCGGGCTCGCTAATTACGGATATGTTGCTATTTTTCTAAACTTTTTATTTTCTATATCGAACAACTTGCATATTTTTACAAGTACAACTTGCATGCAGTTCGACAAGCAGTTCTCAATTAAGACTGAGCAACATTATGCTTTTACCCAGAACTTTGTCGAATTTCTAACGCTTTCAAGATGTATTGAAATTTAAATCACAAGAGCTTCATCAAATATCTATGGAAATCAAATGTTAAAAAGCTAACAATCAATGGGAGTAGTCTCTGCAAGTATTCGCAATCAAAAGAACTGCTTAACCCTCTAATGCCCAGTTGTGCCTTGAGGCACTTATTGTATTTTTGAAAATAATTAAAAAAAGGTACAAGCTTTTACATATTTATTTTTCTTAGTTTTTGCCAGTTCGTAATAAACACACTTACTAAGTTATAAACGATTTGAAAGCTCTTCAAAGCTTTTAAAGGTACTTTTTTATTTTGATAAGCACTGCACATGTGTTTTTTGCGGTTGCGGGTTGTCAACAAAAATGGTTTTTTTAAATACCAAAATAATATCAGAATCTTTTAATACTATACAAGCTGTTCATAAATAACTAAATGAATAAAATCAAAGTCTAAAAATTTCATAAGTGACTTAAACAAACAGTTTTACATAATTTTAAATGTAATTTTTGAATTTAGGAGCCGAAAAGTAACTTAGAAAAAATTATTCCACCATTGTTAAACAAATATTTTCAAAATGGGCATTAGAGGGTTAAAGAAATAAGAAAAAAAATTTTTATCCAATTTTCTTAGGAAAGTGAACAACTATTTTGTTTGCAAATTGAAGTACTGTGTTGTTTTTTTTTTTGTTTTGAGTTTTTCTCTTTATTTAAAGAGAACTAGAAGTGAGTAATGCGTATACGCAATGTTAAAAAAAACTGGCAATTTTGCAAAGTGAACAACTATTTTATTTGCAAATTGAAGAACTGTGCTGTTTTTTTTTTTTGGAGTTTACTTTATCTAAAGAAATCTAGAAGTGAGTAATGCGTATACGCAATGTTAAAAACTGGAATTTTTGCATTTTTATCAATTTTTTAAAGCAATTTTGTCAAGCACTTAAAGTGAACAACTATTTGGCTTACAAAAAACGGAGTATGCGTATACGCAATATTTAAAGCTGGCACAATATTTACGACACGTATACGCCTTGAGTGAACATGGTTTTTTGGCAAAACAAGAAATTCGGTTCAAATAGCCACAATTTTTATACCAAATGCTTGTAAACGCCTCTTGGTAGAAAATAATCCAACTGAGGGGTATACATATATGAATATACAAATTATGTACCAAGAGATATAAACGTATTAAATTAATTCAGAATAACGCATGGAAAATAAATTCTAAAAACCATTCCCAACATGCAAGCTTAAATCGAGAGCTTTTAGAAAGAAAAATATGGTCCACCCTAAAAACCATCAATTCGTTTATAATGGTCCACCCCAAAAATAATTTTTTTTTTTTTTGCCTTTTAGTATAATTGAAGTTTTTTTAAATTCTAAAAACCATTCCCAACATGCAAGCTTAAATCGAGAGCTTTTAGAAAGAAAAATATGGTCCACCCTAAAAACCATCAATTCGTTTATAATGGTCCAACCCAAAAATAATTTTTTTTTTTTTTTTGCCTTTTAGTATAATTGAAGTTTTTTTAAATTCTAAAAACCATTCCCAACATGCAAGCTTAAATCGAGAGCTTTTAGAAAGAAAAATATGGTCAACCCTAAAAACCATCAATTCGTTTATAATGGTCCAACCCAAAAAAAATTTTTTTTTTTTTTTGCCTTTTAGTATAATTGAAGTTTTTTTAAATTCTAAAAACCATTCCCAACATGCAAGCTTAAATCGAGAGCTTTTAGAAAGAAAAATATGGTCCACCCTAAAAACCATCAATTCGTTAATAATGGTCCACCCCAAAAATAATTTTTTTTTTTTTTCCTTTTAGTATAATTGAAGTTTTTTTAAAACCGCTCGATGACAGCTATGTACCGATTTTAAGTTTATTTTTTAGTTCCAAAGACATCTTTCATAGTTCAACTCAGAATTGTACTACACTTAAACAAATTTTGTTTCAGCATTTTAAAAGTGCTTCAAAAATCTTGTACTCACCCTCGTAGCACCCTAAAGACAATTTTATTTCAAAATTACAAAACTTTCTTTGGCCAGAAAAGAACTTGGCAAGAAATCAACACACAGTGCTTAATGACCGAGCAACAAATACCATACGATTAACAAATTTTCGATTAGTGAAAATGTCACAAACCTTAACTTTACCGCAATTTATATCAAAGTTATTTAATGAAATGTCAAATTTCAAAGCATTTAACGCAAATTTTTGAAAGAGTTGGGGTATAAACAATAACATTTGCCTGTTGAAAAACCAAAGCAAATGCTAAAAACTTTGGGCTTATTCATTTTTGCGGTCGTTTGAACAAGGATTCTGTTTGTTGTACTTATTGCGCCAGTTGGTGATGTTGGTGATGTTATTGGTGATACATATACCCTGCACCCAAAGGGTATATATAACTTTTTAGATGACTTATTCAGACATGCCTGCAACTAGACAGGTATCAGTTTTCAGATTCATTCCGATTTGTCGCGCATAAATGCGTAAAAGCAAGAATGCTCGAGTAACGACACGTCGTGAGCAACCCTAACAACGAGGCATAAAGGCAAAAATGCCCGAACAACGAGTATGAGTGGAAGCACTCTCTCATGGTCCAGTAACAACGTGAGCAACAACAATGAGCTGTTTGATTCGATATTCAATCTTTTGAGCGTTGAACTCTTTGGATTTTCTAGCTTTTATAGTCTCTGAGATATGTGCAGAGAGTTATTGTCTTCTGCTACAGGGTATACAAAAAAATGTATCTTTTTGGAATAAACAAAAAGGCTACAGGGTATTCCCCATGTCTGTATCACATATTATTTTTTTGTTTTTTTATGTTGTCGTTTGCTGTTTGCACTACTTGTTTGCATGCGGCAGTAACGTGCCACGTAAGCTGTGGCAGTGGCAAGCAGTGGCGTGGCAGTAGCAGCATTGGCAGCACTGGCGGCAGTGGCGACTGTTACTGTAGCAGCTGTAAATGCCACTGCGCCCAACGCTCCACTCAACACGCCAAAAGCAAACATGGATATGGCAGCAGGACAAACGAACAAGTTGGCAGGACTAAGTCAAGTTCGGTGTATGGGTGTTAAGGGGGAAGGGGGGTACATATTGTGTGCATTGTGCGTGTGTGTGCAGTAGTGGGGAAGTGTAAACAGGAAACGTGATATTTGACAGATGAGTGTAGATATTTAGATACCAACATAAATACTACTTATGCCCAATGTCGCTGTCTGCTTTGAGCTCTACCCATACCTTTGCAAAAATATTGCACAGTGGGCGAAGTTTACGATTTAGCTCAAATTAAATTAAATTTAAAAATTATTGTTTTCAATACAAAATTTTTAGCTACTATTCTTTTTGATTGTTTTTTTTTTTTTTTTTTGGCAGTATCCGATATTTTGTCAGTTTATCGATAACTGAATATTTGAGTAGGCATTTAGTTGACAAGATATAACTTTTAAGCAAGTAAAGATATTTTAAATATTTTTTGCAATACAAAATAAAACATTGAATTTAAAGAGTATATTAAAAAATATTGAATTTCAGCCAATTTTTTTAAAAAATTCTTAAAAAAAAAAAATTTTTAATATTCTGAAACTGTTTTTTTTATTTAAAAAATTTGTAACGGCGTCTGCGTAAAAAAAATCAATTAAAAATCAGTTTTTTCTGTAAGTGAAATTTTTAATTAAGCATAAATAATCGGAATCCAAAAATATTAAATTAATATGTTGGCTTTGACATTTTAAAACAAAAATTAAAAGTTATAATGAATATGACGAACGCGTCTGGTACTCAGAATACATAATTATACAACTTTTTTATGCCTATTTTGTATATCATATTTTTGTAGTTACTACACGTAAATAAATTCTAATATAGATATTTTTTTAATATTCCAATCCAAAAATATTAATTTAAAATGTTGGTTTTGACATTTTAAAACAAAAATTAAAACTTATAATGAAATACGAACGCGTCTCCAAATATTTTGTGGTCATGGTCACAAGAAATCGTTTTTTTGTAAATAAAATTTTTGCCTTGATCAAAAATTATTTTTAGTACTCAGAATATATAATTATATAATTTTTTTATTCCTATTTTGTGTATCATAATTTTTTAGTTAAAAAACGTAAATAAATTCTAATATAGATATTTTTTTAATATTATTTACATACATTATTTGTTTAGCATTTGTTTTTAAATAAAATATAATTAAATTTTTTGTAAATAATTTTTTTTACAACTAATTTTTATTTAATTTTCAAAAAGTAAATATTTTTCAGAAAATATTATATAAAATGTATTTTTCATTTTAATTTAATTTTACATATTTATTATTCATTTATTTTTCTATTAAGTATTTTCACTGTATAAAATATATATTTTTATTTTTTTTAGTGAATAAATTTTTCTGCTCTATATTAAACCTTGACCATATTCTTTGGTAACGAAACTATTTTGTTTAAAATAAAGTACTTGCATTTTTTTTTACATTTTTTAACTATTTTTTTATATTTTTTTTTAACTTTGTTCATTTTTTAAAATTTGTATATATGGTAAATAATATGAAAATTTGAATAGTTATATTTCTCAAGTCATTGATTGCCTATAAATAAAAATATATATAACATAAAAAAAAAAAACTATTAAAAAAAAAAATTAATTAATTTTAACTGCTTCAACTACATACTTTGACCACTGTGCACCGCACAAACAGACACACACCCACACACATTCGCCTAGCGTCTTTGTGTGTGTGAGCAAAACTTATTGATTTTCTGTTGTTCTGCCCGAAAAACGGCTTTTCATATCGAGAACTTAGAGGGATGAGATTTATCTCCAATAGCTTTCACAGTTACTTGCTTCAGTTTTAAGTGCGTGCAGCAACAACACACACACACACACAAACACTCGAAACACACTCTCACTCATTCATACAGTCACTCACAGACTCATTTACAAACTCATTCATACAAAGGACACTGAGAAAATGAGCAGAACAAAATCGAAAAAAAGCAAATATTGTGATGGATTAATGTGCTGCGTGTCATGTAAGCGCTTACTCCTCCCTCCACATCCGTATCCATATCTTTAACCCCTACGATAAATGTAAAACGTTTACTTTTACCGTTTTGCAGTTATAAAAAAGCATAAAAAGGACATGCTGTTAACAAGGAAGAATAAAAATAATACTTAATTGCTCATAGCATATGTGGCGTATGCGCAATATCATAAATTCAATTTGGAACAGCATATTGTTTGGTTGTAAGTATGTATGAAAGAAAGCTGGGTCTTAGCGAATCATTAAACCGGTTTTATTAGCCTGTGTGAAGTTCAGTAACTCATCGTCACTAGTTCTTTTCAAGCTTAAATCTATCTCTTCCTGCGTACCCTTATCTGGCGTTTAGTTTCCAAAATCACAATACTACATCATATATATCTCACAACTAAATTTCAACAAATAGATAGCTCAAAATTTCTGAGAATTGTTGCTTAAATTTCTGTTTTATTAAGAAGCTACTCGTTCCTTTAGTTCGAATTTAGTGAAGCCCTACTCGTTCCTCTTCACCTAAAAACTACTACATGTTCCTTTGGTTACTTTTCACTAATCAACTACTCGTTCCTTAAGTTGATTTTCACTAAGGAACTGATTGTTCCCTTAGTTGTTTTTTCTTCGGAGCTTCTAGTTCCTATAGTTGCTAATCACTTTGGAACGAATTCTTTTTCTGTGGCTTTTCACTTAGAACCCAATCGTTCCTTTGATTGCTTTTCACTTGTACTCGTTAATTTAGTTTCTTTTCATTTAGGACCTACTAGTTCCAACTCGTTGCTTTAGTTCCAGACAGTAAATAATCAATGTCAAGTTTTATATCAATTGTTTCTCTAGTTTCTCTTTTACTTAGCACCTACTCATTTCATTAGTTACTTTTTACTTAGGAGCTAATCGTTCCTTTAGTTCCTATTAATTAAGTATCCACTGCTTCCTGTTTTTGCTTTGCACTTAGAAAATACTTGTTGCTTTGTTTGCTTTTTCATATAGTGAACACTAGTTCCTTAAGTTGCTTACTTGGGCACAATTCGTGGCTTTATTTCCTACTAGTTCCTGTTCTTGCTTTTGACTAAGCATATACTCGTTTCTTTGGTTGCTTTTCGTTTAGGATCTACTCGTTTCTTTCGCTCCCTTACATTAAGCAACAATCGTTAAGTTTCTTCTCATTTAGGACATACTCATTTTGTTAGTTCTTTTTCACTTACGACCTACTAGTTCCTTTTCTTGCTTTTGACTAAGCATATACTCGTTCCTTTGGTTGCTTTTCGTATAGAAACTACTCGTTTCTTTCGCTCCTTTACACTTAGCAGCAATCGTTTAGTTTCTTTTCATTTAGGAAATACTCACTTTTAAGATCTTTTTCACTCACGACCTACCATTTCCTTTCTTGCTTTTGACTAAGCATATACTCGTTCCTTTGATTGCTTTTCATATAGAAACTATTCGTTTCTTTGGCTCCCTTACATTAAGCAACAATCGATTAGTTTCTTTTCACTTAGGACATACTCATTTTATCAGTTCTTTTTCACTCACGACCTACCAGTTGCTTTCTTGCTTTTAACTAAGCAAATACTTCCTTTCCTTTGATTGCTTTTCAAATAGGAACTACTCGTTTCTTTCAACAATCGTTAAGTTTCTTTTCTTTTAGGACATACTCATTTTAATAGTTATTTTTTCACTCAGGACCTACTAGTTCCAATTCACTTAAAAATACTCATTACATTTCACTTAGAAAATACTAGTTCCTTAAGTTCCTTTTCACCTAGCCACAATTCGTTTCTTTAGTTACTTTTCACTAAGCACCTACTAGTTCCAATTCCTTCTTATCACTAAGCAAATTCTCGTTTTTTTGGTGGCTTTTCGCATAGGAACTATTCGTTGCTCTCGCTTGCTTCCACTTAACAACAATCGTTAAGTATTTTCTTTTCACTTAGGACCTACTCATTTTAGTAGTTACATTTAACTCAGGACCTACTGGTTCCTTTGCATTTAAAAATACTGGTTCCTTTCATTACTTTTCACTTACTTTGTACTCATTCTATAAGCTCCTTTACTTAGACACAATTCGTTGCTTTAGTTCATTTTTACTAAAGACCTACTAGTTCCAAATCTTCCTTTGCTTTCAGCAAATACTCGTTCCTTTGGTTTCGTTTCACATACAAATTACGCGTTCCACACGCTCCTTTAATCCTATTTTAGTTTCTTTTTGCTTAAGAACTACTGGTTCCTTTTTTTTTACTTTCTTTTAACACTGAAAATCTATACTTTTCTTCAGTTCTTTAGATAGCTAGTTCCAGCTCATTGTTCTTTCACATATTACAATATTTGTGCGTATATGATATATATCTTTTGATGCATTCCAGCACAAAAGACTGCCTGAAATTCTCGTTCTGGAACACATATATGCCATTGTATTTTTGGCTGCGCTTTTTAGCTCCGATTTTCGCAATATTTTGTATACATTTACTAGACTTTAAAGTATGCTATGATTTTTTTTAGATTATACTAAATTTCCAGCGACAGTTTTCTTATCGTAAAATAAAGAGAACCACTTGAAACCTTAAATTCAAATTTTAAGAAAATACAAGTCAGAGAAAAATATGATTTTCTAAGGTGAACAAATTTTTAGATTCGTTGTTACACTTACTTATTTTTAAAAAGTTGATAGATATACTTAACTTTTAAAAAGAAATAGATAAAAAACGTTTTGTTTTTTCACTCCAGCAAAAAAGAGTTGAACAAGTTCATGAAGAAGAGGGTGCAACCTTATATTATTATACATATTATATTGCATTATTTTGCATTGGAAGCCAATTTCATAAAGTTGCCCAGTTAAATATGAATATGGTTCCAAACGCTTTGGTACTCAATTTTTTCTTTTGTCAATTCCTATTTTTGTTATTGTTATCAGCTTGGCTTTGTAAGTATGTATGCATGCATACACATATTTATATATGTGTGTATATTTTTGCGTATGTATGTTTTCATAATATTTTGTTAAAAGAATTTTCCTCGACGGAAAATTGAAATTCATTTTTTCTCGTAGCTTCAACATATGGCCAATATAATAGAACTGGTAAAATCCATTAACGCTGCAACCAGCAAAAGTTGCCAACTTGCAAATTTTTTTCACCAAGAATGATAACGTATAGATAGAATAAAAAAAAAAAAAAAAAAACAGGAAAAACCATTCAAAATAATCATAACAAGGGAGAAATTGATGGTTGAGAGTGTTGGAAAATGTAAATGTAAATGACTTTCATTACTCACAGTCATAATAGTCGTATCGATCCGCTTCGCTGGGATTATTGCTGCCCATGATTTTGCCAAAAACTGCAAAATAGCAAAGAAAATAAAAATGAAAATAAACGAAGGCAAAGATAAAATGCAATGCAATGCAACATAAATAAAAAACGTACATATATTTAAATAAAAAAATAAAAATAAAAAACAAGTGTGTAAGAGCGGAGTTACTTAGCTTTGGAATACCGAAGTGTGTATGCTCTTTACTGCGTATGTGAAACATGATCACGATTGTGCATAGGTTAAGACCCGAAAAGTGTAGTATATATAATGAAGTTCTTTTACGGCGCTCAGAGTCAAATGAGAGAAAAATCGTCACGTAACGAAATGAAGCTGGCTCTGTGTGTGTGTGTGTGTGTGTGTGAGAGAGTATAGAGTGAATTACAAACAATTGTGATGAAGAGATATATAAGCGTAGGTGAGTTTGAAGAGTCGCGGGGTCGATTCTCAATCGAGGCAGTAATTTTTTAATTTTTTGCTATTTTGTAAATCAATTTTTAATTGTTTTTTTTTTACATCATTTTTTTTTTGTATATCATTTTTTAACATATTTATTTAATATAATCAGACGTGGTCCGAAAAACGAAACACCAAAACGAACAAATTTTATTCGTTTTCGAATTTGCCTTGAAAAAGAATGAGCGAGAAGAACTTCGTTATGATGGGGGTTCCCTGAACGTCTTAAGTTTTTTTTATTGAATTCTTTGTTTTAATCACGTTACTCAGATAAATGAAAAGAGCAGCTTATTACTGCCGTGCTTCTCTTCTAGTGGAGCATTGGACCTTACAACAATAACACTGAGAAAATTTGGAACTCTTTTATTTCTATAGAACGCTGAAGTTTGGTATTTTTATTTAAAAAATAAGTGCAAGTTTTTTTTTTTATTAACATCTGGGAGACGTTAAAAAGTTTTACAATTTAAAAAAATCGTTGAGAATAAAGAAAGATTTTATAAGACAGGCCCAATCAGAATTCCTGCTCGCCAAAAGTTCTAAGATAATCTACACAAAACCCCTAAACTTTTTTTTCCGATTTATGGTTTTTTTAAAAATAATTTTATATAGGTTTTTGTTAGATAAACTCCAATATATCACTTTTTGAGGTTATGTAAGAAAGCTGATGAGTTTTCAAATCCGGGATTTGGTTTTTATATTTTTTATATGTCGCTGAATCCTGAAAAACCCTAAACTACAAGGAGGTCTCATTTTATGTGTTTTTTTTTTGAGATTGTTTCAGAGACCCTTCGGTGTTGGAGTTTTATGGTCCTCGGATTCGGATTCAGCGGCTCAAAATCCGTATTGATAACCCAGTCTCATGTAAAGTTTATACCATTTCTTTTTTCTGGGCTGAAACTTGACCAAAATATATTTGTGGGTGGGAAATAAAAAACTTTTTAGAAAATTATAAAGTATGATGAGACAAAACCCAATATCTCTAAAATCGACTAGACTTAATGTGTTAAGGGGTCTACGCAGCTCGAAATATTTCGCACTTAATCGCGAAACTTCATATAAAAATAAAAATCCCATTTGGGATATTATTTTTTATGTGAAGTTTTGTCATTCCGTGCGAAATATTTTGAACTGCGTATAAGCCTTTAAAATAAAAAAAAAATAAAAATAAAAATCTCAAAAATAAAGTTACATTATGAGCAGAGTGTTTTAGGTTGACTCAGACAGGGCCGGACTTAACGACCATCTTAATACAATTAAAATATTTTATATTTTAGCTCATAAACTCTTTAGATGATTATAAAGCGTTTTTTTTTTAAAGGGTCTACGCAGAATGCAAAAAAATTTCGAACGAAATTACAAAACCATATACAAAAAAAAAATACCATTTGGGATATCCCATTAGGGTTTTTTTTTTTATATGGTTTTGTCATTCCGTGCGAAATTTTGTTGCATTCTGCGTATACCTAGGCCTTTATCCAGGATCAATGATTTTAAAAAGCACCGAAAAACAAACTTTAAGTATTTATGGAATTTTATTATATAAAAACACGATCACAAAAACAAGATCACAAATATATTTAATCCATTAAATTCCCACAAGGAACATAGCGCTGATACAAACCAGTTCCAATGAACTCTATTTGACGCTAGTTGCTTTGCTTCAACTCCAACTCTTTCCGCATTTTCATAATTCTGCTATAACTTGTCTTTTCCAAGTATTTCGCGGGCGACCTGGTCTCTGACTACCTTTGGGATTAAAATCCAAAATTATCTGCGCAATATCCGTAGAAGGTTTCCTCAACGTGTGAGCTAGCCATTTGAATTTACGGTACAAAATTTCTTCTGTTACAGGAGGTTGCCGGGTTCTGAACCAGAGATGACTATTTGATATGATATTCGGCCAGAATACTCCCAATATGCGCCGAAGACAACGATTTACGAACGGAGATGTTCCAGCTTCCGAACTTTTGTGAGAAGCGAGATGTTAGGCGATCTCTTGGCTTTGGAGAGCCTAAAATCTAAATTTTGCTGACTTCCATTATTATTGGAGATGTAGCTTTCGGATAGCAACAAAAAAATTAAGATCACAATTTCTATTTTTATGTCTAACGTTTTACCTCGAAATACCGCAAAAAATTTTTAAATTTGCTTTCTATGAATTCTAAGCGAAACATCTGCCAAAACTACAAATAAAAATATAATCGTATATGTATAAAGGACATAGGCTCCTTAACTGCTGGAGACTGAAACTTTCAACAAAAATTTTGTATCGATCTGCAGCTCTACTTTTTTAAAAATCGTTGGGACTGTACTTGTAAGTCGGGCCCGCCCAGTACGCTAAATACGGCACTGCTTGACTCTATGCTCCGGCCAGTTTGACTTCTTTGCAGTGTCTGTAAAGTACACTAACCGTAGAGTATTATAATATTGTACATCCATATATACTCTATCTGTATTCTGTGTATTTGTCTCTGAAAGTACTATATAAAGTACTTAAAAAAACAAAAAAAAAAAAAGAACAATTGAAAAACAAAACAAAAGCGGAAAATCGCTGCAATTCAATTAAAAATTGCTCGCAAATAAAAATATGCGTTGAGAGGGTTAAATGAAAATGTTTTGGGTAACCAACGCCCATCGTGCAGTTGTTTAAGATAACAAACAAAGGGTTAAGAGCTTCAATGGGTTTCAATGGGTTTCCACACTGTGTATGGTTCGGGGGTGTCAAACGTAAACGGTTTATATTTTACTTACAAAAATTATACTCACATTTGGCGAAACTTCTGCGTAACCGAACGAAACACGAAGCCGAACGCGAAATCTGTGACAAGTCCTCGGGATGGGCCCCGTTTTGTATGTAAATAGCTATGGGCGCCAGGGGCGTAATGTGGCAGCGGCTGTGACTGCGACTGCGACGTCGACGTCGACGCTCAAGCAGTGGAAGCGGTGCTAGGCTTTGATCTGCTGTCGATAATTCTTGTGGTGTTGTTGTTGTTGTTATTCCGGTTGTTGTTGTTGCTATTTCAGTTTCTGTTGTGTTGTTGTTGTTGTTGTTGTTGCTGCTGCTGCTGCTGCTGATGTTATTGTTGTTATTGTTGTTGTTATTGTTGTAATTGTTGCTAGTGATGATGCTAATGACGTTGACACTGCTTGAAGCAGTTGCTGTTGTACTGATATGCTCTAGAAGATCCAAAAAAAATATATATATGTAGTGAATGCAAATACATAAAACGATTTAAAAATATTTACATATGCAATATTAAATTTAAAAAAAAATCTATTAAGGCAATGTGACCGACTGAAGTATACCCTGTCAACAGGGTAACATAAACAAGAGATTTTTTATTCATGCAAAATTTTTTGAAGGATTGTAGGCGTTAGGGATCGCATATTATAGATTTGTAACCTGAGCTAAGGGTATATTAAGTTTGTGCAAATGTATGTAACATAGAGAAGGAGTCTTGTACAGACATGTCCGCTCGCTTTGACTGTAGCAGTGATGCCAACTTGGCTTGTTTCCGAATAGATTTGTCCTTAAATAAACTGATTCATCTGAAAAAAATATCAAAAAGTGGAATATTGTTGCATTTTTTAAGGGAGAATGATCTTAAATTGATACATTTTGGCTTTAGGCTTGAAGGTCAACAATTATAAGGTTCCGCAATGCGAAAGCCTCTCTTTCTGCAAAAGATAGCGCTGGTTCAATTTTTGTATGAAAGCTATATGAAATATTGGACCAATTATGATCAAACTTCACACAAATGGGTAGACTAATATAAAACACATAAAAACATATAAATAAATATTAGATAATTTTTTAATATATGTCAGTTTCATTTTGGTTTGATCTAAGCATTTGTGTTGAGTTTAATCAAAATTGGTGCACTACGTAATATAGCTACCATACAAAAATTGAACCAGTTTTCTGCGTAGCCAAACTGGCGCACTTCCTTGCGTCACCTAGCCAAAATTCATTGCCTCATATCTGCCACCGGTTCTTGCTCTCTTTAACCAGATAGGTTTTTTTTTATCGTTCTCACTGTATTACAAGCTGTACTAATTCAAATAAGCAGTTAGAAAACAAATTTCTGATTCACATACATATATTTAGGAGACATAATTAAGCAAAGAAAAATTTGTAATTTTTTTTATCGAAGCTATAAACATAAAAAATGAAATTTTTGTATATTTATTATATATCTTCAAATTACACAGGCCTACAAATACTGGGGTCATGTCAGTTGTTGAAAAGCTAAGGGTCATTTCCGAAGTAATTTGCTGCGTAGAATCCGAATACGGTGTCATAATTGGCCCATCACGTCAGGATTTTGAGATATTTGAGGTTATAGGCCTATACGCAGCATGCAAAAATATCCCAAAAAAAGGGAATTTTTTTTTATATGAAGTTTTGACGTTTGGTGCGGAATTTTTGCATGCTGCGTATGGGCCTTATGGAAAAAAACACCGTTTTACGGGTACATAACCTCAAATATCTCCAAATCCTGACGTGATGGGCCAATTCTGACACCGTATTCGTATTCTACGCAGCAAATTACTTCGGAAATGACCCTTAGCTTTCCAAAAACTAAATCAAGTTGGCCTGTGTTATTATTATTTAATATTTATATGTTTTTAATTTTAATAATCTTTCAAGACTTGACCAAGTAAAAGTTACTAAAATCCGGCTTGATCATTCCAAATTAACTTATGCTCACTTAGAATCAAGACTTAGTAACACCTGTCCTCTATTTTACAACTCCTCCATAACATTAGTTAGCTAAAGGCCCCCGCTTACTTTTTGTTATAGTTAGTTTAATTCTTTTAAGTTTAAGCTATCTTTATATAAATAAATAAATCATATTAGCCATATTAAGAAAAGTAACAACTACAGCCTTTAGACTTATGTGAGCCTGCTAAACATAAAAAAGCTGATATTTGCTCGCAACAGTGCTGCTGTAAACAAATTTTTTTTTTTTTTTTGGAAAAATCATTGCAGTGTTACCAACACTGTCGAAAACACTTTTTTATGCTTTGCAATAAAAAGTAAACACTGTTATTTATATTTCTACTCGCTCTCTGGCTCTCTGGCTCTCTATTTGTAACTATACAGCTCTCGCCCTGCTGCCCCTGCTGCACGCCCTCTCAACTCAATCAACACACAATGCGCCAAGTCGCATAGAACGACCATAGATAACAACAGAAATTGTCACGAACAGTTGTTCAAATAGCGAAATGATTTTGAAAAAAACCAAAAAATAGTGTGGGAAAATGACAAAAAGAAATGCGACAAATGCAACAACAATTTGAACAAAGCAAGATTCAGAGTAGAAACAACAACACACTTTGTTTACACATGCAACGCTTCACCGCAACATCTTCCAACCAATGTCAACAGACACTGTGGACTCTGATTTGAGTTATGACCTTACTTTACACGCTGCACCACCAGCTGCCCCTCTGCCGCAGCACCTTGTTTGCTGCTTGTTGCAACACTTTGGCACATGGCAAGCCACAAGGCAAGTCCCCCCCAGTCAACCGAAAACACATACCATATACCATATATATGGCTAATATCTGGCACGCAGCCAGCTCGGGCAGTGTAAATTGGCAGAATGGCAACTTGGCTGCAATTTTTGAGATTTACTTTTTTTAACTGTCATCATATTTGCAAAAAAAAAAAAAAAAATTAAATTCAAAATTGATTTGAATTTGAAGTATTTACTATTTAAATAGAATATTTGTATTTGCAGTCTGAACAACAAACTTGTTTTTCAGTTGCAGTTCTTAAGAGCCTTAGATACAAGTGGTTTGAGGGTTCTCAGCCGCCCTTTTGACACCATGTCTTACGAAACCATAAAAAAGTTTGAGCTGTCAAAGATAGAATGCTGGAAAGGAAACTTTTTGAATTAAGAAAATAAGTAACATACGCAAATGAGGTGTACTATGTTAATTTATATATTTTTATATATTTTTTTTATTAATTTTAATCAAAAAAATGATTTAATAAATAAAAAATTATTTATTAATTTATATAATTATAAAATAGAAGTTAATTCTAAGTTATAAAAAGTTTGTAGCCAGAGCAACGTAGGCCTTCAGCTTAAATTTGCTATGATTTTTAAGGAAATTTCAATATTTACATTAGGGGTATTCACGCATGCTGTTGAGTTGAGCACTTTTGCAATAACAGAATGTATAGCGATAAGTTCTAACTTTTTAGCTGTTGATAAAAAAATTAAAAATAAATAACACTAGCTTACACGAAAAATTAACTTTGGTAAAAATGTTTTTTTAAGAATAATTTTGGGTCGAGAAACACGACACACCGTTTTCGAGATATTTTCGAAAAACATGTTTTTGGGCACTTTTTTCAGTTATTCGTCAATATCTCGTGAGGTGATTAGATCGAAAGCTGTTGATGTGCTCTTTGCGGTGATAGACGATATGTACAGACTAAGTAAAAATATTGAAGTTACAAGCAATCAAAGTTGAGAAAAAGTGCAATTTTCGACATTTTTTCACAATTACAAATTTTCAGTTTGCTTTTTATCAACGTGAAAAATTTTTTAAGAATTATGTTAAATTTTTTTACAAACGTTTCGAGCCTAAGATTTTCAAAATCGAATAGGAACTGTAGATGTTAAGGAACCATGTATTTTTTTTAAGACTTTGGTTGCTTGTAACTACAATATTAATTTATTTATTTATAGAAACTGTTTGCTAAGTAACTTCAATAATTCGTACTTAAGGGCTATACGCAGCACGCAAAAATTCCGTACCAAACATCAAAACTTCATATAAAAAAAAATATCCCAAAAAAAGGGAATTTTTTTTTTATATGAAGTTTTGACGTTTGGTGCGGAATTTTTGCGTGCTGCGTATGGGCCTTTAATCTGTACATATCGTATATCGTAAAGAGCACATCAATACCTTTCGAACCATTCGCCATTCATGTTGATACAAAATTTTGTTCACGAGATATTGACGAATAACTGAAAAAAGTGCCCAAAAACATGTTTTTCGAAATAATATCGAAAAAGGTTCTTAAGAAAAAAAAATGCATGTCAAATCGTGTTTCTCGACCCATAATTACCCCAAAAAACACTTTTTTACGAAGGTTCACTCGATGACCCTTAAATTTGTAAACTAGTGTAATCGGCCAAGCTCCGGCAAACGAATCCGAACATTTTACTCGGATTCGTTTTAAAACAGAATGTTTTGTGCTCCCAATTTCAGCAAACCGAATTTTTCATGTGGTTTGAAACCGAATGTTTTGTTGCCAGAGGAATTAAAACGAATCGGCAAAATAGGTTTAAAAAAGTACGCGTTTTATACTGAAATAATTTTTTAAATATTCTTTGATATTCTTAGATTATATTTACGCCAGCTTTAAGTTATATATTTATTGACAATTATTTTTAATTATTTGTTTTCTGCTTAATCCAAAAAATAGAATGCACAGCCAAGACGAATTTTACAGATATAAAGATACAGATATAATACACGAACACATGACGATAAGTGCAGGGTTCCCGCATTAAGGCCCATACGCAGTTCGAAAATTTTCGAACGGAATGACAAAACTTTATATAAAAAAAAAAATCTCAAAGACGATATCTCAAATGGGATTTTTTTTTTATATGAAGTTTTGAAAATTTTTCAATGGGCTTTTATACAAAAAAAATTTCCCTGGTTTCAAAAAAAACTAAGTCGTGTTTAATTTCAATGAATATTGTTACTAAAGTAATATTTTTGTGTAATTTTATTTAAAACATAGAATAATAAAGAACTAGTAATGTTTCAATAAAAATTAAATGTAAACAACCTATAATAATAAAAAAGTACAAAGTTGCGGCAACCATGTTACAACAAGAGAATTTATACAAAAAATTTGGGAAATTTACGAATTTTTCGAAAATAAAAAGGAAAGTTATCGACGAAAAAATTTGTTTTCTGGAGCACGCAAAACCGAATCCGAATAAAATTGTTCGGTTTGGATTTGTCGATTTCCGGCGCACGGCTGATTGTTGCATTTTATAAAGAAGTGCAAAAATAAGTCAAGCGAATCACTTTTTTTAATAGGGCTTTTTGATTTCGATAACTTTAACATGTATGAGAAAGATACTTGACAACAGGCCCGTCGAGAGTGGAGAAAGGGTGGATTCCGCGCGGGCTCGGAGTTTTCTCAGGGGGGCCCGGTGAAATTACTGTCGTGCTTCAAGCTAAAGATGTAACAGAGGCGCCGGTACATTTTCCCCCAGGGCCCGCATTTTCTCTCTACGGCCCTGCTTGGCAATATTCACCATGCAAATTTTTCTTTGCGAAATTTCGATTATTTGTGGAGTTATCAAAAATAAGTCAAGCGAATCACTTTTTTTAATAGGGCTTTTTGATTTCGATAACTTTAACATGTATGAGAAAGATACTTGACAACAGGTCCGTCGAGGGTGTAGAAAGGGTGGATTCCGCGCGGGCTCAGAGTTTTTCAGGGGGGGCCAGGTAAAATTACTGTCGTGCTTCAAGCTAAAGATGTAACAGAGGCGCCGGTACATTTTCCCCCAAGGCCCGGATTTTCTCTCTACGGCCCTGCTTGGCAATATTCACCATGCAAATTTTTCTTTTCGAAATTTCGATTATTTGTGGAGTTATCGAAAAGTGACTACTTACGTAGACTTTTCCTTGAGAGATATAACCTCGTGAACGTATAACGATTTTTAAATAATTTTTTTGAAATTACAAAATTATTTGAATTTGCTTAAAAAAAATTGAGCTAAACAAAAATTTCTTTTTGAATCGGTTGATTGCCAATAAAAAAATAAATATCAAAAAAAAATACAAATTTTTAATTAAAAAGTGATCTCCGCTTTGCACAAAAAAGGGTGTGATCACATTTTACTATTTATTATCAACGGGTCTAGGTTCTACCCTAACCTCAAAAAATTCAAACAAAGACCGGTTGTCAGAAGATGATTCTTATATGTTTGAAGTCGAACTCGACAGTTCGTAATCGTAAAACAACAAATAACAAAAAAAAATATAATAATAATATATAAATAAAATCGATATTCGTTCGAAGATCGGATCTGAATCCGAATCCAAGGATTTGCGCTACTGCAAAGTATTAGACATCGAATGAAAACATTTAAGTAATATGTATATTAGGGTGGCCATTTTTGCAACATCTCACGATTTTACTAACGCCACCCCCTAAAAAGTTTCCTTTTTACCTGCATATAGCGCCTGTAAAATTTAAAAACGATCCGAATGTATTTGATGGGTCCGGCAATAGGTCAAAGGTCATAAAAAAGTTTCATATGAATGCATAAATAGCGACCAAATCGTAAGTTTGACAAAACCATGTTCCAATATAATCAATGGGTAATTTAATTATCTACAGTCGAGAAAAAAAATTATCGAAATCAGTTTAGTCTAACCAGAGATACTTACTGTTAAGTAAAGGCATTTTTTTTTTTTTTTTTTTTTAATTTCGAAAAATGGTTTTTTCAAAATATCTCGAAGCCCGTTTCATGAAAAAAAATGTTGACTGCATTTTCGGTTTTAGCATGTCATTTTACTACAGAAACGATTCAAAAATGTTAAGGATACGAACATTTTTTTTTATTTGTAAACTGGTGTAATTAGTCAATTTAATCAATTTTAGAGCTTACCAAATTTATTTAGGCCGACTCTATATTTTTTTAAAATTATGTTTTGATAGATATGAGACCTTTTAAACCATAATTTGTCTGATTGGTAACAAGATTTTAAAGTTTATGTAGAACAATTCAGTCAAAAACGGGAAAAGTGCAAGGTATGACCTTTGACCTATTGCCGGACCCATCAAATACATTCGGATCGTTTTTAAATTTTACAGGCGTTATATGCAGGTAAAAAGGAAACTTTTTAGGGGGTGGCGTTATTGATATCGACGGCTTAAAAATCCTCCATACCAGCGGCGGCCACCCTAATGTATATCCCTGCCAACTATTTGTCCATTCTTGATATGGTCACACTTTTAGTGTTAGCAACTCTGATCTCTGTCTTAGCGCATCACTTCGGATTTGCGCACAAACGAGAACGGAAGCATTTTTTTGATATCAGCAAAGATATGTCTTAATCAATTCCAACTCTCTTTCTTAGTCTCACTCACTTTTATTTAAACTTGCGTTCTATTATTGTATCTTTAATTTCCGCTTCAAGGGGCTCGCAAATCCAAATATAATGTTCAAAAAAACCCCCCCAGAAATGTGTTTTTATATTTTAATATAATATTTATAATTTTTTGCAAACACACTGCACCAGTGGCGGATACACGGGGATGATTTTCGGATCCTCCCCGCAAAAGTTGGAAAAATGGCTTGAAAGTCTTTTGCGAGCTCTGATATATATATACTTCGAAGTGAAAAACCCCACCAAGACCAAATACTAGATCCGCACCTGCACTGCACAATGACGTCATTCAAAAGGGCCAATCACTATTTTGGTAAATGTTTTGACATATAGCTATAATAAAATTTATTTGGAAATCTAGTTGGATGCTTTATTTCGAATCCTCATCGATGGCATTTATGTATGGAAAATTATACAAAACAATTGTTCACCATGGACCCGATAGTCAAAAAAAGATCAGGAGCAAAAATAGAGTAGACCAAAGGAAATATGGGTTCCAATGATGAAAATTCTAAAGATGATGCAAAAGTGTAAAAGCGAAACTTTTTGGCAAATTTTTGGATAGGTTTGTGCTCTGGTCTAATGCACAGCCAGAAAGCTTAGCGACAAATTAATTCATTATTTGGATTTTTGGTGGATTTTTCCAAAATTTCCAAAACGAAAATCGAAAGTGCTGGTAAAAATTTTAACCAAATTTCATTTAAATATTACATTGAACTGAGGCTATTAAGCCTGAGCTCAAAGAGGAAACGATAAGCCTCAAATATTCCGGCAACCGCAGAAAACTCTTTTAAGCTAATTTTTGAAAATATGGTTTAACCTAAATTCAAAATTAATAATATTGAAAATTTAGTATATTTAGTATTTTTAATTACTTTTTATTATTTATATAGTTTTAATTAGTTTTAAATTTGTTTTTAGGGAAACAAAATTACTTATAGATAGATGGAAGTAGTGGCGAATTTTCGAGTGGGGATTTTCGAGTTCGCACCCAAAAGTTGGAAAAATGGGTTGACAGTTTTTTGCGACCTCTGATATATAGGTATACACTTTGAAGTGAAAAACCCCAGCTAAGTTTACTTTATTCTAGCTTTTTAGAACAAAGTTCTCGTAAAAAAAATTTTTTTTTTTATTTAATTATAAACAAATTTCTTCTTCTTCTCCCAAACCCTTGTTTACCTCTTTTCGGATTCACTTATGCTCCTCCTGAGGTGTGGGTATGCGATCTCAGCGTTTGTCTGCAGGCATTCCGATCCTGGATCATGTCGTCGCTGAGACCCATTCGTTGGTGATGTTAAAAGGTGATGTTTTTGGCACTTGCGTATGGATATTCGTTAGTTATGGACTTTCCTTTTACACCGGCGGTTGTCTCCAGACCCGGTAACCAATCGCATACACTGATCTTTGGAAGATCTTTAAGATGTTAAAAATGTGCCTGAGGCTCAATGTGATGGTAAGTATGCCTGCATCTGACTAGTTCTCTTTTAGGGACCTCTTACGCCAGGCAGAGAATACCGTGGTGATAAATTATATTACAGGAATTTTTAATTTATATATGAGAATATCGGGAAGACTACGAATAATTGTGGTATAAACATACGTTGGCTAGGGGCTTCCAAACTTAAAGTCAGCTGGAATCTCAGTTTCGATGCACAGTAGAGCCATAAATTTTGTACAATTTGGTTTATACTGCTAATCATGAAAATATATTTATTTTTGAAAATTTCGAGAAAATTCAAAAAAATTTGGTAAACCTTTTTTTTTTCTTAAGGGGTCTCGGCAGTACGAAATATTTCGCGCGGAATCGCTAAACTTCATATAAAAAACAAAATCCCATTTGGGATATTTTTTTTTATATGAAGTTTTGTCATTCCGTGCGAAATATTTCGTACTGCGTATAAGGCTTTATATACAAATAATTTTAAATTAATATTTTTTGTTAAATTTTTTTAAATTTCATTTAATATATAATTTACTATTTTGTGCATAATTTGTAATTAACATTTTGTATATTTTTTTTTTATAATTTTTTTTTTTGTAGGAACATTGGTCAAGCCAAAATCGCAGAGCTTAGCTGCCACAATTGTTCTCAGTTCTAAAAAGACGAGCCAGAAGAGTATACGTAAGAACTGGGGACGTTTATGTTCATCAAATCTACAACAGCATCTGCCAACTTGTGGCCCTGTTAAGGTATGGCAACTATAATTTGTCAACTAGAATTTTATTATGTCTGCAATTCGAAAAACAATACCAGGAAGCATTCATTCAATGAACAATTTCGAAAAATTTCTAAACAATGAAAGAACTCGAAACGGGTAAACATTTAGCAAAAATGACTAAACTGTTTAAATAGGTCATAATTTGAATAACAACTGAAACGAAATTAACCGAGTGATTCATTAATTTGTTTGTTTAAATTTATTTATGGTCATTTCAGAGACATGCCGAATTTTATTTTGTAAATTTTTTTATTTCTTACTTTACAATTGGCTTAAATATACATATACATATGTACATGTGTAGGTATATTGCTTTATTATTTGTTTATTTGCCATTTAGTTTGTTATAAAAAAAATGGCTGCAAAAACAAAACCAATGCAAGATTTTACGCACAATTTCCGTTTGCAGTGTTGGCAAATGCCAATAAAGCAATTGTGTGGCCATTCATCACTTGCCTACAACAACACTAAAACAACAAAAATTAAGGCCACACTGTGTTTGTCAGAGCGTGTCAAAATCAAAGCTGCGTCAACAAAAAAAAAAATCAAAATATATTTAAATTTCAATTAAAAAATCAACAAATTCGCCTACGTGTCGTATACGTAATATTTATATGATTGGTACTCGAAAGAACCGCATTTAAGCAACAACAACAATAGCGACTGCATTTTGTCATCTGCATTGCGGACTTTCAAGTGTGACCTTTTCGACTTAAATTTTTCAAGAAAATTTACTCAATCTATGCGTAGGTTAAATATATTAAAGCAAAAGACTTTCCAAATCGTGAACTGGGCGAACTTTTTGATGTTTATTTGAGTATCCTGTATGCTTGGGTAACGAATCCGCAGGACTTAAGTTCATCAAGGGTATACCAAATTGTTTTCATTTGGTAGGTAGAAAAACGTAATAGAGATTTTGAAAGCGAATTGGAATTCTGACGAAATTTGAGAGAAATAGATTTTTCTGCAACAGCGCATATATGTTGCCAAAATTATAAAACAAAAAAAAAAACACCAAAGATCTTTAAAAGATAATTACGAATTAAGATAAATACGTAGGTAAAACTTGAAAAAATTAAGAATTTGTTAATTTCTTGTTGCTGCTGGTTAATAATATCTAATTTTTTGTATAAAAGCTAATCCAATATATTTTAAAATTAACTCATTTAATGCAAATAATTAAAAAGATGGCGTACGTTAAAGTCGGGTGCGGACGACTTTGGGATACCCTGTACCACCACATTGCAATCAAGTCCGATATATTGCTTACAAACTCCAAAAGATATTTCTTTGCCAAATAAACGAAACTCAACGAATTTTGTACAAAAAACGTTTTTTTGGTCCTATGGGAGCTATACGATATAGTCAACCGATTTTGATCAAATTTGGTACAGTGCTTGGGAACTCTAAAATACTTCTTAATGCCAAATTTGGTTACAATATCTTTACAAACAAACGAAACACAACGAATTTTGTACAAAAAACAAATTTTCGACCGATCGATCCTATGGGACCTATATGATATAGTCAACCGATTTTGATAAAATTTGGTACAGTGCTGGGGGTTTTTAAAAAACTTCCGATTGCCAAATTTGGTTATGATATCTTCATAAGCAAACGAATTATCCATCTAAAGCTTTTGCTTTTTTTCGAGGTCCTCTGAAACACCCCTATGGGAGCTATATAATATAACCCCGATATCAAAAAATAAAATAAACTTGTCTCCCTTGACATAATAGCGCATGTAATCTGAAAGTTTGGTTGCTCTAGCTCTTACCATCTCTGAGATCTAGGCGTTCATACGGACAGACGGACAGACGGACATGGGTATATCGACTTCTCTAGTCACTCTGATCATACTTTAGGTAACTTTGGGGGGTCTCCGACTTCTCCTTCTGTACGTTACATACATTTTCGGCTTGCACAAACACAATATACCCTTTGTACCATACGGTACAGGGTATAAAATATATTTTTTTTAGGTACATTAATTTTTTTTATAATTATTATTATTTACTGCTTCATATATTGGAGACAACGTGTCACTGCTATTCGGAGCATATGGCAGAATAATTTTATATAATTACCGTCTTTGAAAAAATAAAAAAATTGCATTTAAAAAAAAATCATTTCATTTAAAAAAAAATCATTTCGCTTAAAAAAACAATTTATATTATTTAAAAAAAAATCATTTATTATTATTATTTATATTTTTAATAATTTGCCTCCTCTAGTTAGTAGCAAGGAAGTTTTATATTATTGTTTAGTAATTTGTAAAAATAAAAAATTTTTAAAAATAAAAATTCCGTCTTGTCTTTTAAATTGGATATCGTCCTATTTATCCAACCGAGTCCAGAAGGTAGTTTTTAAAGGCTGCGAATCTACAGAAATTATGGTCACGTCAGGGGTACCTCAAGGTAGCCATCTATGCCCTCTTCTTTTTAACTTATTTTTAAATGATCTCCCTCAAGTAATCTCATCTTCTCACATTCTTATGTATGCGGATGATGTTAAACTCTGTATGTCCTACTCCGATAATAATAAGTACTTACTTCTTCAGCATGATTTTGATAACATGCAATCTTGGTGCAATATCAACCAACTCTTTCTCAACAAGACAAAATGTAACGTTATGACATTTTATCGTTCTGCTCCTTATTTGGCTACTTACTCTTTAGAATCTTCTACCTTAGAACGCATCAAGAGTGTGTCTGACCTTGGTGTTTTGTTTGATCATAACCTTAAATTTAATAACCATATTTGCAACATCGTGAATAAGGCTAGAGGTGTTCTTGCTTTTATTAAGCGTTGGTCTAAAGAGTTTAACGACCCTCACACAACCAAACTTCTTTATATTTCTCTCGTCCGTCCAATTTTGGAATATTGTTCCTGCGTTTGGAGCCCTCAATACCACCTTTATCAGGACATGATTGAGTCCGTACAAAAGCAATTTCTCCTTTTTGCACTTCGTGGCTTAAACTGGGACCCAAATATCTGACTGCCGCCATATTCTGACAGACTTCGCCTTATAAAATTGCCTTCCTTAAATCACCGCAGAACATGCCACGGCGTGTTATTCTTGCATAAACTGTTACTCGGTCTTATCCATTCCAATGTACTTCTTAGCAAAGTTACTTTTGCCATACCATCCAGAGTAACTCGTAATTTTCGACCCTTAGCCTTACAATTTTGTAGATCTAATTATGCTTTGCACGATCCTTTCCGTGTCTTATGCTCTAACTATAATAACTTTTACAATTGCCTCTCTTTCGAACGGTCTATTCAATCTATCACTTCTTCTATCTTAAGTCACCTTGACTTGCCACTTCGAGCATCCTTGACCAATCCTATATTATGAGTCACCCACTTGGTCAACGGTGATCCATTCGCTCTTTTTGCGATATAATGTTTAATTTTTATCTTGCTTCCTTTTTTCAACTTTAATATTGTAAATCCAAGTTTCTGGCCAGTTCTTGATGTGAGTTGGTGCATATCATTAAAAAGTTCGCCCATCGGGCTAGAGACGCGGATTAGTTCATATCAATTCCCTCGCTCTATTTTCTTTTCTAAATAATTTATATGTACTTTTTTATAATATAAGGTCAACTGTACGTAGTTGTACCCCTCAAATAAATAAATAAATAAAAAAAAAAATATTAAAAAATTTTTAAAAATAAAAAAACTTAAAAATTTTTAAAAATACAACAGAAAAATTTGTCAAAATAAAAATTTTGTTTGAATTTTTTTTTAATACAATTGCACTAAATTGTTTAACTGCATATTAACAGCATATGCTGTGAAGGAAAGCAAAAAAAAGACCTTTTAAAAAAAAAAAAAAATTCTAATGAAAATATTTGAGTGTTATACATACTTAAAAACATTTCTAACAAAAAAAAAATAAAAATAGCTTCTTAAACCTGTCATGCCGTTTATTTAATATTGCTCACTTAGAATCAATAATCAATTGCTCAATAGAATTCCTAATGGTATATCCTTTTTTAAGTTACAATCTGACAGCCCGATAGAGTCCTTTATAATTTTTTATCATCCATCTAAGGCTATCTATTTATTTTCATTGAAGGAAACTGCGTGAGTTAAACGCAAAAATTTGAGACCAGTTCCCTTAAACGACCTATTACCAACCAATATTTCCAAAAAATTTTTTTATATATCTCACTTATAAATGATGAGATCTTTAATTTTGAGTATGCAGATTTTTCGAATTCTGCGTTAGTCACTACGTGCAAAAAAATTTTAATAAAATGGTTATATTAAAAAAATAATTAAAAAAAAAAAAAAAAAACCAATATATCATAATAGTGTCCGAGATGCTTGTTGGTTCTGCAAGCAGCAGAGAAGCATTCAAAGGATGATTATAGGGAAAGGGAAGGGTACACTGATAACATGATCATTGACAACTGTTACTAAGGTGTATGGGTGCAGAGCATGGTGCAATGAATTTTACAAGATGGCTGCGCAGAAAACTGGCTCAATTATTATATGGTAGCTATAAAAAATAGTTGTACAATTTAGATCAAACGGCACACAAATGTTTAGTCTAAAGCAAAATGCAACGGACATAATTTTGGTCACAATTTAATAAATAAAAAAATATTTCAAACATATATTTAAGTGTTTTTATGTGTTTCATACTAGTGTACAGACTTGTGTAAAGTTTGGTCAAAATTGGTTCACTATTTCATATAGCTACCATAGAAAAGTTGAATCTGCGCTCTCTTTTTCAGAGAGATGCGTATACAGACAGCGCATGCGCATTGCGTGACCTTCTAACTGTTGGATCATTGGTATAGAACATGATGCAATGAACTAGACAAGGTGCCGCAAAGAAATGCGTGAATTCGCCTGCACCGATAACTGGCTCAATTTTTATACGGTAGCTATAGTTTGGTCTACAACAAATGACAACTGTCATAAATTTAAAAAGTAAAAAAAAGTATTTCCAACATGTATTTAGGTCTTTATATGCGTTTTATATTTGTGTGAGGTTTGATCAAAATTGGTCCACTATTTTCTATAGCTACCATATAAAAATTGAGCCAGTCTCTCTTTTTCAGAGAGACACGAATAGCGCAACTACGCATTGCGTGACCTTCTAATTGTTGGATCATGGATGTAGAGTAGCCCTAGCTGAGCGTGACGCATTGTGAGAGATTTGTAAATTGAGAGAAAAGGATAGCTACAAAAAGGAAAAATTGCGTGAGTGATGCGGCTATGAGCGCGAATATGCAAAAGATGACACATTTGAAGTAAGAGGGTGGTCCGATAAGTACTCAGCTTACAAAAGAAAAATAAAATTTTGAATTCGCTTTCATATGCGGTCAAAGCAAAAAACGTCTTCCAGAATGTACTACACGATAGTGAATTTCTCTTGCGATAGTAGCGCCATCGGACGGTGAGGCTAAGTACTTAACGGACCACCCTCGTATCTCACAGCAATAATTTGTAAATTTTTTCAAGTATAAGTTATTATTTTGTTCAAAAGTATGCAAACAAATTATGCGCATTTTTGTATTATTCTGTTATATGTAGTTTCCGGCACTTAAATTTAGAATTCCATTATATTCTCAAATTCACAAATTAGCACAAAGATAAAAATTACATATAGTACTTACTATTTGTAGATAAATCCTTACAATGTAAGCAATTGATTAAATTTTGGTACTTTGGTTTAGTTTATGGGGTACCCTGGTACATTAAGAACTTACATTGTTGCTACATAATTAAATTTTTAATGAGCTGCTCCTCATTTGAACACTTTTGATTGGCATTTGTCAGTCTTTAATTATGAGACTCTTTGGTCTTAGATCGGTTCACACTTGAGTTGCTTAAACGCTGCATACATGTCGTATGAGTAATATGATATCATTTGCAGCTGCACAACAGCAATTATGCATTTAATTAGCTATTAATGGAAATTACTATTATTTATTACATGAGTACATGAGGCAAGTTGCAATTTTTAATTAATTTGCGATAAATTTAAAAAAACTGACAGCAGAAATTTGGCATAAAAATAAACAATATTTTATTGTCATAAAAAAATATTTTAACAGTAACATAAATGTGCGAATTTTCGAGCATTATTTAAAAGGACGTGACAAATTGTAATTGTTGTAGCTAATAAAACAGATATATTAAAATAATTATGCTTAATTAAAAACAGGTTAGCCTTGTAAAGTTCAAATATTATAAATTGCACGTTATTTAATTTCACAATTTTCATACGATTTTAAAGTGCTTTGAAACATGGATTAAGCATTAAAATGTCCCTCTACCTGCTTACATTCGCTTTTAGGCGGTACATAGCAAAAATTTATAAACAAATCTAATATATTCTTTATTGCTTTATTTGTGGCAGTTCAAAAAAAAATACTAGAACAATATATATGGGAATTTCCAAAACGTACGAATTTAAAGTGAAATAAAACCTAGTCTTGAAAATTTGCCGCCTCACAACATTGTTCCTAATTTGGCAATAGGGCACTAAGTAGTTGCGTGGTGAGAGTAGCGGTGAAAGCGCGCTTACTCTCACCAATACTAATTAAAGTATAGCGGCCTTTAGATTGGCGCGCTAGATATTATTTAGTATTAGTGAGTAGGGAAATGTATTAGTGCATAGGTGTAAGTGGAGAGTAGGTGATAGGGATAGTGTTAGGTACAGCGAGCTCGTTCTTGACAATTAGGATACAAAGTCAGATAAGCAGAGTGCCGCTTCGGAATTGATAGTATTAATTTGGGCGGGAATTTAAGGATTTGGCGCCGATCGAGGCCAATATAAAGCGGATCGACAGCCAAATCGAGACATTCTGAGAGAGTCATAGTGAGTGAGTGCAACTCATGAGAAAGTATTACAGTCAGTGCCGCATATTTACAGGCGTTTCGTGTAACAAAATAAAGAATTGTCGCGAAGGACGAAAATAAGGATTTATTTAATTAGTAGCGCACCGTGTGCGACCGCGTCGGAGCTTATAAGGTGCGCGAAATAAGTAAATGGTACACTTTCTTTAGGGCCTGTTAAAGCTTTTCTATACATCCTATGATGTCCAACTTTCACTTATTTTTCAAAGCTTTCTTTAGCCTAACATTGATCAAGAACTTAATGCTCTGTGAGCTTTTATGTCCCGTTACTTTTCTTAAAAGCTTCAACAAATTCATTGGCTTGTAGAGCGAAATAAGTAAGTGGTACAGTTTAGTTTTTGCGACAACAAACACGTGTTGCAGTGATACGCATAATTTAAATTGCGTAGTTAATAATAATAAGTTTTGAAGAAATTTAAAAAAAAAAAAAATGGTTTCTTAAAGCGTTATATTATAAAAATGTCTCGAAATCACTTTCTTACCGATGAGGAGCGGATAACAATATCCGTGTACAATGAAATGGGTATGTCCGTACGTAAAATTGCTCGTAAAATACAAAGCAGCAAGACTACTATACAAGGGTTTCTAAATGATCCCGAAAATCATGGACGGAATGGACGTTCTGATCGTCCGCCCCTAGTAGACAATCGTGATAAAAGGAGCACAAAAATCTAGCGATCAAGGACAACATAAGTTCATCCCAAATTTGTTCAAAATTGGATCTTCCTATTTCAAAGAGACGTGTGCAACAAATTTTGAAGGCCAATGAATTCGTCTCATATGAAAAAAACTTCGCAAATGTCAGCTTCTTCCACGCCATAAGGCAGCACGTTTGCATTTTGCTGAGATGCACAAATTTGTGGACATAGAGTGGCAAAATATCATTTTTAGTGACGAAAAAAAATTTAATCGTGACATAAGAACAGAAAAACAAGTAAAGGTATCTCGGAATTTTCAAGGTGGGTCACTGATGGTATGGGCTGCTTTTAGCTTTGTTGAAAAGAGTCCAATATGCTTTGTGACCAGTAAAATGAACTCTAAGGACTATATCTATCTACTAGACGATGTTCTTATAGAATTAGGTGAGCAAAATTTTGGTGACTCCTGGGTTTTTCAACAGGATAACGCACCAATTCATGTTTCCCGTGAGACCAAAGAGTTTTTTAACACTCGAAACATACCAATATTGTCGTGGCCAGCAAAAAGTCCGGATCTTAATCCGATTGAAAACCTTTGGGGCATACTTTCCCAAGGGGTGTACAGAAATGGGAGGCAATTTAATACCCTGAAGGATTTAAAAGACTCTATAATGACTGAATGGGCCAAGATAGACAAATCCCTGCTTCAAAATTTAATAAACTCAATGCCAAACCGGATTTTAAAAGTCCTTAATAACAAAGGGGGCCATATTTAACAGTTTTTGTGACACAATTTTCAATTTATGTTAAGTTATTTTAAGTAAAAGCATAAAACATTGAAGTGTACCACTTACTTATTTCGCTCTGCAGGATTTTTATTTAATTTTTATAAATTCCTATAAAAGGATTTTCAAATTTTTTTTTTTTTATGTTATTTGTTTTGTTAAGAAGTTTAAATAAAAAATTAATTTGAACATAAATAATTTATTTCTACTTGGCTACGTGAACGAGCCACGCCAAGTATTGCCAAAAACAGTAATTGAAAATTGTTAGATTTAAGTTTAACTTTGTTTTCGCCAAAATATAGTTTTGCTAAAAATATTATTTTGTGTAGAGAGCGTGCGGGCTCGACTTAAGTGTATTGTGATAATAGACCCCAAAAAGGCGGATAATATATATTTAAAACTTAAAGCAAATTGTGTTTTGTTTAAAATATCGAAAGTTTCAGCAAATATAAATTTTGTTGTGACATTTACCCTGGGCATAGCTGAGCTATCCCAGCCATTGTTCCGGACAAACCGGAGATCGTTACAATGCTTAACTGAAAGCTTTTGGGGAGCACTGTAATTGTTGCTTATGATCTTTTTTCCTGGTAAGAAGATATTGGCAAAAAACGGATGCCATTCGAACGTGACAAAGGTTAGGTTAGGTTATAGCGGTAGCTGGCTTAACAAGCCAGCACACTTAGGCCTACACTGGCCCGTTGTGATACCGCGTGAATCTCTAATTAAAACCCGTCTCCAGAAAATATTCTTAAAGGGAGTCCCAGCCTGTTGCTGCAATATAGCTTGCAATCATTCTCGGACAAATAGGAACTAGCTCCTCTAGGTTGTGGAGGAAATAATTTCCCAGATATTTTTTCCTGCGTCTACATAGAGCTTCACAGGAGCAGAAGAAGTGCTCTACTGATTCTACCTCTTCCTCGTCTCTGCAACTTCTGCAGAAGTCATTGCTCGGGGCATTCATTCTGGTCGCATGTGCTCCAACAAGCCAGTGACCCGTGATCGCCCTAACAACAGCCGAACACTGTGACCGGTCAAGTTCACAGAGTCTGGCAGAACGTTTGGGGTCTATTCTAGGCCATATTTGGCGACTGATTCTACAGTGGGATGTGCTGTTCCACATCCTTTGAGCTTGGGAACTAAATTTTTCCCTAGTATATAGCTTAAAAGTAGCCATTGGCATACGGATATCCTCCTTATCCGGGAGGAGGGTAATGGTCGTGCCATGTCTGGCTAATTCATCGGCTATTTCGTTGCCTGTTATATTTTGGTGCCCTGGCACCCAAATGAGGCTTATAACAAACTGCTGTGCCATCTCTTGGATAGATTGGCGGCAGTTGTTGACTGTCAGCGAGTTTGAAGACAACGCTCTCAATGACTTTATAGCTGCCTGGCTATCGGAATATATATTTATCTCGCCGGTTTCCAGGCCGGTGTTGCGTAAGCAGATTAAAGCCTCATTTATGGCTAGGATCTCCGCCTGAAAAACGCTGCAGTGGTCCGGTAGTCGAAAAGACTGCCGGACGTTCAATTGTTCCGAGAAGACCCCGCCCCCAACCTGGTTGTTGAGTTTGGAGCCATCTGTAAAGAAATTTATGCGGTCGCTTTGACCTGGTTGGTTTTCCGACCACGATTCCCTAGAGGGGATGATGGTGGTAAAATGCGTAGAGGAATACTCTAAAGGTATACAATAATCTGTACCTGACACGTTTGTGTCCTCGTTTATGATGGACGAATGCCCATATCTTGAAACTCCCCAGCAATTGGCATCCTTGAGGCGCCTGGCTGTTAAGGTGGCAATTTCTTTTGCCATTAAAAGGATGGGATATATATTAGTGATGGCATTGAGCGCTTGACTAGATGTAGTTCTTAGGGCACCTGTAATGCAAAGTTGTGCCGTTCTTTGTACTTTGTTTAGTACCTTAAGTTTAGATTTAAAGTTTAGGGCTGGCCACCAGGTAGATACCCCGTATAAAAGTATTGGTCTTACTATGGCTGTGTAAATCCATCTAACTACTTGAGGGGACATACCCCATTTGAGTCCTATGGTCCTCTTACAGGCAAAAAGCGCTGTGTTCGTTTTTTGCACTCTCTCTGCGATATTGAGATTCCAGCTCAAACGTGACAAAAATAGTAGTCGTTTTTGCGGCAAACGTAAAGACAGTCGATTTCAGCGAAACCGGATAGAAAATTTTAATGAATTAAATTTTAAAATATTTTGCAATAATGTCGCTTTATTCTGCTTTTTATTTGATTAAAAAATGTTTAGTACTTTGTTTTTAATTTAATTTTAAACGCTGTCGAGCGTGACATTTTTTTCATTATGATTACAATATAAAATTTTGTGTTTATTTTGTTTCATTCTTTTATTTTTACAAACAAAATAGCAATATTCAATTACTAAATTAAAATTCAATTAAATTAAGGTTTCAAAGAAATATAGTTTCTTTACGGCTGCTTCCACTTCTCAATCAATTTCTTGCCAAGATATAAAAAACATTTTAATCCCTTCAATATTATGGCATTTAGTTATTGGCCAGACTCTAACTGAAAACTCAAGGTATGCAAATGCTATTATTAAAAGATCATAAAATCCAAAATATACGCATCTTTACAAAAACCCGAAACGCCACTAACCTTTGCTTGACATTTCAATGACATGATCTGTTTCATTTTGTTTTTGGCAATTTCCAAGTTTTATCTCTTTGCATTTCGGTTTTGGTCTATAAGGCGTAAAACCCATAATGAAAACCAAAATTGTTATTGCTGGCATTGTTATTGTTGCTATTATTGTATACTTGTTGTTTAATATTTAGCTTGAGAAAAAGAAAAAAAAAAAACCAAGTCATTTTATAATACAAGTATAAGCAAACAACAATGAAATCAAGAATTTAAGAAAACTCATAAAATGCTATACAAAAGGCCAGGCTAAGGCAAAATATTTATACGTATCTATTAATTATAGTATGCACAAAGCCTCTATGTTAATGATATTGTATGTACTATTATATCTAGCTATGTTTTGTTTCGTCTATCGATGGATAGAGTAGAATTAAAGAAGGCTACCAGGAGAGACAAGAGAGCGACAGCCTAAAAGCCCCAAAAAAAAAAAAAAAATATATATATGATGAAACGCAACAAATCAACGTAGGCCACAATCTAAACAAAATCTTGTATGCACAAAAAACATGTTCCAGACATTGTTTAGATACAAACACACACCCACACAAAAATACGCATAATTTTCTACGAAGAGAGAGTTTTTTTTTTTGTCGGAGTCAATTGCCACACACCACTGCACTACAATTGTCTACACTGCCTTTGCATTGAGAGTCAATCGCTACTGCTGCACTGTAAAGAGAGTCGTGCATGCAGTGGGGTCAATTGCCAGCGACGCATTTGAGAGCAGGCGAGCGGCAAATTGACAAGAAGAGCGGCGCTCACGAACTATGTTCATGCTTGAGCACAAGGACACGAATAAAGCTGCGTGCAATACGAAGCAGAAGAGCGAATGAGAGTTTCCACGTTTTGTCTTCTATGCGCTCGCACAAGTCTGCAACTTAGGAAAGAAGACATAGGCGACGCCTCAAAGTTACCATTAATATGATCAGAAGTAGAAAATAACTTAGTATAGTCATATGCGTCGGTTGGCGCGTTTGAACGTCCTGATCTTGCTGACTATAAGAACAAGGATGCCCAAAATACAATTTTGGTCACCCCATAAGCGCAGGCAGATCCAGTTTATTTTTTCTTTTTTGCCACGTTCCCTTCCACTATATTATATATATGAGGAGCATAGGTCCACAACAAATTGTTTCCATCTCGGTCTATCTGACGCTAGTCCGTAAACTTCATTCCAACTCATTCGTGTAGGTTCGATGTCTTTGATGAGCTGTCTTTTCCACGTAAACCTGCGCCGGTTGTAAAAAGTAAGATTAAAAATCTTGAAAAGTAACCTCTTAGACAGAGGAACAAAAAACTTACTGTGCCGCACACTAATTGTACCGAGTCTCACCTAAGCTGAAAACCAACTTCTAGTATTTGAACGTAAGATTCTGCGAAAAATCTTTGGAGGAAACCAAAAACAAACAACGGAATATGGCGACAACGATATAACCATGAGTCATATAGTCTATACGGTCACCCCGAAACGATAACATTCAATAAAACAAACAGATTACGATGGGCTGGCCACCTTATTAGAGCAAACGAATAATGCTTGGACAGTGTGCAGGTAACCGAAGAAGAGGTCGACCGAAGTTGAGATGCAGAGGACTTAGGACTAAGACATTGAAGAACACAAGCCCCAGATCGCAACGAATGGAGGCGAAAACTACAATAGGCAAAGACCCCACCAGGGTTGTCTCGCCAATGATGATGATGAAGATTAAAAAAAATCAGAAATGCAGTCGTTAATGGGTTAAGTAAAATTATCGGCCGTGCTACGGAAAAAGAATCCGAAAAAGTTCCGTGTTCAAAGGTTTGGTGCTCCTAATTTCAGCTAAACGAAATTTGTATGTGTCTTGAAACCGAATAAAACTAATCGGCAAAATAGGTTTAAAAAAGCACGATTTTTATACTGAAATAATTTTTTAAATATTCTTAAATTATATTTATGCCAATTTTAAGTTTGATATTCATTGACAATTATTTTTAATTATTTTCATACAATGTATGTAACGGGCAGAAGGAGGCGTGGCACACCCCAAGTCCTTTATACCAAAATGCTTATCATAACCTCGGGTAGCGATTGAGCCATGTCCGTCCGTCCGTCCGTCCGTCCGTATGAACGCCTAGATCTCGGAGATTATAAGAGCTAGAGACACGAAACTTTACCAGCTGGTGCGCATATTTCCTAAGAAGATGAAGTTTGTTGAATCATGTCAATATCTTTCCCCGTTCCCCCGCTGTAGAGTTTTGCGGTTTTTAGCCACACCATTTAATATTTTCATCTGAATTTTAACAGAGCGATGCGTTGTAGATACATGCATCTATGTGTAAAAAATGAACAAAATCGGACAAATACAACAGAAGGTTTAGTCAAAAATGTGCAAATTTCACCTCCCCTTGCCAATAAACTGCGTCAATATTTGACTCTACGCAATTATGGCTACAAGTGACCTAGAATCACAATTTTTGGTAAGCTCATTCATGTGGCTCTAATGAACAAATCCACATCCAAATTTTATCAATGCGGTCCCCCCACCCCCCGCAATCCATTTACCGTGTTTTCTCCCACACCCCTCAACATACCAACTTGAAACTTACCCCGTATACTTTAAATAAGTTCTTTGTTATAACATTCGAGTTTCATCAAAATGGGTAAAAATTTATGGAACTTATAGGTATAAATATCGATTTTCACCAAAAAAAAATAAATTCCAATTGGAAAGTTCTTAGATGGAATATGCAGGAAAAATTGTTTGCGAGACAAAAGGTACAGGGTATTCCACTGTCGGGCACCGCCTCGACTGTACCACATTTTTTTTTCTGACTCAGCCTAAAAAAATAGCATTCCGATTTTTTTTTTGTGTTCGTGTATGTGCACATATTATGCACGAACACATGACGATAAGTGCGACAGGATTCTCGCGTTACACAAAGAAAATTTCCCTTGTAATAAAAATAGCCAAGTCGTGTTTAATTTCAATTGATATTGTTGCTAAAGTAATATTTTTGCGTAATTTTATTTAAAAAATAGAAGAATGAAGAACTAGCAATATTTTAATGAAAATGAAATGTAAACAAGAAATAGTAATAAAAAGGTGAAGAGCTGGGGCAACCATGTCAGCGGTTTTGTGTCAAAAAAATAATTACTTCGCGCTAACGCAACATGTGAATTTATGGTAAAATATAAGGGAAATATACGAATTTATCGAAAATACATTTTCCGGAGCACGCAATAACGAATCCGTTTAAAAATTGTTCGAATTGGTTTTTACGTATGCCGAAGCACGGCTATATGAATTCATTTCAAAAAAAAGTCGGTAAAAAATGCATTAATAGCAACTCCGAGTTATTTACACAGAATCTAAGGATTAACATTTTTGGTTTAAATTAGCCGCGTTCCACGACGATTTCATTCCCAAAAAACTTTCGATTATTTTTGAAAAACACGTGTTTGGAAGGCAGACAAATCCTGCTGCTAAAAAAAAGACTAACGAACTATGTTTCACATGCATTTCCCAAGAAAAAATTGTTGATCGAATTTCCCCAAACTGCAGTCAATCAATCAAAATTGATTTTCTTTGTCAGGTTTATATATTTTTGTTTAAATAAATGTTTTTGTTATTGTTTAGACATGCCCCTGCAGTATGCAAAAAAATCGATCAATGAATCTTATTGATGAAATTTTTGGCAATACATAAAGAGATCTACATTGAGCGGCAAAACACTTTTCCACGCCGTACAGTGGGATAAGCTGCGATTTTCGCATTCAAATATAGCATATGAAATTTCAGACCAGTAAACGCGTTGGTTAAAAAAAATAAAAATAAGTTAAAAAAAAATTAAGAAAATAAAAAAAATTAAAAAAAAAATGTTAAATTGGTACATTAAAAAAAATCTAGAAACAGTCAAAGATTATTAATGAGGATATTTTTAAAACTGTTTTTGAGGCAGCGACAGTCACTACGATATGAAGACTAAAATATAAAATAAAATAACTTGGGTATTCACGAGCGCTGTTGAAGTTGAAAGAAGTTGAAAACTTGAGAACAAAATGTACAGAGCTGAGTTTTAACGCTGAACTAAATTTTGTCTAAGCCCAGAGTTAAAAAGTGTTGCCAAATACGCTGTGGTATTTTCAACACTGCAATATTTCAGGTTTTTTAAGCCATTTTTAATACAAAAAGCCGCAAAAAAAGTAAAAGTATTTTAAAGTTGTATAAAAGCCATTAAACAATTAAATCTTAAGCAATTATTACTTTTAAGGGTGCTAACGCACTGACTTTAAAATTTACAAATGTAGACAAAATTAGTAAAGAAGAAGCACAAACTCAACAACTTAAAGGCCTATACGCACGGAATGACATAGCTTCATATAAAAAAAAATTCCATTTGTTATATGCCATTTATGACAAATGACAAAAATTCTTAAAAAAAAAAAATCCCATTTGTGATATCCCATTGGGGGGTTTTTTTTTTACATGAAGTTTTGTCATTCCGTGCGAAATATTTCGAACTGCGTATAGGCCTTAACTCAGAAACTAACAAAAATGGCGTTCACGCTTAAGCCAGTTGAGTTTTTGTGCAACTTTCCAACTGCTCAACGTAACCATGAATACCTCAAATGTACAAAATGTTATTTATTTCTTTAAGATGTTATTCTAACGACTATTTTGTTTATCACCGTGCGTGAAAATTCTATTTTATTTATGGGTAAATATTTCGCCACGAGGTACGTCACATGCATTCAGATTTTCGATATTGAGCACACTTGGTCACTCTGCTCTAATTTCCCATTTGGTAGTAAAAATTTTAACAAAATCGATTGGTCACTTCGGAAGTTATAGCCAAAAATTACGTAACTTGAACACTTTTTGTCTATTAGTAAAAGTGTTTGTAAAAAAGCTACAGTCTCTAAAAAATCGAACTCAAACAAAACATTTTGCAGCCAACAAAGCATTTTTTTGAAAAAAATTAGAATACAAAAAAAAAAGGAAAAAAAAGGAAACACTTTCGCTGTCTAAAATTAATTAAGTAATTTGCCACAATTACCCACTGTAGCTGGCGTCTACTTGTGTATATAAACAACAATAAACAATCGATTTGATACACACACAATTCGAATTCGATTATTATAGATTTCCGTTCCGCATTCGGAATTAGTTTTTGGCCTGCTCTGATGCGCCTTACACGCCAAGTCATTAAATACCAACATCAAAAGATAATTGGCACCTTTATGGAGCTAGTAGGATTTTGGATATCAGCCTCTGGTCAAGGCTTCATTTATTCATAAATATAAATATTTTTGTGTGTGGCAAAAACGCAAAATGAAAAAAAAAAAAAAAATTTTTAATTTTCCTCTACTTTGGCCCATTTTCCGTTTAATTCTTTATATTTCTTATTTTTTGTTTTCATTTTATAAGGTTCTAAAACCAAAAAAACATATGTTTACATATTTTCATATGGTATTAAGTTTTGTAGCTTAAAATTTGGTTTTCCTTAAAACTATATTAAATTTACTAAATTTATATTAATTTGATGATGTGTTTTAGGCCATATGCTTAGGCATACTTAGTATCTCTTAAAAAAAATTTAGTGGGCTTTTGTAGACGCCATTTTGATGGGCAAAATTTTTGTTGCACGTAATGCAAGATACAGCCATTTGGTTTGAATCTTATGTGGAAAATAATTGTATTTGTGAATTTAATTTCTATGTAAATAATTCAAGACTATTTTCAAACCCATTTAAAACACTGTAGGTGGCCGAATGCTTCTCGTGTCCAAGGCTAATGGGCCTTATAATATGGGCATAATTGGTATAATTGAAATAAAGAGTCTAATCGATATTTACTTTATTATAAAATGGGGCATAAAGTATGTACATTACTATTTATAGTTGTTAGTCATTATTTTTTTAAAATTTGTTAAATATATTAGGTTTTTGACAATTTGTTTTATATACGAGCTGGCTTTAAAATTTTTCAGTGAAGAATATTTTTGTAGAAGTTGGTTTGCACCAAGCGTTGTCGAGTCTTTTTTTTCTTTTTTTTTCAAAAATCGTAACCAAATTTATGTCAGTTGTATTTTATTTTAAACTTAACATTTGTGTAAAGTTTGATCAAAATTGTTCCACTGTTTCATATAGCTACCATACAAAATTGAACCAGTTTGCTGCGCAGCCAAACTCACGCACCGTATAAAATTCTTTGCATCATGGTGTACAAATAAGAACATTTTTTTTGTTCTGTTGAGACACTTTCTAAGGGTCAAGATCCAACAATTAGTAGCTCAAGCAATGCGTTATTCGTATCTCTCTGAAAAAAAGAGCACTGGTTCAATTTTTGTATGGTAGCTATATGAAATAGTGGACCAATTTCGATCAAATTACACACAAATTTGACGATGTATATAAGACACATAAAAACACATAAATACATGTTAGAAATATTTTTTTTTTTATTTTTTTAAATATCGTGATCAAATTTATGCCAGTTGTATTTTATTTTACACTTAACATTTGTGAAAAGTTTGATCAAAATTGGTCCACTATTTCATATAGCTACCATACAAAAGTGAACCAGTTTGCGACGCAGCCAAACTCGAGCACTGCTTGGCGGCACCTGGTAAAACTCTTTACATTCTTGTTTGGTGTACAAATAAGAAAAAATTTTTTTTGTACGGTAAGACCCTTTCTAACATGATCTAACAATCAGAACGTCATGCAACGCGTAGTTCATTTATTCGTGTCTCTCTGAAAAAGACAGCTCAGCTTCAACTTTTGTATCGTAGCTATATAAAAGAGTGGACCAATTTTGTTCAAACTTTACACAAATTTGTAGAATTATATGAAACACATAAAAACACATAAATACATGTTAGAAATATTTTTTTTTATTTTTCAAAAATTTCGTGACCAAATTTATGCCTGTTTTATTTTGATTTAGTTTAAGCATTTATGTGAAGTATGATCCAAATTGGTCGACTATTTCATATAGCTGCCATACAAAAATTGAACCACTTTTCTGTGCACTCAAACTCGCGCACTTCTTTAGCGTCTCCTTGCAAAATTCTTTGTTTACATGAGTTTAAGTTTAAACTAGATATAAATAGATGTACGGTACACAACTTCGAAGATTCGTTTAAGAAGAATTAGCAAGAAGATCTAGACCTGACCTTTGTAGGCATCTCTCATAGCATAAATGAAAATAATAATAATAAATAACTCTAATAAAATAGACTTCAGTATTTCTTTGAAGCTGAAGTGTAGCCGCCGCAAATCTATCTATGATTTATCTAGTAATATAAGAAGACCCAGGTCAGGTTCAGGTCTTTTGAAGAATTCTTTTATTTTTTAGAATTATTACCATTGAAGGAAGCTGTCTTTTATTCGGAATGCGTGGGCCTATTGACACTACTCATGCATCATTACCTTGGAAGGCCTACGTTAGACGATCTACTTTATTGTAAACAATGCAAATCCAACTGGAAATTGAAAGGCAGTATTCAAACACACTATATTAGAAATACCAAGTGCATCAAATTGTATTACTGGAAAAAAAAAACCAAGCACCTCTAAACCCAAAAAAAAACCCGTTTTTTTAATGTTCGTATGTATGCAACTCACTATAGAGGAGTGACATATCTTATAACTCGGTAAATACAGAAACTATCTAATCAGAACTGAGAAGCTGCCCCAATTGAAGGTCCTATAGATCCTGACAACCAAATCAGAAATACTTTACTTAAAGAGTATCCATTGCATTTAGCTCAGATCGTCTAACTCCATCAACGGTAAGATATACGTAGTCGAGCATTAGCGAAAATAAAGGTTGCTCGGAAATTACAACGCAAGCAGCGCGGAATCATACTCTCTCAGGATGGAGAGTTGAAGCGTTCGATTCTCTTCATAAGATAAGGCTGCGCAGAAAGCATAAGACCAAACTGAAGTTCTATACTCATTTTTTATTCACGAACTTTTTACTAGTATGCGGATGAGAGAATATACATATATGTAACAAGGGGGCTCCGCATGCTGCATGCTTGGCCGATCCCCACACGTTCCTCCATTTCGAGACATTCCGACTACAATACGTGTATACCAGCTTGATTTTTCTAAAGCTTATTGAGGAGACACATTTTTAGCTAAAATTTTGTAAGTTTTCATTCCATTTCTTGCCTAATTCTAATCAGCTGTGGAAAATTGTCCTACAGGGGAATGGGTAAAGATAACGACATGAATCGACTTACTTGAGCTGTCTGCAGATAATGCGCAGCCTTTGGTAAATCTTTTAAAACCTTTGAGATACTTTTATTTCTACAGACAGATAGGCATAGATACACATAGATACTATCGAGCAATAAGTTCCCACGTATAGGGAAGTTAGTAGCTTGTAGCCACATTTGACATTAAACTAAAGTTTAGCTTCCGGAAAGTCTCTCCAAATCATCCGCTGCTATATTTAGAGCAATTATAAGCACTGTGCTGCTCTATGCTCAAAATTAGCTCGCGAAATTCCGAAATCTACCATGTATGACGTCACAACTGGCCGGAAGAACGCAACCAGTTTGATTTTATTCTATCAACCCAACTTCTGTAGCTGCTTCGAATAGTCAACTCGAACCAGTTCATATTGATGATTATTACCAATGAAGTTTGTTGTAATTTTTCGCTTTTATGAAGAATGCGCAAGTCAAACTTTTAAATCGAATGATAGACAACACCGATTCGAGTAGTCGAAGAGAATATAGAATACCATCGAGAGAAGCCAATGAAGTACAACCTGGAGATGAATATCGTCGGGCTCTAAGCGCACATCTCTTTCCCGAAGAATTTAAATGTTCAATGCCCTTTTCGTGAAAAACTCCCCGTTTAGAGAGAGCATACACTTAGAAAATAGAGACGATTTTAGTTTAACTAGTTTGTTTTACTCTTAAATGTATACGAATTTTTCGTTCTTTATTTTTCTAAAATAAGAAATAAAGTATACTCAATTTTAACATGTAGACTAAACGTTCCTACAATGAGCATGAAATTATCTATGGCAGCAGTTTATAAAATAATTTAAGACATGAATAATTTCAGTCTCTTCTAAAATTGATTCTAAATATTCTGAAATTTAAAATTTCTGTCTACAAAAAAAGTTCTTAAAATTAGAATGTTACTCTCAAGAACAAAAAAATCTCACTGGGATTACTTTTGATACCGAAAATTCTTGTTTAAGTTCGAAACGCTCGCTTTTTACGCAAAATTCTTGTTTTTTTTTCTCAGTGTACTTTCATGTCTTCTTAATAGCCAGTTTTTAAATATGGGTTACCTTTTGGCAGTTACTAGTATGCCTATACCCACGAGACTAATTTCAATTTCAAGACTAAGAGATGACGAATATCCTTGCTGATCAAAAAGTTTCCAATCTCTTAAGAGATTTTATTATTGTGTTTACTGCATTTCTTCTGGAATAGGTCAATTTTCACTTTTTGCTAGAATTTCGGGCTTTATAATTGTTAATGGAATATGGAATAAAGTAGATGGATTCCAAGACATTAGAACATACTACTAAATATTCTTGACTCCTAAGTGTAGCATAGAGCCTCAAGAGCCCCACATAAGAACATACCCGGAAACAAATTGGCTAATAAGCTAGCATTGGTAGACACGAACAGCTGCTAAGAGAAGTGAAAAGATTTTAAAGAGACTTAGAACGGAGACTCACGAGTGAGCTACGGCAGGCTAAGCAGCTCCAGGGTTGCTAAAACTCGTAGTAGATTCAAGCAAATCTTCCAACTGGGCGAGAATTGCCGTAGAATATTGACTACGGGGCACTTGGTAAACAACTCAGCAATATAGGCATAACAGATTCGAAAACCTGTAGATACTATAAGATTGGGCAGGAATCTTCCCAAAGCGTTAGCAGAACATGGGCTACTTTTTTTGATGGATGTACAAGTCACAAGTCAAGTTTTTTTGAAATATTGGACTAGCCGAGCAGTTCTAGGCCTAGTAGGGAGCACTTATTTTACAATATCCTTATATTTTTGTTTAAAAACAAAGCCAAAGTTAATTTTTTTAAATCCAATTTTCAACTTGTTTGGCTAAAATTTAAATTTTCGAAAAGTTTATTTCGTATAAAAAAAAAAAACGAAAAGTTTTTAGCACTTACGCATATCGAAAGTTTCCACCGTGGACTCCATCATGCTTAAAAGCTCTGACATTTTTCTTAATTCAATGCCGCATAAAATATTAATTTTAATAACAAATTGAAAAAAACACCAAAAATTAGTTTAGTTGAGAATTCTAAAATGCAGCAGAAAAAAAATATTGACAGTCCAAGTTGCTGAGAGAATTGAAAATAAAAAATTTTGAAAACAAAGCGCACAAATTTTTAGTCAAACTATTCACAAAAAAACACACGCACTTTCATCAAGTTTATTTTTTGCCATTAATTAATTAATTTTAATCAACTAAAAAATTTCACCATTTTGTATTTATAACAAGTAAAATAATTGCACTGAAAAAAAATGTTTCAAAAAAAAAAAGTTTTTAGTTTGTTTAAGTTTTGTTTTTGGCGCGCGCGAGTTTAATGCGTTTGCAATTTATTTTGTTTTGCTTTACTGCAGCGCTTATGTACTCTTAATGTATATGGTATATATATGTATATATGTATATACAATACATATTTCCCGTGGCTCCAACGTTTGTCTATGTGTTTGTTTTGGTGTGCGTAGCAAACTGCGCGTTCCGTGTCTGTTTGCTTTGACGGCAGTCCGGTAAATGTTTTGGCATTTGGTTCCGCAGCAAAATTTCGTTCTTTCTTTTCTTGTTTTTCGCCTTTTTTTATGCTTTTACTTTCCATTTTGTTCACCTAATTTAGCAGCTATTGCCTCAACGTTTGCTTACTCTTTATATTTTTGCCTTTACATGCTACAGGTAAACAAATATACAATTAGCCATATCTTTCTAAAAGCCACAATTGCTCTCAAACTGTGCTCACGAAAAATTCTCGATCATTGATCCGGTCGGCAGCTCATGGAATTTGTATGCGCTCTCTGCGCTCTCTTTAAAATACACACACGCACACGTGTTTGAACTAACGAAAACAGAAGGTGATGCTTTGCTAACTTTTGTCTCTTTATGCGCATTAACTACGTCACAAGAGCGACATAGTTGCGCTCTCTTTGTTTGCAGTGCATCAGTGTTTTGTCAAATAGTAATAGGTTAGGTTAGGTTAGGTTAGGGCGGCTGCTGGCTTGAAAACCAGCACACTTAGGCCTGGACTGGCCCGTTGTGACACCGCACGAATCTCTATGCTTTCCTTTGCACTTTTACCCTTCTCCTATATAGTATGCTTAAAAAGGGTCCCATCCCGATGCAGCAATGTAGCTTGCAATCTTTCTCGGACAAATGAGCTCCAGCCCTGCTAGGTTCTGAAGGAAATAGTGACCCAGGTGCTTTTTCCTGCGTCTGCTAAGAGCTTCACAGGAGCAGAAGAAGTGCTCTACAGTTTCTAGCTCTTCCTCGTCTCTGCAGCTTCTGCAAAAGTCATTTATAGGAGCATTAAGTCTAGCAGCGTGTGCTCCAACAAGCAATCGCTCTAACGACCGCCGAACACTGTGAACGGTTAAGACTGCAAAGTTGTATGGAGCGTTTTGCGTCAATAATTGGCCATATTTGGCGGTTTATCCTACAGTGAGGTGTGTTGTTCCACATACTTTGAGCAAGAAGGCTAAACTTCTCCCTAGTATGTAGTTTAAAAGTAGCCATCGGCATACGTATAACCTCCTTATCAGGAAGGAGGGTAGTGGTCGTGCCGTTTCTGGCCAGTTCGTCTGCTATTTCATTACCTTTAATATCTTGGTGCCCCGGCACCCAGATAAGGCTAATAACAAACTGCTGTGCCATCTCTTGAAGAGATTTGCGGAAGTTGTTGACTGTCGTCGTATTTGAGGATAACGAGCGAAGTGACTTAATAGCTGCCTGACTATCTGAGTAAATGTTTATAACCCTGTTGTCTGGGCTGGCGTTGCGTAAGCAGATTAAAGCCTCGTTGATAGCAAGGACTTCTGCCTGGAAAACACTACAGTGATCCGGGAGCCGGAAGGACTGTCTGATATTAAGTTTTTCTGAGAAAACCCCTCCCCCAACTTGGTTGTTGAGTTTGGATCCGTCCGTGAAGAAACTAATGGAGTCTTTTTGACCCGGCTGATTTCCTATCCACGATTCCCTTGAAGGTATAATGGTGGTAAAAAGGGTTGAGGTGTGTTCCTGCGGGATACAGTAATCGGTAGCTGACACAATAGTGTCTTCTACAAGAATGGACGAGTGCCCATAACGTAAGACTGCCCAGCTTTGAGCATCCTTTAGGCGTCTCGCTGTTAAGGTAGCAAATTCTTTTGCCACTAGAAGGATTGGAGAGATATTGGTGATAGCATTTAGTGCCATAGTTGTGCCATTCTTTGCACCTTATTTAGTGCTTTAAGCTTTGATTTTATGGTGAGGGCTGGCCACCAGGTAGAAACCCCGTATAGCAGTATGGGTCTCACTATGGCGGTGTATAACCATCGAACCACTTGGGGGGGACATGCCCCATCTAAGTCCTATTGTTTTTTTACAGGCAAAAAGTGCTGTATTAGCCTTCTGGACTCTTTCTGAAATATTTTGGTTCCAGCTAAGTTTCCTGTTTTGTCAAATAGTAATAATTGCCAATAAAAATATAAAAAAGTTTTTTTTTTTTTATTATTTTAAAGTTTATATTTATTATACTTTGCTTACATATGAGCATTTCCACATAAAGCTCAAACATGATATATTCTAATTTATTGCATCAAAAAAAAGAAGAAGAGAAATCTGGCTACAGCTCATTTTTTTCTACGAGCATCTTCTTTTTATAATTTTTTATCATTATACGTTGTTTTTTCAAGATGTTTTAAAAATTGATGGCGGCATATGAGTTATGTTTTTGCCTACAAAGTGCAGTACATCGTTCCAATTAATGGTACAATATGGTATTCAAATTTTTAAAGCGAATTCCCAAAAAAGTCGCTTAAATCAATAATTTAATAGAGTCATGAAAAAACCTATGCTACTTCCCTACAATGCTTGGGAAAATTTATGTACCAATATATTATTTTTTAACAAAAAAATTAATGTTGAAGATTGGAATCCAGATGATGATCTACGCTTGTCACCCCGTCCCAAGAAGGAAATTTATGATCTTCTAATTCAAATTTCTTCGGACTTATTGTATGGCTAAACGACAATGCCGACTTTGTTTTAAACGAGTTTGAAGAAGATGATTCAAAGACACGTATTCCAAAATTCTTTAATCCGATAGTATAGTGGTATTTGAAAAAAGTATTCAATATGCAGTGGCGCGAAGAGAGAATTTAATGAAGGGTACAATTTAAAACTAGTCATGGCCTCAAAAAAAAACTAAATCATAACAAGCTTCGTTAGATTCAAATTTGAATATTTTTTTCAAAATCACTAAAACTAACTGTTAATTATATTTATAATTTGTAAATCTAAATAATTGAACCAAATTAATAAAAATTCATGAAGTGCCTATGTAAACATAGTTATTTTGTTTCTCTTTTAATGCCAAAAATTCAATGTTTTGGATATGGCCGAAAACTATTATAATTTTCCTGATTATCGAGATTGTACTTTATTAATTTTAAAGCCTTAATTTATGTTTTTCTTGACTTAAATTGTTTTAAATCAAAGTCAAATATAATAAAATGTTTAATATAAATTTTGAGTAACGTCACGCCATATACAACAACAAACAAAGACGTCAAAAGATAAAACGAATACGAATAAATGGTATTCCATTTCTTGTAACCTAACGCCAAGCTTATTGTTTTAGTTTTAAATCAAAGTCATTTATAAAAAATGTTGAATGAAATGTGTGAGTAACGTCACGCCTAAAGCTAATAAAAAAAAAGAAAAAAGTTTTTTGATTTAATTAGCCGTGCTGCGCAAAACAAAAACTATTAAATTTTATTATATTTTGAGTAACGTAACGCCAAGTGAATGGTAGTTTTTAAAGTTGTAAGTCAAAAAAATCAAAAAATTTGAGTAACGTCATGCCAGACACTAAAAAAGACGCAACAGCTTTTTCAATTTAATCAGCCGTGTTCTGCAAAACGAATAAATTGTATACAATTTTGTGTAACGTAACGCCAAGCTTATTGTTTTATTCAAAGTCATTTATAAAATATGAAGAATGGAAATTTGAGTAACGTCACGCCAAATACTAAAGCTAATAAAAAAAGACAAAACAAAAAGCGACGGAAAACGAAAACAAATAAATTTGATTATATCTTGTGCAACGTATTTTTAAAATTTTAAAACAAATTCATTGATAAAAAATGTTTAATGTAAATTTAAGTAACGTCACTCCAGACAATAAAGCTAATAAAAAAGACGCAAAAGCTGTTTCGATTTAATCAGCCGTGTTCTGGAAAACGCAAAACGCGTAAATTTTATACATTTTTCAATACGTGTAGCCAAGCCTTTTTTTAGTTTTACATCAAAGTCATTTCTAAAAAATGTTTAATATAATTTTAAGTAACGTCACGCCAGTTACTAAAGCTAATTAAAAAACATGGTCCAGATTATTGATATTACACCTTATACATATTGAAGGTAAAATTTATGTTTTGCTTGAGTTAAACAGTTTTACATCAAAAGCATTTGTAAAAATTCTAATCACTTGAGTCACGTCACGCCAAATATTAAAGCTAATAAAAAATAGACGCAAAAGATTGTTTAGATTTAATCAGCCGTGCTCCGCAAAACGTAAATCGAAAACGAATTAATTTTTTTTATATTATATGTAACGTAACGCCAAGTGTATTTTGAGTTTTGATTGTTGTCAGTTTTTTATTAAATAGGGTGGCTACGTAAGTATAAAAAAAAAAAATTTTAAACACCTAGCCATTTCGTTTGTTATATTTTATGAATGTAACGTCACGCCAAAAGTGAAAATCCTCATATATTTAGTTTAATAATTGCAAATTATCTAAAAAACTAGTTTTATTGTTAATTTAGTTTTTGTTCTAGTTGGTTTGATAAAATTTTTAAGTTTCTAATATTTACAACAAGTTGCTCATTTCTGCTTAGACTAGTGTACATAATCGAACTTATGAACTTTTTATGCCATTCAGCTTGAAGAAATATTTGTAAGATACAGAAGTATCTTACCAAAGTAACCTACAATATGTTCGGTAGGACAAAAAAATAAATGAAAAATTTTTTCAAATTTTTTTTTATATTTTAATACCCCTGACCCTTTGGCTACAGCGAAATTATGCACACACATATAAATAGAAGAAAGTATATAGCTATCTTTTCTAAATTGCCTTTTGTCGCATTCCAATATACATATTTATTTTTAGATACATAAGTAGTTTTTTTTTTTTTTGACTGGGTCGTTCGCTAGGTTAATGCACTGTGAAAACGTCTGTGATAAACAAAACTAAAATTCGACAAACTAAATCAGGCAACAACAAAGCGGCCCGGCCCAGAACGCCCTCTCATTAAGAGGGGGGAAAAAAAAAACGTTTAACGAAATTTATTGAAAACAAAACAAAAACTTTTCTTATATTTTAAAATGTATTACATGGATAGCTGCACTTAAAGAGCTGCATGGATGCCCAAGGCTTGTGTTGACAGTTGCATCATTATTTATTGGCACTTGGCCCAAAGCGAAATCTGAACTTGCAGCCAGCACCAAGTGGCGCCCCCAAGAACCCCAAGAACCCCAAGAACCCCAAGCACTTGACAGTTGCAACAAGGCTTCAAGTTTCGTTTTCAAATATTACCTTAATTACATTTTCAATTGGACGCAACATTCTTACAAAATTAGCAGCTTGTCAGAAAGTTCTCATAAAACTTGTCACAGTGTAACATATTTTGTTTCTTAGTGCGAGCTGGCAACGCCTCGTTGTCAGTTTGCCTGTCATTGCGCTGTCATTCCGAACTTACTTGTGTTCTGTCGGTTTGTTTTTCAGTCTGTCAGTTTGGCTGTTGCGTAAAGTTTTGTTTGCACATTTCGTGAAGATATTGTCAAAAGGTTGCCAAAAATTTTGAAAATTATTTTTGCTGTGTTATTGCCAATATTTAATTTTATCAGGAGAGAGCTACGTGGTTTGCTTTTTTTTGTGACTGTGTCGGGCGTTCCCTTAGGTGGCTTCCTACAGCAGCTGAATAAAACATTGTTCTCTCTGAAGCAAGATATGACGTAGTCGGATTAGTTATTAGATATTTATGTCATTAGTCCACTCAACTTCCTTTGCTTTGACACCCTAAGGCAAGCATTTAGAATACATGATCTTGAGCTCCACTAATTTCCATTTCTCGGAATAAAAAAGTTCTAGAGCTAACATTATATGACCAAATCTTAAAATAAACCGGGTTCAAGCTCAATCCATTTTTGAAAATAAAATTATTTCTGAACTTTAGAAATTTTTGCAACATTAGAAAAAATTTACAATATATCACTTAAGTAGAAATTAGAGAGCAGCGCAAGCACTGCACAAATGTCTTGTTAGCCATTAGCTGTTATTTCAAGCACTTCATGTCTTTGGCTTGAACAAAACAAAACAAATACTTCAGTGTCAAAAGTGCTTGGTTAACATCAAAATAAAAGTGATACAGAACAAACCTGAAATAGAACAAAATGGAAGTAGAACCACACTGAACTAGAACATTTCAAGCATAGTAGAGCGTTTTTGTTGTTGCAATGATTTTAGTGTTGGTTTTTTTGACTAACACAAACAAACAATCTGCTTGTGTCTGTGTGTGGCTTAATATTATGGCTGCTGCGCAAAAAAACAAAACATTCTACTGCTTGCAGAAAATTTGCCTCACTCAAGCATTTTGTGTGATGTTCTAATGTTTTGAAATATTCAAGCACTGAAGGTTTTGTTTTGAAGCAAACAAAACACCAAAACATTTTGTTCTGCTGTTAGCACTGCAGTGAAATACAGTGCTTGGAAGTACTGTGCAGTAGTGAAGTGCGACGTTTAGAACATATTGTGCAGCTCTCTAATAGAAATCCCGACGACCTTGATCGTTTTCTTAGACACTGGACTGACATCACTAGAGTTGTAACCCAGGAGACACAATTTTCCATATGTTTTTAATATATTAAGAACATTATAAAAGTTATAGATCATAGCATGAAAAATTCCCAAGTAATATGGAAAAGTCACTTAAGTGTTAAAAAATACCAAAAAATAACAAATACCAAAAGCTAGTGCAAACAATAAGAAAACCAACTCAAGCGGCCAAAATAAAAAAAATAAAAATTTGAAATCGTAATAAAAAAAAAAAAAATTAATTTTCTGCACTTTTTTTAAATTATTTAGATTTCAAACTTTTTGACAATTCGTACCGCACCCTAATACTTTTCAGTCCACCCTCGTGCTGTGGCTTTTCAATAACATGTTCAAATTATTTTTATTAGCAATCATCTCTGGCATTTAGTATTAGAAGGGGAATTTTTTCACACTGTGGCTTTTAAACCGTATTGATAAGGAATTTAAATCATATAATACGAAATAGTTGGAAAATTCTAACCAACACACACAAAGGCACACGTCAACGGTCGTTTTATTGACGGTCCAAAATAATGCCAATAATAGCATATAAAAAAAAAAAAAACCAAATGATCTGGACTATCCAAATTTATTTTTAGTTGCTTCAATTGAATACTGTTTTTTTTGTTTAATACACTTTATTTGTAGAGTCAAGGGTATTATCGACTTGTGCAATGTTTGTAAACATTAGTTCTTTATATCATCATCATCTCTGAACCAGATTCGTCTGTCCGTATAAATTCCTAGATGCCAAAATACTTCAGATCTAGAGACACAAAATTTGAGCAAAATATGCGCAGTTGAAATTTATCGATTTATATCGATATCTTATCGTTTTGTTTTGAAAGCGTTTAGCAGGTTTATTTAGCACCATTCCTACACCTTGTGGCAAAAATCTTTTAATTTTAAACTCTATAATTTTTAATTTAAGATAGGCAAGGAAGAGCCAAAAAATTTGGTATGTAGAAAGCTACAAGCAAGAACATTATTTTCGGGGGATTTAGCAGAGGATCATGAAAAATAGGCACCAAATAATGTCAAAAAAAAGTACAGAAACAAAAAAAATTTCTTATAATAATAAAACGAAAAACGAAGAAATTTTGCTCGTTTTGCGTGCTGCCAATTTCACATTTTTTATTGTCAAAATCTTTTGATATAAGCCTTATTTTTTGTTAGCAGAGCTCTGAACCTTTTGATTACTTCATATCGTTTAAATTTTTGTTTGATTAAAATATTGCTAGTACTTTATTATTTTATCTTACTTTAATATTACATTAGCAACAATATTTATTAAAATTGACCACTATTTATCTATTTTTGTTACAAGGGATATTTTTTTATGCAAGACATGAACCATTTTTGCTAGACATGAATATTTTTGTGTACAAGACATGAACCATGTGTGTGTGTGCAACAAGTGAAATCGAATCGAATTGGTAAGTCGGATTCAAACTCACTTGTTGCAAGTGAAATCAGATCGAATTGGTAGTCGGATTCAAAACACATAAAAATTTTCTTTTGGTGAAATTAAATTAAATTAATTAATTAAATTAAAATACGTGCATTTTGGAAACACTTCTTGCAAGTGAAATCAGATCGAATTGGTAGTCGGATTCAAACTCACTTGTTGCAAGTGAAATCAGATCGAATTGGTAGTCGGATTCAAACCACATAAAAATTTCGTTTTGGTGTAATGAACTTAAATTAATTAATTAAATTAAGCGTATTTTAGCTTTTTGGAAACACTTGCAACAAGTGAAATCGGATCGAACTGGTAGTCGGGATTCTAACTCACTTGTTGCAAGTGAAATCACATTGAATTGGTAGTCGGATTCAAAACACATAAAAATTTCCTTTTGGTGAAATCAAATTAAATTAATTATTAAAATTTAAATACGTTCATTTTTGAACCACTTGCAACAAGTGAAATCGGATCGAATTGGTAAGTCGGGTTCAAACTCACTTGTTGCAAGTGAAATCAGATCGAATTGGTAGTCGGATTCAAAACACATAAAAATTTTCTTTTGGTGAAATTAGATTTAATTAATTAATTAAATTAAAATTTATGCATTTTTGAAACACTTGCAACAAGTGAAATCGGATCGAACTGGTAGTCGGATTCAAACTCACTTGTTGCAAGTAAAATCAGATCGAATTGGTAGTCGGATTCAAAACACATAAAAGTTTCCTTTTGGTGAAATTAAGTTTAATTAATTAATTAAATTAAAATACGTGCATTTTTGAAACACTTGCAACAAGTGAAATCGGATCGAACTGGTAGTCGGATACAAACTCACTTGTTGCAAGTGAAATCAGATCGAATTGGTAGTCGGATTCAAAACACATAAAAATTTCCTTTTGGTGAAATTAAATTTAATTAATTAAATTAAAATACGTGCATTTTTGAAACACTTGCAACAAGTGAAATCGGATCGAACTGGTAGTCGGATTCAAACTCACTTCTTGCAAGTGAAATCAGATCGAAATGGTAGTCGGATTCAAAACACATAAAATTTTTGTTTTGGTGAAATTAAGTTTAATTAATTAATTAAATAAAAATACGTGCATTTTGGAAACACTTGCAACAAGTGAAATCAGATCGAATTGGTAGTCGAATTGAAACCATATAAAAAATTTTAAATACATAAAATATGCGAAGTCGTTTTCCTGAGCACGGCCTAGTTTCCGATTTAACTGCAATTTAAAAAAAAAAAAAGAAGTAAATTTGATTTCATATCCATCTTTCTCTCATTTTTTTCTATTTTTTATAATAAAAACTTGAAAAACCAGATTACCCGAAGCCCCTGCCCTGGCTACATTCATGTCTTTAACGTTTTCCCAAATCTTGTTTTGGGAAATTTAGCTGCAGGGTATTTCACTGTCGGCCATTGCTGCGACCTATTTACTTATATATATTTTTTTATTGTTGTCGTTGCGGTTAGAATTTGTTTGGGCTTTGAAATAAAATAAATGAACATAATTTTTCAATATCAATAATCTGCGTAAAATAATAACAAAATGAAAATGGCGGCGGCTTTAAAAATAATACACAAATATTTGCAATTTGCATTGCTGGACATCACAACAATTAAACCGCGCAATTAAAAAACTGAAAAAAAAAAAAATTCCAGGTGCCGAATTTTGAATGCTCTACTTTTAAGAGAATTGAACTACGAAGGCAGGCTGAATGGTAGGCGGCAAGCTATTTTTGGTATACAAACAAAACAAGGCCCACCCTATACTTTTTATTTGTTCGAATTTTCTATCAGCTGATTGCTGTTACGCTCATTTGAATTACCTAACTAGAGATGAGCTCAAAATCGAATTTGATTGTCAACGTGGTAATTTATCGTGCAGGTTATACAGACGATTGCATTGTTTGTGGAATGGTTGTATAACATTTTGTATAGTTTTACGGCAAATGGAAACGTTTTAATATTTCGATAAGCCAACGAGTTGTACCATCAAGCCATATATGAGGCTTGGGTAACGAAAGATTCCGATTTCGACTTGCCGAAATTTACGCCTATCGAAAATATTTGAAATAGGCTTTAACAATAAATTTATTAATGATTAATTAATTTATTGTGTTCATTGTTAGAGACAAAGTGTGAAGTAAAAAAAAAAACTTTCGGGTGCCAGAAATCAAACCTTCAGAACATAACCATGAAAAAAAAAATGATATTTTCAGGATGCGGCATTAACTTCGGCACTTGCTGATATTATGGAATTATGAAAATATCAAAATTTTGCGTGTTCCGACCTGCTGATACGCTTTTCGGATACCATCTCTAGTACAGTGCATATTATGTTCGAAATGTTTTCACTTGCAACTAACCGATTTTAATTTTATTGCAATTTGCAAACATAATAAGCCTATTATGTATAGCATAATTATAGGGTATTTGCATAAGACTGGAAAAACATACTCACCGCAAAAAAAAAAAAACAACAGTATGGCAAACAAATGAACAACAGACGAACAGAAAGAATCCAAACAAAATGCTTTCGATAACACGAAAATAAATTTAATATTTCCGCTTAATATTTATTGCTTCTATAGTATGCATTAAAAATTTTAAATGCTTTCACATCAATCCACGTTTATTGTCAATTTGTTTTTTTTTTTTTAGTTTATTTTTAAAAATCCACTTTCGATTTGTGTACTTAGAAGTTTTTCTTTTTTGTATAACCAATCTATTGATTAAGGTTTAAAGCTCGTTGGTTTTTGGCAGAACATATTTGCATGTAAAACGATTACTCAAAGGCACAACGCGTGCTAAACAATTATTATATGCAAATTTTTGTGCATATAATTTAGCAAATTTTTTATTAAGGGTTTTTTGGAATATAACGAACTGCGTTGCGTTTAAATACCGTGAAGCTACTAAAAACCCCTTTGCCAGTATTTGGCCAATTCAAATTATTAGACGCAAAATTGGTTCGCAACGAAAAAGTTCAAAAACAAAAACAAAAAAAAACGCAAACAAAAATGGAACAGCAACAATAATAACAACAAAGACTACAACGAAATGTATATAAGCAGATGTAGCTACACCCGGAGAAAAGAAGATACAAATATATTCTATAGAAAACTAGTGCACACGGCTTGGCTGCTGCTATAAAAAAGAAAAAATCGTTTTTCGGGTTGGAATTCTGACCATATCTGCTACATATTTTTGGAATCGCTAAAACCGAATACAAGCTCAGAAAAATGCCAGCACAGCACGGGTTTCTGACATAACCTTCAAAACTAGCTCTCGCTAAAATCACTTTATTTAAGTGATCTCATAGTTTATGCCAAAAATTCGTCTTTTTCGCCCACTGTGCACTGAAATATTGCTGTTTATCCAGTTGCAACGATTGACTTTTTATAGAAGAAAAAAAATCAAGAAAAATGCAGTGTCATCTGGAGACAAACTCATTTCATAAACTATAAAATGAAATTTAATTAATTAAGTGATAAATAATAAAAATATTCAGCGTGTTTACTCTTTCGGGCATAAATGCACAAAGGCAAGAATGCCCTAGTAACGATATGTGCAACAAAGCATGAAGGCAATAATTTGTTGCACGCTTTGCGCTTTAACTATTTGGCATTTATGATACACAAAGTGGCGGTGTTCACTATATTATATAACTAGGGGGCTCCGCCACTGCGTGCTTCGCACTGCAACCCCCGTCTTTTCAATACAATTCAAATGATTTGAATCAAATCATCATGCTTATAGTATCTCTTGTATATTTCTTTACTTCCATAATGTACTTGCTATAGTTGGCCCTACTCGTTTTTAAAATAGCCTTTACAATCACAGAACGCTCCTCGATTTAAAAAAATTTAAAAAAAAAACAAACCTCAATCGCTCAATTACGGAAAATTTATTTCAAAAAAAGTATAAAAATCAGCTACTTCTATGGCATATCGCTAAGACATTTGATGAAGCTGTATATTTTGGGTACCCTCTGCTGGGTGCCGGGACACTCAGGCGTCCCTGGTAACGAGGAGGCTGATGAGTGCGCCAGGAACGGATCAGCGCTGGCAGCTAAGCTTGCGGTTACAGACATAGAAATACCATTACAGGACGTCGTATCGCAAATCAGGGAGACGGCCAGAGCTCTGGCGGAAAGAGAATGGGACACGGTGTCCGGTTGTCGCATCTCCAGAGCACTCTGGCCCAGGTATAAACCAAAGCGCACATCTGAACTCCTGCGATTTCATAAAAACAGCATCAGGATGGTGGTAGGAGTCGTAACGGGGCACTGCACTATTGGCCACATGGCTGAGAGGCTGCATGTTCCCCAGCACGATTTCTGCCGAAGCTGCGGAGACGAGGAGGAGACAGAAAGCATCCAACACCTGCTTTGCGACTGCCCGGCGCTTCTAAGAAGACGAACCCAGTTTCTGGGAAAACCGTTCTTTGAGTATCTGGGTAGTCTGGCTTATGTGGCAATTGCGGATCTGGGTGCGTTTGTCGAATCCTCAAAATGGTTTTGTAATAGGAGAGTCTTATGGGAATATGGATGTCTTACAGTTTTGAACCTCCAACCACCCTCCCCCCCTTTTCCAACTCCTTTCTTCCTTCTCTCAAATTAGGCAACACAATGGACCTCATGGTCTCTGGGTGATCTCAGTTAATCTGAGCTGCCTATTTAACCTAACCTAACCTAACCTATGTATTTTGGTGAATGGTTTAGACTTGGCTTGACTCTTTTCATTGAAGCACTTTGTGATATACGAAATTTGTATACCCCATACCATATCGTTTTGTGATTAGGCGCAAGAATAATAATAATAATAAAGCGGATGGTTTGCCGACACGTGAACATGCCACGTACAATTGACCTTGAGAAAAATATTAATTTTCAAAGCTCAGCCCACTAACACTCAAGCATTGGCCTTGTGATTTGTTAATCGTCATGCCGAATGCGAGGCGAATTTGAAATTGAATTCTTTTAAGCCTAGGATGTGCAACAACCTGGGAGGCGGTAAGTGGTACTACTGGGCCTCGAGAGGCCCATAAGCCATAGTCAGCTGTCCTTACGATTTTCGTCCAACTATATATCCCATCGACAGCTGCTATTGGGTAGCAGTATTGTATGTTAGTATAACTCTGTGTGGGTGTCTTTAATAGGGTGGTCTCTTAAGAGGGTGGGGGTTGGAATGCCTTAAAAAGTGAAATTACTGTTTCTGTGTGGCACAAGTCAACTTTTGACTGATTTATTAACATAAATTAATAGTGAGGTGAGGAATGATTGAAGTAATGGTGACTGTCGAATTGCTTTGTGCTGAGTTTATGATTCTTCAGTAGCACAACCATGGCACAGAGAAATTTTCTTCACAGAGTCGTGTTTAAGGCCCATGAATTTTTTACATTTTTCACACGATTCAAAGCGAATGTAACGTAAGATTAGCTTGAAGCGGTTGAAGGACATCGTGGCTTTGTAGATGTTATGGTGGTACGGTTTCCAAAGTTCTTTAGCTGGCTGTGTATTTGAATTGAACGTACCAGCAAATAATAACAATCCGAAGAACGCATACATCTCAGTCTCGTTTGTTTCTGTCCAAACTCTTACAGTCGAGTCAGGATGCGCCATATTCCAATCGCGCTTGATGCTTGATGCCTTGTGGTTTGTTTCGCGAACAATCAAATCAACCATTTATTTATTTATTTTTTTTCATCTGGCAAAATATTGCTGCATAACTTGTGTGAGGCCACTTCTGGAACATAGTGCGCGTGCGGGCGGTATCTAGCTGGTGGATTTTTCATCCAAATAACGCCAGCTTTGGATGCTTAAAATTCGTCAACGGGCAATTGAGAATCGTTCACAGCGCCCGCCTCTCCTTCGACAATTTCCTCCTCTTCGTCATTCGTCTCAATGTTCAACTCTTCTTCTTCAGCATCCGACGCCGCTTCATCAGCATCATCGTTACCTCTGAATGGATCGTCTTCTTCATCCTCGATATTCTCGCTCGTAATGCGTAAATGCGGCAAGTCTGTCCTCAGTCAGCTGCTGTAAAAGTAAACTGCACAGATCTCACCAAAAGCTCATATGAAGCTGGCGAACACGTTTTGTCTTGCAGCTTACATACATTTCCCATACATCAAACGTGCGGGCCTCGTGAGGACCAGTAGGTACACTTGGCACCTTCATGCATAAACAGATCAGGTTTGTTCTACAAAATCAGTGCAAATAATCTGTAGATGGTTTCGTTACGTCTAGAAAACATGAGCGGTAGCTGGCATAAAATATTTCTTTGCTCAGGGCCAAGAAAAAATTTTGGTGACTATTCAAAGTCAAAATGGGCCTCGAAAAGCCCAGTCGCACATCCTAGGGTTAAACTAAAAGCGGATATCCATTGGGATCATCGGAATTCTCTTACCTTTAAATTTTCCTTTGAGTATCATCAGTTTTCTTACCACCAAACGTGTTACATTCCACAATTTTGGTTGATTTATATTTCGAAGCATGAAGATTACCGCCAAGATTAAGCCAGGCATACCCAAAAGTTTAAAAATTCAGTTGGATAGTTGGCGGCTTCGTTTTCGTGTGTAACACAGTCAATAGATTTAAATGAATGCAAAGTACCAACGATTTGATTCTGTATTACAATGTATAAATCATCTACATCTTTATTTTTAGACGCTGAAATTGCTCGCTCACTCAACCATTCGTTATTTTTATGGTTAGCAACAATGTTCGGGAATACGTTGTTGATGAGCTCCTCATTCGATGAGACAACGCAGTCGATCTGGGAATAATATGGCGGCTATTCCAGAAGAAGCAACTGCTACCGCAATGTCGCCAAAATCAATGACATCAGGAATATCTTCCCAGTTCTATTGTCATTTGTTCCCTATATTTTTGTTTACTTTTCGATTCCTCTATTTTCGGTGTGGTTAGATATATATATGTTTACTCACACAAAGAAATGTTTGTTGGTATGAGTTTTGCCCATCACTGATCAGCATCAACAGTCGTTATAGCAATATCTGTCTGTCCGTATGAGTAAAAGGATCTCAGAGACTATAAGTGCTAAAGAGCTAAAATTTTACCAAAAGATGCGCATAATGGTCACACAGGTGACTATTTTTATATCATAACAGAATTTCGCGGCTTACTTCTTTTTATGTGATTTTTTTTAGATGTTTTATGAGTTACTCTGTTAGCCAGTGCGGAGACGAATCCAACAAACCATATATCATCAAAATCGGCCCAGACGTTCTTCAGTTATAAATGGTGTAACTAACATAACTCTCTTTTATATATATAGATAGATAATATGTTCTAACTCTAGGTTCACATTTTAACAAAATGTAATAAAATGAAACAAAAATTTCGGAACCCGCAAAAATATCACAAAAAAATTCCGGCATGGAGGCAACAATTTGTTGTACGCTTTGCCCTTTTACCATTTTGCATTTATGACAGACAAAGTGAACACCCCAACTATATTATGCAATAATAAAAATAATAAATTATAATTTAAAAGTTTTTTTTATAGTTCATGAACTTTAGGTTCACATTTTAACAAAAAGTAAAAAAAAAAAAAAAAAAAAATGTTTCGAACATGGCGGTAATTTCGGAACCCTCAAAAATATCACGAAGAAAATTCCGCTCATTCCGCACAGCGGGAAATCCATTCCCGTTCCTGTAGATTTCTGCGGAATCCGCGTAAATTCTTACAATATAAAACTTATTCAAATAGTCCAAGTTTTGTATAATAACGTAAGATTCTAAATAGACTTTCTTTTTACTCACTTTTAAAAAAAATTTAGCCAGCCGCAAAGATCGATTACAAACTTGAATGTTCAGGATGCTGCAGTTATTTCGGAACCCGCAAAAATATCATAATCACGAAAAAATCATTCCCATTCCCCAACTTTACTTCAAAATTTGTATGCAATGTTAACTAAGCAGACTTTCTGTTTACTCACTTGTTAAAAAATAAAGTAGCAGCATAGATCGATAACAAACTTCAATGTTTTTTTATCGATAACAATATCACACATCAAAACAACTCATTGCACTACAATTTTTGTATTTTTACAACATTATTTTTCCAAGTGTACGCACACTTGTATATATATATATACGATACATAATCTACATTTATGTATGAAAAATGAAATTGAAATTTGTAAATAAAAAAGACACAAATATGGCACGAACCAAAAAAAAAAAAAAAAAACAACACTAAGACCTGAAACTTAAAAAAAAATTTAAATAAATTCACTTAGCGACGCTGCCTTCCAAATAATGTTGCTGGAAGATGATGCTATTGGTGCTGTTGATGACGACAATGACGCTAAAGATGACGATAGCTATGACGACTAGACGACTGAAGACGACAACAAAATGCACAGACTGCGACGAATCTCAAGATTTCTATGACGGCGTACCGAACTGTGGATGCGGACAACGGCGAGGCAGAACTGAGCGCCCGGCTCGAGCAGCACAAGACCCAAGAGCAGCCGGCAACAAATGGCTGCTGGCAGCCGTCGCACCATTACCAAAGATAAACAAAAGTTATGAGTTGGAAATAAACTAACATTTGATGCGTTCTCTATGTAGAGTATATAGTATAGCATAGTATAGATCCTCCCCCGTGCCGAGCACTCTTGCTCCATGGTACTGTGCTATGCCGCCGTCTGCGGCCAAGTTTATTTTTGGAGCCTAACAAAAAAAAAAGCGACTAGCTCAAATTTGGAATTTGAAATATGTTTTGTTGCTACTATTGCTGTTGTTGTTGTTGTTGTTGTTGAAGTGGCGGCATCCAGCCGGGTGGTCTATTTGTATGAAGATTGGTATCTGTAAGTTGGCCTAAGCATGCCCAGCTGGCCCAATTACAAACCTATTTGCAATTCGTAAAGTTCATCAAAACAACAACATTAAAGTGCAACAAAAAAATGCAAAAATAATTAACTACTAATTTGGTTTACTTTTTATGCAGTGTTTACTATACCCTATAGTAGTTGTAGGCTATGTAGCTATTGCAAGTCGAAAAAGACTCGCGAGACACTTCAAAATTAAATCTCAGATATGATATGAACAAAAAAAGAAAACTTTTAATTTAGAGCACTTAAACCTGTAGCATAAGATAAGAACTTCTATCTAGTCAGACGGACAAAAGAAATCGATTAGGCATGTCCATCTGTTTGTCGGACTGTCTGTATGAACGTCTGTATCTTGCAGACTTTAGGAGCTAGTATACCAAATTTTGATATTTAGGCTTCTTCTGAGAACAGCCACATCAGGTTTATATTTTTGCTTCTCCACCAATTCTACAATTTCGACGCTACAGCTTTCGTATGTTTGGGCCAAATGCGTAAAATGAAAAAATCTTTCGTTTGATACCAAACATGATTATAAACGAACTTTAAAAATCAAAGATAATTGCAATATAATATTTTAGAGGCGGGATTTCGACTGGTCTCTGTGGCAAAAGCAGCCGCATGGGTAGAGTGTTGGCCTCCGACGTCTAGAGACGTAGGTTCGAATCGCAGACGAGACAAATTTTTTTTTTATTTATTATTTTTTTTTTTTACCAGGGTGTTAGAAAGTCGTCTACAACCAAGCTTAACTTTCGCCATTTTTTTCGATATCGAAAAAAACTTTTAAAGTAGCTGCAGGATAGGCTCACAAAGTAATAAGACTGAATTTTTGTAGCGCGAGTGTAGCGATGGAGGGCGTTGGAACCAGCTGGGCGTGGTAATTGGAAGCGTTCCAAAGGGAACGATATTTTTTCCAGACGCCTGCGAGCAATTTCCATGAAACTTACTTAACCCTAGACCTGGCACTCTGTGTCCCAGATGAATTTCAAATTTAGTTATTTTTTTATTTTTTTCATACACAATACACTACGTGGCACTGTGTGCTCCAAGGATGGGTAAGATGAAGGACAGCTGGAGGGATGTCGCAAGCTAAGATGGGAAAAAATCCCAAGCAGCGACGGAGTCCAAAGGAATAAAGCCAGAATACGCGAGTCCATGGAAAAATCCATGCTCATATTATTTTTGACCATCGTGCTGTGATTCGCAGAGAGTCGCTACCCTTTGGATAAAACCTAGAGAAAACCTCCGCATGCGGCCAAATATCACCGATACTTGGAAGCTGCTCCACGACAATGCGCCGTGCCGCACTAAGCTGCTGGTAAGCTGGTTCCTGGCCAAGAACAGGCTTGCAACGTTGACACACCACATTCCAGTTTCGGCACCAGCGTATTTTCTCTTCCTCTTTCTGCGGCTCAAGCGGTGCCTTAAGGGAAACCGACACAGCTTCGTAGAAGATGACCAAAGGGCGGCGACGTGGGGTTCCCAGAAAGCGTGTTCCAGAAGGCGTATGCACAGTGGGAATCGGTTTATAAGCATTGTGTCGGACCACAAGCAGTATCAAGGATCTATACCGAGTTAAATAAAACATATTTTAATTAATTCTTATTTATACTCAGCAGTGCTCCGGAAAACGAAAAAACCGAACCGAACAATTTTATTCGGATTCGGTTTCCGGAGCATGGCCGACTAATATCGTAACCAAATTTTGCATTCGAAGTATGAAAGTAGAGGCAAGTGGGGTGAATTCGGAAGTGGGATGAATTCGGAAGTGAGGTGAATCCGGAAACGCATCCTAACGGATTTCTGAGTTGACATTTGACTATGACACCTATTTTCAAAAAAATGTCATGACCGACGCGACGGTGGCTTTTGACAATACTCCAACTCCAGTACACTTGTTCTTCTGTTCACTATAATTTTTCTAAACAAATTTCTACCTTGAAAGTTTTATTTTAAGTTTTGGTGTCGCTAAAATTTCAACATTTTCTCGAGTAAAATCAAATTTAAGTATATCCATAATATTATTTAAACTCTATGCTTAAAAAATGCTAAAGCGTTCGGTGCGATTTTTGCAAGCCAGCAGAATGACGCTACTCCGTTTCGAAAAAGTCGATTTGGGATGAATCCGGAAGCTCAATTTGAGACGAAACCCTAAGTTTTTGTGTCAAAATGCCGTGAACTTACAAAAAAAGCCAAACAAATCCCCGTAAACCGGCCCCAAGTTCTGATGATTTGTTGGAAATGCTGAAGGCAGTGAAAATCGACAAAAGAAGTGCTCTTTCAGATGATTTCCCTCTTTTTAAAAAAAAAAAACATTTTTTCAGGCCATTTCGCTAGGCAACAATTAATTTTATTATTTTTTTTTCATTCATTTCAATGTATTATTCAACTTTTTTTTACCAAAAATAAACAAATAATATGTTTGCGATAAAATTTTAGGTTGGTTTTTGTTATTTTTGGACAATTCCGAATTCACCCCAAAAAAATCGAAAATCGCGAATTTGGCATTTTTTGCTCGGAGATCAATCTACCTAACAAAAAATCTTCGTATCGAATTGAAATTTTGACACAATGTAGCCTACTCAATGCCCTGAACGACACAGCTTTCAATTTTAAAAAAAAACTCACTCCAAAAAAACTTCGAAAAAATTGTTCCGAATTCACCTCACTTGCCCTTACTCAAGCACTTACCTATATCACGCACAAATTTGGCATTACAATTTTTTTTGTAGACTTGCGAAACATTTTACTAAAATTAATTAGAATGTTTAAAAAATCATTGAGTCTCCGATCTATTAAAAAATAAAAGCATAATTCGTTACCCAAAAGATTCTCTCTCTAACGATATCAGTATATTTATTTATTTGTTTGTTACGATGATACAGAGTATCTCAAAGTCGACCACGAACAACTTAAATGTTCGCCATTATGTTTTTACTGCACTGCAAATTGCTTTTGAATCCAACAACAACAACTGCAGCATAATCCTAGTTAATTTTTTTTGCATTAAAAAACATAAACCAACAAATATAGTTTTTTATGCATACAATAGGTTTTTACCGCCCAGACCAAAAGGGTAAGAAGCTATATTTAATTAAAGGCTTTTGTTTTTTGCTTGTAGCACACTTGCGAGGGTTGCTTTTATATTTTCCAGCCTGAAGGCCTACGTTGCTCTGGCTACAAACCTTTTTATAAATTAGGATTAACTTCTATTTTATAATTATATAAATAAATAATAAATAAATTTTTATATTTTCGGATTTGTTAATTTAATCAAAAGTTTTTTAGCTTCTAAATAAATATTTCTAGCCAAGGAAACTTTTCGCCTTATAAGTTCCCAAGCAGAGAGCCGCAATGAGTATATTCGTGCTTTAGTGATCAAAATAGATTTTTATATATTTTTTTTTCTCATTAAAGATATAATAAGGGCTATATGAATGACGCAAATATACATAGTAACTACAGAAATTATGAAAATAAATAAGTCTTAGTAAAAAAAACATGCTCTACTTCTAAAATTTAGTGTGTGATAGGGGAACGTTCGTAACGAGTAAAATATGAGTATGTTACATGCAAAGCTCAAAAAGCACACATACTCATACTCATCAAATGGAAAACTTCTCTTTACTCATTGTTTACTCAAGCTTTCAAAACACAAAGGGTACATGCATGGTGGAATAATAAGGTGCTGTCGTGCGAACACTCACTCTCTCGTTTAGAGCCCTTATCGTCAGTGCAAAACTTGCTGTGAAAGAGTATGGTTGGTCGCGGACGAAATTTTAAGCTGTCTGTGTTTTGTTTTCTAAACACGAAACTTGTAATACAAAACCAATAGCAAAAGATGGCGTACGTTAAAGTCGGGCGCGGACGACTTTGGGATACCCTGTACCACCACATTGCAATCAAGTCCGATATATTGCTTACAAACTCCAAAAGATATTTCTTTGCCAAATAAACGAAACACAACGAATTTTGTACAAAAAACGTTTTTTTGGTCCTATGGAAGCTATATGATATAGTCAACCGATTTTGATCAAATTTGGTACAGTGCTTGGGAACTCTAAAAAACTTCTTAATGCCAAATTTGGTTACAATATCTTTACAAACAAACGAAACACAACGAATTTTGTACAAAAAACAAATTTTCGACCGATCGATCCTATGGGAGCTATATGATATAGTCAACCGATTTTGATAAAATTTGGTACAGTGCTGGGGGCTTCTAAAAAACTTCCGATTGCCAAATTTGTTTATGATATCTTCATAAGCAAACGAATTATCCATCTAAAACTTTTGCTTTTTTTCGAGGTCCTCTGAAACACCCCTATGGAAGCTATATAATGTAGTCCCGATACAAAAAAATAAAATAAACTTAGCTCCTATGGATTAATAAGGGATCTTATCTGAAAGTTTGGTTGCTCTAGCTCTTACCATCTCTGAGATCTAGGCGTTCATACGGACAGACGGACAGACGGTCAGACGGACAGACGGACATGGGTATATCGACTTCTCTAGTCACTCTGATCATACTTTAGGTAACTTTGGGGGGTCTTCGACTTCTCCTTCTGTACGTTACATACATTTTCGGCTTGCACAAACACAATATACCCCTTGTACCATACGGTACAGGGTATAAAAATTATGGGCAATGAACTTGTTAAAATTAGGCTATACAAAAATTAATTTATTATTTTAACTATAAAACATATCTGAATTTTTCTTTGTTACTTATTTACAAACATCAACAAAATATATATCTATCTCATTCACATTCTCGAAGCAATGCTAAGAGAGCTTTCCCACAGAAAAGCTTTTGACCTCTCTCTCGCACTCACACGCTACATACAATAAGGGATAGCTTTTACGGACGATACCACCTTATATTATTCCACCATGGGTACATGAGTATATTTTTACTGGCTCAAAAGTTACACATACTTATATAGGTAATTTGAAAGCTTGCGTTTACAGCTACAGTTACAAAGCTTTTGAGTGTTAAAAAGCTTAAGTCATGAATGAGTAGGCTCAAAAAACTGCATACTCTTTGCTGCTCTCTGTTCTCAAGCTAAGCATTCAAAAAAAAAGTTCGTAATTTTTTGGCTCAAACTTACATTTTATTTTATACACTGTACCCTTTGGTAAGGGCTATATTAAATTTGTGCAAATTTATGTAACTTAAAGAAGAAGACGACGGAGAACCCTCCAAAGTTTAGTTAAACTAAAAAATTTTTTAATTACGCCTGCTTGATAGCTAAAAGAAAGAAATAAACAAAAATTTAAAACACAATTAACAAATGCATTAATTAAAAAAAAAAAAGTATTTTTTTTTGTTTTTTTTATTTTTTTTAGATTATGTAAAAACATTATTTTTTTTAATAAGCAAAATACGTTAGAAATTAAAGTAAATGTTTGTAAAACAAGAAATTTTTAAAAAAGCCCTACTGTTGCTTAAATAGCAAAAAAAAAAAAATGTTCGAATATTTTTAGTAATTCAGTCAAAATTAAAATGTAATAGATATTTTTATTGTTTGTTTTTTTTTATTTATTTTTAACACTATTTCTACCAAGAGGCACGTTTCATATTTTAACTTCTAAGGTCTAGTTACTCGTTGCCCTAATCTTTATTAGTTATAGTATTATTATTGTATTATAATTAATATTGAAATAAAAAAATAATAAAATATTTTAACTTAACATTATTTTCTTAGTTTAATCATTTATCGAAAAAAGAATTTTAACTTTTCGTATTCTAGCAACATTTAGTTGCACGAAAAGTGAAAAAAAAAATTTTTGGGTAAATGATTAAACTAGAATATAATGTTAAATTAAAATATGAAAGGTGTCTTTTGACACCTCGTGATAGAAATAGTGTTAAAATATGTGAAAAAAAATACATTTTTTTATTTAAATATAATGCGTTACAAATTTAAGAAAATTTTTTAAAAAATTTAGAAAGCTGCGAAAATGTTCAGTCACAATTGCAAACAAAGTCAAGACAAAATAAAAATAAAGTTGATAAATTAAAAAATTTTTTTTTTTTTTTTTTTTATAAAAAATTATGTAAAAAATTTTTTTTTTTTTTTTTTATAAAAAATTATGTAAAAAATTTTTTTTTATATAAATATAACATGCTGTAATTAAAAAAATAAATTTTGTAAAACAGAATTTTTTGTACAACAACAATTTTTTTTTATAAGAATATTTTTAGTAATTCCGTCAAAATTAAAATAAAGTGGAATAAAAAAAAAAAAATTTTGATTGTTTTTTTTTATTTTGAAAATATGTAGAAAAAAATGTATTTTTTTTATTTAAATACAATGCTTGACAAATTTAAGAAAATTTCTTAAATATGTCTTAAATTAAATTAAAAAAAAAATAAGAATACTGCGAAAATATTCAGTCACAATTGCAGAAAAAGTCAATATTTAAAAAAAAAAACAATAAAGTTTTCTATTTTTAATAAATTATGTGAAAAAATTTATTTTTTATGTAAATATAGAAATTAAAAAAAAAAAAGATTTTTTTAAAACAGAATTTTTTTGTAAAAGAATACATTTTTTTATAAGCCTTGTTGATAGCATAAATAACAAAAAAGAGAGGTTCGCATATTTTTAGTAGTTCAATCACAATCACAAAATAATCAAAACACAATTTTAATAAAATTGTTGATTTAAAAAAAAAAAACTTTAAATTTTGTTTTTATAAGCATATTTAGTCAAAATTGAAATGAAGTGAAATATATTATTTGAAAAAATTTATTTTTTATATAAATATAGAAATTAAAAAAAAAAAATTTTTCAAAACAGAATTTTTTTGTAAAAGAATACATTTTTTTATAAGCCTTGTTGATAGCATAAATAACAAAAAAGAGAGGTTCGCATATAATAAAAAAAATCAAAACACAATTTTAATAAAATTGTTGATTTAAAAAAAAAAAAAACTTTAAATTTTGTTTTTATAAGCATATTTAGTCAAAATTGAAATGAAGTGAAATATATTATTTTATATTATTTGAAAAAATTTATTTTTTATATAAATACATATAGAAACTAAAAAAAAAAAAAATTTTAAAACACAATTTTTGATAGCATAAATAACAAAAAAGAGAGGTTCGCATATTTTTAGTAGTTCAATCACAATCACAAAAAAATCAAAACACAATTTTAATAAAATTGTTGATTTAAAAAAAAAAAAAAATTTAAATTTTTTTTTATAAGCATATTTAGTCAAAATTAAAATGAAGTGAAATATATTATTTGAAAAAATTTATTTTTTATATAAATATAATAATTAAAAAAAAAAAAAATTTTTAAAACAGAATTTTTTTGTAAAAGAATACATTTTTTTATAAGCCTTGTTGATAGCATAAATAACAAAAAAGAGAGGTTCGCATATAATAAAAAAATCAAAACACAATTTTAATAAAATTGTTGATTTAAAAAAAAAAAAAACTTTAAATTTTGTTTTTATAAGCATATTTAGTCAAAATTGAAATGAAGTGAAATATATTATTTGAAAAAATTTATTTTTTATATAAATATAGAAACTAAAAAAAAAAAAAATTTTAAAACAGAATTTTTGATAGCATAAATAACAAAAAAGAGAGGTTCGCATATTTTTAGTAGTTCAATCACAATCACAAAAAAATCAAAACACAATTTTAATAAAATTGTTGATTTAAAAAAAAAAAAAACTTTAAATTTTGTTTTTATAAGCATATTTAGTCAAAATTGAAATGAAGTGAAATATATTATTTGAAAAAATTTATTTTTTATATAAATATAGAAATTAAAAAAAAAAAAGATTTTTTTAAAACTGAATTTTTTTGTAAAAGAATACATTTTTCATAAGACTTGTTGATAGCATAAATAACAAAAAAGACAGGTTCGCATATAATAAAAAAATCGAAACACAATTTTAATAAAATTGTTGATTTAAAAAAAAAAAAAACTTTAAATTTTGTTTTTATAAGCATATTTAGTCAAAATTGAAATGAAGTGAAATATATTATTTTATATTATTTGAAAAAATTTATTTTTTATATAAATACATATAGAAACTAAAAAAAAAAAAAATTTTAAAACACAATTTTTGATAGCATAAATAACAAAAAAGAGAGGTTCGCATATTTTTAGTAGTTCAATCACAATCACAAAAAAATCAAAACACAATTTTAATAAAATTGTTGATTTAAAAAAAAAAAAAAATTTAAATTTTTTTTTATAAGCATATTTAGTCAAAATTAAAATGAAGTGAAATATATTATTTGAAAAAATTTATTTTTTATATAAATATAGAAATTAAAAAAAAAAAAATTTTTAAAACAAAATTTTTTTTGTAAAAGAATACATTTTTTATAAGCCTTGTTGATAGCATAAATAACAAAAAAGAGAGGTTCGCATATTTTTAGTAGTTCAATAAAATTGTTGATTTAAAAAAAAAAAACTTTAAATTTTGTTTTTATAAGCATATTTAGTCAAAATTGAAATGAACTGAAATATATTATTTGAAAAAATTTATTTTTTAAATAAATATAGAAACTAAAAAAAAAAAAAAATTTTAAAACAGAATTTTTTTGTAAAAGAATACATTTTTTTATAAGCCTTGTTGATAGCATAAATAACAAAAAAGACAGGCTCGCATATAATAAAAAAATCAAAACACAATTTTAATAAAATTGTTGATTTAAAAAAAAAAAAAACTTTAAATTTTGTTTTTATAAGCATATTTAGTCAAAATTAAATTGAAGTGAAATATATTATTTGAAAAAATTTATTTTTTATATAAATATAGAAACTAAAAAAAAAAAAAAATTTTTAAACAGAATTTTTTTGTAAAAAAATACATTTTTTTATAAGCCTTGTTGATAGCATAAATAACAAAAAAGAGAGGTTCGCATATTTTTAGTAGTTCAATCACAATCACAAAAAAATCAAAACACAATTTTAATAAAATTGTTTATTTAAAACAAAAAAAATTAAACTTTCAAAGATAACTTTTTTAATCTTGAAATTATTTCCATTATTGGTTTTTAAAATGCGTTGGCAGCACCTTTTTTTGTTAGACGCTTCATTAGCTAGCCGTCTGTAACAGGACAATTTCTTTACTTTGCAACACTTTTTTTTGGTTTAGCAAATTTTCAATTTCAGGCTTTCTTCTATTATATAAAAAATGTATTAATTATTAAACTTTAAAACAATTCGTTTTGTCGCTTTAGCTGCTAAAAAACAAATACTTTTAAAATTTTTCAACAAAATTAATTAACCCTGCTAGAGTTTTAGCTTCGAAAGTTTGGCGAAAAATAAATATGCATAAAGTCTGCAACGCTTCTGGGAAATGGGAATGGCTGGGGATGCTACATACTAAATAAATCGTTTATTATATAGGAACTTTATCCAAAGTCATCAGTTTGTTGCTCCCCAGCATCGTAAATGATTTTGCCTGAATCCTAAACAAACAAAATTCGGTGTAAATAATAAATATTTTTTTGGAAAAAAAAATGTGTGCAGAGCATTCCGCTGCCCAGCACTGCCTCAACTGATTCACATTGTTTTTTTTTTATTTCCATTTTACGAGCATTAAAGCGCTCTTCATTTAAATGACCCTCAAGGAAAGCGCAAGTTTTATGCGAATTTTATGATTCGTGGCCATCAAAAGATTCGCAGAACATAGAGAAATAATCGCTAGAACTAAAGCTTATGCATAAATATTTATGCCAACGCATAAAAATAAGCCAGTGTTGGGTAATTGGATAATAGATGAAGATGGAAATGGAAATGGCGTTGACGATGGCGATGGCCAACCGCCTGTTGGACAAGTTAATTTTGGACAATATAGTAGCTGCAGGCACGTTATTTTCAATTTGCCATTAACGAGATCATTAAATAGCCATTTTTGCCCGCATTCGCACACACACACACACACACAGACATATATATATATATATGGTATATACATGTATATACGCATTGGACAAATGGTGGCGCCACACGGCCGGCATATTTAAATAACTACGAGTGGCAACAGGGGCGCAGCTAGAAAAAACTTTCAGGGGGCAGCAAATGTTACATACAAGTTGAAACTTTTAGAAGGCATAGTTAATAAATTTGGAGCATGAAATAAAAACGAAGTTGTTGGTATTTTTTGTAAACCAGTAAAAATAAAATTTTCAGAAGGATTTTTGTGGACTATACCCTAAGGGTACTAATATAAAGATCTTGACGACTGTATAAGTTAGAATAAACATAAGATTTGGACAGCTTATATGTGTAGCTTCTATTTGCTACGATATTAAAGTTACAGCATCCTAATCGGGTCAGAAATATTGTAAAGAATGGTAATATAGATTATATTTAATATACCTACATTAGGGCGGGTCAATTTTTATGGGGCCGAAAAAACCTTATGGGGCTCACTCGGATTTTGATTCTTTGGGTAATTCTAAGCAAATTTGCCCAAGAAACTAAGGGTCTAAAATGAATTTCGAGTCGCCCACTTTTTCAAAATAGGTTTTTTTTTCGAAATATTCAAAAAACGACTTAGACATTGCATTGAAAAAAATTTCTAAAAATTATGTTAAGCTTTAAGTTGAAAGAGAATTCATTTACGAACATTTCGAGTCTAAGATCTTAAAAATCGGTTGAGAATTCTAGGTGTTATTAACGAAAAATAACGGCTACAGCTGCATACAAACTCGTGAAGACGTAAGCAAATAAAAAAATTTTTGTGAACATTTTTTTTTTCATATAAAATTGTGATTGAGTGAAGATTGGAACTTCCGTACATGGTTACATAACATCTACAATTCTCAACCGATTTTTAAGATCTTAGACTCGAAATGTTCGTAAATGAATTCTCTTTCAGCTTAAAGCTTAACATAATTTTTAGAAATTTTTTTCAATGCAATGTCTAAGTCGTTTTTTGAATATTTCGAAAAAAAAACCTATTTTGAAAAAGTGGGCGACTCGAAATTCATTTTAGACCCATAGTTTCTTGGGCAAATTTGCTTAGAATTACCCAAAGAATCAAAATCCGAGTGAGCCCTTACACCGAAAAAAATTGACCCACCCTAACCTACATATATCGGCGAAAATAAGTGAAGCGGGCCACTTTTTTACACGACCTCTTCGATTTTAATGATTTTTATACCCTGTAGCGTATGGTACAAAGGGTATATTGTGTTTGTGCAAGCCGAAAATGTATGTAACGTACAGAAGGAGAAGTCGGAGACCCCCCAAAGTTACCTAAAGTATGATCAGAGTGACTAGAGAAGTCGATATACCCATGTCCGTCTGTCCGTATGAACGCCTAGATCTCAGAGATGGTAAGAGCTAGAGCAAACAAACTTTCAGATAAGATCCCTTATTAATCCATAGGAGACAAGTTTATTTTATTTGTTTGATATCGGGTTTATATTATATAGCTCCCATAGGGGTGTTTCAGAGGACCTCGAAAAAAAGCAAAAGTTTAAGATGCATAATTCGTTTGTTTATGAAAATATTGTAACCAAATTTGGCATTCAGAAGTTTTTTAGAGTTCCCAAGCACTGTACCAAATTTTAAAATCGGTTGACTATATCATATAGCTCCCATAGGACCAATCGGTAAAAAAAACCTTTTTTCTACAAAATTCGTTGTGTTTCGTTTGTTTGTAAAGATATTGTAACCAAATTTGGCATTCGAAAGTTTTTTAGAGATCTTCAACACTGTACCAAATTTTATCAAAATCGGTTGACTATATCATATAGCTCCCATAGGACAAATCGGTCAAAAAAACGTTTTTTCGTTTGTTTATGAAGATATTGTAACCAAATTTGGCATTCAGAAGTTTTTTAGAGTACCCAAGCACTGCAGCAAATTTGATCAAAATCGGTTGACTATATCATATAGCTCCCATAGAAACGATAGGTCAAAAAAACATTTTTGGTTAAAAATTCGTCTGTTTTTGGTTGTTTATGAAGGTATCGTAATCTAATTTGGCAATCCCAAAGTCGTCCGCGCCCGACTTTAACGTACGCCATCTTTACATATAGTTATAAATTGAGTCGAAAGACTATGTTTTATTTAAAAACATTTATTTAGAAATTTAAACTTAGCAAAAATAACATGCTTTGCATGCGTTTAGTTTAATGCTTGCTTGACGACTGACTTAATGGTAATTTACATTTCTGTTCTTACTTCTTTTCTTTTTAGTTCTCTTTCGATTCTTAGTTACATTTATTACTTAACGTCACCTACTTAACGTGATCAAGCTTATTAGTTTAGTTAGGGCAATGGTTCTGTAACAATATGTGGTAGAGCTACTAGCCAATAGTAAGCACGCCAAATTTTATTGCAAAGTTACGATCATTTATCGAGTTATCGATAACTGATAATTGTATTTTTTATTTTTAGACTTTTCTTTGACAAACCATATCTTCTAAAGGAATAAAGGTATCGACGCAAATTAACCCATTTTATTTTAAGTGGGATATTACTTCTGAATTTAAAAATTAAAAAAATTAAAAAAAAAAATTTTTTTTTCTTTAGTATTTAATTTTTCATGGAAAAACAATTTGAAAATAAATTTCGCGACTATTTTTTTGTATGAAGTTTTTCCTTATACGCTTAATATTTTCATACAGACCTTAAAACAAAAATTGGTTTCCTCAAAAATTCGCCAAGAAAAATTTTTCTGTTATTAAGAGTCAAATATTTATTTTAAGAGAGATTGTTTTTGTTGAGTTCTTAAAGGATCTAGCTGGATAAGGTATTGGAAACTGCCCTCAGCGATTTTTTAAAACTAATGATGCAGTTCAAGGCATAGTGCAAAATAAAATTTTTTCAAAAAATTTCAAGTTTTAAACTAAACGCGTTACGGCTTAATTTAAAAAAACGTGTTTTTCGTTTTTATTTAATTGTGTCTAAGCTACTCCATATTTTTGAACGTTTTTTTTTTAATCTAGGTTAAGAATAGGGTAACTAAAAAAAAAAACAGATTTAATTTTTTTTTAACCAACACATTTTCTTAAAAAACAAAATATGAAATTTTCATATTTCATTAAAAAATTTAGAATTTCTTATGTTAAGAGTGGTTAATTTGGCTTAATTTTTTGTTTTGAATGCAACCCCAATAATAAAACAAATCGTTTGTTGCGCAATGTTAATATTTATATATTTACCTACAAAATAAATCAATTTTTTTCATCATAAAAACAAGAAGTATGTATTCTATAAAATATTACAAAAATTTATTATGTATAATTATTATTTATTTATTTATATAATTATAAAATAGAAGTTAATCCCAATTTATAAAAAGGTTTGTAGCCAGAGCAACGTAGGCCTTTAGGCCATCTTTTACAAAAAAAAAAAATTTTTTCATACATTTTTTTAAAAAAACTAAAAATTTTCGTTTCATTTTTTTTTTTAACATTGTTCCACCAAATCGATTTAACTTATATTCACACCAAATAAAAACACGTATTTTAAAAAAAAAAATGGTGATTGACATTTTTTTTAATTTTAATTTAATTTTTATTCCATGGCATTAATATTAAGTTTTAACAGATAAAAGAAATGTGTACAGAGTTTAGCTGACTTAGCTTTTCAACTGAATGGTTAATCTTAAAAATATTATATTAAGTTTGCAATAACAATATTAATTTGTTACGAAAATTGGAAAAAACCTAAAGCTGAAGTGATTGACATATTTAAGCAACATACATACTTAAAAAAAAAAAAATTTGAAAATTTCATATTTTTTTTAAGAAAATTTTGTTGGTTAAAAAAAACTGTTATATATATAAATATAATTTTTTTTTCAATAGCACTATTGCAAACTTAGATTAAAAAAAAAAAAATTCGAACAAAAATAATGAGTAGTTTAGACACAATTAAATAAAAACGAAAAACACGTTTTTTTTTAAATTAAGCCGCAACGCGTTAAGTTTAAAAACTGCAATTTTTCGAAAAATTTTCATTTTGCCCTATGCCTTGAACTGCATTGTTAGTTTTCAAAAATCGCTGGGGCAGTTTCCAGTACCTTATCCAGCTAAACCCTTTGAGAATTAAATGAATAATGTTAAAAAGCGCTCTCAAAGAGCTTTTCGTGCTCATTACAAAAAATATTTAGTCGCAATGCTGAGACGGAAATTATTGTATTCTTTATTTAAGGAAAAAAGAAAAAATCTTTTTATAAGCAAATTCGAATTTTAATGTGTAGCGATTTATTTCTTCTTTCAATATTGGATTTTAACCTTATGTACTTATCGGTTGATTGCCAATAAATAAACATATGCAAAAAAAAATAAAATTAAGCTCAAAACCTTTTTCTGGATATAAAAAAATGAATTTGCCTTGCTTAGTTTTTCATAATAAAAATATTAAATTTAATATTACAAATTTTTTATATAATTAAAGTCTTCTGTATCATTTCTGTCTTATTTTTATGAGTTTTTTTAACTGCTTTTATCTATTTTTTTTTTTTTTATCAGCTCATTTTAAGCTCAATTTATTTTATGAAAATAGTTAGAAGCTAGAGATAAAAGAAAAGATCATATCTGATATATCTGATTTTTCCAAATTATTTAAAATTGAAAAGAACTCAGACTTCGATTTAAGATCCACTGAGCGCTATAAACACTACTATCTGAGCCACTCAGCTGTTTCTGGGTGGGGCACTTTTGTACCCCCTTTACCGCCCGCTATTGACACCCCTGCGTAGCACAAAAATCAGCGGCAAAGACAGATACTGTGGCAGTGGCAGTGGCAGTGACAGCAGCTGCTGGCAACTTTATTAGTAATGCCCGTCACGTCTATTGCGGAATTGCTGCTTAGATGTGGCCCAGCCCAAGTGCATATTGACAGACAGCCGGACAGCAGCCGCATGAGTGTCTCTGACGCAGAAGTTGATCCAAAGCCTTGTTTTCGATTTGTGCTCGTCAAAGTGTCTCCAATGTCCGGAAGCTTTGAAAAATGCGGCAAAAGTGTCAGGAGACGGTAGTTTGACAAGGGACCAGCTACTGCAATGCCATTACCAGCTTATCCTTGAGAATTAATTCGACGCTGGCAATGACAAATAACAAGCCAAAAAAAACGTTCATCTTGTTTTTTTTTGTATAGTTTAAGCTTTTTCAAAAAATATCGATAACAATAGTAAAATTAAAAAAATTGAATGTGTTGTTTTTGTTGTAGCCTCGATATCTTCCACCTAGGTAACTAGAGAGTACTCTTTTGGGTTCTTTCCTAATCTAATATATAGTTTAGTTTTTTATTTGCCAAGTTTGTATAGAAAATCCGTTTCTCTGGTCATCCAACGGGCTAGAGACGCGGATTAGTACATAACTATTTTGCAATACTTATTTTCTTTTTTTTACTGAGCATTTTAATAAATAAATAAAGTATGGAAATTTTTCGAAAAATTTTTGTATCACATTTTTTTTGCCTTGTCAAAAGGAAACAAGTTTTTGAAATTATTTCGTTTCGCCAATAAAGGACCTTTAAATGTTTTCACTTAAAAATAGGCCAAGCCGTAGACGCGGCTTAAAATTAACAAGTTTACGCATAAACCACTTAATAAAGCTTTGAGCCATTTATAAAATCTATTAACAATTTAAAAAATACTTAGTGTAGTTAAGAAAATTTTTTAAGTTCGCTTATAAATAGGCAATGAAAAGTGTGAAAAGGAAGGCCAATCAAAATTTTGTATGCTGTGCGTGGGTGTGAAAAGGTGCACGCTCCGATGTATGCTACTTTTTTTTATTTTTATGTGCAGTGAGAGTAATAAGTGCAAGCGTGTGTGCATGCGTGTGTGTGTGTGTGTGCGTGAGAAGCAAAAAATCTCTCTTTGGTTTCTATTTTGTGCTACTTTCTTATTGTGCATTAAAGCCAATACGTGCAAGCGGCATAGCTAATGTGCGTTTTTATTGCATGCGAAAGCCAAAAAAAAAGCAGTGTGTTTTAATGTGAGTGCAAGCAGTGTGTTTTTTATGCACTGCATTCAAGCAGTAAAGGAGTATATATACTATGTTAAACGAACTTTTAACCTCCACTGACTGGTCCCGCTTGATGAATTGTGATGACGTGAATGAAGCTGCATCATTTTTCTATGATACGCTAAACATTATATTTGATGCGTGTGTCCCTTCGACAAATGCTTGTTTTTCGCTCAAACCTCCCTGGTTTACTCGGAATTTGTCACATTTAAAAAATTTGAAATCTAGATATTACAAGAAATTTAAAATGACAGGCTCTAATCGTGATTTCTCTAATTATTCGTATGCTCGATCTGAATTTATCCTTTTAAACAGAAATTGCTATCAAAATTATTTATCCCGTTGCCGTGAGCAATTTTCTGTTGATACGAAACAGTTCTTTAATTTTGTAAATTCAAAACGTAAATCTGATCTATTTCCTTCTACACTCATGTATAATGGTGAAGTAGCCTCTACTGACGCAGGTATATCTAACTTATTTGCTAGTTTTTTTCAATCTACTTACTCTTCAAAGTCTTACTCTCCTAATTCTTATCCTTTCAATATTTCGTCTGGTAGCGGTCTAAATGTTCCATTTATTAGCAATGATGACCTCAATTCTTGTATTTGTTCGCTAAAAATGTCTTACTCGCCAGGCCCTGATAATGTTCCTACCTGTGTCATCAAAGCTTGTGCACTTGCGCTTCATGAACCCTTGCTGAAACTATTTAATTTTTCACTTGAATCGGCCTCTTTCCCTACCATTTGGAAATCGTCTTTTATTATCCCCCTTCACAAAAAGGGTAATAGATCCGATGTTTCCAATTATCGTGGCATCGCCAAATTGTCATCAATTCCCAAATTGTTTGAAAAAATTTTAGTGGCTCATTTGCAGCATCTTTGTAAGTCCCTTATTTCCCCGTGCCAGCATGGATTTATGAAAGGTCGATCGACCTCTACAAACCTTCTGGAGTTTACATCCTTTGCATTTAAAGGATTTTCAAATAAACTTCAAACAGATGTCATTTATACTGATTTTAGTAAGGCCTTTGACTCTGTTAATCACAAGCTCCTTCTTTTCAAGCTTGGGCTCTTAGGATTACCGACCAACTTTCTCAATTGGATTTCATCTTACCTTGCTGATAGAACCCAAAGAGTTATAGTTAGTAGGTCTACTGTTTCCAAAATTGTTCAAGTATCTTCCGGTGTTCCGCAAGGTAGTCATCTAGGTCCTCTTTTTTTACCCTTTTTATAAATGATCTGCCAAATGTGGTAAATCATGCCCGTGTTCTTATGTTCGCTGACGATGTTAAACTTTGTTTCTCGTTTAATGATTTCACGTCACATCTTTTACTTCAGGATGGTTTAAACTCTCTTTATAACTGGTGTACGGTTAACCATTTGAACTTAAACCTTTCCAAATGTATGTTTATGACATTTCATCGACACAAACCTCACTTGGTTAATTACTCCATAAATGGTTCTCTTTTGGTGCGTATCTCTTTATGTACTGATTTAGGTGTTACTTTTGAGCCTAAAATTACCTTCAACACCCATGTTTCTACAGTTGTGAATAAAGCCAGATGTGTTTTAGGGTACATTAAACGCTGGTCAAAGGAATTTAATGATCCGTATACGACCAAGGTTCTTTATTCTGCTCTCGTTCGCCCAGGACTTGAGTACTGTTCCTGTGTTTGGTGCCCTCAATACAAAAAATATCAAGCACGAATTGAATCTGTTCAGAAACAGTTTCTCCTTTTTGCTCTACGAAGCTTAAATTGGGACCCCAATATCCGTTTGCCTCCTTATGCCAGTAGACTTCTTCTAATTGATCTACCTTCTTTGAAAAATCGTAGGATATAAACAATATGTATAATTTATTTATTTAATAAATACATATAAACAATATGTATATGTAATTTATTTATTTATTAACCTGTTCCCTATGCATTTCAGCATAGTTCCTGCTATTGACAATCATACGAGTACTTAAATCTTCTCCTCTTCTCTCTCTACCCTACACTTAGTTGCCCCAAAGCAAGACATTTGGCATTCATGTAAATACCTTCAATTAAGCCCGCGGTAATAGCAACAACTAAACATAATTTCTGCAAAGGTCGCGTTGCTGTCAAGATGCCAAAGGCTCCCAAGGAGCATATTTGATGATCGGTCCATTATGTCTATAGAGTAATTGTATTGCCTAATTGAATACCCAAGTACCTTGTGTGGGAGTGACAGTGCTTTGACAATTACCCGCATTAGTAGGTACTCAATATATAAACTGAGGCTTTACATAACATGCCTTGGAAGCGTTTATTTTATATTACGTATACGCCTGGAGAAATTTTAGATTGTTTGGCGGTTTATACCATAGTTTAAAACGAGGGTACCTAAACCGTTCAAAGTATTTTTTTTTCAGTCCACAAAAAGATTTTGGTAATGATTTAATTTGAGATGTTTTTTAAAGAAGCGGTTCTGAATCAGATAAAAACAGAAGCTCTGTACCGAGTTTTAAAAATGTTCATAGAAACTTTTGGTACAGTCGAGGCGGTGCCCGACATTGGCATACTCTGTACTCATTTTTTCTGCACAAATTATATGCCAGCGCATACTTTAACTAAGCAGTCAGCAAGCAGTTTTCAAATACATATTTGATTATTATCAAATACGGCGACCATTGAAGGTGCCATCACTAATATTAAGCGTAACTTCCTTAAGGCCCATACACAGTTCGAAAAGTTTTGCACGGAATGACAAAACCTCATATAAAAAAAAAAATCCCAAATGGGATATTCCAAAAGGAATTTTTTTTTATATGAATTCCGTACGAAATTTTTCGAACTGCGTATGGGCCTTAAGGAAGTTGCGTCTTGGCAGTTGTGTCTTTAAGAAGAAGTTTCTAATTTTTTGTTCTCCGCAGTGAATTGACGCGTATTAATAATGCTCAATTTTTTTTTTTTTAACAAAGTTAAGATCGCTCATGAATGTTCCATTAAAAAAAAAATTTTAATTGTTTAAAAAAAATTTTTCACCTTATAATTTTCTATTAAAGGGGTCTACGCAGTTCGTGGAATGACAAAACTTCATATAAAAAAAAAATCCCATTTGGGACATCGCGTTTTGTGACTTTTTTTTATATGAAGTTTTGCGATTCCGTGCGAAATATTTCGTACTGCGTATAGGCACTAAAAAAAAAAAAAATTTCAAAAAAGTTACAAAAAAAAAATGTTTTAAATGTTAAGTTTGTGTTTCTTTTAAATAGAATATTTTTTTTAAAATTCGAGTTTTTATCTTTTATTGAAAAAAAAGTTATTAAAATATCTTTATTCGTTTACAAGATGTATTGTTCAGAAAAAGTCTACCCAAAGATTCAGTTATCGATAAATCGATAAACAATCGGAATTTTGAAAAAATAAAAATTTGCGTAATTAATATTCGCAAGTACCGTTATCATATGTGTTAAAATTATCAAAATCGATAAGATCGACTTCACTAATTTTCGCCGATTGTATTTAAATTTTTAATTAAATATTACAAAAATTGTAACATTTTTGGATATAACTATGCATTTAAATAAATGTAATTCATGAAAATTTTTGAAGCAAAACTTTTTAGGCGGCACTGTGACTTTCGAAGGGAGTAACTTTGAGATTCTGTTAAGGTGAGCAAAAAGTGTTAGAAAGGAACGAGAACGGGTAAGGAGTAGGCGCGGGGCAGGAGCAAAGTCGCAAAGCAACAAGAACGGCGTAGAAAAATGATAGGAGCGTGAATAGTTTTACGCGCGCTTGTACAGCAGGTTCGTTTTTTACTGTCCCCACACAACACACAATTAACATAAATTTACTATTTACTATTAACCAATTAATCTAAACAAATTAAAATTAAAAAAAAATTTATAAAGCTGATAACCCTCTTCTAGCAATTAAATTTCAACATGTATCTATCAAATGCATTTCGAATTTTTTAAGTAACTTTCTTTGGCTCAAGCGTCATAATTTTTATATTCAAAAAACCCCAAATGTCCCACTGTGCAAAGTTTCACATTTTTTTTACTCGTTGTTTTAATTATATTTACTAACTACATCCAGTTCTATTCTTTATGTACAGACTCGAAAACAAAAAAAAAATTTTGGGTTGCTCAAAATTTAATCGCATGAAAAATTTTGAATCGGCTTGGAATATTTTATTTGGTTGCTACGAGCTTAAAGGACAATGACAAAACTTTATATAAAAAAAAATATCCCAAATGGTATTTTTTTTTTTATATGAAGTTTTGCGATTCCGCGCGAAATATTTCGTGCTGCGTATAGGCCTTAAAGAGCAAAAATAATACCCCGTATTGAAATTTGTTCATTCAAGCAGTATGTAAGCGTTATCGTAAACGGAACCGGAACTTGATTACCTGATACAAAGCCATGTATACGCCTGGATGCCCATGTGGCATGTGTGTGTTGCCGCTAAGTGTGTGTTTGTTGCAACATCAAATTTGTAATTCAACCTTGAATTGAAAATGCATTGGATGCCAATTCGATTTGGAGTCCGAAATTGCATATCATTGTTAACATGCATCATGGCCATATACATATGTGAGGCACTTACAGTCTGTACAAAAATTATTCGTACACATTGTCGTTATGATCTTTTGTTAGTAAAAAGCAAAAGCAGAGCTGATTGGATGCGCTGCACTGTGGGTTAAATTTCTTATAAATATTTTATGATGAAGATGAAATTTTTAGTAAAAAAATGTATACGCATAAGTTAAGTTATACCTTAAAATATAATTTTATCTCTTCAAGCCATAAATTTAAAGGATAATAGTCCAACTTATAGAAGCCTTAAAAGATTTCATGTCTTTAATCTTTCAAGCAGATTTTAGTTCAGTTCTTTTTTTTTTAGTACTAGTTTGCATATAGCATCTACTCTCAATGGAGAGCTAGCTGCTCCGGTTTTTGTTTAGGACAGATTGTAAATAAAATTGCAAAAAAAAAATGTATTTATTGTGACGAGTAGTTTTTTTTAAAATACGGGCATACCAATTTTGGCGTGACGTTACACAGCAGTTAAGTACCACTTTATTGAATAAAAAATAATGAAAATAAATCTTATCGATTAAAAGATACAAGCACAACTACGCATGGCGTTACGTTACATAAAGTAAAAGTGTGTGTTCGAATTACTAAAACCCGAATTTCTGCGAATTGGGCAAGTCCTTTGGTATAAAATAATGTTTAGTATGATTTGAAATATCGTGACGTTACTAAAATTAACCTTAAAAATTCGTTTTAATTTTCGAAGACTATTACAAAAAGATGAATCCATATAATACAAAATAAAAATATAATTTTTTTTCGCAGGCACCTAAAAATTTGTAAAGACAAAAATGTTAAAGTCCGTTTAATAAATTTGAATATGTCGAGGCCAGTATTTATTTATTTACCCTAATATTTTAAATATTCATTTACTGACTAAGCCTTTTCAGCTTTACAGCTAAGATATTTATATTTTAAATATTAAATCAAAAAATTTGTTATATAATATTAAATTAATAAGAAACAAGCGGAAAAAACCTTACAAAACGAAAAAAAAAAAATAGAAAGTAACAAAAAACTTACAACTAAATTAAAAACTAAGACTAGAACAAGGCTAAGGATCATAAAAATCTGGGTCATCACTAATGGTATGGGATGTTAATGTTTTTAACTTAAAGGGTCTAGCTGGATAAGGTACAGGAAACTACCCCCAGCGATTTTTGAAAACTAATGATGCAATTTTAGTTTTTAAACTTAACGCGTTACGGTTTAATTTAAAAAAACGTGTTTTTCGTTTTTATTTAAGTGTGACTACTGAATATTTTTTAACCAATTTTTTTTTTAATCTAAGTTGGCAGTAGGAAAATTTTTGAAAAAAAATATTTAATTTTTTTTTAGTCAACACATTTTCTTAAAAAAAATATGAAATTTTCTTATTTTTTTTTAGTATGTTCCTTAAATATGTCACTTTTTTTTTGTACGTTCTTTATTTGGTACGAATATCAATCAAATCAATTTTGTGGAACAATGTTAAAAAAAAAAAAAAAAAAATTTTAATGTTTTTTTAAAAAAATGTATGAACAAATTTTTTTTTTTTGGTCAGAAGACATTTATATACAATACATTTTTTGTAATAATTAATAGAATATATACTTCTTGCTTTTATGATGAAAAAAACGGATTTATTTTGTAGGTAAAGGGCCATACGCAGCATGCAAAAATTCCGCATCAAACGTCAACACTTCATATAAAAAAAAATATCCCAAAAAAGGGAATTGGTTTTTTTATATGAAGTTTTGACGTTTGCTGCGGAATTTTTGATTGCTGCGTATGGCCCTTAAATATAAAAGTTTTGACATTGCTCAACAAAGGATTTTTAAATTATTTCCATTAAATTATGCAATTTCAACACAAAAAATTAAACGAAATTAACCATTCGCAATATAAGAAATTCTAAATTTTTTCATTTTTTTGTCAACAATCTGGTTTTTTATAGAGTCGAGAAATGGAGTAATAGAATGGAACATCAAATATCATTTTTAGAATCTTATTCTGGAAAATTTGAATACTTTTCAACAAAATTAAACATTTTTGTGATTTATGATCTTTACCTTTATAAGTATGCTAAAAAAAATTTAAAAAGATGTGAGTTATTTTAGGCTAGCAAAACTCTCAGAAGATTTTTACGCATAGCAAGCAGGAGGCGAAGCCCTCTAGTATGACTTTTAGGTGTTCCCAATTTTGTGCGGTCTAGAGAACAAAATATTTTTTTTTAAATTTATTATTTTCGAAAGAGTTTCTGTCGGTTTGATCAAATCACGATGAGCGACACGAAGCGGATTCTACAAAATAGACAGCATGGCCAAATCTTTCTGCAATAATATAGGCAACTCCGTATCTTCGAAGACTCTTGGCCTTCCACTGCCATTCTTGTCTTCCTGGACGTGGTAAAAGTCACCTTTTTTAAACTTTTGAAACCACTCACGACATTTCTCTTAATCGATATCTGCTGCAAATTTCTTCAAAATTAAGCAGTAAATAAAAATATCCCACAAATTACTCTTAAAACTTCGCATTTTCTCTTCAAAAATTTTATGGGATGCTGATACGGAGTCACTAAAGCTTTAAGCTTACATATATTGCTACCAGATGACCAAACTTAGGATATTATATTTCAAATCTGTGCATCTTTTGTCAAACGGCGAGAACTAACTTTAATTTTAAGGCACATACGCAGTACGAAAAATTACGCACGGAATGACAAAACTTCCCAAATGGGATTTATATATGAAGTTTTGTTATTCCGTGCGAAAATTTTCGAACTGCGTATGGGCCTTAAATTGTAAAAATTGCTAAAAACTGTCTGAATTGTTTTAAGGCTGACTGTATATTGGTGTTATTTTTGTTTTCTTGTTTGTATGCACTTATGTTTGTATGTCAACAACAATGTGTTAAAATTGGTGCTTTGGCGTGATGTTATGCAAATGGCCGCAAACCTTTGCCAAATGAAATTAGTAAACGTTGCACAAAATGCAAAATTCGCGAGGCATTTTGCCGAGAAACGACAATAATGGACATGCACGGACATGCACACGCACGCACAGTAATACCGTTGCAAACATATTTTTGCATTATTTAAGTCGGACATTATTAGAGCCAATCGTTGGACTAACAATGGTAAATCAACAATTTATAACGCTTTATTATTGACTATGCCCTGTGCCCCGTCAAATGTTGCCCCCCTTTTCTGGGTGCAGGTTTTTGTTTACATGCTGCCCTGAAGGTTAACAACGGCAAAAAGTTCACAGTGAGCACAGAAATTATTCCAACGCATTTAAATTTCAAGTAAACTGCTTTGAAACAGCGCAGAGTTAATTAATTAAGGGGCTCTGCTGCCTGTGTGCTTGTATATTCCATTTGAGACATTCTGATCATGCTATAATTTTCTTAATTTCCACAGTTTTCATCCTATTGGGAATGCTACAGTTGTGCCTGCTCGACTTTAAAATAGCCTGATACTATAGGGTGGGCCATCTGTTGCATTGTTTATAAATTGCAGTTTATTCGTATATTTCCAACAAAATTGGGCCACTGTTTATACCAATTGCAAGTTTGAAACTACTCAGCCGCCTCGGCTGGCTGTACAGGCCCGTAATCTTCGATGACTTTTTTTTGACGAAAACTCATCTATTGAACGAATAAGCAACACTGTTAATGGTGCGTGGGCTTTAATTGTTGCGTCATTTGAATCTTGTAGGCGTATAAAGGCACCACTTTGGACGGGTATATTCCGAATTTTGAGTGTTTAACAACCAAAACAACAGATGGCCCAGCCTATACTTAGCGTTTTGGTGGAGAATTTAATAGTTATATAATAACTAACATTTTTTCAAAACACGCAGTAAACACCAGGCGATTCAGCTTTTAATTTGAATGCAATGAAAAAAAGATGGATAGGGACCGCATAAAAAAAGTTTCATGTAGAAAATAATTTAAAAACCTGATTATTCTGATTCTGAAATTACACATGCGAACATTTTTAAATATTTTATTTACATTTCTACTTATTCTACACACCCAACTTGTAAAACACTATGAGAAAAAATTCGCACAAAAACTGGTTTTACTGTAAAAATGTTTGCAACAATGAGAATTAAATATCTTAAGCATAAAAATAATAAAATAAATTAGTTTTCTGTGATTTGTAAATTTAAAAAAAAAAATACGAGCAAAACGCAAATGCTGTGAATTCTTAGTCCAGAAATTGAACCCGGGCCTTGCTGCTTTTATGAAATATTTTAAAATACATAAATAAAAAAAAAATGTTTAAAAATTAAAAAAATACAAAAAATTCCAACTTGCTTCCCATACCGGGAATTGAACCCGGGCCTCCCGGGTGAGAGCCGGGTATCCTAACCACTAGACAATATGGGATATGCTCAATTAGGTGACAAAAACATTAATAGTGTTAAGTTGCATGTCAGCAAAATCTTTTGATTTGTTTGATCTATTTATAGTTTGAAGGAATTCTATGTGCACTCTAAAGAGCGAGAAGAGAGTGCAACAGAAAAGAAAATGGACAATAGATGCATAGAAAGTAGAAAGTGTGAGTGCGAGTGAGTAAAAGCTTTGCATATTTCGTCGTATATTATTTGTAGCGAGAGCAAGAGTGAGTCGACATTTGGTCATCATATCAGGAATGAGAAGCAAAAAAACTGCAAGCGCTCTCTTCTCGTACTTTAGAGCGCACATAGAAGACCTTGAAACTATAAATAGATTAAACAAAGCAAAAGATTTTTATCGAACTTGACAGTATTAATAGTTTTGTCAGCCAATTGAGCATATCCCATATTGTCTAGTGGTTAGGATACCCGGCTCTCACCCGGGAGGCCCGGGTTCAATTCCCGGTATGGGAAGCAAGTTGGAATTTTTTATATATTTTTATTATATACATATGTATGTACTTAAAAAAAATTAATTCAACGCGCTTGGAACGGGTTCAATTCTGCATATAGGTATATAATTTGCAATTCTTGTTTTTTTTTTTAAATTCAAACAACTAGTTTTTTATAGTAACTACTTCCAATCTATATAAGAAAAACAAAATTTTGTACATTTCACTGTTTTGTAACTCAAGAACGCCTGGAACAATTTTTATGAATTTTGTTCTGTTAGATTTGTTTCTGTTCCGAATAGCAAAGTAGCTTTTAAAAAAAAAAATGCATTGGTAATGACAAGTAACAAATTTCGGTGCCAATCCTTTAGTGCTTGTATGAAGTTTTGCGATTCCGCGCGAAATATTTCGTGCTGCGTATAGGCCTTAAGCCTATAAAAGGACCCTGCCCACTCGCATGCTTTTCGCGGGATCAGCAAAAATATATTCGATATTCAAGTTCTCAACAAAATTTACCGACAAAAAAATATTCATAGTTTAATAAATCCCATTTGGAATATCCCATTTGGTTTTTTTTTTTATATATGAAGTTTTGCGATTCCGCGCGAAATATTTCGTGCTGCGTATAGGCCTTTAAACGTAAAAATTTTCTTTGCTTTTTGGGCGTAACAGCGGAACTGTGAGGTGTTCACTGAATACCGGGCGCGAATCCAGCGGGTTTTTACTTCGAAGTGTATATAGGTATATCACAGCTCGCAAAAACCTGTTAACCCATTTTCCCAAATTTTTGGGGGGGGCGTCCGGACCCAGAACGCCGCTATACGCTATATGTATCTAAGTTGTGGCTGCTCGATCTACTCGTTCAGATAAACTCGCAATGCAGTAATGGATGTGATTGAAACGTGTACAAGAAGACTGTAGATAAGCTTTGAATTAATAAACATACTAGTCGTTACTTACTAGGACTATTTTTATTCAAAAGTTTTTGTTCCAAAGATTTCAGAACAAAATACTTATTAATTAGGAAAAGAAAGTTATTTTATAAATGCTGAAAATTTTTTGGGATAATGCTAAGCAATATTTTTTCTATATCTTCGTTAATATTTCCATCGGGGCCTAGGAGAGAAAATTAGCTGCCCGGTGGTGTCTATCGAAGCTATCATTTAATTTAAATTTTTAATTTTTTTCAAATCTACGTGCTCTTAAGAAAATTACGTTTCCAGGGGAAACGCGCCCTGCCCACCCCACTATTCCTGCCGACAGACCTGATTTCCATATCTGCACCAGTTTGCAAGCGTTCTCTAAAAACAAGTCGTCGCAAGCAAAGCTCTAGGAAGAATATAAGCCAGGACAATAAGTTTCCAACGATCACCACATAAAAAGCCAGCTGCAAATCACCAACGGTCAGGACACGAAAAGCGCTGTCGACCTCAAACATTTTGCCACGCATGGCAATGTCCACACGAGACTTCATATCCTCGATCCACTTATCAATGATGCCAGCATTAAGCAGACGTAGCAGCAGCGCATTCACTGCATCCGACCAGGGCGCATCCTTGGGCATAACATATGAAATGGTATAGTACTTGGGGCATTCGGGCACCACCCAGACGCGACGGGAGAGCAAGAAATGCAAAGATTCCAGCATAAGTGAAGAGTAGCGAGTAACGCCCGCCTTGCCGCCATACTTGGCTACCTCCTGTATGACATCCGCATTGAGATCTTGATTCCAGTGCAGCTTCTTATTAAGGCTGGCAAAAAGCGGTGATGTTTCGCTAAAGAACAGATCATCGGCCATGGATGTATATTTGTACACCACATTGAGTCCGCTGTCATCGAGCTGCTGCAGTGTGCCTATGTCAGCATAGTAGAGCGGATGTATATAGACCGTGGCCAGGCTGGACTCAAATATGGCACCAAATATGACACTGACCAGGCACAGTGAGCCAATAAACATGCGTTCCGAATAGCTGCTAGGTAAACGCGTTAAATTCACACGCACCCAGACCACCCAAGTGTCGGCCAAAATGCGTAGCGCCTGCTGCCATAGCTGATGTCCTTGGGCACGTACAATACCCAGTTTTAGATTGAGCACACGGAACACCAGCCAAATGGATGCACACACAAAGGCGCTGAGCACAAAGCCCAGCCAGATTTCATAGCCCACTGCAAAGATGGGCAATATAGACTGCGGTATGCGTCTTGCCTTGGGCACATAGATGCACAGCTCATCATCATAGACAGCAACACTAAAGTCCATATAGTCATCCACCATATAGTCTTTAACAAAAAATCCCGTCAGACATATGTCCAGGCCATCGGCAATAATCGATCCAATAGCGCCATTGTAGCTTCCATTGGGACTGCGCTCACTGTAAAAGAGACAATAGTTCACAATATAATAGGATTGAGAGCACTGCCAATACTGTGCTTTGTTCAGGAAGAGCAAGCCAGAGACTTCTTAAACCATCCAGAACAATAGAATAAAATCACGCTGGAACATAGAAGCATGCCCGGGAAAGAAATGAGATGGTGCAGGACCTGAATCCAAACGAAAATCACGTTGTGCCTAAGACAGACCAAGCAGCTACTCGATTTCTAAAGCTTGGCAAGTATCAGCAAAATATCCCAACTTCGTGAATTCGTAGACATCTAGGTTTTGTGGAATTAAGTAGGAAACCAACCGCCGAGTCTGACACACTGGCCAGAAGAAGCATATATCGCTTTGGTGGGCCTAGAGTCTCGGTGAACGTTGTCAACCGAGAAGAACCAAGCGAGCTACGTAAGCTGGTTTTGCATATGCGTCTGGCTGAGCAGCTTAAGGTCAAACTCGATTAATATAAAGACACATAATGGTCGCTGGCTCAGGGTAAGCACCACAACGATTGCCAGATTCGGAATCAACGGAATGACAGTTGCATCTTACCCAAAGTAGTTGCTATCCGGCTGCTGCATTATCATCGTAAAATTAAGTCGCTTGCTCAGCAGCTCTGCCACCAGACCATCGGCACCACTGACGCGCAACAGCTGTCCCGTTTGTGCGTCCAATTCTGGACGCGCATAGACCGACTTGAAGATTTGCACACGCAAGGGATAGCCATGCATGTTGCGAAAGAGCAAACGTTCTAGTGGCTCCTGGCCGTCATAGCGCACCAAACGTCCACGTCTATTGGTTTGCTCGTGCAGCTGAAAGGGATCATAATGCCAGATGCCATCATCGGTAAGCAGCAAGCTCTTGTAGACTTTGCGACCCAACCACATTTGTCTGCAACTTTGCTCCAGCTGTTCCCGCTGCTGCAAGCTAAGCTCACCACGCTGCTCAGCCAATATGAAGAAGAAGACACCGGCACGCTGTACAAAACGCAAGGCGTTGGCGCCAAGCTGCTCCAGCGAGGTAACCAGCGCACAACTTTCTCGGCTGCTCCACTCGGGCAGCGTAAACTCATCGTAGCTGTGCACAAACAGCGGCAGCGTGCTCTGCTCCAGAAACCAGCGCGCATAGGCATTGGACGCATCTGTTTGCAGCTGGCTGCGGCGTAGCAGCAGCTGCAAATGTGGCACATCTCGTATGGTAGGCGCCAGCAGTGCATTCAGTTCCAACAAGGAGCGTGCATTGCAGCGCAGGATTAGCCAAGCACATAGCCACAGCCAGAGTACGCTTTGAGAGCAGTGCCGAATTTCGAGCATGGCGGCAGCAACTTGCTGACTTGCTGCCGTGATTTGCAGTATTGAATAACATGGGTCAATCGAATGTTAACCAGTGCCAGGACTTGGTGCTCAAAGTTATTTTGACACCTGCAATTTTGTTTATTTGCCTGGCCGGGCGCTAATTAGAGGCAGCGCTGACATAACAATGGACAGGCAGCTCCCCTTGAGCAAACAATATATGTCCCCATTGTGTGCAGTCGCACTGACTTTGGCATATGGAAATTCGACGAGGGCAGTTTAATGAGACAGTTAGTTAGTGGAGCAAAGGGCTGAGACCAGGTGCGGATCCAGGATTTGGTCTTGGCTGGTGTGTATATATATCAGAGCTCGCGCAACACTTTCAAGCCATTTTTTCAGCTTTTGGGGGGAGGTTTCCGAAATCTCCCCCGTGGATCCGCCACTGGCTGAGACAGTGAATATTTTAAATTTGTGTTCACTAGGAATGGCAGTTGTAAAAATACGTAGTCGGGTCCGTCGAAAGTAAAGTAGGGTTCGGAACTGACAATCGAGGAATCTTAAGGAGACGAGAGTTCCGAAGGGTTTTTGAAGAGTTACAATTACGGGGATCTGTAGTGAACTTCTGGCATGGAAGCAACCCCCCGTCAGCTTTTTACCTTCTGTACCCCTTCGTACTCCCTGTTCACTGGGATTTAACTCCCGACATTCATTTGATTCCATTCGAAATATTACATACCCAAATCTCTTACCTCTGAAGCCTTTCTTCAAGCTGGAAAACCTTGTTGAGCGAATACACCAACTTAGCCTTCTTGATTACACCTTCTTGACTATTCCTGGACCTTTGCTATGTTGTGACGGATGCATGCTGCATCGTCATACACTACCTTAAAGTAGTCACACTGTTGCAGTTGTGGGCCAATCTAAATGATCACAACACTGCTGTCGTCCTTCTCTCCTAGTGGAGCCTCATCAGTTGGCGCCTCCACATCTGATACGCCTGCTGCTGAGGCAGGGGATTATTCGACCTTGATCGGTTACCCCGTGGAGTGTCATATACATTTTCGTTTTGATCCATGCTTTGTTATATATATAGTTTTGAGTCAATGAGTGATGGGTTCAAAGACTAGAGGGAGCAGCTTTCCTTAGTCAGTGCATGCGATTTTGGTCCTCACCTACTCCCTGAGACGCTGAGTTGTATAAAAGCCATTCAGACCACTGATCCTGTTCCCTACTCCTTTCTCAACCAGGCTTGGGACCGGCTAGTGCGGTGTCACTTCTTAATTACTAGGTTTATCAAAGCTGACCGCTTATGTAATTCAAAAAGTCGTTTACTTTTCAAACTGCCCTATTATGACTTTACATAAAAATCATTGTTATGCATTGTGCCCCAGAGTTCTCGAGTCTTTCGTCTTGTCCTTGAGACACATCATTTGTGTTCCATTTTTTCTACTTGATGAACGCAAATCCGCAAAGGGCGACAAGTTATTCCAGGCTTAGTCGCTGATTTATAGGGCTGACACGGTTCAGTCAGCATTAAGGCAAAGTCTGGGAGTAGCAAGTTGGCCAGAGCTTTATAAAGAAGTGAAAATATAATAAAAACAATAATTCATTCATTGGTAAGTCAAATCAAGGCAACTCCATGAGGAGTTAAGAGTCTCAAAAGGTCACACACACACACACACACACACACACTCACGTGCAATTGGACATAAAAATGAAAAAAAAAAAAAGTCGCGTGAAATGTGAAATTTTCAAACACAGATTTTTCATTGCACAGTGGTTCAAAATTGAACCAAAATTCAAAGTCAAATTATACAAAATAGATTTTTGGGCCCTTTATTTAATATTAACTTATTCAAATAAAAATAAAAATTATGTGCCTTAAAATCGAAGGCAAACTTAAGATATAGGATATAAATGGAAATTCGACGTATTACCCTGGTCAAATTTGATGCGTCCTGGTCTCCGAGATTTCTACGTTCGTACAGACGACGGTCAAAGCTAAATGGACGCCCATGTCGATGTTTAACATTTTGGCGTTTTTTATCATTTTTGGATACTTTCGGATTCAGCCCGGAAATCACGATCTTCGCATCGATCTGAAATTTTGACACAATGCAGCTAATTCAATGATTAGCGCAGTGACTGTACCAACAGAAGGTACTAGATCTCGTAAGAAAGCAAACAGCTGTGGACCCGTATGCCACGGCACAATAAATTCGTATGCGGCAACAAGATCCGGTGCTGGGACCAGAGCATCCCGTAAACGTACTATCGGAGAGTGTCTCGACGGCAACGGAACCTCTACTGATACTAGTGCAGAACTCAAAAGAAGACGGGAAAACGATAAACCAGATGGTTTGAAGAACCTGGTTCTCCATTTTCTAAAACGGATATTGAACATTTAAGGCGAAAACGCCAAAAAATATCAATGCCAAATTTTCAACAAAATTTTTTTTTTAATTATGATAGTTTTTGACTTTTTAAAGGCGTTTTTTAAACCTAGATTAAAATTTAGATGATCTAGATATTTTTGTTTCTCTCAAGTGTGCGGCTTTGAAGCTCTTAAGTTTGCAGCAAGCATGGCAACGCCTCAGCAACAAAGCTGGCAACGCCATAAATATAAGTTGAAAGTGTGGCCAGACTGTTGAATTCACAACTTATTATTGTAATTGAAATTTATAAAGCTCTTTATTGTTCAGTGCCAAGAAGAAGGCAGAAGTTTCCGGTCGCAGCTCAAGCAGATCTCTGGTAGCTACATAAGGACGCCTTAATGGATGAAAATTTCGTTGCTGATCGAAATCGATGGAACTCGCGCGCAAATCGTTTGTCTTAAGATGTTGAAAAATATTATTAAAATAAAAAATAATATACCAAACCTCAGCTTTGATATTTCCTTTTAAACGGCTAAGCCTTTAAAATTTGCTACAAAATCTGCATACTTCAAACTTTACAACTGAGAAAATTTTTTTTTAAATAAAAGGTTGGAATAAAAATTTTTAAAAATCAGTTTATGCCAAGAAAACAAATATTAAGACTCAAAATTCTTATTTGAAGATTTTATTTTTAATCCGAAAAATTCATTCATCCAAAATTTTGTCACAGGTTTTGATTTTTTCCCAGCTTATTTTAAGACTCAAAATTCGTATTTGAAGATATTTTATTTCGAAATTTGGTCACGATTTTAGATATTTTTTTCCTCTATGCCTAAAATGTTTGGTCGTAGCTTTACTCTAATTTACTCTATACATATATATTTACTAATATACTTTAAAGCCACAAACTACTGAAGTTAAACAAATGTCTTTAAAACCACTGTGCCGAAAGCCATAAAAGTCTTGGTATACTGAGGTATCTAAATGTTGCCACTGTTTGTTTGTTCCTGTGCTTGTGTGGATATGCTTCAGCTGATTTTCCGAACGTAACCCCCACCTGGTACAATAAAACAACCCACAATGTACATCAATAAACTGTGCTACACTTTTCCTACACATACACACATGTGAGTGTGTGTGTGTGTGTGTGTGCGTAGTTTTCAAAATGAAAAATAAATTGGAAAATTGAAAAAGCAATTCATCGCGTTAAGAACGTGCATTGAATGGAAGCAGCTTCGATTATTGAGCAGCAGTGTGTTGTGTGTGTGTGTGTAGGGTAGGGTGACCCCCTTGTTTCTTATCGACTATGAAAAAGGTGTGCTGAGGTGTGCAAAAAGTGCAGCTCATTTGTGGCAAGTGCATCAGAAACAATTGCCATTAAATGCTTCTGCCAGCAGACCATTCGGAAGACCAGTGGCGTAGACAGTTTTTTGCTAAAGGGGTCTTAAGGCCTTAAGAAGGAACGAACTGACAGAATAGGAAAGCATTTAAGCCAATTGTTTGTCGATTTTTTCTGAGAATATGCTTTCAGCGTTTTTTTGTCATCCCTGCCTCAAGCCCTTTAGTTCTAACACGAATTCGGAATATCTTTAAATGATTGGTGCACACAAAACGCATTTTTTATGCGATTTGAAACCGAATATTTTGTTGCAAGTGGAATTAAAACGAATTTGTAAAATAGGTTTAAAACTTTACGCATTTTAAAATTATTTCTGACTCCGTACATGCCCACTTTCCCCCAAGCCCACAACTGCTGTCAACTTTGATTGTTGTTGTAGTTTCTGTTGTTCTTGTCTGCCGCCGTTTGTTGGGCTCACTTGCGCACGTTTATGGCTGAAGATAAAATCAAATTGAAAACCTTTAAGTTGAAAACGTTTTGCCAATGATTATGACGAGGCCGTTTTGCCACGCCGTGTGTATCTGTATGCGTGTCTCTGTACGTACACTTGGCCCAATTGGCCCAGAGCTACCCCCATCTAACCGCTGGAAGGTAAGGCTGCGTGCTCACTTTGATGTGCGGGGCAGCGGAACAACTAACCAATTACCTTGAGAAAGCAATGCAACCAAGTGAAATAAAATCATTTGTACTACACACGCATGCGAAAATCGGATAATCAAAATGAACAAAAGAATTGATGGAGAAGAGCTGGGTAACGTGGTTATCGCCAAGCTAGTAAAAGATGCATACCCAATTTTTTTTAATTTCTTTTTTTTTTGTGGCAACTACATTTCGTTGCCAATGTATAAAGCTGCATTTTTATAGCAATTCTTTATTTAATTCCACTTCATTTTGTAAAAAATATAAAAATGTGTCTGAAAAAGTAAGCCAAAAGAGCGAGGGGTAACCTTGGCGCATACCCTTACATGCAAGTAGTGCATATGCAGCACAAGTAATATTTGTAACCAAATTTAGACGCCCCTATTGCTTGAAATCCTGTTTAAGCCCTGTTTTTCTTATTTTTGAGCTATGCTCCACATTTCACAAAACTAAAACGCATAAATTTTTCTGCGTGCTCCCAATTTCACTTTTTTTCTGGTCGATAATTTCTCATATTTCCCCTACTCTTTTCGATACGTTCTCATATTTGCCTTTCGGTTGAGCGATTTTTATCGAAAATTCCTTCCGGGAAGATATCAGATACAAAAACTTGTCGATAAAACCCAACTTCTTACAATGTCCTCTCTCTTATGGTCTCCAAGATTTGCCGCGCTTTTGATTAGAACAGTTTATGAAGTTAGTATTTTTTTGCCCTACTAGATCTTGATACAAATACATACCTATGTCCAAAAATGTTAGAAAATTCAGAAACCTTTGAAAAGTAACTCAATCATAAAGTACTGCTTACTCAGTAAACAATTATTATATCTATCGTCTATATATTTTCAATTTTCAATACGGTAAGCATTAAGTTCTGCTAAGAACAACCTCTACAGAACTCTCAATGTCTTCCAAATAGATGGGTAACACAAATGCCAAAAACCAAGCAGTTCCGGATGCAATGCCGGTTAATCAGGAAGAAAGTGAGGCACTAGAGCAAGTTCAAACGCCTGAGGAGGCCACTCCACCATCTTTACGCCGCACACAAAGCGAACCATTGATTAGCGCAGTGACTGTACCAACAGAAGGTACCAGATCTCGTCAGAGAGCAAACAGCTGTGGACCCGTATGCTACGTCACAATAAATGTGAATGCGGCAAATGAAAATGTTTCTTCATCTGATGTTTCAAGATCCGGTGCTGGGACCACAGCATCCCGTAAACGTACAATCGAAGAGTGTCTCAACGGCAACCGAACCTCTACTGATACTGGTCCAGAACCCAAAAGAAGACGCCAAAACGATGAACCAGATGGCTTGAAGAACCTGGTTCTGCGTTTTTTAAAACGTATATTAAACATTTAACTGATGACTTGCTAAGACAAAAAATATTAAGAACCGGACTAGGCTTATTATGGTTAGAGAGTTCAAATTAACAAACCTCAAGATAGCGCTTCACTTTTTTTAAATTTAACTAAAAAGCAATCCTGCTCCGGGAAAAAATTTGCTTCATTTCAAAAACCTAATATACTCCTTTACGTACAGAGTATAAAAATATAAAGGACTTTAATAAATAGTTTGTCATTAGTTTAAAAAACACTAGGAAAAAAAAAACTCCAAAATTGTTACACACCATAATCCGTACGTGCAATATTTCATTGGGTTAGAGTATCAAGATTAAGCAGTAAAACTTGCTATTCGTTTGCCCGGACTGTGTGGGGGGTGGGGGGTGCACTCGTCTGTTGGTGGCAGCTATTACTTCCGTTGCATTTACGTCTTTTGGTGCGCAAATTGTTGGAAAAACGCAATCATGGAGAATTTGCGCAATGCCAGAGCTGGCACCTGCAGCTGCTACATCCACCACGTCAGCATGCAAATGATTTTGGAGACTGGAGGCTGTTGGCCCAGTGCGGCCTCCGTTTTGATGCCTGAAATCGACTTTGATTTGACTGATTGACTAAATGGCTCACTGACTTACTGACTGAAGGACTCGCTCTGTCTGAATGCATGGATGCGCGTAAGTGTGGCAGAGGCGCCTTAAATTGGATTACATGCTGTCAACTGATACCGCTTGGCAGTTAATTTCGATGGAGATGCTCTAGAGCTGGACGTAATTCGTGATCGAAATGAGTGATCCTTATGCGCTGACAGAAATCGCCTAAGTATGTGTCTGCGTCCAAACTGCAGAGGAAGGGAGCTGACTGAAAAGTCATTGGTACTTTAAGTTAAAGAATAATTGACACTGTTGACCTCATCATAGTCACCACCGTGGCCCAATTTTCTCTTGACGGTCTACATAATCTGCTGAGCGGATATGGTTAGCCATAAACCTTGAGCTTCCCCTACTACTTGAAGTTTTCCTTGCACTCGTTTATGTTTCATCGACATATTCTCAAAAACCGAATAATTTTAGAAAATCTGCAAATACAGCTTTGAACAGTTCCTTGCTCATTCAAAACCGATTGACGCAATCTACTTCTTTCTCAAATCTCTTTGTTCGTATTGGCGTTAGATGCTGCTAAAAGCAGTGAGCTCTTGGACTTTCAAATTGGTGTACTTTACTAATTAAGAGTTAAAGCTCGATTTTATTGGAATTAATTAAAAATAAAAACTTATCCTTCGTTTTGTTTAATCCTTACAAAAATATGCTTATACGTTCTTCTAAAACACTTTTCCGAATTGATTTTGTTCAATCCCATAACTCTTATTGCGATCCCTGGCCAAAAAAAAATATTTTATAATCAAGACCACGCTGCTACCTGGCTCTATACCTCTAACGCATATCGGTCATAAATATCTTCACTCAGATGGCTTCTTAATTGGCTTGATAGGAGAGCCAGGTCCCTGGGACATTTAAAACAACTGCTTTTTGTGGCCTGGTGCTTCGTTGAATGTTCCAGACGATGCTCTCTCCTGCAACCTTAAGCTATATGATGACAGGTGTATGGCAGCGCAGGCTATAGTGGCTTTGAAAGAACGATTTTTTATGAGAATGATTTACATCATAAGTCGTACCAAGGTTTGGTAACCCTTTGTGGTTTTTGCAAAAGTATCTGTCAGGAGCATTATTAGTGTCGATAAAACGTTCAATGGATGGGAGAACAGCCAGATAAGTTTTCGTCAAAAAAAAGTCATCGAGAATTACGATGTTCCCGGCCCGTACGAGAGCCAGCCACGGCGGCCATTTGGGCTATATTGTTTTTCATACATAAGTGAGTAGTTTCAAACTTGCATTTGGTATATACATTTGGCCAATTTTTTCTTGGAAAATATACGAATAAAATGCAATTAACAAACAAACCAACAGATGGCCCACCCTATATATACCCACTTTATGACACCCACCACAACACATTGAACATAACTTCTCCATAATCCTCATATTATGTGCATAAACCAAGTCTCCATACAAATAAAACATATATTCCGCCAGTTTCCACTTTTAATGATCAAATTTTCCAAAACAGCGAAATTTTTCCTTTTATCACTAAATCGAGCACATTTGCCGAATTTGTAATCGACTGAAAGTCAACAGTTTTCTCAGCGGTGTTTGGAAGAGCAGACACATGGCTGGCCACAAACTCAATCATTAGCCATTTCGAATACTCAAACTGAGCGATCTGGGAACCAAGCCAATATTTAGTTATTTATTTATTTGAGGGGTACAACTACGTACAGTTGACCTTATATCATAAAAAAGTACATATAATTTATTAAGAAAAGAAAATAGAGCGAGGGAATTGATATGAACTAATCCGCGTCTCTAGCCCGATGGGTGAACTTTTTAATGATATGCACCAACTCACATCAAGAACTGGCCAGAAACTTGGATTTACAATATTAAAGTTGAAAAAAGGAAGCAAGATAAAAATTAAACATTATATCGCAAAAAGAGCCAATGGATCACCGTTGACCAAGTGGGTGACTCATAATATAGGATTGGTCAAGGATGCTCGAAGTGGCAAGTCAAGGTGACTTAAGATAGAAGAAGTGATAGATTGAATAGACCGTTCGAAAGAGAGGCAATTGTAAAAGTTATTATAGTTAGAGCATAAGACACGGAAAGGATCGTGCAAAGCATAATTAGATCTACAAAATTGTAAGGCTAAGGGTCGAAAATTACGAGTTACTCTGGATGGTATGGCAAAAGTAACTTTGCTAAGAAGTACATTGGAATGGATAAGACCGAGTAACAGTTTATGCAAGAATAACACGCCGTGGCATGTTCTGCGATGATTTAAGGAACAAATATAATAACTAACTTTCGGAAAGACAACAGATACAAAAACTTATCGATTAAACCCAAGTTCTTACAATGTCCTCTCTCTTATGGTCTCCAAGATTTCTAGGTTCGTACAGACGTTCATAACTCAATGGTTGCCGCGCTTTTGGTTAGAACAGTTTATGAAGTTAGGATTTGTTTGCCCTACTAGATCTTAGTACAAATACATACCTATGTCTAAAAATGTTAGAAAATTCAGAAACCTTTGAAAAGTAACTCAATCATAACGTACTACTTACTCAGTAAACAATTATCATATCGTCTATATATTTTCAATTTTCAATACGGTAAGCATTAAGTTCTGCTAAGAACAACCTCTACAGAACTCTCAATGTCTTCCAAATAGATGGGTAACCCAAATGCCAAAAACCAAGCAGCTCCGGATGCGATCCCGGTTAATCAGGAAGGAAGTGAGGCACTTGAGCAAGCTCAAACGCCTGAGGAGGCCACTCCACCATATGTACGCCGCACACCCGTATGCCACGTCACAATAAATGTGAATGCGGCTAATGAAGATGTTTCTTCATCTGATCTTTCAAGATCCGGTGCTGGGACCAGAGCATCCCGTAAACGTACAATCGGAGAGTGTCTCGATGGCAACGGAACCTCCACTGATACTAGTCCAGAACCCAAAAGAAGACGCCAACCTGGTTCTCCGTTTTTTTAAAAGGAATATTGAACATTGCCATGCCGTGACTTGCCAACACGCAAAAAATAGCAATACCAAATTTTCGTTAAAATTTTTTTTTAATTTTAATAGTTTTCGGCTTTATAAAGACGTTATTTAATCCTAGATTCAAATCTAGATGATCTAGATATTTTTGTTTTTCTCAAATGTGCGGGTGTATGGCAGCAGGCTGGAGTGGCTTTGAAAAGAAGGATTTTTTATGAGTGTATCCAGTTGTTTGCTTATGTGAATGATTTACGTCATAAGTCGTACCAAGAGAGACATTACCAAACCTTTGTGGCTTTTGTAAAAGAATCTGTCAGGTCTATTCCAGTCCACCAGGTATGTGGATTATTAGGATATTATGAAAAATAAAGATGAGGAGAAAGTTAGAAATTATGGAATACATAAAAGAAGGACCCTAGCCAAGTGGCTGAAGCTGGCTGCCTCCACTGGATTTGTCCATAGGGGCGTTTTCAGCGCATCTAAAAAGGTGAACGGTGTTGTGTGGACTGCATTTACAGCTAGTACTCCGACTCACACGAAAGTCGGTTTAACGTACCGTAGTCGACGCAGGTTATACAAACCTGTCCAAGGACTCCCCGGATATCTCGGATGCCCAAGTGTGTGGCCTTTTTTTTATTGCTATTCTACTTTTTTCTCCTAACTGGGCAAACAACTCCGGGCTGTCTGCGCAGACTTCTGCCGGAGATATTAAAAAAAAAACACTTTCCCCGGGTAAAGGTGTGTCCAGTGTGCTTTCATGACATGTGAGCTTTGTGCTGCGCAACTTTTGCTGACCCAGGAAGTACACTGGCCTGCAGCTCGCGGCTAAAACACCAGCTACATTTGAATCTGTCAAGTTGAGTCTGGTGGTAAATGAGAGTAGGACGAAGCATAAGTATGCTCCAAGTAGAGGGAGGCAGCGAAAGGACAATCAAATTGCGATTAAAAACTAGACATTTGATGGGAAGATCAAGCGTAGAATAACTCTTGCCAATCGATGCTTCTTTGGTCTCTGATAAGCCAGATCTTTCCTTAAAACCATGTACTTGAATTTGTATTCATCAAAAAACTGGAAAACAAAAATTGTTCCGCAAGTTCGAATTGCAGATGTTTCTCTTTGGTCTTGACTTCAACTTTGTTTTGAGTCGGGATCATCTAAAACGTCTGCCTATCTATAGGTTACGATACCCGATTGCAACGCATTATACTCCTTTGGGTAAGTAATAATCCCCAAGGGGCTGTGCCCAATGGTTAGCACAGACAAAATTCTGTTGGCTCTTTGACCATCCATGGTACCAGATTTAACCCTGGTAAGGTTTGCTCTCCTAGACACTTTCTATTTAAACTTCAAACATTTAAGGATTGGTAACACCATTAATGTTGTTCTAGTATGACATGGAGCAAGGATTGGGCGTACTTTGCTACTTTAAGATATCTTCAAACATAATTTCGTTGGCCTCATTTTGGGTTCCCATTAAGTCGGCTCTTAGGTCAAGCATGGTTGCACTTTTTAACCTGCTGCCACACGGAGAGCTACTTTGGTCTTAGTATTGTGAAGTAGAGATGATTCCAGCTGGACGGAATCAAGATTGTACAAGCCGCTTATAATCAGGTTCTGCTGACCCAATCTGATGCAAATATTCTTACAGTATTTTAGAGCAAAGTACTCCAAGAGATGTTTTCCCCTTTACGCGTTGTTGATAATTATCGTAATGATGAACTGTAAGAGCTCTATGACGTCACTGATATAGTGAAGGGAATGTGGCTCTGTTGGTGGGTCATGTTGTGAGTATGTATAAATAAGACTTTCAATGCGGTAGTTATGGGAAACCGGCGTAGTGGTTCATCGTGCCTCAGCTGCTCCGTTTGTCTGCTTGCTTATTTGGGTGCAGGGCTGTCATGTTTAGAACTGGGCCCCTTACAAATGCCCAAACCAAGAAGAAAACATCTCTCGCGCCAATACTGACAGCTGGCTAGTAACCATGCATGTTGAGAGAACGTGCTGATACAGTGGAACCAGCTGCGGATCTAGGATTTGAGCTTGGGGGGTTCTTCACTTCAAAGTGTATATATTTCAATTTTTCGAACTGTTGGAGGGGGGTCCGGACCCGAAAACCCCGCCACTGAGTGGAACAGTGAAACAACTCATTACGTGTTCGGCCCTTTAAAGAAGATAACCTACAATTCGATAGACACCTTCCGGACAACATCTTATTTTCAGCATCCCAGCCAATCCCAGTTTTTCTTTCAATTACTCATAAACTCATTTTTGTTTAACATAAATATTTTTATTTGCATTTTAAACATAAAACTAAAAGCAACAAACTAAAAAAAAAAAAAAAAATAGCTTATATAATAGTCTAATCCATTCCATTCGATCTTTGTACAGCTTACACTAGGTTCAAATTGTCAACGCCCGCGGCAACTGCGGCAATGTTTTTACGCAGAGTCTACTTCAAACTGTTTGGGTTTGACGTATCCATAGGCATTGCAGCACAGCGTTCCACGCCGAAGTTTTGGCGCATGCGCTCCAGTGTAGCACAATTAAAGCCACGTGCCAGCAGCTGCGTCTCCGCCTGCGCAATCACATCCCGTATATAGTCAAGCACATTGGCGCTCTCCGTCAGCTGATTGCAGACGAACTTGTGGCGAAAACGCAGCTTGGCTTTTTTGATCTTGTTGTTGTAGCGGGACTTGCGACAGGATTCGGCACGTTGACGTTGTACATCACGACTGCTGAGTGGCGCCAAGGGCAGTGCAGTAGTCGTTTCGGGTTTGGTTGGCACACGTCGCTCCACCACAATGGGATTCTCGAGCAGCATTTGGTCCACATAGCGTTGCTCCTCGTTGGCATAGTGTGTCTTAAGATGCTGCAGTTCCATGGCCACCAGTTCATCAATTTGCTCCGGTTTCTGTTGCGCGGGTGAAGTATTCAGGCCGGCTCTTAAATGCGTATAATGCATGGTTGGTGGCAGCTTTACAGCAGGTCCAATGGCCGCTGGCAGCTGAAGATTAACATCGCCCAGTTGAGTATAGAACTTTTGCAGAAAAACGTTCTGTTCCATAATTGATCTTGTCTCTCGTTTTGCTCTCTTTATTTATTCAGTCTGCGTTGACGTACGATGTGCACTCGTCAAGCTGCGCAGCTCAATTGAATGGCAGTCGCAGCAAACACGCTGCTTTTATAGCCACAGCGGCGGCTAAGGGTTAACAGCGTGTTCACGTTAACCCTTGTTTGCCATTATGAATCAAATTAATGCAAAATTTATGCCATGTTTGTTATGGACTAGGCCGGAACAGCGGCTACCTGCTGAATGCACCTATGAGGGTTAAGTTATTTGATTCACGGGACGCTGCTTACCTGCTATTGGCAGTCCAGCTGCACTGCATCTGTGCCCTTCTTTGGTAAACAAACGGATTAGCGTTTTTAACCCTTGGCAGGTAACTATTTTTCATGCAAGTGCTCAAGGACAATGCCGGCCAAGACTCGGCATAATAGTCAATTATGACTGCTGGAACTTGGAACTATTTTTCAAATAGCAGGCAGAATTTAGACTAAGAGACTGTACAAAGTTATCTATAGTATGTACAAGTCCGTCTGTGCCCTCGTCAGTCCGTCCGTTCATATGAACACACAGTTCTTAGAGTTGATAAGAGCTAGAGCAAGTGAACTTGTGACGTCACAGAAAACCTGTTTATTTTTGCGATATCAGTGTTACTTGTGTTCATTCTTGTTCGTATCGTAAACGAATTTAGAATTCGCAAGTTTATTAGAGTTTCCAAGCATTATCCACACATCGACCTTAAAATGATATGCAGACATAATTTGTTTGTTTGGGAAGATATCGTGTAAAATTTTTTTTGAGTACCTAAGCACTCGGCCAATAGTACAAGATATCTCTGGTTCGCCATATTTTTCGTTCAGATTTTATTAATATATGGTATATATATGGCCTTGGGTTTTTTAATACCCTGGATCAAGCGTTTATTAAGTTTGAGAAAATGTATGTAATATGGAGAAGAAGACATCGGAGACACCCTTAAGTTAGGTTTATCAAGGTAAAGAGAACTAAAAAAACTTATATAGACATTTTCATCTGTCTGAACGCCTAGAGCTTGAAGACTATAAGAGCTTGACAATTGGACGCCTTATATGTATGTCCAGCCAGATACGGTTTTTTTTCTTTTGATGCGCACCCTTCTACGTTCAAAAAATTCCGAGCGCTATTATAATTTTAAAGTTACAGCTTAGGGTTAAAATGTGGGATTTTGAAAAATCTTTGGATTATAACAATATAGGAGATAATCAAAAAAAATATATTATTTTAGAACTCAAAGAGCGAATTGGCTCAGCCTCGAAGGCGCAAATATGGGTAGCAGACTTTTTAGAGTGCTCGCCTCAGACTTGAGCCCAAGGTTCGATTCCCAGGGTTTCTTAAAGTTGACCGCACCGAAAAATTTTTGACAAATGTAATTTTTAAAAAAAAAATGTAACCCTTAAGGGATCTACGCAGTTCGAAATATTTCGCACGGAATGACAAAACTTCATATAAAAAAAAACCCATTTGGGACTTTTCTTTTTATATGAAGTTTTGTCATTCCGTGCGAAATATTTCGAACTGTGTATAGGCCTTTAACTATCAAACACGTCTAAATAATTGCCTACATAAAAATAAATAAAAACATTTTTTTTCCCCAGTACCTGATTTATAACAAAAATAAACAAAAGATAAAAATTTCATAATGGATACTTATCGTTTTTTTTCAAACTCTTCTCCGATCTTAAGATCTATGAGGAAAAACATTTCCTTAAATTTATTTTATATTGTAACTTAGAATTAATTCTATAGAACAAAAGAAGTTTTAATTTCCTTAAATATATGGGAAACAATTTAGTAACGTTTGAGATGGCTATTTATATGTGAAAAATTAGAAGCAAAATTTTTTTTCGACTCTAACTTTTTTAAAACACTTAATTTTCATCCAATTCTTTTTGTTGTTTTTTGGAATAACCCAATAGGGTTTTCTTAAATAGCTTTATACCAGTAACTTATGAAATTCCTTAGACCCGTCAACGGACACTAATTCCTTAATTTATTATATATTTCAAAACTACCTGTCGTAAGACTTATTTCTTTTATGACCTGTGGCTGTTAAATCTTAAAATTATATTTTCAAGATGATTTTTGAACATTAAGCCTCAGAATTTGTTTGAGGACGATGTGTCTTCTAGGGTGACTTTTTCAAGCCTTATATTACTTTAAACCGCTTTGACTGACTTTGGATTCTGTATCAACTGTTTGAAATTTATTTCGAAATAAAATCATAAAATTTCTTAAATAAATAATTCTTATATAAACCTTCGATTAAGACGTACTTAAAATTGTTGTCACAAGTTCATGATCTTAAGCCTGATTAAGAAAGGCCTCGAACTGGTCGCGGGTCAGGACTTCTACATTACAGTCCCATACATATTTTGGGCATTTTAATGGCTAAGAGTGGGCTTGGACGTTATTTTCAATTCGAGACAATATTGATTCGTAAAACATGAGACATTAAGTTTGAGGTCTAATGAAGAAAATATTCCAACCCTAAAACAACTACCTCTCTTAAAATTGCTATGCGGTAGCCAAAAGGTTTATTTTGAGTACTTGTATAATCTCTGCAAATCATATTTTATATGACTTTACGATAGCAACTCTCTTTCCAAAAGCAGGTACCCACTAACTAATTTTTTTTCGAGCAAATTTTAAATCTGCGCCAAGTTTTTTAATTATCATTGTTGGAGTATTTGTGAAATCGGGTTTGCCAATAATAAATCTACAGAAGGTACAATTTTGATGCAGTTTATCGGAACGGCTGATACAAACCACATTTTTCATATTTTTAAATTCACTTAAATTTCACTGAATTTTAGTGACTTTGCAATAATTTACACAAATTTTCTTTTAAATAAGCTAAACTTTTTTTTTTATCAAGTTTACAAACCATCTAAGACTATGATAAGTATTTGTCTCAGCAAGTTCAAAAACCGGCCAAGATTTTAGAGCAGTGGTCCTATCTCACGTATATAGGGATTAGTGGTCGGCACACGTACACGTCACTTGCACTTGTGTGCGTAGCAGCAGAAACAAGGCGGCAATGCCGATGCTTGCGTCGAAGCGTTGTGACGTCACTGCGACACTCACAAGAAAGTGAGCTAAAATGTAAGCGTATTTCGTGCCGACCACTGTTGTTTTTGATTAAATAATATCTTACCTGCGATAGGGTGTTTTTTCAATGTATTTTTTATAGGGACACATTCGGACAGCTGATTGTAATTCGGGCAGTTGCCACAACAGTTATTTTGTGTTCAGTAATGTTAACAATTTTTTTTGTGTACAGACTTAGCAGCGTTTTCACTTTTTTTTTTTTAATATCACATAGATTTAGTTATTTGGTTTTCTCATCATTTTTTATTTGAAATACATGTACTTGAATTGGCAGCACGGAACAATAAATAGCTTCTGTTTATACTTTTTAAATTTAACAATACAATAAATAATCTGCTGTGAAATCAATAGTCTGGTCACACTTTCGGTTAGGCTGCCAAGTTATATTTGTCGCGTTGCCAGCTTTGTTGCTGAGGCGTTGCCATGCTTGCTGCAAACTTGAGAACTTTAAAGTCGCATATTTGAGAAAAACAAAAATTTTAGATCATCTAGATTTCAATCTAGGATTCAATAACGTCTTTATAAAGCCGAAAACTATTAAAATTAAATAAAAAACTTGGGCGAAAATTTGGTATTGCTATTTTTCGCGTGTTGGCAAGTCATGGGGCATGGCAATGTTCAATATTCCTTTCAAAAAACGCAGAACCAGGTTCTTCAAGCCATCTGGTTCATCGTTTTGGCGTCTTCTTTTGGGTTCTGGACCAGTATCAGTAGCGGTTCGGTTGCCGTTGAGACACTCTTCGATTGTACGTTTACGGGATGCTGTGGTCCCAGCACCGGATCTTGAAACATCAGATGAAGAAACATTTTCATTTGCCGCATTCACATTTATTGTGACGTAGCATACGGGTCCACAGCTGTTTGCTCTCTGACGAGTTCTGGTACCTTCTGTTGGTGCAGTCACTGCGCTAATCAATGGTTCGCTTCGTGTGCGGCGTACAGATGGTGGAGTGGCCTCCTCAGGCGTTTGAGCTTGCTCAAGTGCCTCACTTTCTTCCTGATTAACCGTCATCGCATCCGGAACTGCTTGGTTTTTGGCATTTGTGTTACCCATCTATTTGAAAGACATTGAGAGTTCTGTAGAGGTTGTTCTTAGCAAAACTTAATGCTTACCGTATTAAAAATTGAAAATATATAGACGATAGATATAATAATTGTTTACTGAGTAAGTAGTACGTTATGATTGAGTTACTTTTCAAAGGTTTCTGAATTTTCTAACATTTTTAGACATAGGTATGTATTTGTATCAAGATCTAGTAGGGCAAAAAAATCCTAACTTTATAAACTGTTCTAATCAAAAGCGCGGCAACCATTGAGTTATGAACGTCTGTACGAACCTAGAAATCTTGGAGAACCTAACCTAACCTATTTTCCCGAAGGAGAATTTCGCGGATCCAGCTCGAAGAGTTATTACATTGGCTTGGTTCCCAGATCGCTCATTTTGAGTATTCGGAATGGCTAAACCTTGAAACACTGCTGGATGCTGAGAAAACTGAAAGTCAATTCGATTACAAATTCGGCAAATGTGCTCGATTTAGTGATTAAAGAAACAATTTCGCTGTTTTGGAAAACTTGGTTATTAAAAGTGGAAACTGGCGGAATATATGTTTTATTTGTATGGAGTATTGGTTTATGCACATAATATGGGGATCATGGAGAAGTTATGTTCAATGTGTTGTGGTGGGTGTCATAAAGTGGGTACATATAGGGTGGGCCATCTGTTGGTTTGTTTGTTAATTGCATTTTATTCGTATATTTTCCAACAAAATTAGGCCAATGTATATACCAATTGCAAGTTTCAAACTACTCACTTATGTATGAAAAACAATATAGCCCAAATGGCCGCCTTGGCTGGCTCCCGTACGGGTCGGGAACACCGTAATTCTCGATGACTTTTTTTTGACGCAAACTCATCTGGCTGTTCTACCATCCATTGAACGAATAAGCGACGTTTATCTGTGTTCTTCAATTGCTGTAAATGCAGATACGCATGCAAAATTCGACAGAACGACCATTTTCATAGTACGCCTGCATCACTTTTAGGCGTTACGATCCATGACTAAAATTGAGTAGTTTTGAACTTGACATATGTCGAAGAGCATCCACTTTGGACGTTCTGAATTATGAGTGTTTAACAACCAAACCAATAGATGGCCCACCCTATATATTCAAACTTTTAGAAATTTCGCCGAACTGTGCTTAGTTTCCATCATGTAGCTTTTATAGTGAGTGTTAATAATTCTTCGAAAAAAGGGGTCAGATTTGAATATGATTCTACGAACTACGAATCCAGAGATCTAGTTGTGGAGACATGGATAAGAGGCTATGCTAACGTTATAATACAATATATTGTGAGTTGCCGAATTAATTTTGTATACCCTGTAATTATATGGTACAAAGGGTGTATTACTAGACTAGAGACCTGTCTCGCTGTCGGTCCTTATAAACGCCTAGATCTCAGATATGGTAAGAGCTGAAGTCAAACTTTCGGCTTAGATTCCTCGTTATGTCAAGGGAAACATTTATTGAAGAGTTACAAAAGACTAATCATGGCGCAGCGTGACGAGGCAACTTCCAAAGATGGCGGCGGCGCGCCCCAATCTACCAACACAGACCCTGTATTTCTCTCTTCAAAATTGCTTTTGCAGCAATCGAATAGTTCCAGTCGATAGACGAATATGCCTGTTTTTGGTGTATCAGAAGCAAGAGCGGAGTCTTTGGAGCTCATGCTTCGTAGAGTTTTGTTAAAGAGCTAAAATATTTTTACAGCACCCCCAGGATCTCCCACTGGTTCAACGTCTAAAGACATTAAGCAGTAAAATACCAAATTATTATGTCTCTGCCCTAGAAAATTTTGAATATCAACAAGCTGGACAAGTTCAAGTGCATTGTCACTGTTTTCCAAATCTCTCTCTAGACGTGCCCAACCAGCCAACCATAAGAGCTCAAGTACAATACAGTTTGGGTCCATGTTCATGTTTAGATCTGTGGATCATCCATGCACAAAAGCTGCTTATCTCTAATCCAATATTTGAGTAACAAATCAGCAATGGGCTCGGGCCGTATTTACATTTTGAAAAGTGCAAATAACCAAAGTCAAGGGAATTTGCCATTGAGCACTGCAAATAGCCAGATAGTCAAAAATAAAATGGTTAATCAACGGCCAATCGCAAAACATTACTTCTTGCTACCTGGGAGAGCCCAAAAGTGCTCCTCGAATTGGTCAAGTGCAGCAACAGGTAGTTGATAGTTCATACAAATGACCGTTTACTGGCTTTTGTAAATAACAAACCCATAAAAATAATTTAGAAACATGTTTGTGCCTGTCGTCACATAAAAAAAATATTGTTTATTTTTATACCCTGTAATCCATAAAGTAAAGGGTACTATAGAGGCAGATGACTTGGTAGACCATAAGTTCTTTAGCGCAGTATGCAACAGTATGTTCCTATAAAGCATCATCTGATAATGGATAAGGTATGATGGTATATTTAATATATTGTGGAGACTCCGGAACATGAATTCCGAGGGTTGTATGTGGGTCCTAGCAGAAAGTTCAGCTCACCAAAAAAAAGAGTTTGTCACGACTGAAATCTTTGATGAAATCCATGGAATGATACCGAACGAACAAAGCAGTGGCGCATCCACGGCGGGATGGGTTCGGATCTTGACCCCCCCCCCTAGCAGAAAGTTCAGCTCTACAAAGAAAAGAGTTTGTCACGACTGAAATCTTTGATGAAATCCATGGAGTGATACTAAGCGATCAAAGCAGTAGCGGATCCACGGGGGGATGGGATCTGTACCCCTCATCTTCAGCAATGAATCTCATTTCCACCTCTCTGGTTACGTCAACAAGCAAAACTCCTGCATATGGGGAGCTGAAAATTCAAGGGAGTATTACGAGAATTCACTTCATCCACAAAAAAACATTGTTTGGTGCGGATTATAGGCAGGCGGCATCATTGGGCCGTACTTCTTTGAAAATTAGGTCGGCCAGGCGGTTACCGTCAACTCCGATCGCGATAAGGCCATGATTTCAGCAAGATGGGGCTACACGCCATACAACTCGTGACACAATCGCATTATTGTGCGGCAAGTTCGGCGAGAAGGTACGTAACACCAATCGCCGAAAAACCCCTCTTAAGAAAAAATCCTGAATCTGCGAGTGGATCAAAGCATAAAAATGCATGAGGTGGCTGATCGGTTACATCACAATGTTCCGGAATAGGGCAACGAATTGCTGTCCCTTTCATCATACCCCCAGCTCTGGCTCTCTGCGACTATTTTCTGTTTTAAAACCTACCAAAAAATAAATGGGCAGTAAGAAATTTGATTCGAATAAAGAGCTCATCCTTAAAACCATAGCCTATTTTGAGGGCCTTGAAAAAATCTATTATTTGGAAGCAAAAAGAAAAGTTAGAAAAATGTTGGACGTTATGTTTTTAGGATCGTTAAGTCCGTCTGGTTTTTGACATAACCTCAAACTAGGTGTTTTGAAGTTGATATCAGAACCCTGCCTTGATGAGTTTTGTTGAACCTTGGATTCGGATTCAGCGAATTCCATTCTTTATTTACACTAATATTCATACTTTGTATAGCGTATATGGTAAAGGGCATCTCATCTACGCCATCGTTTTTAATTCTTCAGCCGTATTCAAAACTGGTCACATACTATGCCATGCAGAGACATAACATACTTTGAGGAAATTATAGAAATATTGGAAGAGAAAAATTTTGTGAACAAAACTATTTTTCAATTAGAATCGGCTTTTCGCCAGATATATAGGTCAATATCAGGGCCGTAGAGAGAAAATATTACACCTTAATAGTAATTTTACCGGGCCCCTGAGGAAACTTCGGACCCGGGGGAACCCCCCGCCACCCTTCCTCCCTCCATCTCGACGGGCCTGGTCAATATAATATATTGATATGTCGTGTGACGACCTGGCTTCAACCGTTTAAATAACTTCTTTGATGTAACTTTCGATTCTCATCAAAATCGGTAAAAATTTACCGAACTTATAGGCAAAAAAATTTTTAATCAAAAATTGGAAAGTTCTTAGAAGAAATATGCTTTATTTTTTCGAGAAAAAAGGTACAACGTATTACACTGTCGGGCACCGCCACGACTGTATTGCATTTTTTTTTTCTTATGTATTTCGACGCGCTGAGTTCGAATCCGCTAACAGAATTGGTCCAAGTAGGTCTAGGGTCTACCCTAACCTCTAAAAACCCCACACTTTTTTTCAAGACCGGCTGTCGGCCGACGTTTTTGAAATCGCTGAATTCGAAGTCGAAAAGTCCTTAGCACATCGGATCACTCAGATAATCTCCAAAATAGCTCGTTTTGAGTGATTTTTTGTGGTTATGCAAAAGCTCTGACGTGCTGTGGTTTTTTTAACATCGCATGCAGCGACGACAAATACATATGGAAAACGTGGCCTGACTTCCGAATTTAAAAATCGATTATTCTTTTTGTGTTGTAGAATAACTTTGAAAAATCAATCAACATTTTTTTTCGAAACCGGTTATTCGACGATGTTTTTTAAATGATTTCGGGGTCGCTGAATCCGAATCCGATGTCAAAAACACCCAGCACGTCAGATTTCTGAGAAACCTCCAAAAAAACACTTATTATGGACCTGACTTCGGAATTCTTATTAACCTGACCTCCGAACTTAAAAATCGATTTTTTTGTGTTGTAGAATAACTTTGAAAAATCAAACAACATTTTTTTTCGAGACCGGTTATTCGACGATGTTTTTTAAATGATTTTGGGTTCGCTGCATACGAATCCGATGTCAAAAACACCCAGCACATCAGATTTCTGAGAAACCTCCAAAAAAACACTTATTATGGAGTTTTTTGACATTAGAACCAATGGATCTTGAGGTGGGTAAATTCTGATAGCGGATTTGGATTCAAAATACATAAGAAGGCATATGCCTCGTTGTTTTTTTTTTTGCTTTTTGAAACAGTGCCTCATATAACAGAAATGGATGCCCAAAATGTCAAATCAGACTAATAAAAATGAACTCCCAACTGATTTGGTTGATGTTGGGGAAAATCCAACACGAAAATCAAAGCGTTCAAAACAGTCTGTGAAGCCGAAGCAATTCTTCATGGATTTATTACCAAAGGCGTTCCAAAGCAACAGGTAACTCATGCAGAGTTCCGAAATTCAAGTTCCACGATGCTAGAGTCACTGGACGCAGCCATAACCACAAATGTGCATGACTTGAAAAGTCTTAAGGCACCAACAGGCCCGAAGAGAGGGGAAGGGGCGATTCCCTCCGGGCCCGCAGTTTTCTCAGGGGCCCGGTGTAATTACTGTCATACTGTCGTGTTTCAAGCTAAAGTTGTAATAGAGGGTCCGGTACATTTTGCCCCCCGTGCCCGGATTTTCTCTCTACAGCCCTGGGCACCAACAAAAGTATATACTATGTAGTATATATAATAAATAGAAAACATGACCGCACTTGTATTTGTGTCTAGCACTTTTTTAAGGAGCGGGGGAGTACAGAATACTGACTGCGACACTCGGACAAATGAGAAAATATACCCAGCAGTATAATTAAAAACTCATTTATAATAAGTTTAGCAAATCCCAGTCGAAAACGTAGAAGCGCTTGGACTAGAATCCCGGATGCACACACACTTGAATCGTGTACGAGCCGCGTCTATGTCTGATAATGGAATACTCTGCATTTTACAATGTAGATGTTCAGATAATGCGCAACTTTCGGTAAGTTGTCTCTCTAGCTCTTAAGGCCTCTGAAGGCTCTAGTAGGGATCACTTGGCTCAACCGCAATGCGATATGATGCAAGTGACTAATATTCTGCCACACCTTTTTCTGCCTATTACATGTACTGCTCTAATCTATGTTACCCTTGACACTGTAAGTACAGGGTATAAAAGTAGGGTGAGCAAAGTGGAGTGGATTCCCACATAATACGCACCATGAAGCGGCGCACAACGACGACGCCATTGCCATTGAGTTTGAATTATGTCAGCGCAGTAATAAATTTTTCCATGGCATTAAATTAAAATATATGTATGTACATGCAACAGCAGTGTAGTGTTGCAAGGCGAGGCTTGAGCTCCCAACACATATAAGAAGGATTCGTCGGGATTTATCAGCACAAAATTTACTACAAAATGCTGTCATGCATATTTCGTATTCAATAAGAAAGTTTGTGCATTTATTAGAGGTCTGCCTGACTACATACATTTCTATGTACATAGTACTGCATCAAAATTCGGCACCCTATACCAAAAGAAGCTGAAGAGTAAATGTACAATTTTATGGTGTCCCCCACTGGTATGGCTGGTGCCAACTGTTCTCTAGTAAGTACTTACATCGTTTCTCACTTGTAGCTACCTACTGTGCAAACACCTGGAAATGAAAAAAAAACCAATTCGACTCCTTTGCTAAATACGGGAATATAAAATAAAGGACTTATGCATGGTAACTCCGTACATACCCTGGATGTACATCATACCAACTGCCTGAACTGAAATATCGAAAAATGCGTGTCATACCTGATCGTACTGGAACACGCATCACATTTTGTGTGCTATTCGAACCAACTCCAAGTTCAACTACGATCGCATTTTCAGCAAACATGCTCGAGCAGACTCGTTCATACATGTTGCAGCTTAGTACTTACATCGTTTCTCACTTCTACCTACTGTGCAAACACCTGCAAATGAAAAAAAAACAATTCGACTCCTTTGCTTAATACGGGAATATAAAGTAAAGGACTTATGCATGGTAACTGCGTACATACCCTGGATGTACATCATACCAACTGCCTGAACTGAAATATCGAAAGTTGCGTGTCATACCTGATCGTACTGGAACACGCATCACACTTTGTGTGCTATTCGAACCAACTCCAAGTTCAACTACGATCGCATTTTAAGCAAACATGCTCGAGCAGACTCGTTCATACATGTTGCAGCTTAGTACTTACATCGTTTCTCACTTCTACCTACTGTGCAAACACCTGCAAATGAAAAAAAAACAATTCGACTCCTTTGCTTAATACGGGAATATAAAGTGAAGAACTTATGCATGGTAACTCCGTACATACCCTGGATGTACATCATACCAACTGCCTGAACTGAAATATCGAAAGTTGCGTGTCATACCTGATCGTACTGGAACACGCATCACATTTTGTGTGCTATTCGAACCAACTCCAAGTTCGACTACGATCGCATTTTCAGCAAACACGGTCGAGCTGACTTGTTCATACATGTAGTACTTACATCGTTTCTCACTTCTACCTACTGTGCAAACACCTGCAAATGAAAAAAAAACAATTCGACTCCTTTGCTTAATACGGGAATATAAAGTAAAGAACTTATGCATGGTAACTCCGTACATACCCTGGATGTACATCATACCAACTGCCTGAACTGAAATATCGAAAAATGCGTGTCATACCTGATCGAACTCGAACACGCATCACATTTTATGTGCTATTCGAACCGACTCCAACGATCGCATTTTCATCAAACATATTCGAGCTGACTCGTTCATACATGTAGCAGCTCTCTGATACATACAATAGTGCACAAAAGTATTTTGACATAAGTAAAAAGAAAATTGATAACGCAATTTCTTATGATTTATTGAAAATTATTTAGAAAAATATAAATTAAGCTCCTCAAAACGCTTTAGTTTATTATTGGTAATATTATAGTTTAGAAAATTAGAACGATTTTTCATAAATGTTAGAAGACAAAAGTATTTTGACAATACAAAATAGTTTAACAAAAGACGAGGAAAAGCTGTAACTTCAGATAAAAAAAAGATTTATAAAAAGTTAGCGCTCCTTTGACGCCAGTGACCTTTTGCAAGCGTTCAGTGATTATCCTTCCAGTCTTTCGCTTAAATTGAATTTTCTCCATTTTGTTAAGATCGAAGCTTATTAGGGTGGCCAATTAAATGTATTGACTTTTGTGAAAAAATTGCTTATCATGCATTGCAGCATACAGCATTATCCTGTTTCAAAATCAAGGAATGTCCAATAACTCTGTGCCCGCAAGTGAAAGCGTGATCATTTAGGATGTGTAAATATTTGTCTTAATTCAGTTGGTACCGAATCGACCAAGCCATTCAAGCTTAAACGTACTCAAAACTAAGCGAGCCTCCACCATGTGTACATATTCGCACACAGGCATTGTTTTTTTCCCGAACGTTCTTTACAAGCTTTATAAATGTGTTCCCAAACCGATTGTGCCTTGTTTTTATATAGTTCCGCAAATGTTAACCTTTTGAGCTTAATTTTTGATGAAATTAAAGGATTGGACGTGCTGTGCTTGTTCTTTTAAAGACTTTTTTTTGAAGCTGGAGGGCTTTTTTATTTTGGACGCTTCCAATTGCATCTAAAATTATACAAATTTAATTAGAGCTTTGAAAATATTTATTGAGAGCTATAATAAGCTTACCGATCAATGCCTCATAGAAGTTTAAAACGGCTTCAATCTTTCGTTTTCTTGTATCTTGTGATATCTCCAGTGGGCGATACAAGAAATTATGATGATAATGCGTTAAGTTAAAAAATTGAACTGAACTGATCTACATTATTAGTCTTTAAAAATCGTTGGGGCAGTTTTTGCTAACTTATCCAGCTAGATCATTTGACTGCGGTCAAATTACTGTGGACCATTAACTACCCTAAAACCAGTTCCATGTGCTAAATCAACCCAATTTGGCAATGAAAATAATCATGCTATCTCACTCTTTCTTTTCTTTAATTTTATCTCCTTCATGCGCTCTCTTTAACTTTTACAAACGTTTTTACTTACAATAAAATAGTACCATGAGCCAACAATTAGAAGGTGACGCAACGCGCAGATCCGCAATTCGTGTCATTCTGAAAAAGAGAACACAGGCTCAATTTTTGTATGCTAGCTATTCCAAAATAGTGGACAAATTTTGATCAAATTTCACACAAAAGTGTAGATTAATATGAAACACATACATCTTACAATTTGTATATTTTTTAAAACATCGTGAGCAAAATTTATGCTTTGATCAAAATTTGTGGTATATAGCTCACGTACAAAAAATTCAAGCACTTTTTTGCGACACCTTGTACAATTCATTGCATCATGGTATAGTGCTATACACTTGTGCACTGCATACTAAAAGTAAGCTACCTTAAATATTTTGTACCCATATCTGTGTGAATGGGAACACTTACTCACTGAAATGGGTACAACAAAATATGCATATAAACTATTCACTTAACGTTTAGGACGCATTCATGCAGATCTCTAGTATGTATGCACTCTGCGTATTTTTACTAATTACCATAGGGATTATAAGCTACTTTAATTGCTATATAAATTGACAAAAAAAAAAGAAAAGAGATTTGTCAACGTTATTGGTATAAAAATAAAGTGTTACTACAAACTAGCGTCGAAATTCTTAGTGCCAGCGTTAAACTTTTTGTCGAAACAGCAACGGCAGACGCAATGCGCATTCCACAAGTTGTCATTTTTCTAATAAAAAGAAAAGATTACTACAAAGGTACAAAATTTGCGATGCCAGCAGCAAACCTTTAGCCGGAGCAGCCACGACAACCGCAGTGCACACATTCCACAATTCGTCCCTCTTCTAGCTTGGATTTGGGCACACGGCAAATGCAATTAGTGCCAAAGTTTGTATCTCGCGTTTGTATGCAACGTAAACAACAGAGGTTCTCATAACCAGACTTTTTCCATTTGGCTATTAAATTACCATCAGCAATTTTCTCCTTTAGGCAGTAATCGTACAGTTCACGGCTGATGGCTTTGCGGCGATAAAACAAATCATAGATGTAGCGTGTTTTTTGATGATGTATCTTGAAAATGGGCCAAAGCGATTCCGTAATGCGTTTGCCTTCGTGTGGCTCAGTTTCCGCTGCAGATGACATAGCACGCAAATAAAGCACATAATCAGTAAACGTTTACCACATTTTTTTATTTAGTAAATGGCTTCGACTTACCTTCGCGCATTTTTTGCTCTAGTTCTTCAAGTGTTGGCTCAATCAATTCCCAACCATCTGGAGGCGGTTTGCGACTACGACGCACTTTTGGCATTGTACTAATTTATGTAAATGCTATTAAATCTTAAAAACACAATTGATTTATGAAATGTTAAAACAACGCACCTATGAAATAACAAATTATTAAGTGCTAAAAACAGCTGTAGACATATTGCACAGTGTTGGTAAGCATACTACACTGTTATCGACACTATCGATAACAATGGCTTGTAACCGATACTAACACTAAAAGTAGTAGTGCATATCTAACTTATTCAAACTCTGCATTGTAAAATTTCAACATTACAAAAGCAAAATATATATGTTGCGCCACACGCATCTAACCCATAACTATCTACTATCCGTTCAAAAGGAAAGATAAGGCAGCCTGCCCAAAAACCGGAAGAAAATTAAGCGTCATACATATGTATGCTGCATGCTTGTCCAAAAAACAAGGATTTATATTTACATTACAATTTGTTACTACTCCAACTCGATACAATACTAACCCCAATACTTAAGTTTTTACAAAATATTAACTTGTTGATGATGATTATATCCTTTAACTCCCAGTGGAGCATAGGGCCTCGATTAATCTATTAACTTAAGAAATTTTAATATGATATAGTCGAGCAGCTAGCACTCTTTCTTATTAATATTTACTTATTATATTATAACATAAAAAATTATGTTAAACATCTAACAAAAAAAGAAAATTCCGCATTTTAGTAGCAAAAAAAAAAAGCAATTTAAAATATTTTAACGTTGGTGTTGGTAAATAGCCGAGGGCGTGCAACAAAAATAAAAACAAAAGCAAAACTGTAATATCGATAGTCTTATCGATAGTTTTTCAGTACTATCGTAAAAGTGTTCGAACGCAAGTTGTTGTGTTTGTTGTGATTCGTTTATTATTGGTTTGTTTGTTGTACTTTCAATTTGTAGCAATTGCGACGGTAGTCTAATAAAGTATTAAACGTCGCAAATAAATAAAAAGTAAGCAAATTGCATGTACAATTAAAGTACGCATAAAATATTACTATATATTGCAAATGCATTAGTATTAAACTGCGCGTGTGTCACTGTGTGTGCGTATTTCTCTGCCTGTGTGTGTGTGCCAGTCTCAATCCGTCTCGCAACTATTAAACAGTTATAATATGCTCATTTTACACTTGCCAAAAATATTTCGTAAATAGTGCTAGTAAGTAACAAGTGTTGTGGGGGCGGCTGGGGAGGGCTTTCAGTTAATAATTAGCATGGTGTGATGCGTTGCGCCCGTTTCCGTCTCTCTGTGTGCTTGGAACGGTTGCAGCAATTTTCTAGATAATTACATGCGAAAATAAACGCTGTCGCTACAAGCAAAAAACAACAAAAAAAGAAAAACAATTCAAGCAAACGACAATACTTATTTACTATGTATGTGTATTTGTGCATTTGTTTTAACTATGTGCGCATTTCTTGTTTTGTCTTGCCAAAACTAATAGTATGTGTGCGTCTGTGTGTGTGTATGGTTTGACCAAAAAGACAAGTTATTTGTTATGTTGTTGCTTTCATTCATAACTCGTGTGAGTTTTACTATAAGCCAACAACAACAACAAAGACAGCCCCAATGTCTGCGATCATAACAAAAAACATTTGGCCTTCATACACACTACACACTACTAGTGCAAGTACATAAATGGAGGGCGGGCTCGGGGCTTGTTACTTATACCAGCAGCATTCAAAGTTTTCCTGGACATACATACATGCATATACATACATATAATATAAACTCATGCCACATACATGCAAACATTAATGCATAATGTAAACGACGATTAGTTTTGATTAAATGTTTGTTGTTGTTATTATTATTGTCGCTCTGTTCAGTGCTAGGCACCGCAAAACAAAAATGAAACCAATTTTAATAATATTTTATATAAATAAATGTCCAAAAGCCAAATTAAATCTGTAGCTATCAACGCTTTGCCTGCCTCCCAAACCATCTCTTAACGCCCCTTGTTTTTGACATTCCATGCAGTGTGGGTGTTTTTTGTGGCTGTGTGCAGGGGTGTGCAAAATCTGTTTTGTTGTTTGCTTTTATTGTTTAAATTTTTAGCGCATGTGTTCTGGTTTATTAGCACGCCCTATGTACAAGCTACATAATATATATGTAGAGTATGTAACGCATTAAAATTACATAAATATGCGCATATTGGTATTTGTCAAAACTCACGTACTATATTTGCATCCAGAAAATTCCATAAAATACAGTCATAGCTGCGACTTGCCGAAAATCTTTGCAACAAACGAGTAATCAGGCGTACTATCAATGACCCATGCTTCCCATTTATGAACCGAATTTAAGGCTAGCTTAGAGAAAAGTGGAGCAGGCCTTCAAATCCATCTATATTGTGTGTTGGAAGTTAAAGTGTTTTAAGAATTTGATAATCTTTTCCGTATTTTGTGGGAGTACATCTGTTGTGATGTTGGTGCCGAATATGTGCTTTCTATTAGGGTCTAGAGTTGGACAGAAGTTGGGTGATGGAACTGGGGCAGACATCTGATGGGATATTAAAAAGGAGACGAAGTTGGCTTAGTTTGGTGTCACCCAGTCTGCGCCGATTTTAAGCGAGTTGGTTATATGATACCAGTCTGAGATAAAATTTATTGCATCTTGTTGGATTTATTTTATTTATTCAGATAGCCAGGCGGCCATTAAATCTCTCGCCCCTTTGACTTTATGCATAAAGTCGGTGAATAATTGTCACTCGTCTCTGGAGGAGATGGCAGAACAGTTTTCTATCCACCTCATCTGGGTAACAGAACACAGGGATATTGAGGAAAACTGCATTGCAGACGAGCTGGCAAGACAAGGAACTACCAGCATCCTGCTTCAGGATAAGGAGCGTCTGGGTATTCCTATGGCCAGCTGCAAACTAAGTATAAAGACCCATTTCGCTAACTCTGCTAATCAAACGTGGAATTGAAATTCCAGTACGTGCAGGATCTCACGGCAAACTTGGCCTGTGTACTGCAGGAAGAGAACCAAGGAACTTTGCTGTCTAAGTAGAGCTCAATGCTCGAAAGTAATCCGAGCAATCATCGGACATTGGCTGGTGGGAACTCATGCATTAAGGCTAAACGCTACTCATTATGACTTCTGCAGAAGTTGTGGCGGTGAGGAAGAGTTGGAGACGGTGGAGCACCTCTTCTGTCACTGTCCGGGACTTTGCAGAACAAGGTTCCGCTTTCTCAAGTCATACTTCCTAAATGACTTATCCCAGCTCTCTAAACAGAGTCCGAAATGCCTTTCGAGGTTTATTGAGGCCACCGGATGGCTGTGATTTAGAGCATTTTGAACAGCTCTCTAGTCGGGAAGGGTGGAGGAAAGTCCACCACGCGGTATCACAACGTGCGTATTTTTCTAGCCCTAACCTAACCTAACCTTGTTGGATTTGGTGCTGCTGAAGTTTAATATGTTTATGCAGGCTTGTCGACAGAGTGGTAGGTGGGATTCCCCACAGAGACGGAGTTTTCTAAAGAGCCCGTAGATTTGAAAAAATGGTGAGCCTGATTTTATGACTTGAATATTTAAATTTTATAATGAACAGCAGTGGGCGTTAGGTGGTGTGTTTTGCAGTTATGTCAGCTTGTTCCTTACCAGCTATGCCGATGTGGCGTGGCAGCCATATGTGGATGAAATTGTTTGGGAATTTGCTATTAGTGCTGAGCGCTATTATTGATGGTTTCTATGATTGGCTTTGCCGTATTATAAGTTCTTAAAGATGGTCTCGTTTGGGAATTCAAAAAGTGTTATAAATTTTGTAATATTAAGTCCACATAAATCTACAAGCAGAAGGCTAAAGATGCTATGCACCTAACACTAGTCAAAACTTCAAACAAATGAAGAGGTGGTGAAGCCTACATAGCAACTTCTGTCTAAATTTTATGCTCGTAGCTTCTTTCTTCTAGTGTCGCCAAAATTCAGAACACTCTAGTCATAGCTTTTATACATACATAAGTATCTAAACTTGAAACCATAGACTTTAGATATCGATAAGATAGTAAGAAAGTAACCAAAACTCAAACGTCGCATTACCGCCGATTGCTCATAACTCTCAGTGTGTGTGTGTGTGTGAGTTTGCATACAACAAGCGTTTAAAAAATGGCAGACATTGTTAATAGCTATATAAATATTTACGAGCCCGCGTAGAGATCCCATATACTTGTATTCAGCCCATTGAAATTGATAATGAACTAAACAAATCAAAATTGCTGTCTCTGAATATTTACTATTTACTTTATCTTGTGTTTACTCACAGAAACGGCGTCAAAATGGAGCCCACTGCGGCCGGCAATCTTTTAGAGATCATGGATCTTGCACGAACATTGCGTCAGGAGCAGCTATTCATACAACAAGAACAAGCAGCTTTCGTACAGCTTACTGATGCGTTGGAAACCAATGCCACGACCATAACAAAGGTAAGCCTTTCTGAGAGATGTGCAGCGTTGACACAGTTGATAAAATGTCATAGTACGTGCTAGTTTGTCATGCACTTATTTAGAGTTGGAAAGTCTGGTACTAGGTTATTACCTACTTTAGCCTTATCAAGTGCCTGAGTCACGCCACATCTCTATTTTCACCTTTTGTCTACTTATTAATGCATCCATTAATTGTTTGTTTAGCTGGCTTATATACGTGCACAACAAAGACAAAATCTGCATGATCTGCTCGTATCACGTACGGATCACGATCCATTGGTTTGCTGTCGACGTGCCAATGGCTATGATAACGCTCCATTTATTGATGCCAAGAAGGTGATGCCCTATGAGGTAAGTCAACTGTGCAATCTTTTATTCACCATATTCAGCATTGTTTTTTTTTTTTTTTTTTTTTTAGCACGCCTTGGCTTACGAGGATCTATTCAACTATATGTACAACGCGCCCTATTTGCTAGCATTGTCACTGGCTACTGCTGATCGCCTGCTGCTGGTCAGCCCGCAGCAGTTGTGTCATATCATAAATACCATATCAACTGGTCTTTATGGCAATGCTATCAATACCAAGGATGTCGAGCTTATGCTTAAAGTGCTACGTGAGCTGATTGAAATTCAGCTACTGAGTAGCGAGAATCCACGTCGCATGCTACGTGCCAATTCCTCCGCTTTTGCGCGACTCTATCAACGACTTATTGAGTCCATGTTTTCTGCCAAAATATTTTTAACCGCCGCCCTGCATGCACCACTCATGGGCGTACTCAGTGACCACGAGGCGCTGCTCGATGTGGATCCCCACAAGCTGCTGCAAAACTTTAGTGCCAGAGAGCGCGAACGTCGTTTTGGCAGCGATGAGTCCAGTGCCGAGTATCACCGCAATGTAGCGCGTTTTCATGCCGAAACACTTGCCAAGCTTCACGATCATGCCAAGGCTTTTGTTGCGAGCCTACAGCAAAACTGGTCGCTATTTCCCTCTTCGCTGCGCTGGCTCGTACAAACCCTGTGTCATCAGTTAAAGCAGGCGCTTCGCTATACCGAACAGCAAATAAGTGAACTCATTGCTGACATGGTTTTTACACATTTCATATGCCCGGCCATTGTCAGTGCGGATTTTATGGGCATCATTGATGCGCCAGTCACAGAACAAATGCGTCATAATCTGAATCAAATTGTTCAGCTCATCCAGACGCTGGCATTAGCTGGTGATGATGAGGTGTCCAAGCTGACTGCGCAATTCGAGGCGAACGTTGTGAGCCAGCTAATTGATCTGCTTTTGGTGGGTCAGACCGGTGAAGATGTAGTGGCCATACTGTCCCAGCAAAGCGACTTTGAACGTGCACAGCTAGTTACAACACAGCGTGAGCTGCACCATTTTGCCGAGTTCTTTCGTTTACTTACCGGGCTTGATGAGTACGACATATCGGCAGAGGAACGACAGCGTTTGCAGCGTATCCTCTCTCGCATACCAAAACCTTGCCCGCAGAATACAACAGAAGCTGCGCGCCCCGAAACAGAAAAAATTGCGACGGCGAATGGCAAAAAAGGAAACAAAAGTCTTATGCGTCTGGGTAAGGCCACCAAGAAAAAGATTGCTAAGGGCATAAGCTTCAGCAGCAGTCATGCTAGCAATCAGACTGTCGATGCACTGCTTGCTTTGCCCCCAACAGTTAATGGCAACGGAGTTATTACCAATGGCGCACGGGATTTAGATCAGTGCTCCTCCCACAGCGGAAGCAATACCAGTCTTAGCTCCTGTGGAGGCGGTGGCAGTGGAATACCTTTATTTCAGGGAGTCGATAATGCTTCCGAAACTGTTGGTGAGCCCGTGCTCATGTTTACCATATACAATGCGGCGGCTAAAAACAAATTGAAGCCACTAACCGAAGAAGAAGTGCTAAAAATGAACTGCATTGGTCAGGATATCTCCAATGAGACGGCAGCGCTGCTAGCACATACTAATGACAAATCCTCTACAGAGGCCAATGGCTGTTACGATGATGGCAGCAGCATTGATGCCTTACGTCGACCGAAGACCTCGTTGTCGCATGATGACGCTTCTATAGGCAATTCCGACAATTTGGAAGCAGTCAGCGAAGCTGCTCACTCGAACCACTCGGTAACCAGCTCGCTGGACATTGAGGAGCAGGAGGAACGTGATGTGCAAGATGCAGAAAACGATGATAATTTATCCGACATGGTTTCGGCCAATGTTTCAGGACGCGGTACGCCCAATATAAGCGGACGTGACACCCCATCCTCACAGGTAACCGATGGAGATGGTGGTGGAGATTTGGCTCACCATACACCACGCCCCACTCCTCAAATGCAAAAGATGCTGCTCTCCAAGGCGCGCTCCGATATCGAGGATAAGTTTTGCAAATTCGAACTTAAAAAGTTTGAGGGCGATGAAAATGTGTCGATTATATCAGACACTTGGTCCACCGATGTGCTAGCCAGCGATTCAGAGACCACCCTTGATGCAGCTAACGAGCGTGATCGTGATCGTAATTTTTCGACGCCACTTATACCCTCGGCTGTGGTGCTGCCTGGTGACAACAACTTCATGGCAGATGCTTTGGCACGCGGAACAGCGGGATCTGCTACTCCAGTAGGCAGCGGCGTACGTTCTTATCAGTTGGATGCCTCGGATCAGCGTTCAGAGTCCAATTGGAGCACCGATGTATTAGCTAGTGATTCAGAGAAGTTGGCTGAAATCGATACCGACGATAATGCAAGCATAACGGCTAAATCTGACATTACCGATGCAGGTGCACGCTCTGAAACTGAACGCAGAGTGGTCTTAGCAGTAGGGCCAGGCGCAGGCCAGGATGATGAGGCCGAACACACGCCAGGCAGTAGCGGCGACAACATCAGCGAACGGTCTCAAGAGGATTCCGCTTTTTTCGATGCTGTCAACTCGTACGATGATGCCGGCGCGTCTGGACATCATTATCAAGGCCCATCCTCGCTAGCGCGCAGCTCCGTGCGCACCAGCTATCATTCTCTAGGCGGTGACAGCAGCTTTCAACAGTACTATAAGTGCAGTGGTGCCGAAGGGGGCAGTCGTAAGACCACCCCTTTTATGGGCACAGCTTGCATGCGCCGGCAGACATCTGCCGAAAGCAGCATTAGCAATCAGAGCTTGAACTTAGAGACTTTAGATACTAGCAAGCCGTCAGCGAAGCATCATCATCATCACAAGTCGGCGCTAAAAAAGAAAAAACATGGTGGAAGTGGTGGCACCTCCAAAAAGCACTTTGAGGAACAACTTAGGGATCTTATTGTTTTCAGTGACTGCAGTGAGGATAAGCCGCTGCGCTGCAGCTCTCCTGGATTGGTGCAGCAATTAATGGAAATGTTTAACGACGAGCAGCAGCATGGTGATAACGTGGAACATCGACGCATATCCATGGAACAGCGTACAGCCTGTGTAGATGGCAGGCGCAATGGCATAATGGCGTGTCCAGAGGACAACGGCATTCGTCTAACACCTGGCTTAAGACGCCATCAGAGCCTGAATTATGAGAATCATGAGATCATGATCAATGCAATTGTGCCAACAATATCGCAAACGGATGATGACAAGCAACAGGAACTCTTATGCGCCAAAACGCAAAAGCTTCAGCTAAATACAGACCCAAGAGCGTCGCTGGTGTCCAACGTAACTCCAACGAAACCCAGCAAGGCAACGGGAGCCATACCAAAAAGCATTAGCTTTGATGCTACAGCGGACAAACAGCAGCAACAAGGCCAGGGATCGCCAAGCGGTGTTGCTCTAACGGTAGCCTTGCCGCAAATCAAGCGAGATCACGTGTTGCGAACAGGATCAGGATCACCCGGCGATGGCATCTTTAATAAGCTAAAGCAGGGCATCTTTAAGCATCGGCGTGGCAACAAGTCAACCGCACATCGTCTGACTGTGGAAGATTACACGGGTAATGGTGGCGGTAACGTTAGCGGCAGTCGCACTGTTTCTTTTGATCCCAGCGCCTCAGCAGTGTCCTTTAGTAGTGTGGCGGCAGGCGATGCCATATTCTGTGATAGCAGCGAAGATATCTTGGCTAAATATAGGCGCAAGGTAAGCACCTCCAGTGAGGCAACCAACTCGGATTCCACAGGAAACAGCGCAGGTCTAGGTGGCATTCATCGCCAGCATACTGCTATTGGTCACGATAATGGGTAAGTTTTCAAGACCCACAAGTGCAGAGTATTAATTTAGGATTGGAAACTTTTTTAAAGAATCCATTTCTTTCTCTCTGTATCTTTCTGTCTTTCTTATGTGTCTCTCATTCTTTGCTCTTCTCGCTTACCCACAGCAAGCTACCGTTACCTATTGCTTGCGTTGCCTTTAACAGTGTGAAACAAAAAATACGCACTGTGCTGTCTAAGACTGATCTGCATAGCGGAGATTTTCGTCAAACTACGGTAAGCATGGACACTCCATTAAACTTTAATCTTTATCTAAGCCAAGTTTTTACAATCCACAAACAGAGCACCAACATCTCGCCACTACAAACATATTTGCAAATACAATTGGCGCAATCCATTAATTTGCAGAATGTGCAACAAATCTCATATGTGGCCGAAGCCTTGCGTTGCATGGCTCAACTGGAGCGCAAACAGCATGTACAGCTTTTGGAAGAGCTACAGCATGATATACAACGACGTCAGCATTATATGCAATATCTTATGCGCTATCGACAGAATCTTTTACTCACTGCTGAGAACTTGGAGCAGTTTGAGGTCAGATTGCGTTCGGAAACGCAAAACTGCCATCGATATTTAATGCAGGTCTTTGTGCGCCTATATTTGGCGCGGCATCAGGCTAAGATTGATGCATTTCAGACAGAGTTTTCACATCTAACGGTGTCTGATGATAAAATTGAACTTATTGAAGAGTTCATTGAAGGTTTACTGGAGGAGCTGCAGTTAAGCGGTGGCATGTTGTGCGGCATGCCCGAATGGCAATGCGCCTCTGTGCGTGTAGCCATTGAGCGATTTTTGTTAGAGCATGTTTATCAGCAGGTTATGTTTCCCAATGAGGATGCCGATCTATCACGTGATACGTAAGCCATACAACGCACTCTAAGATTACCATTTAATTTATGGCATTTACTTTTTCAGCGTACTATCGGCGCACATTAGCAAACTGCAACGAGTTATACATCCCACGCATTCGGCACTACGTATTGCTCAGGAGTTTCTGGGTGAGGCACCTTGGAGTATGGCACAGCAGCAGCTCAGTTACATTGCTGCCTATAAGACGCCGCGCGAAAAATTGCAGTGCGTTATCAAGTGAGTAAAATTGGCAGAGTGCTACAGTTTGTGCAAATATTAAATTCATTACATTTGACTCTTTTTGCAGCTGTATCGCTAGCATAATGAGCCTATTGCGCATGTCCAGTGGTCGTGTACCCGCTGCAGATGATGTTCTGCCCGTGCTTATCTATGTGGTCATTATGGCAAGTATCAGCTTTAAAAAACGCCTAAAACGTGTATTTTAATTATATTTTTATTGTTACAGGCAAATCCGCCCTATTTGCTATCTACTGTGGATTATATCACATGTTTTTTGGGCAAAAAACTTATGGGTGAGGATGAGTTTTATTGGACACTATTTGGTTCGGTTGTAAAGTTTATCAAGACCATGGACTATTAGGCATGTTCTTTGTGTTCCTGTTTTGATTACTTTTTTCAATGTTTATCTCTTATCTGTTTTGTTGGTTTTTTTTTTTTTTGTAAGCTTGTGTAGAACTTGTTTAGTATAAGTTTAAGTATCGGAAAAATGTCTTTATAAAGCTTAAAGCTGCAAAACTTAAAATTATAAAATTATATGCACACACATGAACAATAATTCACGCCCACACATAATTGTACATACATACAACCAGCTATAGCTATGCTGTATGTTATCCATGGCAGACATTTTATTTTGATATTTTATATGTACGATATTTATTTAAGCAAAACGTTATAAAGTTAATTTAAAGGCAAAAAAAAAAATCAGCAATGTTGTTTGCACTCGCAATATTTTTTGAAGCTTAATAGTTTAATCTACATAATGCATATATTTTGTATACGCATTATATACATATGTATGCATAACACGCATATAAATATGCCTATGACTTTATAAGTACATACAGTAAAAGTATCTTAATATTCCTTATTGTGTAACACAAAAACAAAACAAAAAAACAATTATCATTATAATAAAGAAACAAAGGAAACTGTGAAATTAATAAATTAGTAAATATATAACAGCTCTGCTCAGGCTTAAGATTAATCTTGCTGTAGTTTTCCCTCTTACGAAATCAATTGCTATTTCCGTAGAAACTTGTACATATAATATGATAAAACACGTAATTAAAACAGACATGCACATAGAACTACAATTCACTGAATGAGGGAAAAGCAGCAAGCCCATGCGACAATAGATGCTCTTGCAGTGCATTCAAAAAATAACCTGTGCTGAAGTAGAAGACTGTCTTAAAAATTAAGTTTAAAAAAAAAGAACGTGAGAAAAACGTAAGGCTGACCCAAGACGAAAAGTGTCATAAACAGACCATCTTTCAGTAGATGAGAATGATTCTGTGCATAACATACAGCCGTAGATAAAATAAATTACGCTAATACTTATTTAAATCATTAACCAAGCCAACAATAGAGACTTACAAAACTTAAATATTTCAAATTTTGCTTTATTTGCAATAAGAAAAGTTTGAAATTATGTTGCTGAAATATTTCAAGATGGAGCTAAAAAATAAAAGATATTACATTGGGCAATAAAAAATAAACTTATAATATCTCATATAACATAAAACAATTAAAAATAAGAAATAAGTTTGAATATTGTGACTTGTAAGCTGCTTTTTCGAAAAAGCACATTGGCTGCTGAAAATCATTTGTATCTTTCAGAAACAATCTGTGAGAGTTAAAGTTAATATGAAGATCTATATATACGATAATTTTTAAAGTTTTCATTTGCATAAACGTTAAGAAAGCAATGAAAATAAATAAGTGTGTTTCTCCATAACTAGAATTTGTTTTTACAAAAGTGTCTAAGAAGTTACTAAGTTATATATCAGACTTTTATGTGCTTTTTGCGTACATAATAGGAAATTCCTTAGGCAATTAAAGAGCCCTGCTCAAATTAGAACTCAAAACAAGTTGCCTTATATATAATAAGTCTCCCTAGTTTGAGTTATAAGAGTTATCAAAATCTTTTTCGATTTCTACTACAGCGTAAAGCTGCACTATTTGTGCCCTATTAGGCTGGCGGCAGCAGATATTTATCCAAATCGGCTTCATGGTTTCCCATAAGATATGCATTGATGTACATTTGCGACAGCACTTTTACGCCTCGCTCTTGCAAATAGGATGCGTCTCTTGGCGCCAAAGGCGCCCTCTTAACATCGACAAAACAATGGCTTGCCGTCTCGGCAATTGGATCGTTCATAAATGGCGAACTTGACTCCAGTACGCACGCGCCACCAGCACGCAAAACATTTGTGATGGCACCCACGCTGCGTTCCTGCAGATTAAGTATGACACGGTAGTTACTAAAAGCGCCAGCGCCAACACCTTTGCCGCGCAACTCGTTACGCCAACGATGCGCAGCCGTGGCAATTAGTTGCTCCTCGGCGGGCAGAGCAGGCATATTCAAAGCCTTCGCATTGCCCCATTCATAGAGTTCTTCGTCAATAAACACGCCACGTGCATTGCTCTCTTCAATATACTTGATATCTAGTATCCATTTGCCGGCAGCCATGCAGCCAAGCATTTTCTCGCCGCGATTCGGACGCTCACAGATAAGATGCGTGCAGCTGCTATCATAGTTGCTCAGATTCTCGCAAACCTGCAATACATTTTAAAACAGTATTAAATAATGGGAGCAGCGACTTTTTTTTTTTAGGTTAACTCACCTCGCCGCCTAGCTTGTTAATGGTTTGTGTAAGCTCAGCACGTTTTTTTTCATCGCCACAGGAAATACTGAAGCAGGGTGTACCCGTGTGTTGCATGCGCGGCGAACCTATGGAGCGTCGCTTGGCCGCATTGAATTCCGCTGGATCACGCCAGTCAACCATTTCCTCTGTGCCCAGTGTAAATCCCTCGGACTCAAAGGGAACTACATACTGTACCTCGCTTTCCATATAGCTGTCTTCATCGTTTCCCGAGTGCTTTGCCGCGTCGGCACGACTATGACTACGCTTCAAACTATTACGGCGCGATTCGACATTCTTGAGATAATCCGTAATTTGCTTAAGCTCTGGCGAATTTGTAGCCAGACTGCTGGAACCAGCTGCAGGTGCGGCACTTGTAATTTGGGCTGTCGACTCTTCAAAGCTGATCTTATCAAAGTTGATGGTACTACGTCCGACAGCTTCCTCGTTCTGGGTGCTGGGTACATAATGACTGACGTCAGGCGATTTTTCAAATAAGGCGCGACCTACATTGGCACGCGACAAGCTTTGAGAAGGCGTTTTGGGCGTTTTTTGTTTGGACGGCTGCTCCAACTTTTCCGGCTCCTCATCGCCGTCGGTGTAGGGTATGCCTAATGTTTCGCATGTAATGCGCATTACTCGCTGCCTTATTACCGCAATAGGTGTGTCTGGAGTTATCTTCTTGGTGGGCAGACGCCAGCGTCGCTCGAAATCATCAGCCATGCGCTGCTGAAACTCTGGCGTTAGACAAAATTCAGGTATGCCGGGCGTAGGTTTCTTTGTACGACGATTAACTGGCGTAGCTGCCTGTCGTCGTATGCGCTCTAGTTCAGGTGTTTGATTCTCTCGCATTTCGCGTATTATCTCGCGCACACAGTCACGGGCTTGATCTGTGTCCAGGCGTTGAACGAATTGCTCAAGAAAATCAAAGTTATAGCGAGCGGCACCCATCTGGCTAAGCGGGGTTTGCGGCGAATCGGGTGCTGTTGGACCCGAGCTGCTTGAGCTGCTAGAGGAACGACGATTGCTACGTAAAACTGTGCCAGTGGCCAGCTCTGAGACGCGCTTATTGCGCAGTGGTGTAAAATCTGGAGTCGCTAGTTTTGCTGCTGGAATATCTGCCACAGGCGTCTTTTCTTCCGCTTGATTCTCTCTCTCCTCAGCAGCATGCGTAGGTGTCAGTGTTTTACTGGCATCATTGATCGTGCTGTGCTCCTTAGCATTACGTTCCCTGAGGCGCGGCGAGTCAGGGAAATCGCTCACGCTGTTACCTATTAGGAAATCATTGTAGGGCAGCTTCTTGCCGCTTTCCGCGCATTGTACTAGCCATCCAGAATTTACTATAGGATAGAACCATTTAATGGCACCCTCATATTTGGAGCCCTCGGCGCTGGGGCATATTAGCAGTGGCTTTTCCTTTTTAATAAATGTCTTGTTAATGGTAGCACCAAGTAGTGCGGCTATAGAGTTGATAAAATCACGCTCCAATCCATTGTATATGGAAACGACAATAGTCATGCCTTTAAGCGGCTCCTTGTTTGCGTGATGTGGCACTGGGCGGTGATAATACTCCAGCGGAAGCAGTGTGTTCTGCTTCATGCAGCTCTCCTGAAATGTAAATACGAAATTATAGGTTTGACTTGAGAAATTCTCTACGTGTTTTGGATCATCTCTTACCATGTACAGCTCGGTGACAATGTTACGCGCCTGCACGGGTAAGCAGCTGACATCGAAGGCTACTTCAAAAGATACGATGGCATAGTCGACGGGATCGCGAAAGCTCTGGGATACAAGATTCCCATGGGCAGCTTCGCATTCGCTAAGCATTTGGGTGTAAAACTCGTTACTAAAGGACTCCTTGTGTACGTATATGGAGGCGCCCATGAAATAGTCCAGCTTTTCAAAGTCAATAGACAGAGTGCTAGCGCTTAGATCAGGTATAGCCTGCAGCACCTTTGCAGCTGGTGCCTGATCCGCGCCCAATTGTGTGGAGGATGCAGCTGGTACATTTAAGCTGATATTTTGCGTATCATTTGCGACCGGCGGCAGTGACGTCAATGGCTCATGTTCCTGTGAGTAATGTGTAAGCAACTGCTCAGCAGGCTCATCTGCAACTTGTTTGGCATCGGACTGCGCTGCAAAAAGTTTCTTCTTGATAGGCAAATCTGGTTGTTTGAAACTGTGATTCATGGAACGCAGCGTGCGCTTGCTGGCCGGCGAGGCAGCATCCGGCTCCCGTACTTGAGGCAACGAGAAGCGATAAGCTATCTCATTGACAATGCGCCCGGCCTTAATGCTTTCCAGAAGCCAATCCAAACGTACAATATGTACTGTAGTGATAAGTCCATCGCGTTGCCATTGTCTGTAGGCGGCATCCTCCAATTGCCCCACAATTATGTGAGTGACGCCCTCGTTGGCTTCATCGTAGCGTGTGGCACCGCCGGTGTTTAACACCCGATTAAGCTTCTCACGCTCCTCGCTTCGAAAGCCGCTCAAATAGATGCAGCAGCCATCAAGGAAGTTTCCGGCTTTCTTGGCTTGACGCGGACAAATCTCAGCCATAGTTTGTTTGTAATGATATGCAGCGATGCTGCTTGTGGCCTTTTTAAGCAAATCTTTGCTTTTTATTGGCGCTGGTGCCGTCGTAGTGCTGGCTGGTGAGGAGCTAAGGCTGCTAATAGTCTCGTTGACAGTAGTCGTGTCGGTGCACATGCGTTGCCCGTTACCTGACACAAAGCTGATGCGAGAGATATCCTCTAGCTGTGTCTGATCGCCAGCAACAGTTTTATTATTGGCGTTGCTCGACTTAGTGGGTGTGGAGATCTGTTTGCGCGGTTGTATTTCATATTTTTTGGTGGGCAAGGCAAAGCCACGGGCAGCACTGTCAAATATCCATTCTGGCAATAGCACATCTTTTTTAAAGCGCACAGCTGCTTTGTATTTCTCCGAATCAGTTTTTGATTGCTCCGTAATGACAATGTCCACCAACTGGGAGCGAAAGGCGCGATGATAGTTGCCACCGTTTTCATTTACCAAACGCATGACCTCATTTTTGCGCGTGGCGTCCAAGCCGCTGCAGGTAATATTAGCGCCAAAGAATGTGGGCAAACGATACTTATCAAATTCGTTGTCCGTTGCGCATATGCTGCTGCTGTCGGGCGCCATACTGCGCTCCCAAACATGTTGAACCCAATCAACGTGCATTACCGGTACACCATTTAGCGTGGCATGCTCATATTTGTTGGATTTGATGGTGTTAGAGATCAAATGCGTAATGTTGCGGCCAAAGTTTTGAAAGTAATGACCGCCCATCCATTGCACCAGCTTGCTGAGCTGTTCTTTTTCATCGGGCTTGATGCCCGTAGCCGAAATTTGCAGATTCCGCATGGCTGTTGTATAAATGGGACTGGTACCCAAAGGTACGGGCTCGCATTTTTCGAGGCAGTGTATTATGCATGGTGGACCCACTATAAGTGCCTTGGTAAGCTGCAGCTGCGAAAAGAAATCGCCCTCAAATTGTGCCAAGACAAACACATCTTTTTTGTTAAGGTTACCGGCAGCTATAAGTGTATATCCTTCGGCTGGCCTAATCTCTCGTATTTGCGAATCGTCCAGATGACTGCGCATCAGCGTCAAAGCATTTGCCAACTCCTGAGCGCTTCTAGCGTTCTTTGTGTTGTTCACGAAATATGCGCATATTGATGCGTCAAGGCTCATGCTCATTTTCAAAAACTGTTTCTAGACTTGTGAATTCTTTTCAAAACAATTGAGCACAATTTCTAGCTTACATTTATTTTGATGAATTTTTTGCTTGTGACCGATTTTGGCGCAATTAATAAGCCAATTGTTATCGCTAGTGCCAGCACTAAAAAACCCAATTCGACTACTGGCGTTGCCAGCTTGACGTATTATTTATCGAGTCATATTTTTACTATCTGGCAACAATTGTCTACAATGAAAAAATAAAGCTGCGTAGAGCTGCATAAAGTGAAATCAAACACAATAACCTGTAAAACAAGGAAACAAAAGCCAACTTTAATTTAACAATAAGCAGCGTTCATGGGCAACTTTGTGAGCAGACAAAATGCAGCTGTCGAGGAGGCAGATCAAAGTGCTAGCCATGCCTACAAATATCCGCCCCGTATGGGTAACTTTTTTGGCAGTCACTTTATCATGGGTGGCGAACGCTTTGATACGCCGCAACCCGAGTCCTATCTTTTTGGCGAAAATGCTGATTTGAATTTTTTGGGTAATCGTCCTACTGCTTTTCCATATCCTCCGCCTCAGGCTAATGAGCCAACCAAGACGCTAAAGAGCTTGGTAAACATACGCAAGGAGTCGGTGCGTTTCGTGCGCTTACCTAAAGACAAGAAACCCAGTGTTAGCAGCAGCACCAGTTCTGTGGCTGGTATTGCACAAGACACTGCTGGCGTTACTATCGAGGAAGTTGACGGCAATGTTCTGTGCAGCATGGGCGGCGGTGGGGACTCAGAGCCATTGCCACCTCCACCACGTTCCTACAACATTGAGTTCACCTTTGATTCGGATGCCAAGTGCGCCATTACAGTGTATTATTTCTGCACCGAGGAGGTCAGTCCCAGCGGCGTTACTCTGGTGCCGCGGGAGGGTCTTACATCCGAGACATACCACTACGAGAAGGGCATCAATCAGTATTTCTCTCAACCGAGCCATGTGTTCAATCCACAACTCATACCCGAGGACGATCTTATATATACAGCTTGCAAGGAACAGTATCCCGTGGCAATACACTGCGTTATTGAGGAGGGCAACGATGAGTGTCGCCAATCGCACACTACTATTTGTGTAATTGATCACCATCCCGAAAGCAATAGCTATGTGCTTCGTGCCCTTAAGCAAAAGATATTTGTCGATGGACTTTGCTACTTGCTCCAGGAAATCTACGGCATTGAAAATAAGGCAAGTCTTGGAAATAATAATTAGCATCTTGTACAAAACAATATTTCATATTGTATAACTAAGTTAAGTTGTACCACCATCGTTTCTTTTTGTATGACTCATAAATTAATGCAATTATTAATCTGTTAAATCGTCTGGAAAATTTGGTAGTCACAGCCAAAAATGACCAAATACCCCATTTGCCACCACTTTAAACAATAACTTTTTACCATAGTCACCAAAATAACTATGTATTAGACGCAAATATAAAATTGCTGCTCCTGTCCGCTTTAAAATCGTATGAACACCACAAATTAAGAAGAGTAAAGTGTCTATTAGAATCGGTTCGTCCCGCGTATACACTACTGAGTACTAGTTCCATGCAGCTGCAACTTATTGAAACCATATATTTCAGATTTTAAAATCGATTTATAGATTTCTCTATACTATATTTTATTTATTTTCTTCGTTTTCTTCCCTAGGCGGTCAACAAGTCGTCCATTGACGAGGATCTCGATGATCATGGTAGCGAGTGCGTCATCTGCATGAGCGAGACTCGTGATACTTTAATTTTGCCCTGCCGTCATCTTTGTCTCTGTAATTCCTGCGCCGATTCGCTACGCTATCAGGCCAACAACTGTCCCATATGTCGTGCACCCTTCCGCGCCTTGCTGCAAATTCGTGCCGTGCAAAAGGGTATCAGCACACATGTGTTGCATCAGAATACACCAACATCTGGCGCTGGTGAGCCTGCGCCCGTTGATGTGCCACCTGGCTATGTGCCCGTTTCGCTAATTGAAGCGCTAAATGGACCGCCACAATATGTAGCACGCGCCAGGTAAGCGCTTAGCCAAGCTAAGTCTCTATAATAATGCCATAATATATTTGTACTCTGTTGCTACAGAAGCAGCGACCATGACATCACAGACAGTGCTACAGCAGCCGCCTCCACAATGACCGGTGACATAAAGGCCACCTCACCACTTAAGCCAAACAGTCAGCGGCGTCCAAAAATCAAAAAGAATGCCAGCACATCCACCTCTACTAATGAGGTGGGCACCATTACGAATAATACAACCAATGGCAACTCTACGCTGTCTGTTGTTGAGATCGAAAGCGATCCAAAGAAGTCAACGGCTACTTCAACATCACCAACGTTAAGTATGTCGCCGGTAAAGAGCAACTCTCAAGACAAACTACAAATAGTCAATGAGAGGCATCCAGGTCTCAAGTATCAAAAACGTAATGCTAAGGGTGAAAATACCAGCAGCAGCAGTCCACTGGAGGACGACGACGAGGACAGCGAAAATGAGAAATTATCTCCGCTGCTGTCGCCTGGCAGTAAGACCAAGACAACTTCGAACAAATCGCTAAAACAGGTAGTGGCCAGCTTGGGCGGACCTGACGAGGATTATGTGGATGATCTTGATGATTCAGCTGCCAACGCGCAGGACTCTGTGATTATGGCTCAAGAGACAAGCGCTAAGAAAAACGCCTCCCTAAAACGCTCAAAGCAGAGACCAGAATTGTCGGGCAATACCGGCAGCGTTAACTCTGTTGAGCCAGGCCTACTTGCTGCCAATCTAAATGCTGAAGATTCAGACTATTATACACCTGAAGATACACAAAATTCCATACTCAGTCCTTTGTGTCCAACGGAGCGTGCCAAGAGCGGCGATCCACTGTGCTCCGGTGTAGGCGTCGTAACAAGCAGCCGTGGCAGCAATATGGGTGCAGGCAATAGCGTTGTCGTGGGCTTCAGCAATGCTGCAAGTTTGGTCAAGAAGAATTTACACAAAAAATCAACATCTGTAGGTAATATTGTGGGTCCTGGCGGCGGTAATTCCACGGCAGCCGATTTAAAGTGCAATAATGTGAGCTCATTGCCAGGTAAGTTGAATTGGCTTAATGATTGTAGTGAAGGGTAGATAATAGTAAGTGCTAGCAAGCTCGGAGATTAACATAGAAAAAGAAGCGACTAGTTCTGTATATGCTTTTGGAAGGATTTAGAAAATAAATCTATCTTTACATGGCTCAAATGCGCAGTAGAACACAAAACAATTGAAAATTCAATTTTATTTATAAGCTATTAAGTTAAACAACATGTACACTGAAAACAATTGTTTATTCATAGAATCAAACAAACACACAACCTTATGATATACGAAAATCGTTGAGATAGCAACAAGCTGGACAAACCGTTTATTATAGATTTCGGTTATTATGAAGTCCATCAATTTAAATTTAAAAAAATTGTGGATTCAAGAATTAATACTACTTTATATCTCAATGCTTTAATATGTTATTTAAGATCTCAATCTTCTGTATTAATTTTACTTAAGTTAAAAAAACAATTAAAAAAAATACTTAAAATCTTTTACTAGTCTATGAGTTGGTTAAAAAATATTAACTCTTCTCACTTGTATACTTTTGTAAAGTGTAAAAAATACAATTCATAATTTTTATACTTTTTAGATAAATTTACATAATATTTTGTATGCCGCCTTTATTATTTGTATATATTTTCTTTTATGTTTCATAGTATGTTATGTAATATTTTTAATAAACTTTAAAAGTAACTAGTTTTTAAGATGATTAAATCGTCTTCAAAGCTTTTTAAGCCAAGTAACAAAATATTGGTTTAATCAACTTTATAATCTTTATTTAATATTTACTGTGTCATAGTTTGTATTATCAGCGGTCAGAATTTTATATATATTTTTTTTAACAAGATGTTAATATATTTTTTAATAAACATTTTTGTAAGTTTTATTGTACATGCCCTACTCACTGGGTTTATGCTCACAAACTACTGCTTATTATTATTTATATTTTTGTTTTGTATTTTATATTTATTTTTATTGCCAAGCATATTTGGATAAGTTTATTAGAATATGGTCTAAAATATTCTTGATATAGAATAAAAACTTGTTTTTAGCCCATCTATACGTGAAATAACTTATTTAATTTATTATATAAGGAACAAATCTAGCTAAGACAAATTGCAAAAATGCAGTCATTCAAAGCTGATTTAAATTCGATCCGGTTCATATTTAGAACAAAAAATTATATTTAGAATCTACCTACTCTTAAGTACTCTTTAAATTTAAAATTAATTTTGTATTTACTAGTTTAATTGCAGCTGGTATTACAGAAGCTAAATTTTTATTATTTTTTGATATGTTTAGGCATACTTAGAAAACATATTTTTCTTTGTACGAATTTTTTTAAATTTTTGGTAGCAATTTTTAGAGTTTAACTTTTTTGAAAATTGTTGAAAAAGAAATATATATATCTTTAAAATATTGTATATTGTATTTAAGGCCTTTGTGCGCATTCAATAGAATTTTGAGAAATTAAAAAATTATAGTCAAGAAACTTAATTTTTTTTTTATTTCGAATTAATACTGATAAAGTAATAATTTTATTGTATTTTTTTTAAGTAATTATATTGTATATATGTATTATATATTGTTTTGTGGTTAAAGGGGTCTACGCAGTACGAAATATTTCGCACGGAATCGCAAAACTTCATATAAAAAAAAACCCATTTGGGATATTCCATTTAGGATATATTTTTAATATAAAGTTTTGTCATTCCGTGCGAAATATTTCGAACTGCGTATAGGCCTTAAGTAAAAAAAAGTACATGTAATAATAACTTATAGTCAATCCTGGCGACCATGGGCCTAGTCGAAGGAGAACAATGTCTGCAGACCCCTATTAAAACACGCATGCCGATTGCAAACAGTGTGTCCGTGTGGAATTCGATTGTGTCCGGAGTCTGGAGAACGGCAGACAACTAAGTCAAGTCTGGCAAGACGTCAGTAGGTCCGCTTTTCGCGGATCATCTCTGTAAGCTATGCCTGCAACAGAAGTGTCCAAATGTTTAACAATTAAATGGTACCAAATAAGATAATATATTGCTCTTGTATAAAAATTTTAAATCAAGGTCTGGCTGTAATATAAAAAAAAAAAATTGTTGCTACAATCTGAGCTTGCAAATAATCTAGTGACAACTTATGACTGCTACTATGTTTATATATAATTGCAGATATGCTGGACAGTCCCATAAGCGGAAATTCGGCTTCCACACGCAGCTCCAGTGATAGCTATTCATCTAGTTCGTCGACCAAACAGTTGCTTAGCTCAAATCCAACAACAACAGCTGCAAACATTATTACGGATGATAAGACCGCACTACAGAATGCGGTTAATGTTTAAACAAATCGAACAAAAACAAAATAGCTTGGAATATATAGTATTTAGTTTTGTTTAAAAAAAAAATATGCTGCCTTAGGTACAGCTCTAAAAAGTAAAGTTACAATTACATGTGGTATAAAATGTATATTGTTAAAAGTTTAGCATAAGTATTGGCTTGGGATAAAAATTAAAACATAAACATTCCGCAAGGCATACAGTTTCTTAAATAAATACCTTTAGTTTGGTAGCACATACATAATCAATTACCATTGCCATGGTTTTATTAACTGAAAGCTTTGAACTGGCAACGTATATTTTGTATGGCAGCAAGCTTTTGTCATGCTGCGACTATCGAGCTTTAGTGCAATCGATTATATGCTTCAATAGTGTTATTTCGCACGCTGCCATCCCTAGAGGTCACATTTGCGATAAGTTTGTTTACTTTAACTAAAGTTAATAATAATAATAATAAATAAACATATAAAAGCACGTTGTGTAACGTTTGGTCGGACATTGGGTGCAGCGCATAATAATTGGTGGGATTAGAGGTATGTAAATAATGTTATACACCTTACAATCATAACCTAGGTTGCAGCTTTACGTATGCTCCACTTTGTAGTCCTGCGCCCAAATTTTTTTTTTCTACTTTGCCGACTTTGTAATTGATTTTTTTTTTTCTAAGCCACAGGGACACAGTTGCTCGGTGAGAAATGAATTATTTATGAAATTTGAAATCTGCATGCTGCTGCCTCCACACACACATATGTATGAATACTTACGCAAAGTATAGTGTACTTAGTAAAGATGTTCATGCCGCAACAGGCATTTATTATTCCTTATCCGTAATCTTATAGCAGCTGTCCCTATTCTATCCCAAACGTGTACATTCTGTGCACCGGTAGAAGGTGGCATGGGTTTATCATGCAAAAATTCTTATCATAACTTCAGGTAGCGATTGAGCCATGTCCGTCCGTGCATCCGCAACTCACGGAATTTCCCAACCCGATCCCATAGTACATAATGCTGCCTCGGTTTATTACAAATGTTTATTGCAAATTTCAAGGGTAGAAAATGGGAAAGACAAAAAAATTGGTGTTTATCAAGTACCTTCAAACACATAGATTTATATACTACGCTTATATACTTAATGGGGGGGCACTCAACAATTTTTTCTAAGCTGCTACACTCTTTTTTTTTTATTTTATTTAGTTCCAACAATTAAGACTATAATTTGGTTAGCATAAAATAAAACAATTTTCGCAAAGTCAATTTACTCATTTGGCTGCGGTGCTGTTGAGGACACGGGATTTGCGCTTCTTCAACTTGGTCTTTACTTTGCGGACTAGACTTTCCGCATCCAGCTCTATATGTCCACCAGCAGTTCTACCCATTTGGCAGGCATTGTTGCTACGATACTGCATTATATTGGCCGCAGCAGCAGCCGCATTGCCCCCAATCTTTGTGACTCCTGTAGCACGCTGCTTACGCTGACCAGCGCTAACACCGCCCACATTGGTGCCGGAGCTCGTTTGTTGCACAGCTGTTATGACTAGGCCGCCGGTTTTAAATTTGTTGGGTGCAGTTCGTCCAGCAGTTGGCTGCTGATGCTGCATGTAACCAGCGTTGTATGCTCTGCCGCTAGCAGAGTGCAAGCGTGTGCTGGAGGCTTGCCCTCGGTAATAGAAACGCTGTGCTAGATGCGGCGGCATAGCCGTGGCGCCGGCCGAGCTGCCGCTGGCACGTGTGCGCGCATAGCGTGTCACCAGCTGTGTAGTTTCAGCAATTTTCAACATGCTGCTGGATTTGCGTTTGCTCTTGCCCATGCTGTTGGCCTCCAAAGCTATGCCTGCACCTTTGACGGCATTGTGCAGCTTTTTATTGCTATTGAGCGCTGACTTACTGCCGCGCTGTGTATCCTGCTCATCCAGCTTAAGTGCACCGCCAGCTAGGCGTGTTGGCTGCTGTTTCTTGGTCTCTTCCTGCTGCCAGAGCAGCAACTTGTGTGTGCACTCCCTGCAACAATAGCATATTAAAACTTTAGCATAGCAATTAGTAGGCAGTTTGAGATAATTTGACTTACTTAAGCAAATCTACATGCTCCACTTTCTTGGATTTTCTTGTAGCGCCCACAAAGTTTGCAGACGCTTGAGCAGCTGCAGCTAAGTTAGCCGCTGACGGCGTTTCTTTTGCCGTAGAATTCGGTTGAGTGTACATGCCGCGTGCGTTAGTTTGCCCGCCTCCGGAATGGCGCAAGACTGCTGTTGCTGCAGCTATGGCTGCTGTGTTAGGAACGCCGCTGCCCTTGCACCATTGGCTGACAGCAGGAGCTAGTGGACGTCCATCATTGCCATCACCATGAGAGCCGGTCCAGATTTTTTTCTTAAGTGAAAGCTTTAGTTGTAGCTCATCTGCGGTGCCGGCCTGACCGTGCTTTTGCTGTACCGCTGGCTTAAAGTTGCTGGGAACAGTGCTATTGAATATATTAAAGCTATCATTATGTGGTTGAGGAAATTTGATATAGTCGAGAAAGTGGCCTGACAGTGGGAACATTTTACTTTTAAACGATCGTTTTCTATTCAACCAGAGCAAACTGCTTGTACGCAGCATAACAAGCAGTTTAACAAGCAGTTTCCCAGTTAGAGCTATCACAATTCGAACAAACAGTTGGAATAACTAAAATCTTTGAATGAAAAAAGTTTTGAAGTTATCTAGATTTTTTTTTTAAATTAGCAGACGGAGGATTCTGGAAGAATCTGTATAGACTTCTTAACTTTTGAGATCCCTTTGATCTACGTGTTGTGTTACGTTACGCCTTTTAGCTCCTACTTACCGTCGCTGTGGCATCTTTGACAGCTTTGCTGATACCTTGGCATCGCTCATCGAAAAGTAGCTTTGTTTGCATTCCTGCTGATGGAGATTATGCCAAGAGTAGGTGCGCCTGGCATTAACATCGAGGCCGCTTTTACCAGCAATTAGCCTGTAATCCTGTTCTGGTGCCGTGCGTGGCGTCAGCTTAAACGCATCCAATTTCTTACTGCTTTTCGACGGCGTGGTCACAATAAGCTCCGGCGGCATAGTTGCTGGTTTGGGCTTTTGCACCACCGTATCGCCAATCTCTTCAATATAGCGACGCTGTAGCTCGCTTTGTAGCAGTGTATGACGTAGCGGTGGCACTGCACCATAGGTTGAGCTACCTTGCGGTGTATGCTCTTCATCATCTGTAGAGAAATGCAAATCCGAACCGGGATCTGTTGTGGGCAAATCGAGTGTAGTGCGTACCACATCGGCTCGTTTCTTGGCTGGCTTTGAGCGGGTGCGCGTGCGTCGAACCTATTACGATTGGAAGAAACAAACGAAGGCGTTAGTAGTCTTAATTTTTAAAGCATAGTAGCAAGTCATTTTTAAATGCATATTCCAAAAATTCTGACTATGATATAAGATCTATTCTTAGTACAAAGATGATACAAGTTGTTTCAGGCAAAATGACAGCTATACTAATAGCTGGAGATTTTTTAGGAACATTTTAGATTCAAAGCCTAAAAGTATGGAAATGAAGATTTGCTATTATATTATTTTAAAACTGATCATGTGCCTTAAGAGTTGAGGATTCAGAGATTTAAAACTCGTGGAATACTATACCATAATTGTTGGAAATGAAGATTTGCTATTATAATATATTATTTTAAAACTGATCATGTGCCTTAAGAGTTGAGGATTCAGAGCTTTAAAACTCGTGGAACAAAAATAAACACAAAAAAAAAAAAATCGATTATCGGGCTCGGAGATTAAGCCATGTTTGCAACACGTTTCTTGGGATCACTAAATCGGAATCCAAGATCCAAAGATACCCTGAACGTTAAGGTTCTGAAATAAGCTTTAAAAACCCTATACATTTTTTTTGTTGATTCGAAGTGTCTGACTATGTTTATTATGCATCCAAAAAAATCCGAAACTTCATGATTCTGACATAACCTCAAATAGCCCCATACAATTTTTTTACGGGTCCGGTTGTCCGGCAAAGTTTATTATATATTTTTGGGGTCGCTGATTTCGAAACCAATGTCCCAAAAAATTCCGAACGTAAGGATTCTGCCCAGAAGCCCTATACATTTTTTTTTTGGTTTTGGGTGTAGGACAATGTTTATTATATTTTTTTGGTGTCGCTGAATCCGAAACCAATGTCACTAAAAATTCCGAACGTGAGGATTCTGGCATAAAAGCCCCAAGAAATTTTTTTTTTCGAATCCGGTTGTCCGACAATGTTAATTAAATATTTTTGGTGCCGCTGAATTCGAATCCAACGTTTCAAAAAAATTCCGAACGTAAGGATTCTGACAAGCTCCATACAATTTCTTTTGGTTCCAGGTGTCCGGCAATGTTAAATATTTTTGGTGTCGCCGAATCCGAATCCAAGGTCCGAAAAACTGCAGCACGTCAAGACCTCGTATAGTGGGATTTTTCGAGGTTATGTCAGAACTCTGATGTGCTGACTTTTTTGAACTTTGGATTCGGATTGAGCGACCCCAAATATAGTCGAAAAAACTTTCTTGGGGCGTTTTGAACCTATGTCAGAGAAAACGCTAAAGTTGGTGTTTTTTTTTTATTTGGGTTTTTTATTAAAGGATCCAGAGCTTTAAGACTCGGAACACAAAAAAAAATCAGGTTTAATTTCTATGATAGAATTAATATATGAATATATATGAAGAATACGTTTCAATTTTATAAAAAACGTATTCTGGGCTAGAATATTTTAAATATAAAGAAAGCTAGGTCGGTTAAGGTCGAGCTAATGAGTGCTTAGTTAAAAAGCTTGTAAATAGTTCAGATAATGTTATTAAAAAACTTGCTATGCGATAAGTATTAAAACAATTGAATGAATGTTTAATAGAATACAATCGAATAAGCGAAAGAAAAGGGCTCAGAAAATGTTACTAAAAAACTTCGTATCCGTTAAGTTTTAAAAACGAATGAATGAATATTACATAGAATACAATCGAATAAGCAAAAGTTTGACTAATCGAGTAGCCTATACAAAAGAAGCACGAAGAAATGATAAAAATTTGATTTAGTCTACCTTGCGTCGAAAAATAAATATCTTGCGATTAGCCAACCATAGCCTAAAATTTCGATCAATGCGCACTTTCTTGGGCACAGGCATCTCAATCTTGGTCTTTTTGGTAGGCTTCTTGATCGTAGAGGCTTTCTTTTTAATTTTTCTGTTAAGGCTAATGGGCTTAGCGGCCAACTTGACAGTGGCTTTGATTGTTGTCTTCGACCGCTTTGGCGGCGTTTGTGGCGGCGATGGTGGCACCAGCTGCATAATTTCTTCGGATGCATTAGAACTAGGCGTTAGTGAACTTTCTGTGCTCTCCGAGCTGCTTAACTTATGGCCCGCTAAGTTTGATTTGATTTTGGCTTTGGTTTTTACTCGAGAGCGAGCAGGTACGTAAATTTCTGACTCGAAACGTCCACCGGCCAGCCGTTTGGGCACCTTACAAATAGTCTTATGGTGTCGCCGCCTGAGTCGTGTAAGTGTCTTAAATTTGCGCTGGAACAGTGGCGTAAAATAGATGCGATCCAGTTCGTGCATAACCTTGTGCAAGCGTCTCATGCGAAACTGTACAGGTTGGAGCGTGTGTGGGCTGTGAGCTTGCAGGGTATGTATGGCAACGCATAGAGAGCTTACCTTGCGTATTTCCTGCATAACTTCGGGCGAGCTGGGTGGTGCGCGTATAGACGCACAGCAGGGTCCCTCTAGATCGGAAGCCGTCAGCGAATGTTTGCCCTCGTTATCGGAGCTGGAGCTACAATTGCCATCGTCGCTGTTAGGTTTGGTTAGGTTATTAATTAGTTAGTAGTAGAATGTTGTTAGGTTTGGAACTAACCTGGAGTAATCGGATAGTGGTATATTGAGTGGTTCATCGGCACTGGAGCCTTCACGCATCAGTCTTTCAATTATTTTAGAGCGTAGTTTTTCCTGTTGTTTGAGTAAATTTAAAATCTATGGTTGATGTTAATGTATTAAAATTAGTTACAAATCATACACGCAAAGAAAAAAAAAAGTGCTGTGTGTAAAAAAAAACCAAAATAATTTGATAACAAAAGACAACACAAAAAGCAATAAACAAATTAAAAACAAATTATAGAGCAGCTAGTAAAACTAGTAGATGATTTATTCAACGCACGTATATATATTTTTTGTTTTTTACAGTGTACTGCATAATAATACATATTTAGTTTACATCAACAACAAATTGCATAGAATTAAATCAAATTAACTAATGAGTTTTGAGCTTAAACTTAAAATATTGGTAGTGTTAGTGATAAATATATAAGTATATATGTATGTATGTATATAAATAATATATATAGTACAAATGTGTTTTAATATAATTTGCATATACATGTATATGTTTTTGATGCATATACAAACAATTTAGTTTCAAAAATATTAGAAAAAACAACGATACGCGCAAATAGATAGCATTGAAATTAACAGTTCACAATATAGAACGTATTGGCAAATATTCACAATATTGCTCGCTTAGTATCATAAAAAGCTGGCCGCTGCGTACTGTTTAAAATTGAATGTTTGCTAGAGATGGGATTGGAAAAGTATATGCAACATATCGATAGGCATTTGAACTATATAGCGTAGTGTTGGGTTGCTCATGAGTGAGTGAGCAAAAATGAGCAACTCACTAAAGTGAGCAAGTGAGTCAACTCGGCAAAGTTGTTCTTTTTGGCTCAGTTGCTCACTACTCACTTGCTCAGTACTCACTACTCACTTGCTCACTACTCACTTGCTCTGTGGCGTGAAGTTGCCACATTCATTTTTGTTTTCAAACGAACAGAATACAAAATTTGTCTTATATTTGAATTACAAAATTTTCCTTGTAAGGTTCCAGAACGACACATATTGCACCAGCGAAAATCAACATTTTCTTATTATAAAAGTCATTGAAAAACTTTACCTTTTAAATTCAATTATAAGACAAATTTTGTATTCTGTTCGTTTGAAAACAAAAATGAATGTGGCAATGTGAGTAGAGAGCAAGTGAGTACTGAGCAAGTGAGTATTGAGCAAGTGAGTAGTGAGCAAGTGAGTAGTGAGTAGTGAGCAACTGAGCAAGACTGCTCACTCACTTCAAAATGAGCAACTGAGCTAACTCATCAAAGTGAGTCATGTTTACACAACACTAATATAGCGCATGCCGATTTCGATAATATTTACGTAGAGATGAGATTCTCGCGGCATGCTCTTCCCAATCCCACCAACTCTAAAGCATCTACTTGGACGCACAGCAGCCGCAGCTTAGACAAACACAAATGGCACTACAAGCACACAAACATAGATCATATTTAAGGCAGCATGATTTACAAAAAAAAAAAAAACTAAATGGTTTAAGATTTTTTTATGCTCTTCACGTTGATTAAATAATGCTGTTTTTCAAAGAACTCTAACTACCACGTGAAGAGCAGCTGACGCATTTTTGAGTATGAGCTGAAACACAAACATCATTCCTAGGAGACACTTTTCTCCACAGAGCGTTTTACTTTAAGTTTTTCATTGATTATACATCCCTGCTCGGCCATTTTTTGTAATTTTAATGCTTTCTGTTCACGTTTCTCGCGTTTTCTTATCTTTTTGATTTGCTTAAATAATTTTGCTTGTCGCTTTACTTTGTTGGGATTTTCATCACAATAGTCCAATAAGGTTTCACAAAATGCACGTCCCATATGCTCGTAGTCCTGCAGGAATAAAGCACAAAAAAAAAATGTTGCATTTTGTATATAAAGCTATTATGGCTCAGCTTGAGCACACTTACCTGCGTGCTAAAGTGTGTGCCCTTACGTGAGCCCAGCGAGGAACCGCCAAAGGAGGCCTCAATTGTATAGCTATTCGTAATGCCCAACATCCAAACAACAATGCGTCCAGTGCCTTCCTTGCTGCGTTGTATTCGAAACTTGCAGCTTTCAAATGAGAACTGTTTAAATGACATAACGCATAAATATTACTAGTATAAACAAGTCTGTTGCTCTGTTGCTCTGTTGCTCTGTTGCAACTTAAACTTACGCGATCGGCGCTATTCTTGTGCAACATCAATGGAAACACCTGCTCCGTTAGCTTCTTCTCGGGATTACGTTTATTCTCACAGCCATATATAAATATATTGTGCTTGCGTGAGTGTGCGTGCATATCACAGTACATGGCCACACCGCATTCCTCAATCAGTCTACAGTTCCATATGCCAAAATAATAATGTACATAGTTGATTTGTTGCAAACGCTTACAATTACAATTACCTTCTAATCATGGCTTTAGTATACCAAATGGATGGATAAGTTTCGCGTATAACTGTGCGATATTGTCGATTTAAATCTTTGCCCGTCAACGAGTTGCGCGTATTGCCCACAATGACGCCATCAGGATTCAGCATTGGCACCAGCTTAAAGATAAACTTGTGACGCAGACGTTTGGCCACCGTCGTATCGCCGGTTATAAAGTCCATTAGACCCTTCATCATCCAAGATGCGGGCGTCTCGCTGGGATGTACGCGTGCCGAGACCACAATTGATTTCTTGCGCTGCCGGGTGGACTGACAGTTTTAAAGGTACCAAACACTAGCGCCAAAGGATGCGCGCCAAACAATGGCACTCACCCGTGCATTGTCCTCATTAGCCGTGGGCGCCGTCACCGTCAGATAATAGACATTATTCCCCGCCAGTGTGCGGCATAATAAACGCAGCTTACAAAACTTGGACTTCACCGGATGACGCTGTATTTCCATCAGATAGTCCTAAAATGGCCAAAAAAGCTTAATTCTTTATACAAGTAACAACTAGCAACAATTGTAGTACCTGCAAATCACTATACGTATAGGGATAGCTATGTGCAAAGAACACCGTATCATCGTCATAGCTAAACTCAATGGTAAATGTTAGCGTATAGCTATAGTTATCTTCATCCTCCTCAGTGTTAGTGTTAGTATTGCTGTAGTAGTTGAAAATTTGGATACTCGAAGACTATTTAGTTAGGTAAATATTTGAGCAACTTACTCATCGTCATTGCGATAGTAGCAAATATTGTTGCCACAGCGTCGCCAGCCTTCATTCTTTTGCTTGGCAGCCAGGTTGGAGTACATTACAGGACACATGCCATCATTGTAAAGACTATCCGACTTGACTAGATTGACTATTGAGAATCTATAGATGTGATATGTGTTTGGGATTAGGCCAAGACATTTGTGTATAATATGGTTGAAGCTCAAATTTAGCTAACTGAAGGTCTTGGCTTGGGCAGTGTGAAGAGCTAGGATCTTCAGATAATAATAATCTTATCTTTAAAGCTGAATTTGCTTAGCTAGTTAAAACGAAAATCAGTTGGTTGGTTGAGTAGGCTGCTCAATCAGTAAATGAGATCACTCAGAGACCATAAGGTCCATTGTGCTGCCTAATTGTGAAAAAGGAGCAAAGAAGTATGAGAAGGCGGGTGGGATAGAAGAGGTTCAAAAATTATGACCTAAGTCTCTCTTATTGCAGAACCATTTTGAGGATTTGACAAAAGTAGCCAGATCCGCTTTAGGCACATTTGCCCGACTGCCCAGGTCTTCAAAGAATGGTTTACCCAGAAATTGGGTTCGTCTTCTTAGAAGCGCCGGGCAGTCACATAGCAGGTGTTGGATGTTTTCTGTCTCCTCCTCGTCTTCGCAGCTGCGGCAGAAGTTGTGATTTGGAACGTGCAGCCTCTCAGCCATTAGGCCTATGGTGCAGTGCCCCATTACAACTCCTACCACCATCCTGGTCCTGTTTTTGTGAAAGCGCAGAAGTTCAGATCAGTTCGCTTTGGATTGTGCCGTGGCCAGAGTGCTCGGGAGAGGCGAAACAGAGTTCCATTCTCTTTCCGCCTGAGCTCTGGCTTCAATACGACGTTCTGTAAGGGTCTTTCTATATCCGTAACCACAAGGTTACCTGGCAATGCTGCACCGTTCCTGGCACACTCATTCGCCTCCTCGTAACCAGGGACACCAGAGCGCACCGGTACCCAAGAGAGGGTGATTGAGTGCGACAAGAATTAAAACGTTCCTTGGACTTTTATCCAATAAGTCAAGCCGCTTGCCAGATTGCATAAATCTCGGCCTTTAAAGCGCTACACCAGTCGGGAAGGCGTAAAGAAAGCTTCGTCGCTCTTCAGAGAAGACGCCTGCTGCTGTGCCTTCTGCCGTTGTCGAACCATCAGTATATATGAAATGCTTTAGTAAAGCGCAGAGCTAAGATCTCAGAGAGTTACACAAACAAACCAAGTGAAACGGAATTCAAATGAAAGCATTCTCTTAAGTGATTGTATATCATAAAAGCAAAAAAAACTATCTACTACTGGTGCATTAGATAAACCAATTCATCTGCGACACTTCAGTTAGCAAAAAAAAAACTTAGCTTAACTTATGATCGTTGGAACCTACCTGTAAAGCATATTGCGTCGCGTGCGTCGCACACGAAAATAAAACCATTGTTTGGAACGGCTGGTATAGAGATCGGGTCGCAAGTACAGCTCATAATAGGTGGGCGTTATCTGGACGGCCTTAGCCAGATTGCCACTCTCAAAGCGCGATTCAAATTCCAGACCATCGTAATCCTCGGCACACATGGGATGGCAGTTGGTCACAAATTTGGCACCGCCCACTGCTGAGCGACTAAACTGTGTTAAGAAAATACCAGAGGAAACTTTTTGAGCTGGAATATCTTCATTATTACAAGGCTTCACACTGTTCTCAATGGCCGACTGGATTTTACAAGTGCTATCACTAGTGCTGCTCATAGTGCTAGTATCGGTACTAATCATGGCACTGCTTAAACTTGGACTCTCTGTCTTGGCACTATCACATGTTGGTTGCTCTGAGCCCGTTGTCGTCTGCTGCGGCGCACCAAAGTGACGACGACGCGTACGTGCCGCAAGCATGGCAGCAGCTGCAATCTCTTTTAGAACGCTACGCGGGCTCATATTAATGGACTCTTGCTTTTTGTACATCATTGTGGGTTTGGGCGTATAGCTTAACCTATCTGTGGGCAAAACTGTACAAAAAAATTGCTAAGCGAGCAGAAAACCGCCCAAAGGCTTACCCTCGCTGCCCACTAGCGTCTCCGTATCCGAGACTGTTGTAGAGCCTGCGTTTTGACAATTATCAGCACCGCCGGCCAAACGACAATCCGGCACGGCGCAATCCGCCCATACCTCACTACTAACTAAGCATTTTGTATTGGAGCTGCTGCCGCAGAGTGAAGCTTCTGTAGCAGGCTCGACTTTATTACCCTTCAGTGCCTTTTGCATACGCTCAATTTTTGCTCTGGGCAACTTAATGGGCGCAATTGCTAAAGATTTTAGTACCTTTGTGGATGTGGCAGCGGCTGACATATTGTCCACATTGCTGTCGTTCAGCTGTTTGGGCACACTTTTGCCAAACTGACTGAGCACATAACGTGGTGAGTTGGACTTGTACGAGTTGCTGTTGTTTTGCCAGATATCCTCGATTTCGCTTGCATCCTTACTGGCCACACGACTATTGCTGGCACGGTGCGCTGTGCCTGCCTCCTGTTTACCTGCTGCATAGCGCTTCTTTTTAGCCTCAATCAAATCCTTGATCATGGCCTTTTCGCGTGCCTCGTTCTGTTCGGTATTATCGCCGCTGGCATCATAGAATTCATAGCTCGTATCATCGTCATCCTCATCAATGTTGTCCTCATCCTGTGAATTGCTTGTAGAGCGATTGTCCAGGCTGCTTATCAAATTCGATACGGAGTTCTTAAGCTTGTTCTGACATTGTGCCAGCTTGGGCGTGGTGCCGCTGTTTGGCGTTGATTCGTTGGGTGAGTCTGAGCTATCGTCCGACTCATCGCTAGAGTCAACATTTTTGGTTTGCTTACTTGAATTTCCCTGTTGGTATTTATAGTTAAGTAGTTGGATATCAAGCTAACATAGGTACTTAGTACCAACAGTTTGGTTAATGGATTAGTCACGACCTGCGCCTAACTAGCTTTATATGTTAGTTGTTAAACAAGCCACCACTTGAGCCCCACTTATAATAAAGCACTACCTTCTGGAATTCTAGTGCAATGTGCTCTATTTGCTTTCCCGACAAGCTCAATACTTACATAATTAACCGCGCTTATGGGTACATAGTTAAAGACCACAATGCCATTCTCCTCACCAACGGGTCGCGGCTTTAGCTCAGAGCCCGTGGGCGAGTTCAGCGGTTCAGGCTGTGGCGGCACATAGGGAATGTGTATGATGCGTTCTTCGATAACCTGCAATGGCAGCACAAAGGAAGCTGTGTTAATAAAATCTTTATAAAAGGCTATGGCTACAGCGTTAAATATAGGTCAAATTCTTTTCTTTATGTACACGCAAAAATAAATTAAATAAGAGATTTTTTAAAGTTCTACTCAAAATGACGTCACAAGTCGAAGATGTTTCGAAATTTAAAATTTCATTTAAAAAACCGGCAACCGTAGTTTATATGGATAAAAAAAATCAGCGCTCCCAAAAATTTTTAAAAACTTATAGAAATCATATTAGAAATCATTTTTTTTCTTAACTTTTTCACTTTTTGTTTAAGGCCTATACGCAGAATGCAAAAAAATTTCGCACGGAATGACAAAACCATATAAAAAAAAATACTGGGATATCCCAAATGGGATTTTTTATGGTTTTATCATTTCGTGCGAAATTTTTTGCATTCTGCGTATAGGCCTTAAACAAAAAGGGATAAATTTGAGTAGAAAAAAATGGTTCAATATCTTAAATTAAAAATGGAAAGGAAATGTTTTTTTTTTGCTATGAATCGATCTGTATCATTAGTAAAAATATTTTGCTCAAAAACAAAAACTTTTGTTCACTTTTTACACAACTTTGACTTAAGGCCTATACGTAGCACGAAAGACCCCTTTAGAAAAAAAAAATGTTTTTGCATAAAAAAAACTTTCTCCGTCCAGCATTTATTTTTTTTTCCTGCAAGAGGAATCGCTAAAAATTTGAAAACATGGTTCTTATCTCTCACGCAAACCATATTATTTATTTATTTTTTTAAATTCCCAGAGTTGGGTAATAAAGCAAGCAAGGCGCAGAGCCCCCTAGTTTGCCATAAGAAAATTTAGTTTTTACCGAATTCTGGTTCATATTATTTTTTGCTCTCTCTCGCGCAAACCATATTATTTACATATTTTTTTTTTCAATTGCCAGAGTTGGCTAATAAAGCGAACAAGGGGCAGAGCCCCTAGTTTGCTATGAAAAAATGTTTTTTTTAACGAGTTCCGTCAACCAAAAAAATTGTATGTGTTTTTATTTATTTTTTTTGTAATTGCTGTACCAAAGGGCTAGCGAGACAGGGGCAGAGCCCCCTAGTTTTGCTTAGGAATTTTTTTTTAACATTTTTAAAATATTGTTTTGCCTAACTCTCGAGTGAATTTGCATTTCGGTTGGGAACAGTGTGAGTTATATGCAATATTGTCAAAAAAAAAATTCCCTTTTAATTCCTTTCAATATTATTCACTTAGTCAATATATTAATTGATTTTTATAGAAAAGCAAAAAAAAATTAGTATTTTTAAAATGTCCACATATTATAATATTTTATTATCTCTTTAATCGTATCGGCAAAGTCAAATTTTTCAAAAATTGTTAAAAAATAAAATATTTTAAAATAAAAAAAATGCGCTACCAAATCGGATACAAAATCGGCATATGGCTTAAGTATTCAAAAAAAAAAATACTCATAGCTGCTGTGGAGGGTCTCCGTATGCTTTTCCTTGCCGGCTTGCCTAAACTTAATATAGCCTTTGTAACCAGCTACAGGGTATACAAAATGGGCTATAAAAACCATTTGTATTTTCATTTTTTTTTTTTTTTGGTAATGTCTAATTAATCGGTTAATGTATTCCTGTTCGAAGGTTTTAAAGTTCAAAATCAATGTAGCCCCCCATAAGAATAATTGATCGAAAAAACGTTTTTAGGGCATTTTTTTTTCCTCTCATGGGTTTCTCACAAAGAGCTGGGCAGAAGATCTTTTGTACCGTAAAAGGTCTTTAGGGCATAATTCTTTACTATTATTTTATTTATTTGCTTGTAGTCATTGTAAAGGGTATTTCGAGGAACGAAATAACGAAATTTATTAATTTTTAATGTTCTTTGTTTGTAAAGGCCTATACGCAGTTTGAAAAATTTTGCACGGAATGACAAAACTTCACATAAAAACAAAATAACAAATGGGATATCCGAAATGGGATTTTTTCAAACTGCGTATGGGCCATAAGACTTGAAAATTAAATGACGAAGCAATCTTTTTTTCAAGCATCAAAAAAACACCCTATATGGTTAAAATTTTTAGCACAGAAAAACCTTATTTTTTTTTTATATGCCCATTTGTATGAATGCAATTATTTTGTTGATTTTCTTGGGATATTTATTGTAATTTTATAGTTACAACAATGTAAGCATATATAACCCAATTAACTTTGTCAACAAAAAAACTTGGTCGCCATTGCATATGTTGACACAATAAAAGTTCACACATGCATGTAAATACAAAATACATATATGGCTTTTGGCCTTGGCAATACAAATTAGCCAATGACAGACGGACCCGCCTTTGGGGAGGTTCCAGGCTTCTAGTGCTTGGTCCCTTTGATGTCATTGTTGAGGACTTATAGTACTTTTTGTTGTTGTTGCTGCCATTGACAACGTCCAGCTGCGCTCTAGTCAAAGCTGATTAAGTTTTGCCGGCAGCGCCAGTATGTGGTAACAAAATATTTGATTACATGGAACTAAGTATATGACTATGCACATACACATATGTAAAGACGCTCGAATTCATTTCAATCAGGTGCGGATCCAGAATTTGGTCATAGGGGGGAAATTTATATATATCAGAGCTCGCAAAAAAAAACTGTCAACCCATTTTTACAACTTTTAGGGTGTCCCAACTCTGTTACCAAAAAAGCCTTTATTTGTGTAATGTATCTAGAAGGCAAAAGGAGACCATAAGTTGTTTATATCTGTCCTAAATATTGAAGATCATAAAAAGCTAGAGACACTAAATTATCTATAGGCTCTTGAATTGTATTTCGAGTCATTTTGAAACTTGACCCAGTTACTCCTTAGTTGAACTTCGCTTTAGAACTTAAGTCATACTATGCTTCTGGTTATTAGGAATACAATTTAAAGAACGCCCTGTTTTCGACTCGAATCCGAACATTTTATTCGGATTCGTTTTGAAACCGAATGTTTGGTGCTACAAATTTCACCAAAACGAATTTTTTATGTTGAAACCGTTAGTTATACAAACGAATTGGCAAAATAGGTTGAGAAATGTACGTATTTTAAACTGAAATAATTTTTTAAATATTCTTTGATATTCTTAGATTTTATTTATGCTAATTTCAAGTAATTATTTTTTTTCTGAATCAACCCGATTTTTTATATGGTCCATGCCTTGAAGAAAGAAATGTTCAAGTCTTGCTTAAAATGCGCAAAGAAAATTTCCCTTGTTATAAAAATAACAAAGTCGTGGATAATTTCCCTCGAAAGGTGTCAAGCTGTGCTATCAATGAGCATGGAAAATATGAGTAGATGGCGACAGCAAAAAATTCGGCTTTGGGAGCACGCAAAAACGAATCCGAACAAATTTGTTCGTTGTGTTTTTTCTTCGTTTTCCGGAGCACGGCCAATTAAAATCTATCTCACCACTTGGGGCGTAATTATTTAATGGGAACACTATGCAAAATTTTAGCCCTCTAGCTCCTAGTATTTTTCTTAGTGCTAATTTGCACCATAAACCTTGGGTCCATTTACATTAATTTTGAGATATTCTAAGCACTTTTCTTAATCTTTAAGAATTTGAGAAACTTCACGCAGTTTTTAAAGGATCTTCTAGGCAAAGGGCTTCTAACGTAAAACTGTGATAAATTTGTATCCGATATTTTTATACCCTGTACCGTATAGTACAAAGGGTATATTGTGTTTGTGCAAGCCGAAAATGTATGCAACGTACAGAAGGAGAAGTCGGAGACCCCCCAAAGTTACCTAAAGTATGATCAGGGTGACTAGAGAAGTCGATATACCCATGTCCGTCTGTCCGTATTAACGCCTAGATCTCAGAGATGGTAAGAGCTAGAGTAACCAAACTTTCAGATCAAATCCCTTATTAATCCATAGGAGACAAGTTTATTTTATTTGTTTGATATCGGGGTTATATTATAGGGGTGTTTCAGAGGACCTCGAAAAAAAGCAAAAGTTTTAGATGGATAATTCGTTTGCTTATGAAGATATCATAACCAAATTTGGCAATCGGAAGTTTTTTAGAAACCCCCAGCACTGTACCAAATTTTATCAAAATCGGTTGACTATATCATATAGGTCCCATAGGATCGATCGGTCGAAAATTTGTTTTTTGTTCAAAATTCGTTGTGTTTCGTTTGTTTGTGAAGATATTATAACCAAATTTGGCATTAAGAAGTTTTTTAGAGTTCCCAAGCACTTTACGTAATTTAATCAAAATCGGTTGACTATATCATATAGCTCCCATAGGACCAATCGGTCAAAAAATCGTGTTTTGTACAAAATTCGTTGTGTTTCGTTTATTTGTGAACATACCGTAACTACATTTGGCATTAAGAAGTTTTTTAGAGTTCCCAAGCACTGTACCAAATTTGATCAAAATCGGTTGACTATATCATACAGCTCCCATAGGAACGATCGGTCAAAAAAACATTTTTGGTTCAAAATTCGTCTGTTTTTGGTTGTTTATGAAGGTATCGTAATCTAATTTGACAATCAAATGTCTTTTGGTGTTCTTAAGCAATATACCGGATTTTATTGCAAGCAGTGGTACAGGGTATCCCAAAGACGTCCGCGCCCGACTTTAACGTACGCCATCTTTTATAATGTGGGTGTAAACCGCGAAATTCTTCTACGGAGCAACGGGGCAAGATATCTCTATATCTATATCGCCCTATAGCTCTACTAGTCTCTGAGATCCTTCTTTTAATAAGGACATACCTACATTTGAACGAACTTATTATATCTTTGAGAGAATGTTAAAAATATGCATATAATAAGGGTCTAATATTTAAAAAAAAAAATCTTGCCATACTAACTTTGACTCGCCATTTTCACTACCTTGGCATTATACAAAGTCCTTCCTTAGTGCACATCCCTACACCATAAAACTAAACTCCATTAAAAATTTCCCATTGTAAAATTTTTTTTTTATTTGTTAGAACTTGTATTGTCTACGCAATTGACACAATTAGTATATAAGCAAAGCAATAAAGACAGAAACATTAGTGTATGAGTGTGTATGCATTACATGTGCAAGCATAAATACGAGGGCAGGCTGAAAAGTAATGCGAATCGCCAAGTAACTAGTACAGCAATAAATTGTTGTTTTTTTTTTTGTGAGCGTTTTAAGCTGTTCGGATGGTACAGCTGTGCCATGTACCCAGAAATGAATAAGACTAAATATCATCGGATCATTTAATTTCTGTTCTAAGACAGTAAACCAATGATGTGATCAAAAATTAATTAGGCAATGTTCATAGGGTCTATGCACCCTTAGTTAATTGGACGGCTCAACAAAACTGCCCGTTCGGTTTAGAGAAGTCAAGAATCTCGAAACAGTTGACAGTATCCAACGATCGCCGAGTTAAGATGCACGTAATGGCCAAAGCCGTGGGCATCTTAAGCGTTCGAGGAGTAAAATAGAAGTTGAACTCTGTATAGTTTTGATACTACCTTGATCAAAAATATACCGGAGTCATCACCGTGTGGCGCTCTCAGTCACCCGATTTGATGTCTCTTTTTATTTTTTTTCTTAAATTGCCAAATTATATTTTTTTAAATAAAAATAGCAAATGTCTCCGATTGTTGTAAGCCCATTACAAGATCTCCCAACCCTTTCCATATAAACATTTTTCGCCTGCAATTTTGAGGGGGCTAGGGGGCTCCTCACTAAGCGTGCTTTGCACATCAAACCGCGTACGGCATTCCACATTTAAATTTACTTTTTATTTTAAACGATAAGACAAAATATGTGTTGATACTGCTGGCGCCATCTAGCTGTCAATTGACCAAAAATGGGCAGCACTGTTTGCTTACAAACATACAATTTTTTTTGCGCACAAAATGAGCTGCAGTTTTTTCTACCAGGACGTTGGAGTCATATTCGATTGAAGACTGCATTAAAGATCTTCAAGGGTATGAAAAAAATGGTAAAAAAGTAGATACAACAAACATTGCTTGTTCGGTTGGGGATATGCCAAATATCTTCAGAGTGAACCAAAAGTTTTGTACACCCCAACACTGTTTAGCGCAATAGTGCACTACTTTAGGTATTCAAGCGTTGGGCACTTTTGCAATTCAGCAACGTTAACGTTTGCCTGAACTAATTACTTTCCAGCCTACCCTCGCACATATGTACATGAGCATGCAAGTTAATTGAAACATATCAGTTTGAGTCCGTTCTTCGCACGTTTTGATGTTTTTGTTGTTCTTGTGTTCATTTTGCTGCCGTGTGCCAAAGGTTGCTAAAAACCTTGCCCACATGCAAACAAACATGGCGCATGCAGCGCGCCATTTTTATGTGTATATGTCTGTGTGTGTGTGTGTGTTATCAAATGAAAGTTTGCCTCTGCCGCCGTTCAACTAATTAGCTTGTTTCGTTCGCTTCGTGCGCTCGGTAATGAAATTTTGCAAAAGTTTTGTTTTTATTTTTTTAGTGCCTTGTGCGGTGCCACTGTCAGTGTCATTGCTACAACAGCAACAAAAACAACAACACCAATAAGAATAACAATAAAGGCAACTACAAAGCATATACAACAACAAGAAAAAACAAAAAACAAAGAGTTTTTTGTTGCTGCTGTTGTTTTTTGTATATGGCAAAGTTGATTTATCAACACTCAAGGCATTTGCAAAAGTTTTACTTTTTGTGACTGCACTCTCCCCCAACGTTAAATTTTTACATTTACATTAGGGCTAACATGGCGTATGCTTATCAGCTTAATCTCAAACAACGAACATTTTTATACTCTCTTAAAAAAAGGATAAGACGTATACAGTCAAACTCTCTTAAAAAGAACTTTTCTACAACGAATTTGTCTATATCGTAAACTTTTTTTATTAATTTTAAAAATGTACATTTTATATGCCAAAGTTTGAGTACACATCGGGGTCAGTGCTTATAATAGTAATTAAATAATACTGTCTAAAATATATAAACATCTTTAAAAAAAAAGAAAACAGTATCAGGTGCAATCAGGTGTGCTGAGGAAAAAGAATCGAATACTTTATTCGGAGCCACCAAATTTGCTATGTAGACTCATGTGAGCCTAATAAATAAAAAAAAGTAGACTTTTTTTTAGCCCCCTAAGCAATTCTTTTGAATCCGCCAAGACTTGCCCAGATAACTTTTTTTTTCGAAAAAAATGGGAGTAAGTAAATTGCTTATTGGGTGCAATCAGGTGTGCTGAGGAAAACGAATCGAATACTTTATTCGGAGCCACCAAATTTGCTATGTAGACTCATGTGAGCCTAATAAATAAAGAAAAGTTGACCTTTTGGTTGGGATAAAAATTTGAATTGTAAAGATTTATTTGTTATTTATTATGATTATAATATAGTATTAAAAAATTGAGTTTAATAAGCTGCAGTCATTAGTTGAGGATATACAGTATATATAAAAGTCGGCATGTTCCAATTGTAGCTGGCCCACTTGCTATATTTATCTTAGGGGTTCACCTGGCGTATACTGCATAACTTTATTTTACCCAAAAACATTTTTCTTTCCACGTAAAAGTTGTTCACTGCTTACACCTAAATCTTTGCAGCAAGAAGCTTAAAACTTCACGATAGTCTTTTGTAGCATATTTATTTGTCAAAGCGCTTTAAATTCGTATACAAAATGTTGGAACTAAATTAAATAAAGTGTACGAGTCAATAGCTGAGAGCATGCTAAAGTTTTTGTTAGGGCCTACATGACGTATACGTAACAGATTTAACTAACGCTCGAGGTTCCTAAATTTTTTCGACGTGTAGTCCCTTATCTTTATACTTAAGCAGTATACATAAAAGCCGGCATGTTCCAATTGTGGCTCACTTGCTATATTGATCTTAGGGGCTCACATGGCGTATACTGGATAACTTAAAATTGTATGCAAAATATTGGATCTAGGTAAATTAAATAAAGTGTACGAGTCAATAGCTGAGAGCATGCTGAATTTTTTGTTAGGGCCTACATGACGTATACGTAACAGATTAAAATAACGCTCGTTAGTTCGACGTGTAGTCCCTTACCTTTATACTTAAGCAGTATACACAAAAGCCGGCATGTTCCAATTGTGGCTCACTTGCTATATTTATCTTAGGGGCTCACATGGCGTATACTGTATAACTTAAAATTGTATGCAAAATATTGGATCTAGATAAATTAAATAAAGTGTACGAGTCAATAGCTGAGAGCATGCTAAAGTTTTTGTTAGGGCCTACATGACGTATACGTAACAGATTTAACTAACGCTCGAGGTTCCTAAATTTTTTCGACGTGTAGTCCCTTACCTTTATACTTAAGCAGTATACTTAAAAGCCGGCATGTTCCAATTGTGGCTCACTTGCTATATTGATCTTAGGGGCTCACATGGCGTATACTGGATAACTTAAAATTGTATGCAAAATATTGGATCTAGGTAAATTAAATAAAGTGTACGAGTCAATAGCTGAGAGCATGCTAAAGTTTTTGTTAGGGCCTACATGACGTATACGTAACAGATTTAACTAACGCTCGCTTTTAAGCCGAAAGTTCCTAAATTTTTTCGACGTGTAGTCCCTTAACTTTATACTTAAGCAGTATACATAAAAGCCGGCATGTTCCAATTGTGGCTCACTCGCTATATTGATCTTAGGGGCTCACATGGCGTATACTGGATAGCTTAAAATTCTATGCAAAATATTGGATCTAGGTAAATTAAATAATTTATACGAGTCAATAGCTGAGAGCATGCTAAAGTTTTTGTTAGGGCCTACATGACGTATACGTAACAGGTTTTAAGGCCCCAAATTCTTGATTTTATCTACGTGTAGTCTTTTACGTTTATACTTCAACTTATAGTTGCAAAAATAAAAACCCTTGGTGTTACTTTTCTTGCTAACATCATAAAGCTTTGTTAAAAAGCTGTTTAAGAATAGTTAATAATTGGTTGATTGGCTTAGTACGTCTAGCCATATGACAAATAAAAGACTCCCTCTTTGTAATTTAATTTTTTTTCCATGTTGTTGTTTCTATGCAATTTTGAGCCTTTTCCATTTTTCTTAAAATCACTTTTTAATATAATTTTTCTTAAGCTGTTTTCAACACTTTAAACCTCTTCAAACTATTAGCTTAAAAGATTCCTAAAGAAAAAACTTTTCAATTCCAAGTACATACTAAGAAGTCTTGTACGCTTTCAGCGCCCTAAATTAAAAATTACCTGCTTAACGTTTGAAGTAACTTTATGCTTTTTGTTTGAATTGCAGTTGGCAATAAAAGGAAACTGGCGTTTGGGGAATGTGCGCTGAGAAATAAGGAAAGAAAAAGGACAAGCAACGAGAAATACGAAACGGTAAGTGAAAAACGACAAAGATGATGATGTTGCTGTCGAAGATGATGTTGTTGTCGAAGATGATGGTGGTGATTATGAAGACGCCCTAAGTACTAAAGCTGCTAAACCAGCTGCACGAAGCTTGAAATTCATACCTGTTTGAATTTTTTATGAACTACTGAAAAATGCCAAATGGCCTTAAATCATGTAATGTATGCTTTGTAGTACAGTGAAACGTTTTAAAAATAAAGCTACAGCCTAACAGTAGTTGAGCGGCCTTAGATGCTGATAAGGACAGCTGAGAGAATGAAAACCAAAAAGTATCTTGTTTGGTTGACAGAAATCTCTAAAATATCTCTTAAAAAGTCCAACGACAGCTGGAGGCTTTTGAAAAGATTTCTAAATTGCTGGGGTTAGCAAGTATAGCGCCGCTAATAACTGATTGCTGTTGTACAGTGAAGCCTGTAAAAAATGAAACTACAGCCGAGCAGCAGCAGAACAACGGCCTTAGGTAGTAACAATTTTGCCTTCGTGTTTGCTAGGATTCACTCAAAAAATTCAATGACCAACGGACGCAAAGAGATTTCTAGGAAATCATCCGAATGCTTCTTCAAAAATCTTTAAAAGTGACTTGCAGTATAGTTGCTGTCCAAGTTTCTAATAAACATCATCTCTGAGCATCTGACTGCGCTAAGGTTTGAGTTTTGTTTGCAGTTGGGTCTAGGTCAAATAGTCGTAGATATACTTGTTCCGACTCTCCCATAGATGAGTGGAATTGTCTGACAAGCTCGTTGGCCCTCGTTGTTCACATATTCGACTGAGTAGAAACTGTTGGATAATCTCGTGTAGTTTGCAACAGTTTGTTATCATCATTATAAATAAGGTGCGCGAAATAAGTAAGTGGTACACTTTCTTTAGGGCCTGTTAAAGCTTTTCTATACATCCTATGATGTCCAACTTTCACTTATTTTTCAAAGCTTTCTTTAGCCTAACATTGATCAAGAACTTAATGCTCTGTGAGCTTTTATGTCCCGTTAATTTTGTTAAAAGCTTCAACAAATTCATTGGCTTGTAGAGCGAAATAAGTAAGTGGTACAGTTTAGTTTTTGCGACAACAAACACGTGTTGCAGTGATACGCATAATTTAAATTGCGTAGTTAATAATAATAAGTTTTGAAGAAATTTAAAAAAAAAAAAAAATTGTTTCTTAAAGCGTTATATTATAAAAATGTCTCGAAACCACTTTCTTACCGATGAGGAGCGGATAACAATGTCCGTGTACAATGAAATGGGTATGTCCGTACGTAAAATTGCTCGTAAAATACAAAGCAGCAAGACTACTTTACAAAAGTTTCGAAATGATCCCGAAAATCATGGACGGAATGGTCGTTCTGTTCGTCCGCCCCTAGTAGACAAACGTGATAAAAGGAGAATAAAAAATCTAGCGATCAAGGACAACATAAGTTCATCCCAAATTTGTTCAAAATTGGATCTTCCTATTTCAAAGAGACGTGTGCAACAAGTTTTGAAGGCCAATGAATTCGTCTCATATGCAAAAAAACTTCGCAAATGTCAGCTTCTTCCACGCCATAAGGCAGCACGTTTGCATTTTGCTGAGATGCACAAATTTGTGGACATAGAGTGGCAAAATATCATTTTTAGTGACGAAAAAAAATTGAATCTTGATGGTCCTGATAGTTACTTGTATTATTATCGTGACATAAGAACAGAAAAACAAGTAAAGGTATCTCGGAATTTTCAAGGAGGGTCACTGATGGTATGGGCTGCTTTTGGCTTTGTTGAAAAGAGTCCAATATGCTTTGTGACCAGTACAATGAACTCTAAGGACTATATCTATCTACTAGACGATGTTCTTATAGAATTTGGTGAGCATAATTTTGGTTTCTGCTGGGTTTTTCAACAGGATAACGCACCAATCCATGTTTCCCGTGAGACCAAAGAGTTTTTTAACACTCGAAACATACCAATATTGTCGTGGCCAGCAAAAAGTCCGGATCTTAATCCGATTGAAAACATTTGGGGCATACTTTCCCAAGGGGTGTACAGAAATGGGAGGCAATTTAATACCCTGAAGGATTTAAAAGACTCTATAATGAACTGGGCCAAGATAGACAAATCCCTGCTTCAAAATTTAATAAACTCAATGCCAAACCGGATTTTAAAAGTCCTTAATAACAAAGGGGGCCATATTTAACAGTTTTTGTGACACAATTTTCAATTTATGTTAAGTTATTTTAAGTAAGTGTACCACTTACTTATTTCGCTCTGAAGGATTTTTATTTAATTTTTATAAATTCCTATGAAAGGATTTTCAAATTTTTTTTTTTTTTATGTTATTTGTTTTGTTAAGCAGTTTAAATAAAAAATTAATTTGAACATAAACAATTTATTTCTACTTGGCTACGAAACAAAATAAGGTTTTACTTTACTTTTACTGAATTACTTATTTCGCGCACCTTATTGATGTTGCAGTGATCCGGTGATCCTGAAGCTGTTTTAAGAATATTTCGGCTTAAGCACTTGCCTCAGTTGGTTTTTTTTTGCCCAAGAAATGTGGAAATTGAATTTGAGCGTATAGTATATATAAAAGTTGCCATATTTCGATTGTGGCTGTCCCACTTGCTATATTTATCTTGGAGCTCACAGGGCGTATACTGCATAGCATTTTTTTTACCCAACAACAATTTTTATACTTATATGAAGGCTAACCTGGATACCGGCCCCAACTCCACGTAAAAGTTGTTCACTGCTCATACCCAAAGCTTTGCACAAAGAAGGTTCAAACTTCACGCAAACAATAAAAAAAATCGTTTCCAGCCCATTTGTCAAAACGCGTCAAAATCGTATAAAAAATGTTGGAGCGAAACTAAGTAAAGTATAGTAGTCTATAGCTGTGGGTACAGAGCATGCTATAGTTAGAATGTTCCGACTGTTAGGCAGGCCTACATGGCGTATGAGTAACAGATTCTTACAAATTTAACCAAGTGATGTGTATTAAGCGCAAGCAGCTAAAGTTTGTCGATTCATGTTCATAACTGAGCCCATGGGGAATTTCTTTGCTTACACTGAAATTATTATAAAAATTGTTCCATTTATGGTAATATAAAAATTATTACGAAAAACTAAGAAAAAATGTAGTTTCCACCGGGCATCGAACCTGTGTCTCAGTTTGAAGCCCAATGCTCTATTAACTCTGCTACGCTATTCGAACTCGGGCTTTCATTTAAGGTACAATTTGAAATATATTTTTTATATCCAAAGATTTGTTAAATCTAAACAAACTAAAGCAGTGACATCAAAATTTGAGAAAGTATAGCGCTTTAAAGCTTATTTGGCAGGAAGTCAACGTTGCTTTAAAAAAATTAAAATAAGCTTTGTCTGGCTAGCCATAAAAGACGTTCAAATGTCAAGTTTGGGTTTCCAGACAATCAATTTATTTTGTCCTCCTTCACGTATTAAGTTTAAACTTTGGAGCTTTGCGGCGTATGCTTAATTAATAATTTAAATAGTATGACAAAACTGAAACAAATAGGCAATTACTTATATAAAAACTGCACCAATGTTTGCTTTTCTTTCATTAGTTATCGCAGAAGCTGCAGCCAATAAATTTTCGCATGTAGACTTCTGTGAGCTTAACCAGCCCATTTTTTTTAAATGAACCATAAAGTCCGTCAAAGAAATAAAAAAGCATTGACTTAAATTGAAACCAATTTCCCAAAAGATTATGCCCATCGAAAACAAACATAATATTTGCATTAACATTATATGCTGATTGGCAGGCAGCAAATGAAAGAGCCAAAATGGCAATACACAGATACTAAGTATATATATGTATAAAAAAAAAAAAACAATATCAACTGAAAACAATGCAAAAGAATTTGGCCATTTAATTAGTTAACATTTTTTACAAGTCTGTTGTAGTTGTTGGCATAATTGTGGCTGTAATGAATGAAATGCGGAAGAATTTTTGGCAATTTGCTAGTTGCTACATGTTGAACATGATAAAATGGGGCGGAGTGGGGAGGGCCTTCTCTAGAAATATATTGAGGGTTTGTTTGGCCTATTTATGCATTCGAAAAAGACTCGAATAAAAGAAAAAATAAAATTGCTAAGCTAATGTCGAGCGTGACTGACTTTATTATAAGCGACAATTGCATACACTGTTTTCTTTTTTCCAATGAAAAATAAAGTGTCTATCTCTGCTTATTCTAGATGAAGTTTAAGTCGCTTCTTATTATTGTAGCTTGAAAATAATTTTGTTTGTTAAGACTAGATTTGCTAGTTGGCTTGGTGGCTCGTAAGGCTTCATTTTTTAGAAAGCATAGCTAGAATGTAACAGCTAACTTTCTACGCGGACATAAATGCTGTTGAAAATAGGTCTCACGCGTACATTACGTCACATTACGCATACTTAATTTTTAATCAAATTGCGTAAACTTAATTTTTAATCAAATTGCGTATACTTAATTTTTAATCAAATTGCGTATACTTAATTTGTAATCAAATTGCGTATACACCCAATTTTGTTTTTACACGGTCTTTTTTTTTACACGGTTTTGAAATAAGACGGTCTAGAAAAAAAAATTTCCCCAATTCCATTCAATTTAGCTCGATTAAAAAAACTATTTGATTGAAATTTTAAAGAAAAATATTTCAATTCTCTAAAAATTTTAGTTCGAATTCCTTTTCTAATTTATTTTCATAGCAGGTTAAGGATTTACTACATGTCTTTTTTTACGTGTTTTTTTTAAACGGTTTTTTCTGGAACGTATCTACTGTGTAAAAACAGAACTAGCTGTAGGTACTAATTTTTTTTACTCAAATTGCGTATACGTAATTTTACTCAACGTACGCGTATGTAATTTTAATTCAAATTACGTACACAGGATTTTTACTCAAATTACGTATACGCAATTAATTGGGACATTTTCACAAATTACGTATACGTAATTTTTAGTCAACAAGCCTATTCGTATTTTCAATCAAATCACGTATACGCAATTAACTAGTCATTTTTACTCAAATCGGGTATACGTATTTTAAATCAAATTACCTATACGCAACTAACTATTCTATTTTACTCGAATTACGTACATATATTTTTAATTAAATTGCGTATACGTAATTTTCGCATAAATTGCGTATACTGTTTTTTTTTTTTACTTAAATTGCGTATACATCTTATTTACAAAAAATAACGCATACAATTTTTTTTTACTCCAATTACGTATACGCAATTAATTACGCCATTTTCTCAAATTACGTATACGTAATTTTGAGTCAACGAGCGTATACGTATTTTAAATCAAATCATGTATACGCAATTAACTAGTCATTTTTACTCAAATTACGTATACGCAATTAATTACCACATTTTCTCAAATTACGTATACGTAATTTTTACTCAAATTGCGTGTACGTATTTTTAATCAAATTACCTATACGCAATTAACTAGTCTTTTTTACGTACATGTATTTTTACTTAAATTACGTATACGTAATTTTCACATAAATTGCGTATACGTAATTTTCACATGAATTGCGTATACGTAATTTTCACATAAATTGCGTATACTGTATTTTTTACGTCTTTTTTACTAAAAATAATGAATAAAAAAAATTTTAAAAACTAATGTGTTTTTATACTGAAACATATATAAGCATTTAACAAATATAATTATTTGACATATTTTTTACATTTTTCTGTCTACCCGAAGCACGTGGCTTTCTTAAGTCGAGCTTAAGTTTCGTGTATATTTTACGTAAACTAAATAATATATCTAACCAAACCCATCAGGATATGCATATATTGAGCCATAAGAGAGCCCCAACTAGTATACATTATGCTGCACCTCATAGGTTTGTCCGTATTTCTTAAAAGATATGTTTGAATTGTCATCTTTTTTGGAGTTCGTTGTGCCCAATGGTCTGCACAGTCTAAGATGTTTGTACCAAAATACGGTCGATGTCAAAACACATACACATTTAACCACGTTGCATAGTGCTTTTAAGTCTTGGATCAAAGCATTTAATCAATGATGGTTGTAAGCTGCAAAACTTTGTTGGTCAAAAAGTTAACCAGTTGTCGACTTTATCTGCTTGGGAATTATGTGCATCATTGGGTACAATTTTTATATGCAGCTGGATATATGGATAAGTCTATATCGACTCGTGCAACTGGGTATATACCTTATAGGCTTGAAATTTGAGTTTCCCTTGTGTATAAATAAATAGTACATGGGTGGTACAGCGACTCCTGAGATCTGTTGTTACACACATCGACCTAATGACTGAATGTATGACAAGTTCTGAGAATCTTTCGTCGCCTCAAGGGACAACCTTAAAATTAACAATTTTTTTGTTACATTGATTTAGCTTGTCTAGATCTCTCTTCATTTTCCTAAAAGGTTCCTATTACATGCACTTGGTCGTACATAATAGATATTACAAAAAATAGTCCTAAAGGCACATCCTTCTACTAACAACTATGACGTCACAAGTTTTGAATTAGTTAGTCAGTATACTTAAGTAGTTCTTGTTCATTTGGTTTGCGTTGAAGCAGTTTGTTTGGATTAGTTGCTGTTACAAACATTTGTATAAACTTAATATACCCTTTTATGCGATGAGTAATGGGTATGTAGAAAAATACACGGATGCCATGGGTTAAGGCAAGCGCGCAATATTGCACGCACACACGCACATAGATATTTACTAGACGGCAGTGCGTTGTGTGGTGCACCTTTTGATGCCCCAAGTTGACCTACATTGGAAAACGCCATCAATGAATCCGCCCACAATTGGCGTTGAGGCCCGCCCACCATAAGCCAGACGTTTTAAAGCGCAGCCAACGACGCCTTAGCTGTCGTTTATATACTATGTGTTTTATTTAATGCATGCTAACTTAATGTACATACAAATACATATACATATGTGCGTTAATATTTATGGCACACGCATGTCTTGGTCGCTTTGTGGTTGTCAACGCGGCGTATGTGTAACGCGTATTGCTATCATGCACATATTGATGATAGGTAAGCTTTTCAATGCATACTTTACTTAATGTGTTTTGTGCCATTTATTGGAACTATAGGAAGGCATTTTTATTTTCTAGGCTACCAAACAGTTTAGAAAACTCGCTTTTAGGGAGTTAGGTCTTAATTTTGTGCGACACTTACCTGACACTCCACTGGCCATCTGGGGGCCTGCTGTGAGCAGTCATTATCCTTGTCCTTAGGCAGGGCGAAAAGATCGCGTGGTTCCTTTAAACGAGCAATGGGACGCAAGGTTTTCTCATCCGTATTCACCACTAACTGATTGGTCTTCAAGCCCTTTGATAGAAAACTACCAAGAAAACCAGCTAAAAAAAATAAGAAGAAAAAAAAACAATTTAATAAGTTTGCATAAGAGAATAGCGATTTTAATAGATGTTTGGTACACTATGACAAATCCTCGCGAGTCATAGTATTCCTCTAGATCCTAAGTTGATTGGCCTTAGCCCATCAAGTGGCAAAGTGAGCATTTGTCTGTCATAGCCTAACCAGCATATAGGATGTGAAGTGAAATCTGTTTGCCGTTTAGTCAAGACAAAATGTCAACAAAAAATTAATTACTTTGTGTGGGATGCTGGACGCTGTCATATACATATAGTATATACATGCATACAGAATATAAACCCATGTATACTATGTATACAAATGAGAAAATTCATTTTGAGTTTTTCTTTAGACGTGCTTTTTTTTTTTCAATACACTATAAGTATGTTTATAAATATAGCAGAAAATATTTGCTTTGTGAAAAGCCATGCAACATTATTATAGTTTCTTATATGGCGTCTTTTTTTTTTTTTTGCTATAAGATTTTGGAATATACATAGATGGAATATAAATTTCGTATTATGAGACATCTCAACTTTGATACTAGTTTTAGAACTTTGCAATGGATGAAGCTTGGAAACAATTTTAAGTGGGGATGGTCCAAATTTCATTTACAATGCGACTTGGTTCTGAGCAGCTAAAATTCAACAAATTTTAAGGAACTCGAATATAAGACAGAAATTCGTACTCTCAAGCGTTTAAAATCAGTATACACTCCCCGAAATTCAATTAAGAACACTTGTTTTTATTTAAAAATATTAAGTTTTGAATTATTTAAAAAGCGTTTGTGACTCAAAATCCTAAATAACCAAAAAAAAGGTTTGAAATTTCTAATAGTATAAAAAAATAGAATTTATACTGCGAAATTCAATTAAGAACACTTTCTAAAAAGGACCAAAAAATAAATGTTTTGTTAGAAAATAAGGGAAAAATACTAAGTTAATGGTGAGTCCAGGCTCCCGACTTATTTATAATCTCGAAAATTCGGGTTGGCATCGAAAGAACCACCTTCTGAAAATCTGAAAGTGGGATTTGAGCCCATTCTTCGGTAACTGTCCTGCGCAGCTCCTGCACGATCTGAAATTTGGGTCCGCCAGCGAAGACGTGACGGGACAGGTTCTCCCACATGTTCTCAATGGGTTCCAAGTCCGGCGATCGATGTTTTTGCTTTAAAACCAACCACAACTGGCCGTTGAGACGTGGATCCGAGCCTTATCTTCCAGAAAAATAGGATTTTGGTGCAACTGCAACAAAAATTAAGGCCGATTTGGAGTTACCGGTGTGTACCCGTCGCGTGCAACAAATTTTGTCTGGTAGTAACTGACTAACTTGAAAGAAAATGAAGTCGAAACCAGCATTGACTCCATCGCACAAAATGGCCTAGTTAGACTTCGCAAAACTCCACATGTCCTGGACTGATGAGTGAAAAATGTGGTGTTTGCCGAGGAAAACAAGTTGAACATAGATGGTCCTGACGGTTTCAATTGTTACTGCCAAGACTTAAACAGTCCGAAACGCTTTTCCACCAGAAATAACTTTATAGGTGGTTCTTTGATGGTTTGGGCGGCTTTTCACTACCAAAATAGGACACCCATCTGCAAAGTCACCACAAGTATGAACTCGGAAGCTACATAGAATTATTGGATGGCGTTCTTATTGACTTTCTGGAGCACCAAGCTGACCAAAATCCTATTTTTCTGGAAGATAAGGCTCGGATCTCAAATCTTATTTTGGTTATATCTCTTGAACTTAAAGTGGATCGCTACCAAAGTTGCTGTAGCCAGGCGCTGCTGCAGTTCGCATCATTTAAAGTCTTTTTTTCATATTTATTTATTTATTTATTTAGGATCAACATATAATATAATCAGTTGATTACTTAAAAACAAAAAACAAGGTTAATTTAAAAAGGATTATACAAAAAGAAACTTATAAACAAATTTTTAAAATATTTAATATAATATAATATAATTAATATTAGGTAGTTTGCCACTGACCCGTTGGGGGAATTTTATTTGCCTGGTGGCCAGCTATGCCCCTACCCACAGCCAATTGTGGTCAGTAGCAAACAAGTAGAACCAGCAATCCAGAAAATAATCGGACTCCTGCCCGTTGGGGTAATTTTTAACTGGAGCCAAGGTGGTTCAAGACAGCTCTCATCAAGCTGGAAGGCGAAAGTTCACTTGAGAGGATACGCGCCAAGTCATTAAAATTCGAACATAAAACTCTAAAAGGCTCATGTAAAGCATAATTTGTAGTGCATCTCTTAAGAGATAAGGGTACAAAATTTCTAGAGGAGCGTCTAGGAATGTTAAACAAAAGCTGCCGAAGTAGGAAAGGGGAATCAATGGAACCAGTTATGAGTTTATGCAAAAAAATAGCATTAAGGGCAATCCTACGATTTTTCAAAGAAGGTAGGTCAATTAGAAGAAGTCTACTGGCATAAGGAGGCAAACGGATATTGGGGTCCCAATTTAAGCTTCGTAGAGCAAAAAGGAGAAACTGTTTCTGAACAGATTCAATTCGTGCTTGATATTTTTTGTATTGAGGGCACCAAACACAGGAACAGTACTCAAGTCCTGGGCGAACGAGAGCAGAATAAAGAACCTTGGTCGTATACGGATCATTAAATTCTTTTGACCAGCGTTTAATGTACCCTAAAACACACCTAGCTTTATTCACAACTGTAGAAACATGGGTGTTGAAGGTAATTTTAGGCTCAAAAGTAACACCTAAATCAGTACATAAAGAGATACGCACCAAAAGAGAACCATTTATGGAGTAATTAACCAAGTGAGGTTTGTGTCGATGAAATGTCATAAACATACATTTGGAAAGGTTTAAGTTCAAATGGTTAACCGTACACCAGTTATAAAGAGAGTTTAAATCATCTTGAAGTAAAAGATGTGACGTGAAATCATTAAACGAGAAACAAAGTTTAACATCGTCAGCGAACATAAGAACACGGGCATGATTTACCACATTTGGCAGATCATTTATAAAAAGGGTAAAAAAAAGAGGACCTAGATGACTACCTTGCGGAACACCGGAAGATACTTGAACAATTTTGGAAACAGTAGACCTAACTATAACTCTTTGGGTTCTATCAGCAAGGTAAGATGAAATCCAATTGAGAAAGTTGGTCGGTAATCCTAAGAGCCCAAGCTTGAAAAGAAGGAGCTTGTGATTAACAGAGTCAAAGGCCTTACTAAAATCAGTATAAATGACATCTGTTTGAAGTTTATTTGAAAATCCTTTAAATGCAAAGGATGTAAACTCCAGAAGGTTTGTAGAGGTCGATCGACCTTTCATAAATCCATGCTGGCACGGGGAAATAAGGGACTTACAAAGATGCTGCAAATGAGCCACTAAAATTTTTTCAAACAATTTGGGAATTGATGACAATTTGGCGATGCCACGATAATTGGAAACATCGGATCTATTACCCTTTTTGTGAAGGGGGATAATAAAAGACGATTTCCAAATGGTAGGGAAAGAGGCCGATTCAAGTGACAAATTAAATAGTTTCAGCAAGGGTTCATGAAGCGCAAGTGCACAAGCTTTGATAACACAGGTAGGAACATTATCAGGGCCTGGCGAGTAAGACATTTTAAGCGAACAAATACCAGAATTGAGGTCATCATTGCTAATAAATGGAACATATAGACCGCTACCAGACGAAATATTGAAAGGATAAGAATTAGGAGAGTAAGACTTTGAAGAGTAAGTAGATTGAAAAAAACTAGCAAATAAGTTAGATATACCTGCGTCAGTAGAGGCTACTACACCATTATACATGAGTGTAGAAGGAAATAGATCAGATTTACGTTTAGAATTTACAAAATTAAAGAACTGTTTCGGATCAACAGAAAATTGTTCACGGCAACGGGATAAATAATTTTGATAGCAATTTCTGTTTAAAAGGATAAATTCAGATCGAGCATACGAATAATTAGAGAAATCACGATTAGAGCCTGTCATTTTAAATTTCTTGTAATATCTAGATTTCAAATTTTTTAAATGTGACAAATTCCGAGTAAACCAGGGAGGTTTGAGCGAAAAACAAGCATTTGTCGAAGGGACACACGCATCAAATATAATGTTTAGCGTATCATAGAAAAATGATGCAGCTTCATTCACGTCATCACAATTCATCAAGCGGGACCAGTCAGTGGAGGTTAAAAGTTCGTTTAACATAGTAAAATTAGCCTTACGAAAACAGCGGCGACGGACAATAGCAGGAGAAGAAAAATGTGGTTGAGGCGCACTAAAATGGATTTCAATATCCAAAGTAGGGTGATATGAATCCTCAGGAATAGATAACGGGGAAGATCTGGAGACTGACACAATAGCGGGATCATTGGCAAAAACCAAATTAAAAATTTATTTCTCTTATTTTGTGAATGAAATAAAGATCTATTAAATCACTACTTGTTTTGATAAGAGTGTAAATCATGCCTGTTTTTGGATTTCGATAACATTTTGACGATTTTGCAATACAGTTTATTGTTACAATTCGATATAGAAATCGAGAATAGGCATGAATTCTTTTAGTCTGAAAGTTTTGATCTTTCCAAATGAATTTTGCAATTTTTTTTTAATTATTCTACCCAAGCAATTTGGTAAAAATGCATATATCTAAGCAACGTTCTAGTTTTGTAGTTTACTTTATATAATTTTTCCTAAAGCCTGCTGAGAATTTTTTTTTCCAATATCGGTAAATCAAAATTAAAAAAATATTAGGCCGTATCGAATAAACGTATATATATTCAGCAAATAATGGTTTAACCTAAATCCCAAAACACGTTATAGTGCAGTTTAGTTTGTAAAGTTTTTACCAAGGCCTGCTGCGGGTTTTTTTGCGAAATCGATAAATCAAAATCGGAATTTTCAAATTCAAAAATGTGCATTTCCAAAAATTCTTTCTTCAAAAATATTTTTTTTTTTAATTTAAGCTATCAAAGCAAAAAATTCTCTCTTCAAAAATAATTTTTTTTTTAATTAAAGCTAATCAAGCCAAAAAAAATTCTTTCTTAAAAAATAATTTTTTTTTTTTTTAATTTAAGCTAATCAAAGCAAAAAAATTTATTCGGAACGGAACATAAAAAAATGATTAAAGAGTATAGCTTTTTGCAAGCTATAGATTTATTTGCGATAAATGATAAACTGAAAGAAATCGGTAACGAAATCTCGAAAATAGGCAACATTTTTTTTTTTTAGCTGTAACTCGTAAAAAAATATGCGCCTTTAATTTTGTTTATTTCCTGATATTTAAAAAGTTTACCGACTCATTAAGTCTTTTCTTAAAATTATTATAATGTTTTTACAAAAATAATCAAATAAATATTTAAATATAACCACAAAAATGTTTTGCACCCTGTACATAACCTCAAAAGTAGAAAAAAACGCCGTTTTTCGGGTACAAAACTTCAAACATCTCAAAATCCAGACATGTTGGGCCAATTTTGATCCCGGACTCGGATTCTACGCAGCAAATTACTTCGGAAATGACCCTTTGCTTTCCAACAACTAAACCATGTTGAGCTGTGTTATTATAGTGCATCTGTTAGTCGCCACATTTGCACTTTAATTGCCTCTGCCTCTCTTTTGGTTTCTCTTCTTGTTTTGTGGCATGCGTAGCTTCTTTTATTTTTCTGCTTCTTTTCTGCTGCTGCTGCATAAAATGCGAAGTCAAGTCAAGTAACATATTTTGTTAATTAATTTCTGTTGCTTTTTTTTTTTTTTTTATTTGCGGTTTTTTTTTTGCTGTCTTTGCGTTTAATTTTTTCTCCTCTGCTGCTTCTCATTCACAGTGTCCGTTTTTATTAACGCATAAAAACGGCAGTTTTTTTTATTGCATTTTACTTTTATTATTGTTACAGTCTCCTTGCTGGAATCAGAGCGGCGCAAAGCTTTTGTTATTTGGCTCAAGATACACTTCTGGCCACTTGAATAGCACAGCTTGCATATTTTATGCTTACAAAGAAAACTACTTGAAATACATGGGATATTTTTTTTTAATCAATACATTTTTTTTGTCTCTATTTCCAAAGATAACTGAAATACACATTTTTTTTTTTTTTAATAAATAATATACACCCAATTTTTTTTTAGACTAGAAAACAGTTTTTAAAACAATTTCATTCGAAAAAAAAAAAAATAATTTTTTTATCACACTAAATTTTATTTTTTTTGTAGCAATTAATTTTTCATCAATATTGGATTATAGCCTAATTTGTATCGGTTGAATGCCAATAAAAAAAAAAAAAAAATATCAAAAAAAAACAAAAAAAAAATTTTTAAATTTATAAAAAAGCTATTTTTTTTTATTTATTTATTTTTATTTTAAAGAAAATATTTTTATTAACCTAATATTTCAGAAATTCAGTTAGGGAATTCCCCTTCCTAATTTATATTCATAGCAGCTTAAGGATTTACTTCGTTTTAATACCCTGTACCTATAGGTACAAAGGGTATACTAGATTTGTGCAATGTATGTAACGGACAGAAGGAGGCGTGGCAGACCCCAAGTCCTTTATACCAAAATGCTTATCATAACCTCGGGTAGCGATTGAGCCATGTCCGTCCGTCCGTCTGTCCGTCCGTATGAACGCCTAGATCTCGAAGACTATAAGAGCTAGAGACACGGAACTTTACCTGCTGGTGCGCATATTTCCTAAGCAGATGAAGTTTGTTGAATCATGTCAATATCTTTCCCCGTTCCCCCGCTGTAGATTTTCGCGGTTTTTAGCCACACCGTTTAATATTTTCATTTGAAATTTAACAGAGCGATGCGTTGTGGATACATGCATCTATGTGTAAAAAATGAACAAAATCGGACAAATACAACAGAAGTTATAGTCAAAAATGTGCAAATTTCACCTCTCCTTGCCAATAAACTGCGTCAATATTTGACTCTACGCAATTATGGCTACAAGTGACCTAGAATCACAATTTTTGGTAAGCTCATTCGTGTGGCTCTAATGAACAAATCCACATCCAAATTTTATCGATGCGGTCCTCCCACCCCCCGCAATCGATTTACCGTGTTTTCTCCCACACCCCTCAACATATCAACTTGAAACTTACCCAATATAATTAAAATAGCTTCTTTGACGTATCTTTCGATTTTCATCAAAATCGGTACAAATTTACGGAACTTATAGGTATAAATATCGTTTTGCACCAAAAAAAAAAATAAATTCCAATTGGAAAGTTCTTAGATGGAATATGCAGGAAAAATTTTTTTGACACAAAAGGTACAGGGTATTCCACTGTCGGGCACCGCCTCGATTGTACCACATTTTTTTTTACCCGATTTTGTTTACACGGTTTTTTTCTGGAACGTATCTTGTATACATTGTAAAAACCGAATTTTGGTGTAATTTTTAAGACAATAAAAGATGAATAAATAATAATTTTTGAAGTTTTACTACTGCAAGAAATTTAGATATTTTTAAAAAAAATTTTTTTTTTTTTTATCCCACTCGATTATCTCTTATATAGCTAATAAAATATTTTTATCATTTATCTTAACTAATGGTTAATTTTTTTTTATTTACGGCCTTGTAAAACAAAAAAAAAAATAAAGTGTTCTATGCAAGTGACGCGCAGTGTTTATATATACAATTTGCTATGCAAAAAACAACTAAGTAGGCGAAATAATTTCGATCTTGTCGAGAATTTTATGCTGTCGGCTACAATTACGCAGCTAAATGCATATTAAAGATTTATTTATTTTTAAATATTTATATATAATTTTGGACTAATTAAATAGCCAAAGTATTTAGTATTGGTCAAATTTTGGTTCTTTTCAAAAATTATTTTAAAAACTAGTTGCAACTTGCAAATGAATATTCGAAAGATATTAACAAACAATTGACAGGTCTAGCTATAAATTATATTAAATAAAAGAAAATTATATTAAACCGCTGTCATCATTATATATTTAGGCAGATTAATTTTAATTTTAAAACAAATTTATTGGCTTGCTATTTGATTTTTATTCATGTTTAAATTGGGGGATATAGCAGCTCCTACACATAAGTTTGTATGCCAACTTTTGCTGTGAAAATAATGGCGGATCCTTTGTTAATTAATTGGAAACACTAATAATATATTTTTCCATATTCGAAGTTTTGTCATTAATAATCGGCCGTGTTTCGAAAAACTAAAACGCATAAAATTCACGGATTCGTTGTGAAATCACATGTTAGGTGCGCCCAATTTCACCAAAACGAATTTTTGATGTGAAATCGTGTCACAAAATAAATTCGAAAGCAAGAGCACGCAAAAACGAATACAATTTTTACGTTTTCGGCAGCACGGCTAAATACATTTTTTCATATATGAAATTTTGATTGGTTTGTTCTTTACTTCCAATACAAAATGTATAAATAATTTTTAAAATGTTTATATAAAGAAGAACTATGGCAAATGTATATTTATACTTTGTAGCTTAGGTACCAAAGTTATAGAGAAGAAAACGTCGAAAACTGCTCTCTTGGTATAGACAAGTACGTCGGTATGAACGCCTAGATCTCAATTGAAATAAGAGCAAGAGCATTTAAACTCCTCATTGTGTCACGGAAAATAAATTAGTTTTATGTTTTCGATATGGGCGTTAAAAAACGTTTAAAAGAACCAGAATGGTAAATTTTTTTATTTCTTGTGTGGACACATCCCACACATTCGCAGCCAAATTTGAACGCCATCTGTCAACTATTGTACTTCCAAGCTTTGTACCAAATTTTATTAAAATCGGTTTACTTTATTATATATTATATTGTATAGCCCCCACTAAGCGGTCCAAAAAAACCTAAGTTTTTTTAGGCAGATATTTTAAACGAAATTTGGTGTTCGGAAATATTTTGGTGTTCCCAAGCACTGTGCCAGATTATATCAAAACCGGTTTTCTATATCAAGTGGTAGATTTAAGGGGTGAGAGGGGAGTATATATATATCATAAGCAAATTCGGCAAACAAAAGTTGTTGCAGCCGAATTTTATCAAAGTCGAATTTTTTTTTTGTTTCTTGTGAAGATCCAGGGTATCAAGAAGTCGTCTCTGCCCGACTTACTTGCAGTTTCTTGGAACTAGAAGAACATTCACGCCAACTTACGTAGCCATAGTTCTAATGTGTTCAAGAATTAATGTCTTGACACAAACGAACGAACGAACGAATCGATCAGGCAGATCAGTGATCTGGATCAGTTCATCTCGCCTATAGAGTCAACAAAAGATGCATGCTCCGAAAATTAAAATTTACAAAGACCATCCCCAAGTGAAAAATGCTTTCTGTCTTAAATAGTTTTAATAGATATATAGTTCTTAGAAGACTTTTATGAAGCTCAAAAGCAAATATTTAAACGTAAAACTTTTTCTTATTGGAAAATGGCATTCCCAAGTTAAAAATAAATAGTTTTCAATACAGATACATATATATATAATTCTTAGAAAACTTATTTATACTGCTATATAATACTAAAAAAACTTTTTCAATCTCATAAATACAGAATTAAATGAAAAAATTTGATTATTCGAAAATGGCAATAGGCCTAAGTAGCAGGGAGATGTCAAGACGCTATAGTATTTCCCAAAGCATAGGGTCACAAAAAAAAATGGTTTGAACTTTACATGGGACAGGGCACCCATATGGATTTTGAGACACTGATCCGAATCCGAAGTAGAAACCCTAACATACAAAGGTTTTGAAATAACCTAAAAAAAACCCAGAAAACAAGTTATTTTTGGGGGTAACTCAGAAATCTAACAAGCTGGGGCTTTTTGCCGTCGGATTCGAATTTAACGACCCCAAAAATATAGTCGGATAACCGATTTTGGACAAAAATTTATTTTTGGGGGTAGCTCATAAACCTAACGTGCTAGGGCTTTTTGCCGTCGGATTCGAATTTAACATCCCCAAAAATATAGTCGGATAACCGATTTTGGACAAAAATTTATTTTTGGGGGTAGCTCAGAAACCTAACGTGCTAGGGCTTTTTGACATCGGATTCGGATTTAGCGATCCCAAAAATATAGTCGGATAAGCGATCTTGGACAAAAATTTATTTTTGTGGGCAGCTCAGAAACCTAACGTGCTAGGGCTTTTTGACATCGGATTCGGATTTAGCGATCCCAAAAATATAGTCGGATAAGCGATCTTGGACAAAAATTTATTTTTGGGGGTAGCTCAGAAACCTAACGTGCTAGGGCTTTTTGACATCGGATTCGGATTAAGCGTCTCCAAAAATATGGTCAAGTAACCGATCTTGGACAAGCATTTTGTGGGATTTTTTGAAGTTATGTTATTAAAAAGCCTTACAAGAATCGATTTTGTTTGGAGATCAGGCCTGTTTGCCATATTTTTTTTTGAGTTCGCCGAAAAAGAGATAGCTCCAGACAAAATTCGTTTTATGGATTATTTTATGTTAATTTCAGAACGCTTGTTGCTGGGTTTTTTTTTGGAAAAAAGAGGTATTTGGGAAGAGAGAACTGAGAATTCTGATGTGCTAGGGGCTTTTGGGATCTCAGATTTACAGATAGTTTCTATAATGATATATAAATGATCAATATATAATATTGCGAAAGCAACTTTTTGATTCCTTAATTTTTATTCCATCGAAACTTCAAAAGACTGTGTAGTTTTTTTAACTAAAATAAAAAGCAAATGTCGATATATCTAAATTTTTTCGAATTTGATCAATTTAAGGGTTTGGTTTTTGAAGTTCTTCTCTCTTTTTTGCAGATATTATATTAAGATAGAAAGAAGAATATTTTAAACCCAATTTGATTAACAGTAACGAGATTTTTGGGTTTATTTAGAACACTATACGGTTAAAAAATACTTATTTTTTAGAGGTGAAAAGCTCTATATAGAGCTAAAAAGTAAACTTTTTAGGCCTTAAGCTTATTGAATATAGTCAGTTTGAATATTCTTCTATGTAGATAAAGTCGTTTAAAAGTTGTTGTTTTCAGGTTATATATATCAATATTTATTGAGGGCATCTCAAGTTCCCATTTTTCTCAAAGTCTTTATACGATCGTAATCTTAGTAAGTAAATAGTTGTGCTCAGGTGGCTTTTACAGACAAACTGCAGCTTTCTACTGATAATATGCTTTCTGGGTTCAAAGATGTCTCTAGCTTCATGATCTCAAAGATCTGGGTGCTCATATGGATAGCCGAATGGATGCACATGACTTAAGTGCTACCCCATATAATGCCTTCTACTGCTTTTGGCGCAAATTTTGTATACCCTTGAGCTGGGTATACGGGTATTAGACTAGAGATACTCTGCAGATTTCTTGCAAATCTTTCATCTATTTAACGAAATTTCGAAAAATAATTGCACTTTTTTGTTTTTGTGAAAAACACATAACAACTGGCTACCGAGAAAATACAAGGAAAATCGCATTAAGCTAGATTTTTTGTTTTTGGCTATATCAAACAATATCATACTCGAATGCTGCCCACGATTTCAATGAAAATTTGCCAAATTTTAAACATTTGTTTCTTTTTTGTTGATCGTGTTTATAAATGCCGCCCGCCCCTTATATATCTAAGTTGTGCGCTCTGCAACTGACCAGCTGTTGACCATATGTTTTGATACACTTGTGTTTAACTGCTTACCGGCAAATTATCGCTTAAAATTCGCAAATTCGACACAGCTGTTCCTTGTAGGGAATTTCGGGTTGTGGTTTTTTCAATATGTGATTTATTGCTTTTAGCACGCGTAAAATATAAAAAAAAAATTATAAATAAAATTAAAAAAAAAAAATAGCAAACTGAGCCAAAAACGCACTGCTTAAAAAATTATAAATCGAGTGGCAACCGGCAGATTTAGATTTTGATTTCGATTTAGATTTAGCTTTTTGAGCGCAACGCGAGATCACCAAAAAAAAAATAAAAACAAAAATTTACAGCAGCAGCAGCTGTCACACTTATGCATAGATCATAAATATTTTATATGTACAAAGTACATAAATAACCGTATCTATGTAGTTAGCAAGAGTTTTCATTTATTTATTTATTTTTTTTTTGGCCAGAAACTAACACAAAACTTGGGAGCTTCTTTGGCGCCAGTACAAAAACGTGTCGATTTTTGTTGTATGCTTTCTTTTAGTCTTTGGTTGTTGTTATATTATCGTTGTCGTTGTCGCTCTCTCTGCGCTTTCTTCGTCTTCGTCGTCTTTGTCGTTGTTGACTGTTGCGCGCTTTGTTGTTGACTAAAAATGAAAATTCAAACGAATATTGAATCTTCCTGCACTGCTTGCGATGCCAGCGACGACGCCGACGCTGACGTTGGCAGCAGCAGCAATCGCGTTGACAGCGCAATGGCGGCGGCGGCAAAGTGTCTGTGTGAGTGTAGGTGTGTGCGCGCCTGTATGTGTGAGTGCGTGCAATGCGCGCTGTTATGCTATGTTTACACTGCGTCACGGAACGGCGCAAATAAACTTCACAGCGGCACAGTGTAAAGCTTTATAAAAATGAAAACTTTTGCGGTGTACATTATTTATTTATTATTTAATTATTTATAATTTTGTGCCAAATTAATAGGGGCACGCACTTTATTGCGGCTAATAACAACAAAGCAATACAGACAGTATTCATCCATTGCAGAGCACAAGATAAGCATTTAAAAACCTTGGAAATATATCAGCACAGCTAGCTTAAGGAATCTCAATAATTAAAAGTTACCAGAAATGAAAATACTTTTCAAATACCTTAAAAAATCTATTAATTTAAACGCTAATTTAAAAAAAAAAAATGTGGTACAGTCGAGACGTTGCCCGACAGTGGAATACCCTGTCTCGAAAAAATTTTCCTGCATATTCCTCTAAGAACTTTCCAATCGGAATTTACGGACAGACGGACATGGCTCAATCGCTACCCGAGGTTATGATAAGCATTTTGGTATAAAGGACTTGGGACCCTTTGTACCTATAGGTACAGGGTATAAAAAAAATGTCACACTTAAGAGATTTATTCATATAAAAACAGGTTTTCTGCTACAATCCCAATTAATTTGAGTAGACACTCGATTTTCTAGCGCTCTACAGTGTGCGATAGATGTTGGTTTGGTATCCACTCTTGCGAGGAGTCTTCTATTTATTTAATATTAATTCCTTATTTCGAACTTACATAATAAACGCTGTGTTGTAAGCATCAGCGTACTAAAAACTAGGTTCAGCAAAAGTATATAAGAATGTCCAAGTGCGCCGTCTCAAGCGATATTTGACAAGGGATGTACTATCGAGTGCTCAACAGTCGCATTCCAATGTCCTACACTTAGGCAGGCCACTTGCGTCCAACATAGTAAAAATAGTCATAAACTATGCCTATAATGTGCGCTGCAAGCATTCCGATATAAAGTCACATGCTAATGTCTGAACAACTCATTTTTAACAAAGACGGTCAGAATAACCAATAGCCTTACGCTTCTGAAATTCGCAGACAAGTCGTCTTTGTATATAGGGAAAAAAGTTAGCTCCGAAAGGAGGCACCTATTAATTTGGGGCAGACAGTATTAAAATATTTTTCGCTACAAGTTTTCCGATTAAAGATGTGATTGCTGTTGATTTGAAAAGTTGAACGTGGCAGTTGTAAGGGCAATCAGACCTGTTTTGGATTTCGATTCCGACTTGTCCCAATCCAAATTGGAACATTAACTCGACAAGTTGAAGTCAAAATCAAAGTCTATGTGAAATTTTAGTGCAGCAAGTTTCTTTTTCGTGTAGTCCTCGAAAGTCACATGTTTTTGTCGAATTGAATTTAGCTTTTTGTTCATTCTAAAAGTCTGAATAACATAGGGTTTAAGCCAATTTGTCACCAAAAATTATTTTTATAAGTTTAAAATAAAGAGAACGGCATGCAGAACGTGTATGTTTGAATTTCTTGGTTTTGACGTCTTTGCAGCAAAATCTAAACCCAAAATAGCTGTGTTTCGTGGAGCTTTCGGCAAGTCATTTGTCATTTATTGGCTTAAAATCTTTTTCGCATAATTGCGCGAATTTTTAATATTTCCATAGGATTGAACAAGCTAAAGTTTTTGTTTATTTAAGCAACAATCGAAAAACGAGTGGTGTGTTGGAAATTGTTGGCAAATTATTTATTTGTATGCACCTAAATGTTGGTAAATACCAAATTGTCACAGTTTGGTACAAACATCTCAAACTTATCATTATGTTGTGCCGCAGTGTAAACATAGCATTAACCTTCTAAACGCAATGCGCCTCCGCTGCTGCTGCTGCTGCCAAGAAAATGCGAACGCGAGCACAAAAACAGCAAACGATGGCAAAGGGTGCCAAAGTGGGGCGAATATTATTTAATACCAGACAGCAGCAGCGCCTAGCGCCAACAAAACGAAAGAGCAAGAAAGCTTTCACTTGGCACTTTCGTTGGCATAAGCTTTAGCGGGTGTTAGCTTTTTGTGAGCGCATAACATTCGACACGCACACAAACACTCAGTCTTGACGTATCCTGCGTAGGTGTAACGAGCTTTTAGAAGAGCTGCGCTGCGCTGCGCTGCGCCACCCAAAAACCAAAGTCTGGTATGTACTATGCATGTATATGTGCATGCACATGCATGTGTCAAGACAAGCTTTAAAATTATTAGGGGTATTCAAGCTTGTGATAGACAAAGGCGTTGTTTAATAGGCTCACATTTTTTTATGTTTATTTATGTATTTTTATTTGCAAATTAGGCTCACATAAGCTAATATATATAATTTGCTGGCTATGGTGTATTTACTTGCAGTTTATAGAAATGGAGCTCTTAAATTAATACCTTTTGGCTCTTATTGTAGCTTTCATGTCAAATTTCGGCTGTGCCTTCTTTTTTTGTGGTTGTATTGGCGACCGATTTTAATATAATTTGACGACGGACAGATGCACACTGGGCTAAATTGCCAAATATCTTAACTGAAGCCATATTTTCTTTAAAGTGTATACTTGGAGTACAATAATTCGATAAATATAAGTTTTGTGATGACAACACTGAAATTTTGAAAAACTTGCAAACTCTGTTCAGCAAGCGGCAGCTTTTTTTAAGCAAAAAATCACGAATTGAAATCTTAACTTTAAAATAGATAACATGGTTACGCATGAACAGAAAAACTTAAGAAAATATGGAAAATACAGATGTATATTAGGGTGGCCATTTTTGCAACATCTCACGATTTTAATAACGCCATCCCCTAAAAAGTTTGCTTTTTACCTGCATATAGCGCCTGTAAAATTTAAAGGCGATACGAATGTATTTAATGGTTCCTAAAATAGGTCAAAGGTCATAAAAAATGTTTATATGAATGCATAAATAGCGACCAAACCGTAAGTTTGACAAAAACATTTTCCAAATATAATCGATGGGTCATTCAATTATCTACAGTCAAGTTTAAAAATTATCGAAACCACTTTAGCATAACCAGAGATATTTGCTGTTAAGTAGAGGCACTTTTTTTTTTTTTTTTTAATTTCGAAAAATAGTTTTTTCAAAATATCTCATGTTCAAATTATACATGTTAAGGATAACAAATTTTTTTTTTATATGTAAACTGGTGTAATTAGTCAATTTAATCAATTTTAGAGCTTACCAAATTTATTCAGGCCGACTCTATATTTTTTTAAAATTATGTTTTGATAGATATGAGACTTTTTGAACAATAATTTGTTTGTTTGGAAATAAGTTTTTAAAGTTTATGTAGAACAATACAGTCAAAAACGGAAAAATTATGACCTTTGATCTATTTTAGGAACCATCAAATACATGCGGATCGCCTTTAAATTTGACAGGCACTATATGCAGATAAAAAGGAAACTTTTTAGGGGGTGGCGTTATTGATATCGACGGCCACCCTAATATATATATGACATTCGCTTAATATTTGTTAAACACTATTATTGTAAATTGTTTTTGTGTTCTGCTTAGAAATAGAAAACAACCAAAATACGTGATTTATGTAGAATGGAAACTAACTTCCAACGAATTTCACCCAATATGTAAAAAAAAACATATTTTTTTTAATATAATTTATAATAATATACAAAAATATTCAAAAAAGTGTCTACTTCAACATTTGTTACTAGCCAAAATCCGTGCGTTTTCTTGATTTTAGCAAAGTTTGAGTTTAGTCATGCCACACTGTAAAACGTTTGACTATATAAAAAAGCAGTTTAAAGACCATAAATATGGTAAAACTGTACAAACAAAATGAATCCACACAATTTCAACAAAACGAATTTTTTATGTGGTTTGAATTCGAATGTTTTCTTGCAAAAGGAATTAAAACGAATTGGCAAAATGTGTCGAAAAGTGTACGCCTCTTAGCAATATAATTTGAAGACCGCCTTGATTTCGACGCGGACGTGCTCCGTAAAACGAATCCGAACATTTTATTCGGATGCGTTTTGGAACCTAATGTTTGATGCTCCAAATTTCACCAAAACGAACTTTTTATGTGGTTTGAAACCGATAGGTATACAAACGAATTGGCAAAATAAGTTGAGAAATGTACGCATTAAACTGAAATCATTTTTTAAATATTCTTTGATAGTCTTAGATTCTATTTATGCCAATATTTATACCCTGTACCTATAGGTTCAAAGGGTATACTAGATTTGTGCAATGTATGTAACGGACAGAAGGAGGCGTGGCATACCCCAAGTCCTTTATACCAAAATGCTTATCATAACCTCGCGTAGCGATTGAGCCATGTCCGTCCGTCCGTCCGTCCGTCCGTATGAACGCCTAGATCTCGGAGACTATAAAAGCTAGAGACACGAAACTTTACCAGCTGGTGCGCATATTTCCTAAGCAGATGTTGAATCATGTCAATATCTTTCCCCGTTCCCCCGCTGTAGATTTTCGCGGTTTTTAGCCACACCGTTTAATATTTTCATTTGAAATTTAACAGAGCGATGCGTTGTGGATACATGCATCTATGTGTAAAAAATGAACAAAATCGGACAAATACAACAGAAGTTATAGTCAAAAATGTGCAAATTTCATCTCCCCTTGCCAATAAACTGCGTCAATATTTGACACTACGCAATTATGGCTACAAGTGACCTAGAATCACAATTTTTGGTAAGCTCATTCAAGTGGCTCTAATGAACAAATCCACATACCGTGTTTTCTCCCACACCCCTTAACATATCAACTTGAAACTAACGCAATATAATTAAAATAGCTTCTTTGACGTAACTTTCGATTTTCATCAAAATCGGTACAAATTTACGGAACTTATAGGTATAAATATCGTTTTGCACCAAAAAAAAAATAAATTCCAATTGGAAAGTTCTTAGATGGAATATGCAGGAAAAATTTTTTTGACACAAAAGGTACAGGGTATTCCACTGTCGGGCACCGCCTCGACTTTACCACATTTTTTTAATTATTTTATTTTTGAATCAACTCAAAAAATAGCATGCACAACTCAAACCGAATTTGTATATAGTCCATGTCTAGCATAAAAAAATGTTCATATCTTGCTTAAAGAGTACATGTCTTGCATAAAAAAAATTTCCCTTGTAATATGAATAGCATAGTCGTTGACAATTTCCCTCGAAAGGTGTAAAGCTGTGGTAACAATGAGCAAGGGAAATATGAGTAGATGGCGACAGCCAAATATTCGGATTTGGTAACACGCAAAAACGAATTCGAATAAAATTGTTCGTTTTGTTTTTTTCGTTTTCCATATTCCGTATTCATTATTTTAGAATAGAAACATTCATTTAATTAAAGTTAACGAGACTTTTTTGCAATTGCTATGCATGCTATCCCTATTAAATCCGTACAGTTTCAGCTCTGTGCAAGCATTTTTTGATTTTTTTCAAAAATTAGCAATTTAGCTCAGTGTCGATGGCAAAGTTTTGTTGGAATAATACGATTTTTGGAAGGCCTATTAGAATTATTGAACACACCCATTAAATAAAGTCTTGTTTGAAAGCTCAAAATAAAAACAACTTTCAAGGCCTTGACATTGAACTTGCACTCTCTCGTTTTAATTTTGTTTAATAACAAAACAGAGCAATACAAATTCTATGTTTGTATGTACTATGTACATATATAATACATATATATTGCACATGGCTTTTTGGCAGCGCTCTTGTAATGCATTTGGCTAAAAGTGTTAGCTTTTACCATTGATCAATATGATTAAGAAATTTTTTATCTAATGATGCATATATGTATACATATGTATGTACATACACATGCATATGTGTTTAGCCATTCATTCATAAAAAAAAAGTAAAAGCAAAAACTGCGCCAAAGCTAAAGCAACAAGCAACACAGAGCAGGAAGACAAACTGCTGTTGTGAAAGCTTTTGCAGCGCTTTTGGGCGCTCTCTCGCGCTCTCTCTCTCTCTCTTTGTTGCTGAAACTTTACGCTCACTTAGGAGAAAGCATTTTATTATTTGTTTTCAATTGTTGCACGACGCTGACGTCGACGTCGACGTTGCAACGTCAACAGCGACTTGTGGCTGCTATTTGCTGTCGCTGTACAGTGGTCGAAATTCTCGATGTAGTTAGAGCTCAAAATAAGTGAAGTACGATGGAGCTAAAGGTTGAACTGTTCCGATATTCTCTATGCTAGCCTAGAATCTTGATTATTATTAGTGTCCCAAATGAGGCAAAGCGCCTCGGAATTTTGATTTTAAGTTGTAAAAAATAATAATAATCGAGGTATGAGCGGGGTATGTCTTAGTTTGGTGCCCAGCCCTTTTATATGAAACTACTCCAAAATTTTTATTTATTTAATTTTATATAATATAAAATAGAAGTTGTAATTATACCCTGTACCGACCGTATGGTACAAAGGGTACATTAAGTTTGTGCAAGCCGAAAATGTATGTAACATACAGAAGGAGACGTCGGAGACCGCCGAAAGTTACCTAAAGTACGAGAAGTCGATATACCCATGTCCGTCTGTCCGTCTGTCTGTCTCTATGAACGCCTAGATCTCAGAGATGCTAAGAGCTAGAGCAACCAAATTTTCAGATTAGATGCGCTATTATGTCAGGGAAGACAAGTTTATTTTATTTTTTTGATATCGGGGTTATATTATATAGCTCCTATAGGGATATTTCAGAGGACCTTGAAAAAAACAAATAGTTTTAGATGGATAATTCGTTTGTTTATGAAGATATCGTAAGCAAATTTGGCACTCAATAGTTTTTTAGATTTGACTATATCATATAGCTCTTATAGGACCAATCGGTCAAAAAAACGTTTTTTCTACAAAATTCGTTGTGTTTCGTTTGTTTGTGAAAATATTGTAACCAAATTTGGCATTCAGAAGTTTTTTAGAGTACCCAAGCACTGTACCAAATTTGATCAAAATCGGTTGGCTATATCATATAGCTCGTATAGGAACGATCGGTCAAAAAAACATTTTTGGTTAAAAATTCGTCTGTTTTTGGTTGTTTATAAAGGTATCGTAATCTAATTTGGCAATCAAATGTCTTTTGTTGTTCTTAAGCAATTTACCGGATTTTATTGCAAGCAGTGGTACAGGGTATCCCAAAGTCGTCCGCGCCCAACGCACTCTTTCTAAATTATAAAAGAATAAATTATTCAGTTTAAAACAGCGTTCAGCTGCCATTTTCATTGTCGCACTTCTTAGCACTTTTTTTTTTTTTAATTATGAAACTACAAGTTGTGTTGTAAATAATAATAATCGGAGTATGAACATATTACTTAGATTGGTGGCCGTTCCTTTTATGTGAAGCCATTGCAAAGTTCATATATATGAATATATATAATTATAAGCCAGAAATTAACTCTAAATTATAAAATATTAAATTATTCAGTTGAAAACAGCGTTCAGCTGCAATTACTAAAAAAAATTATGTATACGCAATGTAGCCTTATAGGGACTGTCAACGTTGGCATTGCCAGTTCGGTAAAGTTTTGCCCAAATGTTGTGCGTGTCATTATTATTCAATCATTTCTTTATTTTTTTGTAAAAAATTTGGCAATTTGGCCCAGTGTGCAGCTGGTGTGGTATTCTCAGAGCAGCTTTACATAAAGCATACTTTGAGTTTTTGGGTTTATTGCAATGCTTTACAAACGGAATGTTTCTGAAGTTGGATATCAACCACTGCTAGGGATGCTCGATACCGGAAAAAAAAACGAATCGAAGTATTGAGTAGTCCAAAAAACTCGATACCGATTCGATTCTCCCGAAAAGAAATCAATATCGACGGTATCGGTATCGACATTTGCTCGACAAAGAAACCAATATTTTCTAATGTTCATAATAAGTTGAGATAGGGGCTATAAAATGAAACTAAGAGTGATCTAAACTTTTTCTTATTTACATTTTTTTTTTTGCATAATAAAGGGATTTTTTTACAAAATAAATTTCAAGCGCAAAATGTAAAACGAAATTTAGCTGTATACCGATACTAAGCAAATTGGTATCGCATCGACGATTAATCGAGAACCAATATATTGGTAACCAACATTCAGTATAGACTGCGATATTCTCGATAACTCTAACCACTACCTCATGAGACTCTAAAGACAAAATAAGACTAAAAATCTATATTTAGAACTTTTTTTTACGCCAGGGTTTGAAGAGCTGTCTCTGTCGAAAACAGCTGCTTGCCATTTAATGGAAGTTAGCCATCTGAACAGAAGCATTGTTTTGCATTTGCTAGTATAATAAAGTTACTAACGCGTGTTTTTTTTAGCGGTTCACAACTTTGAGTTGGCAACACTGCTTTATCTGACAACTCATTTAACAGCTGATAGTTTGCAATTTTTGAAATTATTTATCAAAATAATGGTTCCGTTTGTCAAATTTAATAAAAATTCAAAATTTTGTTCTCCGATGAAGCCAATTTTTGGTTGAATGGGTACGTAAATAAGCAGAATTTTCGCATTTGGAGTGAGAATAATCCACAAGCTTTTCTCGAAACACCATTCAATACACAGAAAATTACTGTCTCTTGTCTGAGTCGATAAACAAGAGACAATTGAACACCTGGAAATCAACGTTCGAAAAGTTATTGACGAATTACGGCCGCAATGCTGCGAAAAGTTTGTGAAAATTGGTGTTCCAGATTGCACCTTGTACGCGCCAGCCCTGGCGGCCACATGGCCAAAATCATATTTAAACATAAATGTCATAAAATTTTCTATATATATAAATATATTTCTTTGTTTTATTACGATTTAAACTTGTGTAACTCTAAAAAAAAACACCCTTTATTAATGCTAGTTTCGCGTACTCCAAGTTAGATACAATTATAACGTATACGCACAGGTTACCAATATAAATACTTATTATTAATCGCAGCTGTTTTAAAAAGTTTATATGTGCCAAAGCAACACCGACTTGACTAATTAAAACAATTATTTTGAAAATTAAATAAATTCTAGCTGGCATGTTTGTTCATTTCGACCACTGTGCGCTGCCAGGCTTGCCACCCATTTGTTGTACCTTGGCCATTTAAGCATAGAAATCTGTGCATTAATTAAATGTTTATGGTCAAATGCAAGCGACGCAAATCGCGATTGCAAATCATGCAAATATTTTCTGTCTTTTGTTTTTGGCTTCTCTGATTTGCATATTTGATTTTTGGCCATTTAATTTATTTTAATTACTAAATAAATATTTACTTGTTGGTTATGCCAAATGCAACAGCTTAACAGTTGAGTTCCATTTCGCAAAAAATAAAAGGCACATGCATGCGTTTTTTTTTTTTTTTTTTTGCCGAATACCCTTTATGCATGGGATCAAGGTTATTTGGATTTTTTGCCAGGGGTAAATATACAGAAGTTGGGGTCCACAAAAGCTGGTGAAAAGAAATTTTGCCAAAAGATGCACTTCTTTCTTTTTTTTGCTATACACTCTGCCAAAGATACAAAGGTATAATAATAACGTGCAAATGTTTGTAACGTGGGAGGGGATAACCTTTAAAACTTTTTGCTTAACAAAGATCTAGGAATGGATACCGAAAAAGAAAGAAGACAAAGTGGAACTGTCAGCAAGCATGGTGGCAAATATGAGTGGAAGGGTTGAAAAAAACCAAAGCAAAAGAAAGTGGAGTCTTTTTTTTAAAAGACTATGCGAAAGAAGTAAATTAAGTTTTATTTTTATACCCTGTACCTATAGGTACAAAGGGTATACTAGATTTGTGCAATGTATGTAACGGACAGAAGGAGGCGTGGCAGACCCCAAGTCCTTTATACCAAAATGCTTATCATAACCTCGGGTAGCGATTGAGCCATGTCCGTCCGTCCGCCCGTCCTTCCGTCCGTATGAACGCCTAGATCTCAGAGACTATAAGAGCTAGAGACACGAAACTTTACCAGCTGGTGCGCATATTTCCTAAGCAGATGAAGTTTGTTGAATCATGTCAATATCTTCCCCCGTTCCCCCGCAGTAGAGTTTCGCGGTTTTTAGCCACACCGTTTAGTATTTTCACCTGCAATTTAACAGAGCGATGCGTTGTAGTTACATGCATCTATGTGTAAAAAATGAACAAAATCGGACAAATACAACAGAAGTTATAGTCAAAAATTTCACCTCCCCATGCCAATAAACTGCGTCAATATTTGACTCTACGCAATTATGGCTACAAGTGACCTAGAATCACAATTTTTGGTAAGCTCATTCATGTGGCTCTAATGAACAAATCCACATCCAAATTTTATCGATGCGGTCCCACCACCCCCCGCAATCGATTTACCGTGTTTTCTCCCACACCCCTCAACATACCAACTTGAAACTTACCCCGTATACTTTAAATAAGTTCTTTGTTGTAACATTCGAGTTTCATCAAAATGGGTAAAAATTTAGGGAACTTATAGGTATAAATATCGAATTTCACCAAAAAAAAATAAATTCCAATTGGGAAGTTCTTAGATGGAATATGCAGGAAAAATTTTTTTGACACAAAAGGTACAGGGTATTCCACTGTCGGGCGCCGCCTCGACTGTACCACATTTTTTTTTTTTAATATTGTATTATTTTTTTTTTAAGCTTAAATAAAAATGCTAAATTAATAGTTAAATATCAATTTATTTTTTTAGAAACGTGAGATAACTCTTCTTTTTAAATTTTCAATATAAATTAAAAAAATATTTGATTTTGATTTTAAAAGACCACTAAGAACAAACTTTCAATTCAATAAATATATTTTAGAATTAACAAAATACGTCGACTAATATACAAGTAATTATTTTTTAGGCCTACTACAATTTGAACCAGTTGTGAATTATAAGCACCAATATGTTAAATTGTGTCAAAACCAGAGTTACCATGTCTGACTTTGTGACAGCCTAATATAAACAATAAAAACGTCGAGATTTTTGTGTACTTGGACACAGCTATTTTTGAGCTGAATTTTGAGATTTTATGGGTCTGCTCAACTATTAAAAATGCCAAGTATGAAATATATCTAATTAGTCTTTAAACCATTTTTCTGAAAACATAGAGGAGCCTATGCCTTATGCCGTATAAATATAATTTTCGCCACATTAAAAAAAATCAATTTTTCAAAAAGAATTTACGGAATCTGACGGAAATTAAAATATTTTTCACATACAAAATAGGCGAAACAAGTTTCCATTCTATATATTTTTTTTTAAGGTATCCAACTTTTGTACATTATCGCGACTGCAGCTTATTATACCCTGTACCGTATGGTACAAAGGGTATATTAAGTTTGTGAAAGCCGAAAATGTATGTAACATACAGAAGGAGACATCGGAGACCCCCCAAAGTTACCTAAAGTATGATCAGGGTGACTAGAGAAGTCGATATACCTAGCGCAACCAAATTTTCAGATTAGATGCGCTATTATGTCAGGGGAGACAAGTTTATTTTATATCGGGGTTACATTATATAGCTCCCATAGGGGTGTTTCAGAGAACCTCGAAAAAACCAAAAGTTTCAGATGGATAATTCGTTTGTTTATGAAGATATCGTAACCAAATTTGGCACTCAATCGTTTTTTTAGAGTTCCCAAGCACTGTCCCAAATTTTATTAAAGTCGGTTGACTATATCATATAGCTCCCATAGGACCAATCGGTCAAAAAAACGTTTTTTCTACAAAATTCGCTGTGTTTCGTTTGTTTGTGAAGATATTGTAACCCAATTTGGCATTCGGAAGTTTTTTAGAGATCTTCAACACTGTACCAAATTTGATCAAAATCGGTTGACTATATCATATAGATCCCATAGGACCAATCGGTCAAAAAATCGTTTTTTGTACAAAATTCGTTGTGTTTCGTTTGTTTGTGAATATTTTATAACCAAATTTGGCATTCAGAAGTTTTGAAGAGTACCCAAGCACTGCAGCAAATTTGATCAAAATTGGTTGACTATACCATATACCTCCCTCCCATAGGGCCGATCGGTCAAAAAAACATTTTTGGTTAAAAATTCGTCTGTTTTTGGTTGTTTATGAAGGTATCATAATCTAATTTGGCAATCAAATGTCTTTTGGTGTTCTTAAGAAATTTACCGGATTTTATTGCAAGCAGTGGTACAGGGTATCCCAAAGTCGTCCGCGCCTGACTTTAACGTACGCCATATATTTTTTTTTGCTTTATAAACCCACATATGTACTATACTACATGTATATATGTACAATTATATGCACTTAGTGTGAGTTTATATTATTTATGGCATTTTGTTTATCACTTTGCAAAAATTCTGGCAATGTCTTTGTTGGCGTTTCATTGCAAAAAAAAAAAAAAATAAAAAAAAAAGTCAATGAATTTTATTATGTGTATGTATTTATTACCATATACTGACTATAAATATGTAAACATACTATATATTTAGTAGAAGAAACATTATTTATGGCTTTTGCTTTATTTGACTTAATTTTCGGTCCATTGGCCGCAATTTTCTTGAAATAAAAAAATTAAAAGCATCTTGACTTTTAATTTATTTAATTTTTTGTATATGAAAGAGAGAGAAATTATGGTCACCCTAATTAAGTATGGTGTGTTCTGGTTGTATGGTGACAAAGTTTTTTTGGATTATATATTCTGGATCAGAAATTAATTTGAAGCTTTTTCTAAATAGGCATCCACTAGGTGTTAAGTGGTTCTTCGTATTTTTGGGAATTTCACGATATCTAGACAGCCAGATTAGGCTAGGGTTAAACGGTTTTTAGATCGAGGCTAGGGTGGCCATTTTTGCAACATCTCACGATTTTAATAACGCCATCCCCTAAAAAGTTTCCTTTTCACCTGCATATAGCGCCTGTAAAATTAAAAGGAGATCCGAATGTATTTGATGGTTCCTAAAATAGGTCAAAGTTCATAATTTTAACTTTTGACAAAACCATATAAAAAAAAAAAAAAATCCCATTTGGGATATCCCATTACAAGGGAATATTTTCACAATATGTTGTCTATGGGTATTAAGTGAATCTCTGCCTTTTTAGCTTATCAGAAAACTTATTTTCTAAATTCCATCACGTGTAGACATCGTGACTAGACTAAGAAGAAACCCATCATAGCACGAGCTTTGTCATAAGTCTATAGTATTCCTTGTTCAAAAACTTTTTCTAGAGCATTTCAACTTCGTTGTATTAAAAGTTATAGTTTTAGGTCGTTGTATATATTTATATTCAATGTGTCAGTATCTGGGTCTATAAGTAGATGCTCCAGTGAGACCCAAATTTACCTCATGACTTTTACAAACAATTCCATTCCAAAGCACGTCAAGACGTCAAGTCAAGGCAATGACCGATTTTCTCGGCACATTAATGAGACGTTTGATTTATACTGCGATTTCCATTAATGAAAGCAAATTAATTTTTTCTCCATGGAAATTAGAGAATATTTACGAGAGGGTCTGCATTAATGATTTTGTTTTTGTCGTTGTCATAGCAATTGACATGGACGCGTACACGGACATGACCGAGGAATATATTGCATTGAGTTCGATGATATTTGCATTTCTCTAAATGTGGCTGGTAACAAAAATTCCTACCATTTCCGGTCTAATAGAGAAAGAGCAAAAATTTATCACGGAAACTGGTTAGTTTTCATTTATTTAAATCAGTTGGGGGCCTTCAGGAGTTACAGGCAATAATTACTTAATTTTAATCGTTTGTATCTAAAAGCCATAATAAAAACAAGAATTTTTAAGCATGTTTGTAAATGGGCAGCCACCATAATCAAAGTAGATTTTAGTCGAATTCTTTTAATTTTAGGGCTTATTAGCTCCTAATTTAATAAAAAAAAAATGTGGTACAGTCGAGGCGGTGACCGACAGTGGAATACCCTGTACCTTTTGTGTCAAAAAAATTTTTCCTGCATATTCCATCTAAGAACTTTCCAATTGGAATTTATTATGCACATTTTTGACTATAACTTCTGTTGTATTTGTCCGATTTTGTTAATTTTTTACACATAGATGCATGTATCCACAACGCATCGCTCTGTTAAATTTCAAATGAAAATACTAAACGGTGTGGCTAAAAACCGCGAAAATCTACAGCTGGGGAACGGGGAAAGATATTGACATGATTCAACAAACTTCATCTGCTTAGGAAATATGCGCACCAGCAGGTAAAGTTCCGTGTCTCTAGCTCTTATAGTCTCCGAGATCTAGGCGTTCATACGGACGGACGGACGGACATGGCTCAATCGCTACCCGAGGTTATGATAAGCGTTTTGGTATAAAGGACTTGGGGTCTGCCACGCCTCCTTCTGTCCGTTACATACATTGCACAAATCTAGTATACCCTTTGTACCTATAGGTACAGGGTATAAAAAATATATAAGTTATAATTTATTACCCATCTATGGTTGCAACTTTTTATACCCTGTACCGTATGGTACAAAGGGTATATTAAGTTTGTGCAAGCCGAAAATGTACGTAACATACAGAAGGAGATGTCGGAGACCCCCCAAAGTTACCCAAAGTATGATCGCGGTGACTAGAGAAGTCGATATACTGATGTCCGTCTGTCTGTCTGTATGAACGCCTAGATCTCAGAGATGGTAAGAGCTAGAGCAACCAAATTTTCAGATTAGATGCGTTATTATGTCAGGGGATGTAAGTTTATTTTATATCTTGGATATCGGGGATATATTATATAGCTCCCATAGTGGTGTTTCAGAGGATCTCGAAAAACCCCAAAAGTTTTAGATGGATAATTCGTTTGTTTATGAAGATATCGTAACCAAATTTTTTTTTTTTAGAGATCTTCAACATTGTACCAAATTTTATTAAAATCGGATGACTACATAATATAGCTCCCATAGGACCAATCGGTCAAAAAAACGTTTTTTGTACAAAATTCGTTGTGTATCGTTTGTTTGTGAAGATATTGTAACCAAATTTGGCATTCAGAAGTTTTTTAGAGATCTTCAAAACTGTACCAAATTTTATCAAAATCGGTTGACTATATAATATAGCTCCCATAAGACCAATCGGTCAAAAAAACGTTTTTTGTACAAAATTCGTTGTGTTTCGTTTGTTTGTGAAGATATTGTAACCAAATTTCGGAAGTATTTTAAAGTTCTCAATCATTGTATCAAATTTGATTAAAATCGATTGACTATATATAAAAGTGTTTGGTGCAAAATTCCACTGTTTATTTTTGTTTGCTTATAATATCGTAACCAAACTTGGCAAATAAAATATCTTTTGGAGTTCTTAAGCAATATATCGGATTTAATTGTAATATGGTGGTACAGGGTATCCCAAAGTCGTCCGCGCCCGACTTTACGTACGCCATCTTTTTTTATAAATCGGTCAAAAACTTCAAAAGTTATAGGGAAAATTAATAAAAAAAATTTTGAAAATTCGCTTACAGTTCCCAACTGCTTTAAGCTGGCTATAGGTCATCAAATTTTGTAGCTAAAATGCCATACGCAGCATGCAAAAATTCCGCACGACATGTCAAAACTTCATATAAAAAAAAATTACCTTTTTTGGGATATTTTCGTGCGGAATTTTTGGATGCTGCGTGTGGGTCTTTAATAATGCATTTTATTTATTTAAGGCCCATACGCAGCACGCAAAAATTCGAACTTGAAAGCCGAACTATTAAACTTGTCTTGCAAATTATGCAAAACGCTTAGTCAAATTTCAATGGAATTTGGTTAATAATTTTAAGTTCTTTAATTAGATCTTACTAATTTGGCAAATACTATTGTGAATTGAGGCAAGAAATGGGAAAGATATTTTAACTTGGTCAATTATTTCCATTTTCAAAGAAGATATTCGATAGACGATATTAGATTAAAGACGATTCTAGCAAGAATAGTCAATGTTATATAGACAAGGAATTAATCTTCTCGCAATTTTTATATTAAGTATTCCAAAATAGTTTACATTGCCAGCTTGGATTTAAAAAAAAAAGAATGGTTTAAGAATATTCAGAATTTAAGTAAAAAAGTGGAAAACTCGTTTGTTTTAATTAAGCCACATAGCGTTAAATTTAAAAGGAAAATTTTCAAAAAAAAAAAAAGAATGATATACCTATATCTATAAAATCCCACGTTGAAGTTTAAAAACTGAAATTTTCCTATGAAACGATCTTTGGCTTCGAAAAATAATAAAATTTAAAAAAAAAAAAGATATACCTGTATCTACGAAATCCCAATTTTCGTTTTTCTAAATTCAAAGCGTTGAAATTTTTCTATGAAACGATCTTTGGTTTCGAAAAATAGTTGGTGACAGTTTTTTATTTCTTATCCAGCTAGATTCTTTGATTAAAAAGTTAAAGAGTTCCCCATCCGGACACTCTCGTCTGGTTTAAACAGGACCAAATATAATTTTTTATTTTTGCCAGAAGACTAAGAGAACAAAAATGTATTTTTTTCGAAGTATTATTTCATTCAAGAACTGAAGAACGAAGCACAACAAAACTTGACGTTTCGCTTTAAAGAACTTTTGGCACAGCGGGGAGGGAAATTATAAAAAGATGGGAAATAAAGTATGCCCATAATGCTCCAAGCGCTTCATAAATAAATACTTTATATGGTAAAGGTGGATTTAGAATTCCCTGCTGATTTACATTTTTTAGAGAATGTGTTCAAAAATTTCAAGAAAGCTGGGTAAAATTTTAAAATTCTGTTGAGACTTGCTCGCAGAGGCCCTTAATCTGAAGTACGCCTATAATGCGCCAAGCGTCACGTATATAAATAATTTCTATAGATGTGCTTATAAATTTCCGAAGGGTACTTAGTAACGTAAAAATTTCCCCTCAACGTGTTAATGCAAATTAAATAAATGGGATATATTTTTTTTTATGGGAAGTTGCCCTTGGTTTATAAGGAAGCTGAAAAAAGAAAATATTCTGATGGCACGAATATCTTTTCACTACAATCAAGCACAGAAATCGCAGCAAAGCCAAATTTCCCTAAACTCCCCCAAAAATCTTCAAAATTATGCGGCGCTAATAATGTTTATCCGCTCGGCTATATGCACATAACTATTTTATTAAGGCACTACTTTATATCTTATCTCTGCAGGCACCACAAAAAGGACCACATGACCACAAAACAGTTATAATAACAACGACAATAAAGCGCAAAAGCAGCAACAACAACAACAAGAACAACAAGAAATATAAACACAACGAGCCACTGCAGGGCAATTTGCTTGGGACAACGATTTTATAAACTACTCAGTAAGGAATTGTGGCTTTATAGAGCAGCCTAAAGCAATAATAGTAACATTCACAACAACAACAACAACAAAAGCAACAACAACTATTTACTTTGTGCCCTTAGACAATCAACAACATAGCACAACAAATACATATGAAGATACAAGTTACATATACTACTACTACTACTACTACTACTACTACTACTATATAAAACAAGCAGCAGCCGACCACAATTGAAAGTAAGTAACATAGACATATAGTACATATGAGTATATATATATGTATATAAGCAGACATTACATTTACTACTATACATAAATGTCTGCCCATAGCCTTGAGCTCCATTGGTAGCACAAGGTATATAGCGGAAATAATGAAAGAAGATACATTTGTAAAGCTTAAAATGAATTTGGATTTTTCTAAAATTCAATCTTCTCTTGTTTATTACGAGTACTCTGTATTGGCTTAGTATGTGTTCCTTACCGGTTGCACGGAGAGAAAATCAAGAACAACCTGTATTAAAAATGAGAGCGTACGACTTTGAGATACCCTGATTAAGTACTTCAAAAAACTTTTAACTGCCAATTAAGGTTATTTTTATAAGCGCGAAAAAAAAAAATAAAAATTTTTTTCACCGATTGGGCCTAAGCTTTCTATACATAGTATAGTCAAACGATTTTCATAAAATTTGGTACAATGCTTGGGAACTCCAAAAAAAAAAGCTTTCCAATGTAAAACTTGCTTTTAATATCTTTACAACGAACTATACGCTAAAAACGTTTTTTTGACCGATCGGTCTTCCTATTGGGGCTTTATGATATAGTCAACCGGGCCTATTCGTTCTATATAATATAGTCAACCGCTTTTCATAAAACTTCGTACATTGCTTGGGAACTAAAAAAAAAACTGCTTGAATAATTTCCCTCGAAAGGTTTAGAGCGGTTCTAACAAAGAATAAGTATATAAGTAGATAGCGAGAGCAAAAAATCTGCAATTGGGAATCCGAATAAAATTTGTCGTTTTCGTTTTCCGAAGCACGGCCGATTATTTCATATTTTATATTGCTAGCTCAACAAAAAGGATTAAAACTTGTTTCAAATTTTTTGTATAAATTAAAAATATAAATTTAATTTTTTTAAAACGTAACTTAAGGTAAACGTATGTAACATGGAGAATAAGAAATCGGAGACCCCCAAAGTTATCTTCAAAAAGCTTAGGAGGAGAAACAAAACTGTTGGGTCTGTATGTAGGCTTGTATATTTGGGAGTATAAGAGCTAGTATAACCAAAGTTAACATTTGAACTTCTTTTGTGACCAGTCAGATAAAGGTAATTTTTTCTTTCCCAATAATTTCGAAGCGCTCAATTTTTTACAATTTCGAAGCTAGAGCTTTGTATTGCCGAAATACGAGAATTAACCAAATCTTTCGATTAAAGGCCTATACGCAGTTGGAAATTTTCAATATCACATGTTTGATTTTTTTTTTTTTATATGAAGTTTTGTCATTCCGTGCGAAATTTTTCGAAAATCCCACATGGGATATTTTTTTTATATGAAGTTTTGTCATTCCGTGCGAAATTTTTCGAACTGCGTATGGGCCTTAAGACCAAACATCATTATAGTCGAAACATAAATATTGGTGATAAACGCAAAATAATATTTTAGAGAGGGTGTTCGAATGTCCTCTTTTTTTTTTTTGTTCTCTCACAGAGAGAGAGGGCAAGTGCGACCTGAGGGTCCAATGGGTCGAATGGTCTTAGTGGCCGCTGTAATTGGTCGAGTGCAGGGCGCACATGACGTCATAAGCTTCGATTTCCAGTAGAGGGAAATTTTTTTTTTTTCGCTTGTATTTTAACTGATTCATGCGGAAGAGCGTATAGATACTCTCTGGAGCCTATGCGTATAGGGTATAAAAGTGTTTAAGAATGACGCATGCCTTATATGGTACATTAGCAACAGGGTTGCCTATTTATCACTTAGTAGGAGGAGGGTCGCTGTTCACAATTACTTATGTAAAAATGGATTGTTCATTATTTAGATATTACCTCCATTTGATGATGTTGTTAGCGTGCAGACGGGAAACAATTGAGCTTGTAGGAACTGCACGCGACCCCCGCCACCAAATCCATTGTAGTCCATTTGGAACTAGTTGGGCAGTACGCCTTAAAAGATTGTAGCGTTTAAAGCATCTCTCTAATAATTGTCCACAACTTTTGGCACATTAAAAAAAACAAAATTTCCGATAAGCTAACGCACTATTATGGCTTATATATGATATAATTATAATTTTGTATAAACACACAGCAAAGCGGCTGAGCTAGCACTAAATACTAAATAAATAATTGCACAAATTTTTCACAAGTTGTTAGCCAGTTTGATGATTGGTAATTGCGGCATCATGTTTATGGGCCACGATTTGTTAGCTTCCTTTTGCGGCATGGCATTACGTTGCCTTCTCCAAATTCAAACTGATTTACGGAACTGCCGTCGCACTCGAATTGCTTAACACGACCAGCACACACACAAAAACAACCCATCGACCGGGCTAGAACTGTTTTAGCCAAATAAACAACAACAACAGGACAACAACAAGGAACACTCAATGTTGTCGTTGTCTCTAATGCAAGAAGGAAGTGCTAGGACGAAGGCATTCTATTCGTTGCCACGCCATTTTGACTTGACTCACTTCAATTTCAATATGCATATATATATATGGAGGATATGCTATAGATTCTAACAAAGCCAAAGGCAACCAACCAGCAGCCTTGGTTACGGGCTTCCTCGTAACACCATTCAATGGCGTATATTATTATATATACCTAGTATATACCTACATAGTATGGTTTTTAGTATTATGCATAATACTAGTTTGTCTATTCCTAGTCGGCTAGAAGTTGATTTTTGGGTTTTTAGGTTTACGGCTGATTGTCGATTAAGCCGGAATAACATGGAATGACATGCGCCATGGGAGATCAGCTGTCCAGTAGCACCAACAAGCACAATAACAACAACAGCAACAACCATAATTGCTTTGTTTTTGTTGGTTTTGCTTGGTTTCGTTTTGGGAATGTTTGTCAAATTGAAATCTCTTGCCAAAAATTCATATGTCAAAGTCGTTCCCCCTCAGGTTGCTACCACTTTCTTTTTTTCAGCCTTTTGATTTCCTCGTTTTTTTTGATACACTATAAAAAAGTTGCACAAATTTGAGAAACAGTTTGTAACAGTTTTTAAACTAGCTGTTTCTAACGAGAATACATACTAGATTTTAGTATTTTTTTTAATTCTTTTTAGTCGTGAACCAGCCCGCCAGCCCATTGTCATGCACAGAAGGTGGATGTATGGAATAAGGTTTAGGGCGTTCACCTTAATGACCAAAGGTCTAGCTGGTTAGGGCACAATAAATGGCTCTAACGATATTTTTATGCCCTATATACCTTAAGCTACAAATATGGTATATTAAATTTGTGCAAGTCCTCGGATGTACTTATGTTTGAAAAATATCTTTGCATATCGAATTATAGTTTAAAAAAAATATATTTTTTAACTTTATGCTTTATGGATTAAACTAAATTTTTTTTTAATATTTTATTGAGTATTGAATAAATAAATAAGGTTGGTATACTCCGCTTTTTCAGCCGGAGAACCCTTAGCGTGTTGTGATGCCTAGGCGGATAAGGGATAAATCATAAGTCGACTAACAAGTAAGGGAATTTAAAAGGGGTCTCAAAAGATTAAAAAAATATTTTTTTTGGGAAAAATCGTATATAATATAAATATTTTTTGATTTTCATGTTATATGTCAAAAAATCCATGCCTTTTCAACATTTCGGTTTTGATTTCGATTTTTCGAGGGCTACTGGTTGGGCAAATTTTGTTGTTTATAGATTTCGATTCCGATTTGTCGATTTAGAATTGCAGTTTATCGATATACCTACGCCCATTGCAAAATAATTACAGTAGGCTACGGTAAAACTATGCGGGAATCGAAATCTATAAACAACAAAGTTGTACAACCAGTAGCATCGTGCAAGGCTTGCATACCCGGCATAATAAAATGTTCCTTTTAAGGCCCATACGCAGTTCGAAAAATTTCGCACGGAATGACAAAACTTCATATAAAAGAAAAAATCTCATTTGGGATATCCCACACGCAGTTCGAAAATTTTTGCACGGAATGGCAAAACTTCATATAAAAAAAAAATCCCAAATGGCATTTCGTTATTTTAAAATATTTTCTCACTAAATCGGCTTTGTTCACATTTTTACTTTAAAGACTGCGATTTATGAACAGATAAGAAACGTTTTTAAAATGTAGCTAAATTTTATATTTTTAAGAAAAATTTAAGTATTAAACAAAAAAATTATTAATAAAAAAATAGTCACTGGTTAAATGTTTTAAATAAATATCTTAGTGTAAGCCAATAAAAAAATAGTTCACAAATAGGCGCTAGTTACGTTAAAAAAAATTAATATAAACCAATAAAAAAATAATTCAAAAACAGTCACTGGTTAAATGTTTAAAAAAAAAGTTTATGTAAGCCAAAAATAAAAAAAAATAGCTCAAAAAAAATAAAAGGTCAAAAATACTTTTTTTCAAAAACTAAAAATTGAAATTTTAAATTAAAAAATATTTTAATAATTTTAAGTTTTGTAAACTTTTCCTATTATTATTTAATTAACTTACCTCAAATGTAATGTTTTCAATCAAGGGCATTAAAACAAAGAAGGATATTTCACACTCTTAAAATGTTTGGAAATTATGTACAAGGATTTTTTTTGTGCCTCAACCAGGTATGCACTTTGCCAAACAGCCTAGATCCTCTGGGGACTGCTTATAGATAGTGGGTGCTTTTTTTTAAAAAGTGCAGAACAATCACAAAGTAGTTGCTGGGCGAAAATATGGAGCTCACGAAAAAATTGTATTTTCAAAATAACGATTTTTGTGACTTTTCACGATATTCATTATTTTTAAATTTTGTTATAAAATAAATACTAAAAGAAATATTCATTCCAAGTTTGATTACACTAAATTACAAATTTAAGGGTCATCGAGTGAACCTTACTAAAAAAGGTGTTTTAGGGTAATTTGGGGTCGAGAAGCACGAAAATGGCAACCTTTTTTTTTTTTCTTAAGCACCATTTTCGAGATTTTTTCTAAAAACATGTTTTTGGGCACTTTTTTCAGTTATTCCTCAATATCTCGTGAGCAACAATTTGTATCAACATGAAAGACAATTAGGTCGAAAGGTATTATTGATGTGCTCTTTCTAAAAGTTTTCTCTAATAATTCTGTCTGATTATTATGAAAGAGTCTTTGCATCGTTATTGCCGTGAATGTCTCTAGTAGTGCTCCTCCGTGCCCTCTTTACCTGGTTTGCCAGAATGACAGAGTACTCAGATCAAAGTGATTGTGTCCTGTTAGGTTTGGTTTTAAAATAAGTGCTATCTCTCATGTAGACCTCTACAAAGAAACTAAAAGCTCCGGTGCTTCCTGTCGTATTCGAACCGTCTGTCTTAAAAGTAAGCTCATTATCCCTCTTGGAGCTTTAAGTTCTACTAGTCCACTGTTTACAAGAAAAAAGTTGCGAGTCGAGGCTACATATATAAAAATATTGTAATATTCAGACTAGTTTGCGGATCTTATTCTAATCAAAACATTGCTGATATTAATTTTCCTTATATATCACTTTTACCAAGATTAAGTGAATTTAAATCACTTGTTGGTGAACTTAATTACATTAAAAGGTTTCAAATAAATTCCATAAGACAATTTCTGAGTGAATTTTAAAAATAATCCCTGCGAAATTTTTTGATTGCTTGGGCAATTTAAGGGAAATTGTGATAAAGTCTTTTTAATAAAGACTAGAAAACTGGGATATTTACAGACTGCCGTACTGTTTGAAGAACTTTTCGTTCTCAATTTTCTTTAAATTAAATATGAGTATGAGCAAGAAATTGAAAAAAAAAATATTTTTTTTCGAAAAAGCCCAAAAAAAATACTGAAATTACCAAAAATTCCGTCTTTTGTTGTAGGAACACACTGTTCATTTTGCTAGCAAAATAAGTTGTAGTTGTTGTCATAGTGCGTTTTGAAAACGAAATCCTCATCAAGCTTGGTCCAACCAAACGTTCCAGATTGAAGTCCGAAATTATGGCTTTCTTATAAAGCGCATCTTTTGGTTAAATTTTGAGTCTCTGGCTCTCCAGCTCCCTGAGATCTAGCTGTTCATACCGATTGACAGCCGAGTTAAAGAAACTGATGGCCTGCTTTGCCTGCCTCTCTCTGTAACAAGTCCTATCAAATCTTTAGCACCCTTGACCCCTTTGTTGATATGGATATATAATAATATGTTAACTTATAGAGTATTTAAGCCGCGTTGAAACAAAAGTTAGTTTGTTTCCGTTTTTTTTTTTTTTTTTTTTTTTATCCACGACTGTTTTGGCTGTCGCCTTTACCCGAAACACAAAACGAACAGGTGTCAAAATTGAACAATCAGAGCCAACCATGCGCCATGTTATGTCACATATAGACCATTCCCGCCCGAAAACGTATACAGACATTGTGAGACATATAGCAATGATCTTGATCAGAGAATTTATATGTTTTCTATTTTGTTTTTGGCAAGTCGCAATGATTGTCAAGGTGAAAGCAGGCAGGCAGCCCCATAGAGTCTCAAATTCGTTCCCACTGCCATCCAAAGCGATTGAATATTGCGCATACGCCCCGTAAGCGATTAGCTTAACGTCTGATGACAATAAATAAAAATATGTATGCACTTTTACTCACACATATGTTTCGACTTATATACTACATATATAAATTGTGTATTTTAATTTTTACATGAATTAGTATCAAAATTTACACAAGCCAGCGCACTTGAAATAATTTTTGTAAATCTTTTCAACAGACCAAATGGCAATTAAAACCAAAGCAAATGTTTATAAACAACTAGCGCACCAAATATAATATTAAATTGTTTGCCATATTTTTCGGTTCGTGCTTTTTGCGCGCAATTAATTTTTAAAGAAAAAACGATATAATGTCTTAAAGCTAAAATATTGACTACATTATTGAAATATGTTTTTGTAGCAAGATTTATGTTTATGATAAATGATAAGTCATGCATCTAGCCAACTTGTTTGTCAGCGTGCACCATGTTTTCAATGTATTTCGAAGAAACAACTCATCATACGCACCATGAGACATTCATGCGAAAATAACCCAAACATGACAGACGAAAGTTGTAAAAATTGTTTCTGTTTAATCCAATTTGAATTAAATGCTTGCAAAGATTAATGACAGCCAGTCCTTCTTAAGTATGTTGAACAGCTAAGCTGTGTAAGAGCAGATAAACGAAGTTTGAATCATTTAGCATGAGCACTGACAAAAGTTTTTGTACATTTTTCTGACTTATTTTTTCACTTCACTGACGTCTCATATGGCTGGAAAAAAATTGTTCAACGAAGCAGAGGGAACTTCTAAAAGAAAATGACACTAAACACTAGTATGAGGCGAGTTTTTTGTATTTAAAAGTTTCGCCAGTGCTCTTTGTGTTCAGAAGAATACCCACAATCAAAAAATGTGAAAAAATCCAGTTTACAAACTCAAAAGAGAGGTTCTCATAGGAAGAGAAGGTAACCAGTTCTCTTACTTTCTGAACCATTAAAATTTATAGTCGTGCACTTAGTATGGAGATCAGCTGAGGAATAAGTCCTTAGAATTATTTTCAAAAATTTACACAGCCATACAAAAAAAATTCGATTTTAAAGTTCACAGACCGTGTTTACAGAATATTTTTGCGGTGACTGAATCCGAATCCAAGGTGCCATATAAAACTCTCTGTACTAAATTTTTCAATACATTAATACTAAAAAAAAATTGTGATTAATTGTCTTTTTGGAGGCTAAAGAAATTTCAACTAGCAGACCGACCACTTGGAGTTTAACTTTATTTAAAGTTGATATGATAAAATATCCAAAACATCTGCGAAAAAAAAATTTGCTTAAGAGAATAGATATTTGAGCCAAGAGAATAACTAGGATACTTGAAAAATGCAAACAAATCGAATGAATTCAAAATCTCATGTTAAATGTCACAATTTTACATCGAATACCGAGCTGAAACTCTTTCGCTTCGAAACGAAACCTTTTGAACAAGACTACAGGCAGTAACCGGAAAAAATTTTAGAGTTTAAGGTTTAAAGGATAAAACTTCGAAATCCACTGTTTTCTAAATTTTAATGCCCAAACCTTCTAAACAAGATCTTTGTTGAGTGCTTCATATTTGCTCAATTCGACAAATTTCTGAAACGATCCTATATCAAAAAAAAAAAATTGCAAAGAAATGTAATGAAAAAAGTTTTTTAAAAAAATTGTCGTACTTTTAGTAAATATCGATTAAAATACATATAATTTTGACATTTTCATATCAGATTCGTGATTAGAGACCCCGAAAACCTGTATTTGCATACCCAACTCGAATTATAGACACAAAAATACATTTTTTAGGTTTACGGCGGCCATCTTAAGTCCGCCATTTTGAAATTTGAATATCAGATTCGTGATTAGAGAACCCGAAATCCCATATTTGCATACCCAACTCGAATTATAGCCAAAAAAATCGTTTTTTTTTAGGTTTACGGCGGCCATCTTAAGTCCGCCATTTTGAAATTTTAATATCAGATTCGTGATTAGAGAACCCGAAAACCCGTATTTGCACACCCAACTCGAATTATAGGCAAAAAAAAAACAATTTTGTAGGTTTACGGCGGCCATCTTAAGTCCGCCATTTTGAAATTTTAATATCAGATTCGAGATTAGCGACCCCGAAATCCCATATTTGCATACCCAACTCGAATTATAGCCAAAAAAATGATTTTTTTTAGGTTTACGGCGGCCATCTTAGGTCCGCCATTTTGAAATTTTAATATCATATTCCTGATTAGCGACCACGATAACCCATATTTGCATACCCAACTCAAATTATAAACAAAAAAATTATTTCTTAGCTTTTCAGCGGCCATCTTAGATCCTCCATTTTGAAAAACTATTAAAGTACTTATAATCAACTATCTCAAAACTATCTAAATAGTAGTTGCAATAAAGTTTTTCTGAGCATAAGATTAAATATAGTGATGCAATTTTTGAGTTACTTTATTTTGGCAGCCATTGTAGCTCTGCCATTTTGCAATATCAAAAAATACCATACGGAAAATTTGAAGCCCAAAAACGTTGATTTATCTTAAAAATTGAAGTGTGAGGGTGGGGCCGATTTGGCAGAGAATGAATAATTTTATATAGTTGCCGTAACCTTATATAACGTGTAAAAAATCCAAACAGTACACTGAGAAAAAGAATTTTATTTAAATTCAGTATTTTTCATTTTCATTAGTATTTAATTTACAGATGGTACTTGATAGCAGCAGAGTTGCATTTAAAGTTACTTCACGGGAAACTCAAAAATTCACTGACTTAAAAAAATTGAATAAAATGGATAAGCTCTTCAAAAGCAAGACAGTTGTAAAGATTTGTCTTAGTACACTGAGAAAAAATCAAGAATTTGGAACTTAAAAAAAGAAATTGTCAAAAATAGGCCAGGAGCGATTTTTCTATAATCAAGTTCAAGTTCTTATTTCAAAAATTTGAATTTGATTTTAAGTATGTTTAGAATTATTTTAAGAGCAGTTCCGCTTGATTGTAGATAGCCGCTAAGAGAAAAATTTGTAATTTAAGAATGTTCAAAATTATTTAAAGAAGTGCTTGCCAAGAATTTTTTGTACACATTTTAATAATAGTTTGTCTTAATACTAAGATTGAGAACATTTTTAATCTTAATTAAAGATAAATAGAGAACCATAAATTCTTTTAAATTCTGGAGTCAAATAAGCTGGTTTTTTAGAAAGTTTGAATTTTTTCCAAGTACATGCAGTACTAGTTTTTTAGGGTGATCCAAAAAAAGGTTTCTATTTTTTTTTGGCCAAATTTCTCCAAAAAAAACATCGTATATATGCTAGAAGAAGGGAATACTAAAATACTAAATACTAATAATACTAAAATTGAGAACATTTTTAATCTTAATTGAAGAAAAATAGAGAACCATAAATTCTTTTAAATTCTGGAGTCAAATAAGCTGGTTTTAAAAAAGTTTGAATTTTTTCCAAGTAGGTACATGCAGTACTATTTTTTTAGGGTGATCCAAAAAAAGATTTCCATTTTTTTTTGGCTAAATTTCTCCAAAAAAAACATCGTATATATGCTAGAAGAAGGGAGTAGCACCTGAAGGCATTAAGAACATTTTGTCCGATAGTTGACACTAAAAAATGTACAACCTTTGTTTTCAAGACCAATCAGTTATGTACTTTCATTATAGCTAGCGTCCCATCCACAAGCCACATGGTATAAAAATCGAGCATCAAATATGCGTGGCTCAAAAAATTAGTTTCAAAATTTGGTTTTTTGAACTTTCAAATAACATCCTACAAAGAAATCTTTACTATTTTAGCGCAAGCCAAGATCGGGAAGCTTAGTACACGAATAAATGGAAATATGATTTGTAGCCATTTTGCTCTATTAACGAAAAAAAATATCCCAAATGGGATTTTTTATATGAAGTTTTGTCATTCCGTGCGAAATATTTCATGCTGCGTATAGGCCTTAACACTAAAAATACATTTCCTTTGTTTTCAAGACCCAGCCGTCATGTCCGCGCTACTTAAAGCAAGCGCCCCCCAAGCACTCACCATTGGCATAGTCATCCAATACCAGGGAGCACTCCATATCGTGGCATTTGAAATTTGCACTGACACTGATGCCCTCGCTGATGCTGATGCTGGCACTACGTCGAACCGTATTTGTGGCATTCACATTATTCTCATCATGCACATGACGAAGAACATCATTATCAGCATCAGCATCAACATCATCATCATCATCCACATCATCGTCACTTGAGCTGCGGCCGCAGGACATGTTGTTGTTATTGTCAGTTGGCTCCACATTGCGTAATAACAGGCGGTGACTTGCTCTTGTGCTTGTTGTAGTTGTTGTTATTGTTGGCAGTGTTGCACAGTGCTCGTTGTTGATTCTCTGGCTGCAGTGTTGCAGGCTGGGATTACTGCTATTGCGTCTAAGTAAGCAGTGGCCCATAGCATTCGAAAAGGAAGGCAAAGCGGCTAGTGTGGATGCTTCTATAACTGGCATGTTTGCTGATCTCGAGTTACGTTACCAAAAAAAAACTTTAAACACTCCACTTGAGAAATTTTCGAAAAAAAAAAAATTAAAAAAAAATAAAACCTGACTTGTCTTTGGTTTGGACACACGCGTTGAAAAGTTGTTGCCTGTTTAGGCATTGCCTGGGCTATGTGTAGGAGTTGCTGGGCACTTGGCTGCCAGCGTCAAACTCGCGTCTGAAACTGACTTGTCTGACTGACTACGTCTGAAGCGCAAGGTGGCTTCCAATGCGAATCACAAAACCACGGTATTAAAATTGTTGCTGCCGTCAGTTTGCTTTGGCTGCTTTTGGAACGTTTTGGTCTGGGTTCGTCGGCTGTCTCGGGGCTGGCACCGAAAAAAAAAATTGTGTTTTTTTTTTTTGTTATTTTCAGTTTTTTTTCTCGTGTTTTTTTGTAAGGACCTACACATACACTCGTACACACACACACACACACTGTGCCATTGACTGACACCCTTTTGAGTGGGCGCAAAATGTCAGCTTGAGTAGGGGTCCTGGAGCTAGCAAGTAGGTTCTAGAGCCGCCGACAATGTTGGCATAGGCTTTTTTTTCGCATTGTATGTATATGTCTGTGTCCTGTGATTAACATAAATTGCGCACGACATGGACTACAAACAGCGCAACAATAATAATAACAACAAAACAAACACACACACACACACACACACACACATATAAATATATATTCGCGGCTTATGCTGCAGTTATTTCTTGCACATATATATACCGATACCCTTACGGGTCGTATACTTAATTTTTAGTCAGATAAGCTAAGAGTTAGGTACAGTAGCTTGGGTGGATTAATGTACGTTAAATGTAAAATATTGAAAGAAATTTATTTTTTTGGACGCTAAAATATTCAGAAAATGTTTCTGCGAGAGCAGTTTGTGCAGTTAGTGAGTTTTCTCAATAAGAGATCTTTTTTTCTTTAGCACATAAGCGATTTTTTTTCTCCACATAGTTTCCGTTTAGCTCGAAACATTTAGTACAACTTTTTTGCTTTTTTTTAACCTTCCGTTTGGCACATGAGTCCAGCCAGACCCTTTTCATTTTTATTTATATCAAACATCTTGAAATTTTCTGACTTTTCCTAAATATTTATTTACTCTCATTTTCAAAAAAAAAATTGAAGATCCTTCCATTACGAGGACGGCTATAAGGATGTTTTTTTAAAAAAATATATTTAGGTTATCGGAACATGTGATGGGCCAATTCTGATCCCGGATTCGGATTCTACGCAGCAAATTTTTTCGGAAATGACCCTTAACCCTTGTGTTATTGTCTCAAAGGCTTAATAACGTCAAAGAAATAAATCGTAATTGATCTCTTGAACTCTGAAATTAAAGTGTAAGAGTGGTACTAAATGATGCAGAGATAGACCACAACAATTTTTTGCACCCTGTACATAACCTCAAAAGTTGGAAAAAACACCGTTTTGCGGGTACATAACCTCAAATATCTCAAAATCCTGACGTGATGGGCCAATTTTGATCCCGGTTTCGGATTCTACGCAGCAAATTACTTCGGAAATGACTCTTAGCTTTCCAACAACTAAACCATGTTGACCTGTGTTATTTATCGAGTTATCGATAACTGAAAATAAGATTTTTCATTTTTAGACTTTTCTTTGACAAGCCATGTCTTCTAAACGAATAAACATATTGACGAAAACTTGTTTTCCATGTTAGATCAAATACGGAATTAAAAAAGAGAAATTTTTATTTTTTTAAGATTTTTTTTTTTAATTTCTTAACATTTTTTTTTTGAATTTGAAAATTCAAAAGTGATCTCCCACTTTAAAAAAAAGAAGTGTTAATGCGTGTAAATTCACTGCAAAAAGCAAAAATATTAAAAAGTCAGTAACTTCTAGAATTGTAGAAGTTATGTTTTTTTTTTGTGATGGCACCTCGAAATTGAAAGATAATCGGTTCAAACTTGACATGAACGTTTGTCTTGATATTTTAAGATCAATTTAAAAAGTAACAATGAATGTCCTGATTTCGTCTCTAGATATTTAAGGTCAAAGGTCACAAGAATCGATTTTTTGCAAATAACATTTTACCCGTGATTTAAAATTTTCCGAATTTTTGTAAAAAGTTTTAGGGGTTTACATTCTCTACACGTATAATACGACAAAACTTCTTAAAATTTTCGTCCTATTACTCCTCTCTCATTAAAGTTTTTACCAGAAGAAGATACCAAAACAATTCCAGCTTCGGTGCTTTAATGAAGTGGTCGGCATGAAATACACTCACATTTTAGCTTGCGTGTGTGAGAGTGGCGCAGTGACGTCACGACGCGTCGACACAGTCATCGGCAATGCGGCTTTGTGTTTGTTCCTTTGTGTACGTGTACTGTACGTGTGTCGACGTCGCTGCCGCCATTAATCCCTATATACGTAAGATAGGGCCGTGTCGACCTGCCAACTTATTTTGACTCACTTGAGAAATCCTAGTATAGCACACTGCACAAAATTTACAAATTTTTAGCAAAAAAATCCAAATTTTAATTAGCGATTATCTGAATTTTAACTATTTTTTCTGAAAGTGCAGTTCTAGTGTTGAACAACGACGATTTGTTTTACAAAATTTATCAATGCTCAAAAGGAGAAAGAAGAAGAAGAAGAAGAAGAGAAAATCGTAGACCACCTATGCTACCTACAATATGGTCAGGAGAACAAAAGAAATTTATCAAGACATGTTCGTTCCTCTGTCTGAACTCCTAGATCTTGGAAACTATCAACTCTTTTTTGTATGGGTAAAATGAGGGCAGTAAACTCTTTCAATTAATGTTCAGGATTATTGTAATCGGATTATCAACAGCGTAGATATTCACAATTTATTCGAATTCGAATCCAAGAAGAATTCAGCGCCAAAGGCATACATTAGGGTGGCTCAATTGGTTGAGTTTCGGCCTCAAAATTTAAGGTCGCGACGTCTATGGACCAAGGTTCGAATCCCAGTCGAGGCAATGTTTTTTTTATTTTTTTTTAATATTATTATATTACAATGTAATGTAATGATGATGTTACAAAAAAAATATATCTGGAAAAGTTACAAAATGGAGTTGTTGGAATGCATACCAACAGTTTGTTAAAGAATTTATGTTACAAATATAAAAAGAACGCAATGACTAAAAACAATATATTGCAACCAATAACAATTTCCCCATGGCACAGTTTTTCCTTTTTACTCTTTGAAAAAATACCAGCAGTGTATTCCTTTGTCGTTCAACGACTCGACTGCTTGCCATATTTTCTATTTTTATATATTTTTTGCAATTTTAAAATATTTATACACAAGCCAATGGGGCCGGTCTTTGCCCAATCCCGTTTGTGCCGGTTGCCGATTTGCAACAGGAACGCCAGGATTGTTTTTGTTGTAGAGGTTGTTACCAGGCGTAGTTCCTTATTGCCTATTTGTAGGCACACGCATATAATTCCGCTGGCAACGTGTGCGTGTATAATGTTGCATGTTCTGGGCATGGCACGATATTTGTACGCCAGGACGAGTATGACGGCGACGAGAGCTTATTGGCGTTTGACAGCGGCTTCTGCCATGTCGTCCTTAGAGCGTCAATGCCTTTTGTGCACTGCACGTGCCCCGGCGGCATGTGGCAACTTTTTTGTGGGCATGGTTGGCTATGGTAAAATGTATAAGAGGGCGCTCTACAAGATTATTATCTATCTGCAGTTTTTTATGTAGAGCAGATGTCATTAAGCATGTTTTTGCCCCCGACCCCCCCGCTTCAGAAGTGGAAGAATAGTTTAATAAACTGCTTAGCATAGCTTTGGACTGACCTAGTTAGGTTTTAGTTTGGAAATGCCAATAATAGAATGTTGAGTTACTCTTTGAAACTGATTCCCACCTAGCAACTCAATTTGTTCAAATAAAAGTTTCAAGGATTTTATATTAACTTTGTGCGCATTGTTAGCATTTGTAGAAAATTAAAAAAAAAAAAAAAAAAAAAATGCTTAAAACATGAGAACTGCTTTAGTTTAGTTTGAAAGGATGTGGGTATTAATTAATTACAACGTATAAAAAATAAGGAATGTCGAATCATTCAATGAACCAACTCATAATCTGGTTCTTTTTCTGTATATTGTTCTTTGCCCACTAGGAACGTTCCCAACTTGATCATTGCTCATAATCTGTGATAGAAATTTTTGTAGCAATTAGAGAGGCATACGAGTGCTTAATCAGAAACAGGATAAAACTCAAGTGACGGAAGTCTAGATATTGAGAAACCAAAAGCAGCTCTACAAAAATTGTCGCATATTTCAAGGCAATCTAATGACCTCAAGGCTAAATAATTTTTACAAGAATATTTATTCAAGGCTACGGAATTTTTTCAAGTCTACCATCCTAAATTTTAGCAATCCAGTTTCCAGATTAAGGCATTGTAAGTTAGGATAAGAAAGATCGAAAGAGAATACCAAAATATAGGTACATGTTAGTTGGCTCCGCTCCCTGCATGCTACACCAAAGCTCGCCAGACCATTGGCAGTTTGATGAGTAAGGCCCATACGCAGCATGCAAAAAATGTCAAAACTTCATATAAAAAAAATTCCCTATTTTGGGATTTTAAAAAAAATTCATTTTTTTGGGATTTTTTAAAAAATTCCCTTTTTTGGTAATTTTTTTGTTATATGAAGTTTTGAAATTTCGTGCGTAATTTTTGCATGCTGCGTATGGGCTTTTAGTATTAAAATCTATCTTCGTTTCCTTTCCATCATTGAGCTAAAGGACTGTACTTTTTTTATAGTGATTTCCCTTCTTTTCTGCAATACCCAAAAAGAGTTGCCAAGTTGTAAGTTAATTTGATGAAAAAAAAAATCTCGCTAAGCTTTGTCCCGCCATTTCCTCCACTTGTGTGCTGGGACTAAACTATTACTAAGAAAGGTTTTTGGTTAACTTTTTGCCCAAGTGTAGCAAAAGTTCTGCTCAATGTTTGTATGGAATTTTTTTTTACCTAATCGTTTATTATTCAAATATTAAAGAAAAAGTTTTCATAGTTTCAACGAAATAAATATCATGGCAAAATTTTACAAAACATTGTTTTGACAACCCTAAAGAAATCAATGCAAAATTTGGGAAACAATTTACACTAAGACAGGGCCACAAAAAAAAAGTGATATGAACAGGGCTACCCTTATTGATTTTGAGCCACTGAATCCAAAATCGAGGTGCAAAAAACCCAGCACCCAAGGGCGTTAACCTTCCAAAAATCACTTACAATTTTTTTCGATTTATGGTTTTCAACGATTTTCGTATATGTTTTGGGGCTCGCTAAACCCGAGTCCGCGGACCCAAAACCTCAGAGGTCTGAGATAACCTGCAAAATTTAAATTTTCGGTTTATATCAGCAACCTGACGTGATGTTATATTTTAGACTTTCTTTTGTTCTTCAAATTTGTGTTTTATAGGGTATCACTGGAATTAACAATTTCGCCCAAACTTTTAGTTAAACTGACTAATATTTAAAAAAAAAAAAAAACTATCTTTGCCCAAAGCGAAACAGTCGAGTTGTTCATGTCTGCTTACTTCTTAATACTTATTTCTTACTAACTGACATTATAACCAAAACTATAATTAGCCAGGCATCACGTTAGCCATTGTCTGCACTGCGTCACTTTTGGCCCAAAAGTCTATTACTTGCATATCGGCATGGCTCATCGCCTTCTACCCAACGTTAGTTCCGACAACTTTGTTTTTATATAGTTGGGTTTTATTTCACGCGAATTTGTATACCCTGTACACCCCTTGGACAAAGGGTACATCAAGTTTGTGCAAACTAAATAAATCAGTTAGGAAACTGCTTTACGACGCACCAGGAATATGAAATGTATGCAAAAGTTACTTCTGAAGCCCTGGTTTTTTAGCTTATATGAGCATTATATCAATCAAATCGGTAGAGAACTTTGTAAGTCGTATTCAACATTTCCACAGGGTCTAGCTGGATAGGAAACAAAAACTATCCCCAACGATTTTCAAAAACTAATGATGCAGTATTTTAGTATAATTTTTAAACTTAACGCATTTTGACTTAATTTCTAAAAACGTAAATTTCGCTTTTTTTACTTAGCTACTTAACATTTATAAAACAAAAATATGTTTTAGAAAAAGTTGAGTTTTTAAACTTAATGCATTTATTTATTAAAAAAAAAAAAGTCACTTTTTATTTAATTTCCATTTTTTAAAATACTAAGTTTTTGAAGGAAATTTTTTAACTAAAATATTTCTTAGAAAGAGAAACTTTTTTTTAATTTTAAACTTTTTTAATTTTTTTTTTAAATAAACATTTTTTTTTATTTTTAAGTAAATTTTTTATAAATGTTGATCACCATTTTTGAATTGAGCACGTCTTTTTATATGCATCGAATTGATTTGGTGGTAAATTTGTTTTTTTTATTTAGTATGAAAACAATTTTTATTTTTTTTAAGACGTATAAAATGTATTTATTTTTTTATTTAAGCATAAATTTAAAAACTGAAGGAGAACAGACATACCTACTAAGGCTTTCGGCTGCCGTATAAAATTATATTTAATTTGTGCAATATTTAATAAGGTGCGCGAAATAAGTAAGTGGTACACCTTATTTTGTTTTGTAGCCATGTAGAAATAAATTACTTATGTTCAAATTAATTTTTTATTTAAACTGCTTAACAAAACAAATAACATAAAAAAAAAAAATTTGAAAATCCTTTCATAGGAATTTATAAAAATTAAATAAAAATCCTTCAGAGTGAAATAAGTAAGCGGTACACTTCCAATGTTTTATGCTTTTACTTAAAATAACTTAACATAAATTGAAAATTGTGTCACAAAAACTGTTAAATATGGCCCCCTTTGTTATTAAGAACTTTTAAAATCCGGTTTGGCATTGAGTTAATTAAATTTTGAAGCAGGGATTTGTCTATCTTGGCCCATTCAGTCATTATAGAGTCTTTTAAATCCTTCAGGGTATTAAATTGCCTCCCATTTCTGTACACCCCTTGGGAAAGTATGCCCCAAAGGTTTTCAATCGGATTAAGATCCGGACTTTTTGCTGGCCACGACAATATTGGTATGTTTCGAGTGTTAAAAAACTCTTTGGTCTCACGGGAAACATGGATTGGTGCGTTATCCTGTTGAAAAACCCAGCAGACACCAAAATTTTGCTCACCAAATTCTATAAGAACATCGTCTAGTAGATAGATATAGTCCTTAAAGTTCATTTTACTGGTCACAAAGCATATTGGACTCTTTTCAACAAAGCCAAAAGCAGCCCATACCATCAGTGACCCTCCTTGAAAATTCCGAGATACCTTTACTTGTTTTTCTGTTCTTATCTCACGATTATAATACAAGTAACTATCAGTACCATCAAGATTAAATTTTTTTTCGTCACTAAAAATGATATTTTGGCACTCTATGTCCCAAAATTTGTGCATCTCAGCAAAATGCAAACATGCTGCCTTATGGCGTGGAAGAAGCTGACATTTGCGAAGTTTTTTTGCATATGAGACGAATTCATTGGCCTTCAAAACTTGTTGCACACGTCTCTTTGAAATAGGAAGATCCAATTTCGAACAAATTTGAGATGAAATTATTTTGTCCTTGATCGCTAGATTTATTATTCTTCTTTTATCACGTTTGTCTACTAGGGGCGGACGACCAGAACGACCATTCCGTCCATGATTTTCGGGATCATTTCGAAACTTCTGTATAGTAGTCTTGCTCCTTTGTATTTTACGAGCAATTTTACGTACGGACATACCCATTTCATTGTACACGGATATTGTTATCCGCTCCTCATCGTTAAGAAAGTGGTTTCGAGACATTTTTATAATATAACGCTTTAAGAAACAATTTTTTTTTTTTTAAATTTCTTCAAAAAACTTATTTGTTATTAATAAATTAACGAAAAAAACTGCTAACTACGCAATTTAAATTATGCGTATCACTGCAACACGTGTTTGTTGTCGCAAAAACTAAACTGTACCACTTACTTATTTCGCTCTACAAGCCAATGAATTTGTTGAAGCTTTTAACAAAAGTAACGGGACATAAAAGCTCACAGAGCATTAAGTTCTTGATCAATGTTAGGCTAAAGAAAGCTTTGAAAAATAAGTGAAAGTTGGACATCATAGGATGTATAGAAAAGCTTTAACAGGCCCTAAAGAAAGTGTACCACTTACTTATTACGCGCACCTTACATATTCTTTGAATTTTTCGTATTTCTTAAAATTTTTTTTTTTTATATTTCTAATTTTTTTTGTAATATTTAATAACAATGCATATTGCTTTATTTTTTACCTTTTGCATTAGAACTGCTAAATCACTGTTTACTAGAACCTTTAGTAAAAACCATTTATTTTTAAATCGATTCGTTAGAAAGCGAATCACCGAAATATTTACGTAATTGGTTTGATTTTTGATTGATTTTTTGCGGCCATTTCATTGGAAAATAAGTGAAAACTGCGAAAAGCCCTAGTTTCATACTCGCCGAATTTTTTAAATTTTGGAAATTTTTAATAGTCTATAGTTTATCATAAATTCGAATATCTAAAAAACTTGCCTCACCCTATTAGCAGGACGTCTGCATAAATATAAAATTTATTTTCCCATTTTGGATATACCAGTACCCATTTTTTATTGTTTTCAAGCTTAACTCCACAAAAATTCGATGAAAACTCTTAGTTCTTAGCAGCATTTACAGAGTATATTATAGTCGGACTATGCCGATTGTAATCAGCACTCATATTTTTCCTTGCCATTTTATTGTACTCGTATTTGTGTGTGTATGTTTACACAACGGATTCGTGTATTTTTGACTGCGGCAGTTCAAAAAAAAAAAAAAAACCGTATTGCTTTTTTACGGGGATTTCCCCAACCCAATTCTCTGACATGCGACGTAGTTCCTATTATTGTTGGTGTTGCTCTTGTTATAGTTATGGCTTGAAATTAATTTAGCTTCGTTTTTTTTACTATTGATTAAGTTCCTAAAAATAGACTACGGAAAACTATTTTCGCAAATATGGTTTGACGTCGTATAGCTATAATACTCTGTATGGAGAAAATTGGGAAAGTGCATACCTTAAATCCAAAGAAGGAAATGAGCAGGGCTCTATAAATAAGTAATATATCATAATGATCAACAAGGCAAGACTAAGAGATTAAGTCATGTTCGTGCTTGGAAAACGAAATTTTTTTAAATATGTAATGATCTAGTCTGTTTTGGGTTTCAATGCCAACTCTAAGCTTGTGCATATTTGCCAAGGACATAGGGACATACCGGGAAACTGTGTGGCGGACGAGCTGGCCAAACAAGGCATCCTTCTTTCTGTCGTCTATAACTGTATAGACATCGGTACACCCCTTGCCACAGTCAAACTGGCCATCAAACAAAAATATCTGGCAATCGCCCGCAATGCATGGGCCAATGAGGATTCTTGTCGCACTTGAAGACTTACCTGCCCAAATATTGAGGGCAACGAAACTCGGAAGTTGCTTACACTCAATCGCAAATCCCTATCGACAATGGTGTCTATTCTTACGGGACGTTGTATTATGGGTAGGCATGCTGAAAGAATGCGCGCCCCCTTCAACGATTTCTGCGGCGGCTGCGGATTCGAAGAGGAGGAGGAAACCGTTTTCCACCTTATGTGTCAATGCCCCTCCCTATCTAGAAGAAGACTAAGGATCCTTGGCTCCCATTCCTGACCAGCCTTACAGACCTTTCCAATCTATGTCCCAGAGATATAGCTAGGTTTATTGAACTTTCAGGCTGGTTCACCAATAATACTGTTATTTAGAGCTGACCATGTGCCATTAACGCCTATATACGCAGATATAAAGGCATCTCTGGTCAGCTCTCGGCCAGCGTCACCTGTGCCTAAGTGCGTCTGGCCTGTTCCAGGAAAGGCAACCACTATAACCTAACCTAACCTAGTCTGTTTTAAATACTATTCACACTCTCTGTCAAAAATCTCTATTAATTCAAGACACCGCCGTTCGGACTCGGCTATAAACTGTAGGTCCCTGTTTCTCTTCGAACAGTTATTAATAGAGATCCGCATGCGCCACCTAGGGACGACTGACAAAATTATTATCTCCGTCAATTCAAGATTTAACTTCTCCACAAACGTTTGGCAAAAAGTCGACTTCTGAATCAGATTCGAAATAGAGGGATTTTTACTTTTTGGGATTACGACACCCTCTCACAGCAGCTGAACACTAGTCACCTTGTTAGCTTAGTTAGGCCCCTCGGCTCAGTTCGAGATCACCCGAAGGACGCGTAATCCATTGCATTGCTCACTAAAAGGGAAAGAATGCAAAAATTGTCGAAAGCAGAGGGGCAGGGTAATGTAGTTGGGTGGGATAGCTGTAGGGCGCTCTCATAGCTGTCATAATCGCACTACTTGCTAAAACATTTTGAGAATGCAGGTACGCTATGGGCAGATTTGCCAGACAGCCCAGCTCTTCGAAGGAAGGTTTTCCCAACTACTGAGTGCGTTTTCTAAAAAGTACAGGACATTCATAGAGCAGGTGTTGGATACTTTCTAGCTGCTGCCAATATCCGCAGATACGACACTTGTTTAAAAGGTTTATTTGGCTTTTGTGCGCTGATTGGACTACTATGTTGTCCACATAATTATAGATTTTAGATAGTTTCCCAAACATTCAGTGGAAACACCTACAAGAAACAAATTAACCATAATAGTTGGAGCAGATAATATAGGAACCTAGTTTTACTTTTTTAGCGTTACAACTCACTCTGTTTTGTGGCCCAGAGAAAACTTTGGATAGCAAGTACTTTACTATCTTCCCTTTCCAATCAGCCAAGTCTGAAAAGCCATATGTTAATTGTGAATATGGGGTCACCTGTAAACTTCATCTAGATTTACTTAAATCCGAAAATATCAAGTTGAACAATAAAGTTTTCGCCGTTTGGGAAAAGATGACCACAAGCGTAGGTTGCATTGAAATTATCAGATTTTGGAAAATAATCATAAATTTAGTCACCCAGTGACTCCGTATCAGCATTACAAAATCCCTTTATTTTTGAAGATAATCCAAAGCAGAGAAAATCATAGGGAGCAACTGGCCATGCTCTAATATTGGCTAAATCGAATATTCCTAGAAAATAAAACTCATGATACGCTTGGTTTCGTGTACTATGAGTTGCTCAAAGCAAACGAAACCATGTCTGGAGCTATCTACCGAACACACACATTAAATGAGATTGTACCGTCAAGGATGTATTCGCCCATGACTAGTCCAGACGCGAAATAACTTTTCTGCTATACGGCCATGTTCGTTCGTATATTACTGCAGCGGTCAGAACCTATTTGGAAACACTTCATTGGAAAGCCCTTCCCCACCCGCCGTGTTCCTTAGATATTGCCACTTTCGATTATTAGAGCCTAAGCAGCGCTTTACAACCTATACCAAAATATGGATTCGGGTATAGGCTCCAAAGATGAAGAGATGAAGAGTCTATTGCAAAGCGAAGACATATTTGCAGAAGCACTGCCGCAATAATTCGAAACCTTTGGTAGAATGCACCATGCTCATAGAAGGACGCCCTCTCACAGTCAATGGGCACCAAAGATTTTGCCATAGTAGTGCTTTGGACAACTATGGACTCATCCATATCGTTGGATATTATAAAAATAGTTTTAGACTTACCAGGCGTACCATCAGGCTCTGATTGCGGCTGCGTCTTAGTTTGCTCATTGGTCGGCATTGTTTTGCATTGATCCTTGGTTCTTTTTATTGATGAATTGTTTTGCATTGCTCTAAATCGTTCTTCGTACTTCTTGTTTGAACACTAAACAAATTCACTGATAATATATCATGTAAAATATTATATAATATATATTATGCACACAATATGAATTAACTGAGAATTTGGTAAACTATGTAAACGCGAGTGAAAATAAATCGAAAAAATAAGCGAAAAGAACTAATAAACTTAAAATATTAAATTGTATTTTTTCAGAATTTAACAAACGTATTTAGATTAAAACGTAGCGCACTTGGATAAATTTTGTTTGAATTGAAATGTATTGCACAAAATATATCGAATAAAACTTGAATAGAAAACCGTAGCGCACTTGGATGAGCTTTGGAAATATTTTTTGATGCTCGGTGTCAAATATCATTATAATCGGACTAAAAGAATTGTAGCTGATCGTAGATGAGCCTCAGTGTCAAAATTCAACATCACGCTAGCTGGGTTGGTAATCTAAAGATGAGTACAATGTAAAGCTTTTCCGGCGAGAGTGTTCGTTAGTTCGCCATTGCATTCTTCAAGAGTCATTATCCGCTTGATCTTAATGAAGACTTTGTTGTGAAGGTATTACCAAAGCGAATCCCCTAAGTGGGAAGTCTCTACCTTCTAATAGCTCACTGAGTGATCGATTCCCCGCTTGATTCAACATGACGCTAGCTGGGTTGGTAATCTAAAGATGAGTACAATGTAAAGCTTTTCCGGCGAGAGTGTTTGTTAGTTCGCCATTGCATTCTTCAAGAGTCATTATCCGCTTGATCTTAATGAAGACTTTGTTGTGAAGGTATTACCAAAGTGAATCCTTTAAGTGGGAAGTCTCTACTTTCTAATAGCTTACTGAGTGAGTGATTCCCCGCTTGATTCAACATGACGCTAGCTGGGTTGGTAATCTAAAGATGAGTACAATGTGAAGCTTTTCCGGCGAGAGTGTTCGTTAGTTCGCCATTGCATTTTTCAAGAGTCCTTATCCGCTTGATCTTAATGAAGACTTTGTTGAGAAGCTATTACCAAAGCGAATCCTTTAAGTGGGAAGTCTCTACTTTCTAATAGTTTACTGAGTAAGTGATTCCCCGCTTGATTCAACATGACGCTAGCTGGGTTGGTAATCTAAAGATGAGTACAATGTAAAGCTTTTCCGGCGAGAGTGTTCGTTAGTTCGCCATTGCATTCTTCAAGAGTCCTTATCCGCTTGATCTTAATGAAGACTTTGTTGAGAAGCTATTACCAAAGCGAATCCTTTAAGTGGAAAGTCTCTACTTTCTAATAGCTTACTGAGTGAGTGATTCCCCGCTTGATCCCCATGCTGTCATCATTGTGCTGGTAACAAAAAAGTCTAGTTTTCAACCGCAATCTGTTGGACTAATCGCTACATCCTTCTAGTTGAAGAAACCAAATACTTTGTCTTGCTGCCATACAACACCAGACCCACCCCTTGCACATTCGATGGAACGCTGAATTGCATGAGCTCTACGATGACATTGGCATAATAATAATAATAATAATTTCCCTGACTGACTATTTTGTCAGTCGCCGCTAGGTGGAGCATGGGCATCTCTATTAATAACTGTTCGAAGAGAACAGCGACCTACAGTTTATAGCCGAATCCGAACTGCGGTGTCTTGATTTACAAGACAATGACACAGTCAAGCGAATAAACCTCCAGCGGCTATGCTGGCTGTTGTTTTTCTTCTTAACTGGCCTATACATGCCTAGCGAGTCTCGGCCTGCTGCAGCCTTTCTCCCCAGGCGCTTCTGCCTTGCGTGCTCCTTTGCCAGTTGATACGAACAAGGGTGCTTAGACCACTTCGTCCTGCCAATACAGCCGTGGTCTGCCTCCGCTGACCGCCAACTACCACATCGAACAACTTATGAACTGAAGTTTTCGCATCCAAACGCACTACATGATCCAGCCAGTAAAGTCGCTGAGTATTTATTCGCTTTACTACGTCAATATTGCCATATGGACATGTTGTTGCAATGGGAAAAAGAAACTTCAGCAAGTATGGTTCAAGAAACACCAGAGCATGATGAGCATCATAGACTCTAACACCTGTAGGTTCTGTGAAATTAGGGAGGAATCCTCCCAGCATATACTTCTTGCCCGAAGAGGGGCATCCCTCTTTGGCGATTACAGAATATTGATGCACGATGTCACTAGACTAGAGCCATACCAGAAAATTACATTTATCTTCGTAATTGGACTAGCTAAGGAGCTAGTAGGAAGCGTCGCAGTGCAGTTTTCCCCTTACAAGTATAGTTTTGGTTGTAGGAACATGGCGAAGTGGTAAACCGTTTCAACGTTGAAAGGCATAGGTAGGTAGTGGGCGCACTAGTTACTTTTGGTATCAAGAAGTGGAGCAGGCGTGAGCGAAGCAGAGACACAAGGATATGCACACTATATCAGACTAAACTAGACTGACTAAAGAAGTCGATAAAGACTGAGCTGGGAGATGTTATGAGCTAGATTAACCAAGCTTTCGAATTTGATTCCTGCTTATATCACGGGTACACTTAATAAGTTTATTTTAGTTTTTTAGAGTTTTCTACCAGACCGAATTCTGGAAACAGTATTTCAAAAATTTGAATCAAAACTTTTTTGAAATACCTATGCACTTTGCCGAATTTTAATTCGATCGAAAACGGTTCATTTCGGACGCGCCCGACTTTAATATTCACCAACCACAATTTAAAAGAAAAAAGAAACCTCAGCTAGTTCGAGAGATCCATTAAGAAAGACAACTCTTACTAATATTACAATTTCGATAACATTTTACATTTATGGATTTGGGTTATCGGTTTGTTTCCCTGCATGTGTCTCTTTTCACGTTAAAGGCATGTGCCAGAGCGGCCGGCCGTTGGCAGCAACTGAATACCATTCCCAGCTCCGGCTTTGGCTCTGGCTCTGGCACAGGCACAGGCCAAACGACAATATGACGCCAACACTTCGTGACAATGCGACTAACTCTCTGACTGCGGGTGGCAAACAAATCAAAGCGAATTAGTTGCATTAGTGGCAGCTATCAGCGCCTGTTCCTTTGCCAGACCTTACTTTGGTTCACCCTTGCAACACTTGCCACTTTATCATCCTTAGATGGTTCCTGTGCTCTATCTCTAGAGGCGCTGAGCCAACTTTCCGTGCACTGTGAGACTGCCTGACTAAAATACCCAGTCGGACATGATTGCATACAAAAAGTTATTCTTCTGCTAGGATGTATGTACGTACAATCTGTCGGGCAATTCTTTTACAAACTGAAAGCATTGAGAGGAACAAAAATAAATTTTATAACTAAAAAAAATTCAATTTTTGTAGGAAATTCATTTAATGACAATGAATAATAAACTGCATTCACATCTTATTAAAATTGGTTGGGAACTTCGAGCGTTATAGCCAAAAGTTACGTAAACTGCATTGGTACAGGCAGGGCCGTAGAGAGAAAATCTGGGCCCGGTGGAAATCCCTCCCCCCTCTCGTCGGGCCTGGGTACAGGGTATTTTAGAGTCGGACAAGCAAGGCTGTAGCATTCTTATAAATTTGGGAAAGTGCTCGGGTATATCTCTAAATGAATACAATAGGCCTTACGGGTGTTGGCGTGTGAAGCCCGAAGGGGACTAAGCCAGCTAGTTTTTTTTTTAACGCCGATGTGATTTCACTTATACCTCTGTGGCATTGCTCAGAGGTTGCACGCCCTCTTCTAAAACCAAACTGCTGTTCAGGAAGGATTGCAAGTGCTTGCCAATTTGCCTTTAGAAGTACTTTTTTAAATATTTAAGAAAATGTTGACGAGAGCTCCTGTCTCGTTTTTGGTTGGCTTGTAAAGGTCAAAAAGTAGTGCAGTGCGGTTGGACCACCTGAGCGTGGTAGTAGGAAGCCATCCAAAGAGACCAATATTTATTTCCAGTCGTCTGCGGGCAAGCGGTGACTCTCGGATTTCCGTGAACCTCTGTGAAGAAGTGTTTTCCCGATCTATAATGGAAATTCTGCGTCGTACTCGGAAAAGCCGCGACGGAGACCCTCGAAATACTTAAGACTCGAGCAGCGCTACGGACTTTAAATTTTGAATTGAACTCGGAAAAATCGCGACGGAGACCCTCGAAATGATTAGGCACGCCTACGAGGATGCTGTCATTACCGCTTAACATTGTTCTATTGCCATTAGCTGTTTCGGGCGGGGCGGGAGCTCGTCGCAGACGACTATGGCGCAGGTTGCCCATCAACTTCAAGGATTGCTCAAAATGTGGGCAAAGTGAAGGCGCTGCTGGACTCTGAGCGAAGCAAAAATAACATTCGTCTGTTAGCATCCAAAGAGTATTACCTATGATTTGGCCATGAGAAAGATGTACGCCAAGTTTCTGTCTAGAGCAGTGGTGGGCAGTCTCTCATTTTACAAAACTCGCGAGGCTATTGCACCAAAATCTGCCACAGCGCAGTCGGCTCATGCACGGTACAATCTCTCTCTCGTTTTTGCTTGATGGCGGATCATTCTCTCTCGTGCGCTTTTGCTTACTGCGCTGCTTACTCACACAAAGATATGTTTGTTTGTATTAGTTTTGCCCACCACTGGTCTAGAGTCTCTGGCCAAACACAGAGTGCCACGATGCGTCACTTTCAGTCCAGATCTGGCACCGCCAGACTTCTTCTTTTCTTGGCTCCAGCGGGACCTCAAAGGAAACTGTATAGCTTCATAGCAGATCTCAAAGGGAGATCCAAGTTAGATCCCGTAAAGTGATTACCAGAAGGCATACGAGCAGTGGGAATCGTCTTATACGTGTTGTGTCGAATAAGGATTTGTACCGATTAGTTCAAGAATAAAATTTAAATTAATTCAGTCAGGGTAGGCTTTAAAATTTATACGCCTCAAAATTGGATGATTACTGAAAAAATCAAGGAAAATAAAAGGCCTTTTTATAAAAAACAGGATGTCTTGACTTGTCGCCACACAAGTGGCGGAGAACCCTATTTTTATACCCTGTACCTATAGATACAAAGGGTATACTAGATTTGTGCAATGTATGTAACGGACAGAAGGAGGCGTGGCAGACCCCAAGTCCTTTATACCAGAATTTTTATCATAACCTTGGGTAGCGATTGACCCATGTCCGTCCGTCCGTCCGTTTGTATGCACACCTAGATTTCAGAGACTATAAAAGCTAGAGACACCAAACTTTACCACCAGATGCGCATATTTCCTCAGAAGATGAAGTTTGTTGAATCATGTCAATATCTTCTCCCGTTCCCCCGCATTAGATTAGGTTTTTAGCCACACCGTTTAATATTTTTATCGCAAACCTAACATAGCGATGCGTCGTGAATCGGACCAATACAACAAAAATTATAGTCAAAAAATTTCACCTCCCCTTGCCAATAAACTGCGTTAATATTGGACTTTACGTAATTATGGTAAAAAATTACCTATGTACAGTCACCAATTTTGGTAAGATTATTCATGTGGCCCTAATTAACAAACGCACATCCAAATTTTATCGATGCGGTCCCCCCGCCCCCCGCATTCGATTTACCGTGTTTTCTCCCAAACCCCTCAACATACCAACTTGAAACTTACCCCATATACTTTAAATAACTTTTTTGACGTAACTATCGATTTTCATCAAAATCGGTAAAAATTTACGGAATTTATTGGTATAAATATCGAATTTCAAAAAAAAAAAAATCAATTCCAATTGGAAAGTTCTTAGAAGGAAAATGGAGGAATAAAATTTTTTCCAGAAAAAAGGTACAGGGTATTACAATGTCGGGCACCGCCTCGACTATATCACATTTTTTTTTTTAACAAAACAAGGTAGTAATGTTTTGCTAGTTCTATAAGAATTTTCATACAACTTTACCTCAGTATGGTCTTTGCGCTTGTTTGTGTATAAAGTCTTGTAACATCTTTGATTTGAGACAATGAAATGAAGGACATCCCATTACGGCAGGTTAACAATCTCGGAACCATCCCAAAATATTGCTTTTATTAGTGATTCGGTTGTATTTGTATAGTATTTGAATATCCTCTATCAAAACGTTTTGAAGTGAACATAGCTTGCAGCACTGATTTTTATTAAGTACTAAGTTCCAACTGGGTATGTTTATGCGTTTGTGTGTGTTGGGTAAAAAACAGGATGCACTGATTATGTGCCATTAAAATTGGCTGCCAATTGGCAAAGTTTAGCCTACATATTCCATATACTATATAGTCTGTTTGTAGTCCTCAATTGGGTTGCCAATTGTATGGCTCTGCTGCTTATCCATCCTCCAACTCGATTTGTTGCTATCTCTACACGCTGCAGTTCAAACGGTAAATTGCAGTTCAAAGTTCAATGCATTACTTGCAACAACACGCACATACCAACAAACACCAGTAAACAGCTAGAGGTTCCTATCGAGAACACCCTCGGCTATAGTTCTTGCTATTTCCACACATGTCGAGAAATGCTAAACGCAACTTTTGGCATTTTGGGCGGTGGCATGACGTAGTTGGGGGTGTGGGGCATCGGATGTCTTGGGGTTTACATGCGAGACTCGTCGGTCATGGCATGTTTGGGCTATGTGTTAAAAATATGCAAGTGCAACTATTTTCATTGTTTTCACAAAAAAAAAAAAAAACATCGTTTATAATAAAGTCGGTTATGTGAACAGTGACTTTTATATACCTGTTACTTGCGGTTGAGTAACCAATACTTTCTGTCCCACAAAAATTAAATTTTGTACTTTTTTGTGACATAAATGGCATAAATGCATAAAGGCAAGAATACCCAAGTAACAAGCTGAACAACGCTAACAACGAGCCATAATGTTAAAAATGCCTGACTAACAATGCTTGGAACAACAATCAGCTGTTTACAAGTATCATATGGCCTGTTTTGCTTTTGTCAGAAAAATTTAAAGGGTGTTTTTTTAAGCGCGTCCGGATTTCAAACTTAAATAAAACGCAGAAAAATTAATGTAATGATCCCAAATATGGTTTTATTAGAAAGATAATTTGGTTTTTTTTTTTTTTTTTTTTTAATTTTTGGCAGTCAGCCTACTTAATACTAAGGCTATAATCCAATATGTAAATTATAAAGTTATTCGCTACACACTTTAGTCTGCTGTTACGAATGCTATTAAATCTAAAAAATTATTTTGCAAAATTAACTACAATTCAACTAACAAAAATTATTTACATGATTTACAAAAATTAGAAACATTTCATTGGTTTCTCTAAATATTAAATTTACAATTTTTACTGAACTTTTCGATTCTTTAGATCCGAAGGGTGTAGTCTTTTTAGTCTTCGCCTTGGTCTTTGACCCGCAAGAGCACAGGCCAACGAATTTGGATGGATCTCCAATCTACTCTCATACCTCCGATAATTTCTTCTTTCTTCACGTATTTCAGTAATGTTGTTTTCCAAGTCGTCAATTGTTGCTGGCTAGTCTGCATAACCCAATGACTTGACGCGTCACCAAAGAAAATAATCTAAAGGGATTAAATCAAACGACCGCGGCGTTAGGTCCATTTCTTGAAATAACCCTCTCACCGAATTGAGTTTTCAGTAAATCAATGGCACGTAGCGCCAACCTGTTGAAACCAGAACTCTTCGACATCGATGTCACGTAAATTTGGAAACAAATATTCGCTGATCATCGCTCTGTATCGATCACCATTGACGGTAACACGTTGCGAATCGATAAATTTGGATTTTCCTCTACACTGGCCTCTACAACAGCGCTATTTTCTTCGGACCGTGCTGTACTCATTCTGGTTGGTGGTCGGACATCGTGAAATGTCAAATGAGTTCGAACATGATCAAGAACACGACAAATAGCACGTTCTGATGGACGATTATTCGGTACATAAATTGTACACTGATCTTGTTTAAAAATCTCGAAAGATTTGAAGGCATTGTTGTGGCGTAAATCTTTCCATGATGAATTGTTAGGCCTTACTGCATAAAATGACATTGACATAGTGACAACTGGTTTCAGAGATATCCCTTTCGGAAATCCGAACCCTATTAAAAAAAACACCCTTTATTAGTGTACAACTTTGCTTCCGTCGTTTTTTCCCAATGTCTGAGGATTTATTGTAAAAAAGTGGCAACATATTTATTAGTGAAATTACTGCCCGTCATTAGCGACTACTTTTTGCCATCTTTCTGTTAGTTGTAGGATAATAGCATCTCGAAAAAACGATGAATCTTTTGAGGCGATCCACGAATTACTTCATTGTTTGACTTCTTCATAAGAGTGGAATTTCTGATCAGCTGGACTGTGTCCCTAAATCGAAACCCATGGTAATCCGAAGCAGCAATATCTGAAGAGTACGGCGTAGGTAGGACATGCCATTTAAGTGTATCCAGGTATGCCTTGACCGGTCTGGCGACATGTGTTCGAGCATTATCCTGCTGCAGGATGACTTTGTCGTGTCTCTCGACTCAAATGCATCAATTGCTTTCGATACCGATCTCCTGTAATGGTTTCACCCGGTTTAAGAAGTTATTAGTTTACTACAACGAGCTGCTCCCACCAAACACAGAGCATAACCTCATAACATGCATCGACGTGGAGGCATGTCCAGGTATTCCCCATGGTTTTTTGCTATACCCTTCCGATTGTGTATTTGAAGCGGCTGTTCAAAAGTGAAGAAATGCCGCTCAACATCTCTCTGCTTCAACTCGTACGGAACCCAATTTCCTCGTGACTGAATCATACCGATTGCTTTAAGGCTTTTCGAAATCACTTGTTGATTCACTCTCAATGATATTGCCATTTCTTTTTGCGTCTGGCACGACTGTTCATCAAGAAATTCCTCCAATTCGAAGTCTTCGAAAACTCTACTACCCTACTGGGAGGGGCTCCCATGCCGGCAAGGTCAACGGGGGTGCTTTCGAAGCTAGCTGCCGCCCACAACAATCGGCGACTTATCCGGTTGGTCCTTAGCCACCTGGACGTCCCGGGATGTAAGCGAGAAATCAACATGTTATACCTCTCTGCTAAGAAGTCCGCCGTCCCCAGACTCTTTGGTTCTGAAGGCCAGTCTGGTGGCCTAGCTAGCAGCCCCAGCACCAGTCTAGGTTGTTTGGGCCAATCACCCACTCTTCTGAATCTCAACCTGATTACTGAAACTGATTCAGCCCTATGTTTCTTGTAGGAATTGAATGAATTAAATATATATTAAAAATGAGGGTGTCCTTCATTAATAGGGTCACAGTTTTCCCATCATACTTAAAGATCATTTTCATTACATACCCTTGAGTTATTGAGTACCCGCAGGATATATCTGACTTACTAATTCTTAAATGCATCCCATATCTGTAATAAATCGAGTAATCTGGTTTGATTTTAATCGAGTAACATCGTGCATGAAGTATTTTTCAAAATAATTCGTTCCAGTTCATCCAGTTAGTAGCCATCTTCTTTACTTAGTAGTTTCTGTTACATGCATTGGCACAAAGCCAATATACGCTTTGAATCTATGAGTCATGACTATTAAAAGAAGAGTAAAAATCAAAAGAAGAAGCATCGTTGATGACTGACACATCAAACTAAAGTGAAATATTTACTGGGTGCTAAAGAAAGCGTAGCTTTTTATAGAGTTTTGCTTGAAGGGGGGCAGCAGCAGTAGCAGGGGCAGTGCAAATGAACTATGAACTTTATTCAGACGCAGCAAACAGTATGGACGTGTTGCAGTCAGAAGCGCATCCAAAGGGGGCTTACTTCAAAATATCTGACCTATAGTGCTTTATGAAGCACTTAAGCGCGCTTGCTCAGCTCGAGGTCACTAAAAATTTTAACCCTTTCCAAAATTCAATGCTGGCTCCGCCCCTGTTTAGTGTTGGAATGCACCTTGTGCGCGTGTTTTTGAAACTTTACTGCACCAAACCAAAGTAAATTTGCATAAAGTTTTGTTTAACTATTTTTGCATATGCCAAAAGTTCTTCTAACTCTTGCTGGATTTGTAAATGAGTGGATGGATGCAAAAGTGCGTGAAATGGATGGAAGTTTGGCATATCTGATGGATATGTAATATGTCTCAACGTTCCAAAATGCAAAGGAATTTGAAGGAAATTGTAAGAAAAGTTTCCGAGTGAAAACAAAACGTACAACAAATATGTGGAAAGCTGTAATGTTGCAATGGATGTTGGATGGGGCAAGACAATTTGTGAGCTTGCTGTGTATATCATATGTTGGGTTAAACCTGTAAATCATTACCATGTGTTGGTTGCACATTAGGGTGGCCATTTTTGTAACGTTGGGTAATTCAATTATCTACAATCACGTAAAAAAATGATCGAAATCAGTTTAGTACAACCAGAGATAATTGCTGTTAAGTAGAGGCACTTTTTATACCCTGTACCTATAGGTACAAAGGGTATACTAGATTTGTGCAATGCCGGACAGAAGGAGGCGTGGCAGACCCCAAGTCCTTTATACCAAAATGCTTATCATAACCTCCGTCCGTCCGTCCGTATGAACGCCTAGATCTCGGAGACTATAAGAGCTAGAGACACGGAACTTTACCTGCTGGTGCGCATATTTCCTAAGCAGATGAAGTTTGTTGAATCATGTCGATATCTTTCCCCGTTCCCCCGCTGTAGATTTTCGCGGTTTTTAGCCACACCGTTTAATATTTTCATTTTAAATTTAACAGAGCGATGCGTTGTAGATACATGCATCTATGTGTAAAAAATGAACAAAATCGGACAAATACAGAAAAAGTTATAGTCAAAAATGTACAAATTTCACTGCCCCTTGCCCATAAAGTGCATCAATATTTGACTCCTCGTAATTATGGTTACAAGTGACCTAGAATCACAATTTTTGGTAAGCTGATTCATGTGGCTCTAATGAACAAATCCACATCCAAATTTTATCGATGCGGTTCCACCACCCCCCGCAATCGATTTACCGTGTTTTCTCCCACACCCCTCAACATACCAACTTGAAACTTACCCCGTATACTTTAAATAAGTTCTTTGTTGTAACATTCGAGTTTCATCAAAATGGGTAAAAATTTATGGAACTTATAGGTATAAATATCGAATTTCACCAAAAAAAAAAAATTCCAATTGGAAAGTTCGTAGAAGGAATATGCAGGAAAAATTGTTTGCGAGACAAAAGGTACAGGGTATTCCACTGTCGGGCACCGCCTCGACTGTACCACATTTTTTTTTTTAATTTCGAAAAACGGTTTTTTCGCAATATCTCGAAAACAGTTTCATGAAAGAACCAAAAAGCGTAGTTCCTGCTGGCGCCATCTAGCAGCCAATTGCCTAGTAATGGGCAGCACTGTTTACATATATAACACAAAGATAGAGACGCCAGAGACCTCCCAAAGCCCCCACCAAAATGGTAAGGAGGACAAAAGAAATTGATCTAGACTTCTAGACAATTCGTATGAACGCCTAAATCTTGAAAATTATAAGAAAGAGGATAACCAAGTCGATATCACTAGTTTACAAATTTAAGGGTCATCGAGTGAACGTTCCTAAAAAAGTGTTTTTTTAGTGTAATTTGGGGTCGAGAAACACGAAAATGGCAACCTTTTTTTTTTCTTAAGCACCGTTTTCGAAATATTTTCGAAAAACATGTTTTTGAGCACTTTTTTCAGTTATTCCTCAATATTCCGTGAATAAAATTTTGTATCGATATAAAAGATAATTAGATCGAAAGGTATTGATGCGCTCCAATGATATATAATATGTACACAGATTAAGTAAAAATTATCGAAGTTACAGGCAACCAAAGTCGAAAAAAAGTGTAATTTTTGACCATTTTTCAAAATTACACATTTTCAGTAAGCTTTTCATGATTTTTTTAAATTATGTTAAGCTTTAAGCTGAAAGAGAATTCTTTTACGAACATTTCGAGTCTATGATCTTTAAAATCGGGTAAGAATTGTAGATGTTATGGAACTATTTACGGAAGTTCCAATCTTCGCTCAATCACACTTTTGTATGAAAAAAAAATGTTCACTCAAAGTTTTTCATTTGCGTTTAGTTACGTCTTCACGAATTTGTACGCAGCTGTAGTCGTGATTTTTCGTTCATGATTGCATAACATCTACAATTCTTACCCGATTTTAAAGATCTTAGATTCGAAATGTTCGTTCTTTCAGCTTAAAGCTTAACATAATTTTTTGAAATTTTTTTTTTTTACTCACTAGAAAGAGCACATCAATACCTTTCGATTTAATCGAAATATCGAGATATTGAGGAATAACTGAAAAAAAGTGCCGAAAAACAGGTTTTTCGAAAATATCTCGAAAACGGTGCTTAAAAAAAAAAAAAGGTTGCCATATTCGTGTTTCTCGACCCAAAATTACCCTAAAACACCTTTTTTTAGGAAGGTTCATTTTTCGTGTAAACTAGTGTATTAGACAAGATAGATCAGTTTATGTCTCTATAGCTTCAAAGCTACAGCTTTTTTTTTTTTCTTAAGTTAAAAATGCGTGAAATAATCGAAATCTTTCGTTAAATAAATAAATATTAAAGGCGAAAGTTTGAATGTGAAGTACGCATATTTTACAAAAAATCGTCTTTGGAGCAATACTAATATATACTTAAAACTTTGGGTATATAAAGGGTCATCAATCTTGAGGCTTTTTTTTTTTAATAAAAAAAAAACACAAAAATTTCAAATGAATCGGAAAATTTAGCATCAATAGAAAGAACCGTTCTTGTCATTCACTTTTTAAAAATAATCCCTTTCAAATGTTGGCCGCAACTGCGCCGTAGCTCGTCCAAGTGGAGGTTCCAATTTTCGATAACGCGTTCGAGCATAATCGGCGATATCTCGCGAATAACACGGGTAATGTTGGCCGCTAATGCTTCAATCGTAGCTGGATTATTCACAAACACTTAAGACTTCACACGTGATATCACACGATCTTGGTGGCCAATTCTCCGGTCCGGAGCGTGAAATTAATTGTTCACCGAATTGGTTCCTCGACATATTGAATCACGGGCTGTGTGGCAAGTAGCGCCGTCTTGTTGAAACCAAATGTCGTCGAGATCTCGGACTTCAATTTCAGTTAGCAAATAATTCGTTATCATGGTGCAATAACGGTCGCCGTTGGCGGTTACGGTCTGACCAGCGTCATTTTTGAAGAAATATGGTCCGATGATACCACCGGCCCATAAACTACGCGCTGAACGAGGTCTATTCGGTCGAGTGTCATACAATGATGAATATTGGGTCTCAAATTTGTTGATGGTATGGCGAATAGTGGTCTCAGTAGGTCGATTATGGCGACCATAAAATGACCTAAGCGCGCGAAAAACATTCTTTACAGAATGCGAATTTTCGTAATATAATAATTTGAAACTATCGATACTATCGATAGTACTATCGAACATTCTTTAAATAAGTACCATAGAGCAAGTGGGCAAAAATTCTAATACTTACAAATAGAGTATTTCAAAATTTTTAAAAGAAACGTTTTATTCATGACATTGTAAAAGAGATCCTTTTAAAATTACATCTTAAATACCCAGAAACTGTTCATTCCACAATTAAAAATCATAAAAAAAATTATCTTTCATGTAGCTTGTTTTTGTGGCAGAAGACCAACATATCTTTTTTTCTGTTTTTTGCAATACGATTTTTATGAAATTCGAAATTTCGGAAGTCAAAGTCGTCTACTATCCGGAAATGCTGGACGTCTGTGGCAATCATTAAGGCTAATGCGGCATCGATTTTAGGTTTTTTATGCGATGAATTTTTATAAAATTTTTACTTGCTTAGATAATTTTTTATGGTCCCCATCGGATTTGGTGACTCTAAAAGCGTCGGTTGGTCAAAAATGTTTTTGTATTCTTTTTGACATGTTGCCAATTTTTTCTACGTTGATTAGTTTTTTACATACAAAAGTATACTATCGATATATCGAACAAAACCATCGATAGTAACTGTAAAATGAAACTATCGATACTATCGATAGTATCCCACCTCTACTTGACAGTACTCACGCGTGGCTTATCAAAAAAACCTTATTGAAAAAAAAACCTCAAGATTGATGACCCTTTATATACCTTATTGACACTTTAACAAACGTCAATTTTGAAACAGCCCTTATGAATTCTTAGCCTTGTAGTTGCCGCCAGGGTCTTTTCTTGGAATTGTTCCTTTCAAGGACTCTAATAAATTTGTATTTTTTTTAATACTTGTAGTTTCCAAGGAATCCTTAACAGTTGTACTACAAGTAAAAGGCATGTAATGCCTTGTGCCAGCCACAACAATGACTTCAATTAGTCAGCCCAATGCCCGCATTGGCTCTTTTTGAGACGACGTCATTGAGAACAGAAATAAGTTGGAGTTCTATTAATAGAGCAGGTGGCTACGTCAGCGGGAAACTTTGAGCACTTTGTTTGATCAATAGCAAAAGCAGCGCAACAATAGCCACAACAACAAATGCATGCAGTGTAAATACCGGCTAAGCAGTGTCAACAAGCGAATGAGTATCACAGTAAAGGGCACCACCTAGGCAGGATTAGCAGACTAAACTACAACTGCAGTTGTTATAAAAATAAAATAATACAAAAACAAAAACATAATTCAAGATATATCATAATTAATACTTTTATTTTGTTTACTTTTTATTTTAGACCATAACTGCCGATTTTGAACTGACAATAAAAAATACAGCACTGTCCATTAACAAATTTTAATAAAAAAAAAGAAAAACCCAAAAGTAGTTAAAAAAAAATTTAAAAAAAAATGGGTCGTAAAATAACAGTGGCCATATCAACGCTGAATCAATGGGCGCTCGATTTTGAAGGTAACTTGGCGCGTATATTGCAATCCATATTGGAAGCCAAGGATATGGGTGCTTCTTATCGCACCGGTCCAGAGCTAGAAGTCTGGTAAGTAATAAAGCATAACATGATTCTAAAACTACTTAAATAAATTTTATCTTACAGCGGCTACAGCTGTGAGGATCATTTTCGTGAGCCAGACACATATCTGCATTCCTGGGAAGCGCTGCTGGAGATTATAATGTCACCCATTTGGTAAGCTATGCGTTAAGGCTGGCTTTCTTAATTCATTGGGCAACAGACGAAGTGAGCGAGCTTGTATGAAACGTGTTTTTTGGAATAGGATGTGCCAAAGCCAATATGATCTAAACAAATGATCTTTAAGTCATCAAACGAGATTTCATGATATGTATTACTAGAAGACTTTGGATAGAACTTACCATCTTTGCTAAGGTCGCTATAATAATAATAGATTCTGGGAAAGCTATGCTGCGAGCTGATAGATCTATTGTGCTTATTAGTAAACCTATAGCTCTAGTTGTATAGACCGTTGACATACTGCATCAAGATTGTAATATGCTGCTCCTGGCTAAAGCAGCACACTCTGCTAGCATGTATTGGTAGGTTTCCTTCTCAACTTCGCAAAACCCGATGTTGGTCAGCTGTGTCCTGAATCTGCCTTCGGTACCCTAACGGAAATCTTTTCCAGTTGGGCGATACTTTCTTGAGCTCATCCAAGCTATAGAAACTGAGGAGTTGCCCATACACTCTGGTACACGTCTGTATCTTTCCTTACTTTTAGCAGCTTTTTGGTGGCGTATCTGCCAATGCCACAGAAGGGTTTCGCAGCACTTTTTCTAGCCATCTCATCACCAGCTTCATTTCCAGAAATGTTCTTACGTCCTGGCGTCCTTATAAGGTAGACTCTATGCCATTGTTCTAGTTGGTTAAGATTGACTGTGCTTTCCAGAAACAATTTCAAATTGATCTTCAATCCAGCCACCACGTATGCCACCGCTGTCTTAATATTTCCTTCCAAGAAAATCACATCACATATGCTCGAGTGTTTGCCTAGAGTTGCCGACAGTTCCCTTCTTGGTACCCAGATTCCCAGTTCGTTGGCTTTCTTAGCCAAAGACCCCTCTGTATATTATACAATAGTGTGTCTTTCCATAGAATACTTACTTTTTAAGGCCCATATGCAGTTCGAAAAATTTCGCACGGTATGACAAAACTTCATATACAAAAAAAAAATCCCATTTGGGAAATTCGAACTGCGTATGGGCCTTTAGGCTTATTTTTCGAACTAACTGGTTGTAGCAATCGTTGTTGTTCTGCTTATATCCGCCCACTTGCCATTGTAGCGATTAGTCCTTGGATCGAACTTCTTAAATAGGTCTCACCGCGAAAAAAGTTCGTCACGAAAACATAATAGAACCTGAACGAGTGGGCGAAGTAAATACGTTGATTACACTAGTTTACAAATTGATCGAGTGAACCTTCCTAAAAAAGTGTTTTTTAGGGTAATTTGGGGTCAAGAAGCACCCCCTTAAGCACCGTTTTCGAGATTTTTTCGAAAAACATGTTTTTGGGCACTTTTTTCAGTTATTCCTCAATAAATCGTGAACAAAATTTTGTATCATAAAAGATGATTAGATCGAAAGGTATTGATGTGCTCTTTGCCGTTAGATATATATTGTGTACAGATTAAGTAAAAATTATCGAAGTTACAGGCAACCAAATTCGAAAAGTGTAATTTTTGACCAATTTTCAAAATTACACATTTGCGGTATGCTTTTTATTAACGAAAAAAATTTTAAAAATTATGTTAAGCTTTAAGCTGAAAGAGACTTCTTTTACGAACATTTCGAGTCTAAGATCTTTAAAATCGGGTAAGAACTTTAGATGCTATCGAATCATGTACGGAAGTACCAATCTTCACTCAATCACACTTTTGCATGAAAAAAATATTTTTCACTTAAAGTTTTTTATTTTCGTTCAGTTACGTCTTCACGATCGTGATTTTTCGATCCTGGTTCCGCAACAACTACAGTTTCTATCCGATTTCGAAGATCTTAGACTTGAAATGTTCGTAAAAGAATTCCTTTTCATTCTAAGGCTTAACATAATTTTCAAAAAAATTTTCTCGTTAATAAAAAGCACACCGAAAATTTTTAATTTTGAAAAATTATCGAAAATTACACTTTTTCAAGTTTGATTGCCTGTAACTTCGATAATTTTTACTTAATCTGTACACAATATATATCTCAGGGGAAAGCGCACATCAATATACCTTTCGATCTAATTGTCTTTCATGTCGATACAAAATTTTGTTCACGAGATATTAAGGAATAACTGAAAAAAGTGCCCAAAAACATGTTTTTCGAAAATATCTCGAAAACGGTGCTTATGAAAAAAAAAAAGGTTGCCATTTTCGTGTTTCTAGACCCCGAATTACCCTAAAAAACACTTGTTTAGGAAGGTTCATTTTTCATGTAAACTAGTGTTATCGAAATAACGAAAAGTTAGAGATGGCGCGTTATTAAAAGTTCCATCTCTAAAACTATCGATCCGATTGTGTTTAAAATGTAAGAAGATATTTTTGTGGGAACTAAGCCAAAAAATGTTGGTTTTTTTCACTTAACAAGTGTATAAAATGAAGCGAGAAGAACTGACAAAAAGTGTCTTTAAGATCTACAAGTTATTTTTGGGAGTTTCTTTACCCACGACTGTAATAGTATTTTTCATAAACTCAAAGGCTTATTTAAACTAGACTTATCGGAACATGAATATAGCTGCACAACTCGCTATGCCTTCAGCTACTCCACTTAACCATAAAGTACAATCTTCTAATACGGCAAATCTTTCTTTTTCGCAGCGAGAACATGCTGGTGGATGTGGGAATGCCCGTCATGCATCGCAATGTTGCCTACAACTGCCGCGTGGCGTTTTACAATCGCCAACTGTTGCTCATACGCCCCAAGATGGCCATGTGCGATGATGACAATTATCGTGAATCACGCTGGTTTACTGCCTGGACAAAATCGCTGTACACCGAGGATTACTTTTTGCCACGCATGGTGTCACAGCTGACGGGTCAGGACACAGTGCCTTTTGGTGATGCTGTCATTGCCACAAAAGATACCTGCATTGGTTACGAAATCTGCGAGGAGCTCTGGAACGTACGCAGCAAACACATCGAAATGTCACTCTCCGGTGTCGAGATCATTGTCAACGGCTCGGCTAGCTACATGGAACTGCGCAAGGCTTACATTACCACCGACCTTATACGCAATGCCAGCTTCAAGGCCGGCGGCGCCTATCTATTTAGCAATCTACGCGGCTGCGACGGTCAACGCGTCTATTTCAATGGCTGCTCCGCTATTGCGCTGAATGGCGAGATAATTGCGCGTAGCCGTCAGTTTGCTTTGCAGGATGTGGAGGTCACATTGGCCACCATCGATTTGGAGGATATACGTGCCTATCGTGTGGCGCAGCGTTCACGTTGCACTGTGGCCGCATCGGCACCCGCATATCCGCGCATTATCTGCGACTTTGAGATGTCAACGCATAGCGATATCTTTAAGACCTCATCGCCGCCTTTGATGTGGGTTTATCAAACGCCCGAGGAGGAAATTGCAATGGGACCAGCCTGCTGGCTCTGGGATTACTTGCGACGCTCTGGTCAGGGTGGTTTCTTTTTGCCGCTTAGCGGTGGCGTAGACTCAAGCAGCTCGGCCACCATTGTACACTCCATGTGCAGACTTATTGTGCATGCAGTGCAGCATGGTGATGCGCAGGTGCTGCACGATATACGTAAAATACTTGCCGACTCGGACTATACACCCGATAATCCAGCTGCGCTTTGTAACCGGCTGCTGGTCACCTGCTTTATGGGCAGCGTTAATTCCAGCAAGGAAACGCGACGCCGCGCCTCGCAGCTGGCCAATCAGCTGGGCAGCTATCACATAGAGATCAGCATAGATCTGGCGGTGAATGCACTGCTAAGCATCTTTAATACGGTCACCGGACTGACGCCACGTTTTCGCACTCAGGGTGGCTGTGCGCGTCAAAATCTAGCGCTGCAGAACATACAGTCGCGGATACGCATGGTGTTGGCCTATATATTTGCGCAGCTAATGCTTTGGGTGCGCAATAGGCCAGGTGGCTTGCTGGTGCTGGGATCGGCCAATGTGGATGAATCGCTGCGTGGTTATTTGACCAAATATGATTGTTCTTCGGCTGACATCAATCCTATAGGCGGCATCTCAAAGACAGATTTACGTCGCTTTCTGGCCTATGCCCAGGACAAGTAGGATAAACGTTGTTATAATGTTTATACGTATACTTAATTTTTGATATATTTGTCTGCAGATATAATTTGCCCGTGCTGGGCTCTATTATTGAGGCACCGCCTACGGCTGAATTGGAACCGCTGCAGGAGGATGGTCAACTTATGCAAACAGATGAACAAGACATGGGCATGACCTATGCAGAGCTCAGTCAGTATGGTCGTTTGCGCAAGCAAGCCTTTTGTGGTCCCTACAGCATGTTTTGCAAGCTGGTGGCCACCTGGAAAGGTGATCTTAGTCCAAAAGAGGTAGCTTAAAAAAGTGGCTTAAGTAGTGTAACAGATATAAGCCAAGCTATAATTTTATCTTGCACTTTTAGGTAGCCGACAAGGTAAAGCATTTCTTTCGCTGCTATGCCATCAATCGACACAAGATGACTGTACTGACACCCTCGGTGCATGCGGAAAGCTACAGTCCGGATGATAACCGCTTCGACCATCGTCCATTTTTGTATCGTGCCAATTGGAGCTGGCAATTCAAGGCCATCGATGATGAAGTAGAGAAGCTGCAGCCTATTTATACGCCCTCATCCTCGCAGCTACGTCCCAGCAGCGATGAGCTGTTATTAACGCATGAAATTAGCACACAACGTTCCTCGCACATGGACTCCAAGCATTCATCGCCTATGTCTTCAGCCTCGCTAGACGTGGCCGTAACTACGGCAGCGCCAACAGCTGCGGCTGCCATGCTGGGCAGCGGCACGCTGGGCAAGAAAGCTGGCGGCTACTCCAAAGTGCATGTAAACGTGCTGGGCAAGATTAAGGATCGCACGGGCATACCAGTCTAGGTTTGCAACGAACTATATACATATATGCAAGAACTATGCAGATTAGACGCCGCTGTTGAACACAATAGTCGATTAGATCTTAGTGTCTTAAACTTTTTGCACACCGTTGGAATTTGTGTTTTTATAAGTTTACATATACTTATAGATAAACAAACATACATATATACAAAATGTAGTTTAAGATATATACATATATACCTTATGTAGTGCTACTACCATTTATACAAACATACTATATACTAGTATAAATGCAGCTGCACGCGGCGTTTTATAAAAAATTTGTGCGTATATATATACCTATGTAAAACAATTACGAAATTTACTATGTGCCCAGTTTGAACAGTAAAATGTTCTAGTCATGTCTATTATTCTTCTTTCTTCATAGTAACACTGTAGGGCATTCAATTATTTTATATTCTACGCCTATATGGGCCTTATCTAAAGCAATACTAGTGCCGTTTTTAAACTAAGAAGTGAACAAAAAAAAAATGTAAAAGCTTTCCTTATGGTACTTATAAACATATAGTTATATACAAAAAATACATAATTGCATAATCAATAGTTCTTAATTAATACGTATACATATATATGAAGTTTTTTTTTTTTTTATTTTTTGATGGCCTAGCCATAAAATACTCTATTCGAGGACACAAAAATTTTTACTACATAACTAAGTATAAGCCATAAAGTACACTGATTATCTTGAGAATTAGTATATAACATTTTATAATGTATTTAGTTGTTTGTTGGTTTATGTCTATATAATATACAATGTCAAATTAAATTAATTACATATGAGCCATTTTTTGAATCAATCTCTTTGATTAGTCAATGTTCAATACTTCATTTTTTTGTTGCCAAATTCGAAATTTGTATTAAATTGTTAATAGCTAATTATATTATTTGGTTAGACTTATTTTTTATCAAGTCATATTTAGGATTTAAAAAATGGACCACTTGAAATTTTGTTCCTGCGTCAGTTCTGCCTTAAAAGCTACAGTTTCCTTATAACAACAAAGTATTTAGTTAGTCTATGAAAAACATACATATATGATGTACTAGCATATAATAAAAATCACATAAAGATTAGTTGTTTTTTAAAAATGTTTCCCAAAAATTATACTTTAAGAATTTTACAAATGGCCCGATTCACTTATTTACGCCGCTATGTATTTTGTTGCTGCGTCAGTTCTGTCTTTAAATATTTAGTTAGTCTATGAAAAACATATATGTATGATGTACTAGTATATAATGAAAATCGCTTAAACCCAAATTATTTGTTTTTTAAAAATGTTTCCCAAAAATTATATTTTAAGTATTTTACAAAATTAAAATGTATGCCCAAGCAGAAATTTTTTAAGTTTTTTACTTATATATTTATATGCACGGATTTTATACACTCGCAAGCTTTTAAGTCAATGTATGTATAACTTTTACATTCCCCAGAGAATTTGGAACCAGCAGTATTGGTTTTGCATTTATTATTTATTACTTCTTTGATTGTTGTACAATTTTATTTCCAACACTTCACAATTTATCTAAATTTAGCAAGTCTTTCAATTCATTAGAAAACATACAAAAAGAATTAACACTTTTTAGCAATTTGAAATTCGTACTTTCCAAATAAAGTGCTTCAAAGACTCACTATAGTTATTAGAGCGAATGCATTAATATCATGACGAAATGAATAAAAAAATATTTTGAACAAATTACCATTATTTCATATTTTCTGATGCTTATGAATTTAATTAACAAAAAGTACGCTATGACGAGATATTCTCATTCGTTGCTCTTGGTTGTATTAAAAATATGCATAGCAGACAGTTCCTGAACCAACGCAAATACCAGGCGAGCAGAAATCGCAGAAAATGTAATTAAATTAGCAACTAAAAGTATGCTACATCTTTTTTCCAAAATTCAAAATTCCGTTGCGCCTAGTCATATTCAAAATATTTATAAGCATAAAAATAATGCTGTTTTAAACCAACTTGCCGATTTTAATAAAAACAAATTGTTTTATATAGTAGTGCGGCAGAAATATCGGTAGGATATATATATAATAAAAATGTAACTAATAGTATTTTGCTTCAGTTTCTCGCAAATTCCATTGCTTAAAGCTAAAATTCGTAAAGCTCTCAATGCCTAATCTAAGAAAATGCCCAACTTGTGCATATCATAATATTCAACTGCTCGCAATAACAATAATAACTAATAAACTATTCACAACAAATTTTTATATTTACATAAATTTTAAAAACATTCAATTTGGTCGCGCATTCTGCCAATAGCGCATCAGATGTCCTTGTTGTATTATATAGCTTATATGCTATGACTTTTACAAAAGCAGTGTATGTGTTTTGATTGCGCTCCTGTTGGGCTTTGTGCAACGCTAAGCCTGGGTCGCATACGAGATTTGCTGTAAATTCTGCAAATTGATAGATTACGCCAATTGCGTCTTGGATAGCAAGTACTTTGTGTTTGAGTCTGTTGAATGCAGCGCACGCGGGTCTTGCAAACGTATGCTAGACCAGCACTTATGCCCAGTTGCAGTGCTCAACTAGCGTCTATATTTCGTTAAGAAACGGTGCGACTGCTACTCATGTTTCCATCATCATTGCCTGTGTAATCTCATACACTCAGACGATGTGCGATTGACTTGCTGCCAAGATCCTGTTGCTTGTTACTATATATTCGCACTATTTGTCAATAGCGCGTTTCAGACCAAATGTTAAGACTTCTATCGTGGTTTTAAAAAAATTTGTTGCGTGGTTTTTTTATGGCCGTGTTGTGATGTTAATTCTTGGCTGGTGTCTTGCCAAACAAGCCATCAATGCTCTGAAAGCTGCCGTTACCCCCTACTGAATGATATTTGGTGCGCGTTAATAAGGACGAGCTCTGATCCTAAATCGCTTGGTAAAAAATAATAGCATCGAAGAAAACGCAATCTTCTTGGGATCGTTCGCTGATATTGTTGTCGCCGCTGTGTTCAGAGCGTGCGTTGATATCGAGTACAGCCGATTGCTCTGTAACACTAGCTAATTTATCTGTGCTCCAATTGAACACGCAACGCTGATGCGCTGCTTGTAAACAATATGAACACCAGCCGCTGCTTGTTGGAGTAGCGAAGCATTTAAGCGTTAATTCTGAAAGAGTATTCAGTTAGATCATCAACGATTCCGACTTTAGTCCTTAAGCTGTTCATAGGATAATTTTTCCAGTTTGTGCAGAAAACGCCATGTTTAGCGAAATGTCCTGCTGCGTGGCACAATTGCCGCTATTGTGGACCACACAGCCGTTTTAACATTTGCCTGCAAGAAAGTTATTTAAATCAATTAGCCACTTTAGATTGTAAAAGTGTATAATTAAACCCAACTCTAAACCACCATATCCGGAGATATTGTGTTGACGTCACTCTGCTGTTTCCATTCCCAAATCGATGCGACAACTCGCTGCTTCAATTCTTTGCCTAGTAGGGGCGACACGGCAGCTGTATTAAGAGACTGAAAAACAAGAAACTTGATAGGAACTTCAGCTAAGCTAGATAAAAGTAACTCACCTAAGCTTCATTTAAACTTTCGGCCAAAACCCGTATACCGTATCGCTTGTTTGTTTAATGGTATTTGTGGCTTATTGGCGGTATTGGCTTGTTCTGCAGACGCATTTCTAACATTAATCATCCGGCGCTGAAGATTTTGCAAAGTCTCTGTTGACGCTTTTAGTGCCGCTTCTCGCGCTTTGACCTCAGGAAAACGCGTCATCTCCCATAATTGTTGCCGCATCGCTACCAAGGATTTGTGGTTACATTACCATTATACAATTTCGAATAATCGTCAACTGCTAGACTTACCACCAATGGGGCGTGCCAATCCAAAAAAGCGTTTAGCGCTACCTGACATTTTTTGTAAAGTTTCAGAAAAAAACACAAATACAAATTAAAAAAGAATATATACGAAAAATTTATGATACGCTTGTTACAAAAGTAAATTTTGAATTAAATATAGTTATAACACTAAAGACAAATCGTGCATAGCCTACATAAAATATCAATGTACATACTATGTGTAGAAACGTACAATATTGGCTCATTTCATGAGTTATAATCTGTGCGCAGGGTCCGGGTCTGGGTCTAACAAGCGACGGTAACTCAATTGTAGTCGTTGCTGTAACAGCGGATTTAACTATATACTACGTATGTACATACATATATACTAGCTTCAATAAATTAAATGCAATCACAGAGCGCAAACACTTTCACACGTACCAAGTAATAATACAATTTCCGAGTTCTTGTGTGCTGTGCTTGTGTGTGGGTCCAAATTATACATGTGTCTAAACATTGCGCACACATGTTACTTTATCAAGATACATACCATATTTTTCAATACTGATAGGCGATTAGAAGCAAGCTGCAGCTGTACAACAGTTTCGAGACCATCTTATGCTCATTCAGTCTGGCACAGCACGGACTAAGAGCAACACGAGATGTGTACCAAGTATGTTATACTAGATTGTGATGGCGGCAGTGATGATGCCTGGGCCTTGCTACTGCTGTTGCATGCCGAAAGATCGGGCTGGCTGAAGCTGCTAGCCGTGACCACAAGCGGCTGTGGCAATACTACACGTGAGCATGCAGCACGCAACATGTGGCGCATAATCACTGCTTACGACAGGACGAATGTAAGTTCTTGCAGTTGTTTCTTAAATATAAGAGCTAGCATGTGTTTATTGTTTGCAGCTGCCCATATTTTTGGGTGCCGTAGAGCCACTGGTTAACGAGTGTGTAAATGATAAAAAGTATTTTCATGGACGTGATGGTTTTGGCGATTGCTTGGATGATATGGACGTTGCTAATTTGGAGCATATTGTACAGAAGCAACATGCTGTGACAGCTATATACGAGTTATGCAAAGAGCATTCAAAGCAGGTAACTGTGTTCGCCGTTGGACCATTGACAAATTTAGCGCTGGGCTATGCCATGTACGGTCAACAGTTTGGAGATCACTTTAAAGAATTGCATATTATGGGTGGCAATTATCGGGGCGTTGGCAATTCTTCAAGAGCGGCCGAATTTAACTTTCATTCAGATCCAGAAGCTGCGCATGCTGTGCTGCTGAAAACACGCTGTCCCATAACCATACTGCCCTGGGAGCCATGCACGGACGAACACTTTCAAATTTCCTTAGTAAGCTGTTAGCGTTTTGGTATTAGTGTTTTTACTAGAGTATTCGCTTTTTTGTTTTGTAGAAATGGCGTTTTCTGGATTTTGGCGTGCGAGCCGCTGCTGCCAAACACATGGCCATTACCATGCTCAATAAAGTGGAGAGCGCTCAATGGCAGCCAATGGAACAATTTGAGTATTGGAATCCTTGCGATGCCTTGGTTGTGGCCGCCTGGCTGTTCGAGCAGCAATTCGTAAAGAAACATAGTAGCTGGCATGTGACAGTCGATTTAGGCGGTGTACATACGCGCGGACAAATGGTGCTGGACCATTTACGTGAGCGCGAAAAGTATCCCGAAAATGTGCGCATCTTGGAGCTGGTTGATGATGAATTTTTTAAATGTATTATTGAATGGGTTGCAGGTTTGCGTAATAAGCCCTAATGTTTGTTGCAAAATAAATGCAAAATATTTCAATAACTATATATAGCACGAAAGTTTTAATTCAAAGAAGCTAAATTTTGTATAACAGCTGGCCCAAACAAATACTGGGTATAGCGTGTAGGTTAACAGCTGATAGTCGTTTAGCACAGTCGATATAAAGTGCAATCATATGTTTGTTTGTAGTGTATATCGATTTATTACTGTGCTGCAGTTGGTTATCGCTTTGTATTTAGCTGCAACTAAAACAAAACACAAACATTTTGAAGAAAATGAATAAGTTCAATTTCTACGTAGTAATTCTAGCAATTATAAATCCGGCTACGCATGCCATTCAAGCACGCAGCGATAAAGAGCAGCCGCAGACTGTTGTCTCCGGTACAGCAGTACAATCTGTAGTGCCTGTACAATCGACGCCTTCAGCAGCCTCTAGTTCCTCCGGCTTGAATTCAGCATTTAATCCCTTGGGGCCTAATGTCATGTGTTCATTTCTTCCACGCGATTTTTTGGAATGTAAGGAGCCCATCGATCATCACAATAACGAAACGGCCAAGGCGGAAAAGGGCTATGGTTGTTTACGCTTTGGCGGCTCAAATTACGAGGACGTGGAACACACCAAAGTACAATGCACTGTTTATCCAGATATTGACTGTTATGGCGCACGCACATTTTTCAGAGACGGTGTGCCTTGCGTTCGTTACACTGATCACTATTTCGTAACAACATTAATCTACAGCATGTTGCTGGGCTTTCTTGGCATGGATCGCTTTTGTCTCGGTCAAACGGGCACCGCTGTGGGCAAACTATTGACAATGGGTGGAGTTGGTGTTTGGTGGATAATTGATGTTATTCTACTGATCACCAATAACCTTCTGCCTGAGGATGGTAGCAATTGGAATCCGTATGTCTAGTTTAGACTAAATTCTCATGTGATATTAGATAGTAGCAGTTGAAAAGAATAGTTATGGATTTGTTAAAGGTAGCTACAATATACATAATAGTAAAAAATTGTAAATAGAAATTAACATTGCTAGTATTTCGTAAATGTTTTGTTAAAAATACGCGAATTAGACACTTTTTAAATTTTGAATAGGCCAAACATATTTTATACTCTATTTAACTGTTTTCATTATTCAACTATTCAGTAAGTGAAATATTTGTTAAAAAATCGCATATAGAATACTAGTAGTAGTGTTAAAGTTATTGTAAGATAGGCAGCCATTAATAATAATGTAAATAATTTTATTTTTAATGAACCTTTGTAAATTATATCGACCATGGCTGAAATGGTAAATTGCTATTTGCATTTTGTAAAATATATTTTAGAATTATTGCAATTTTACGTTTGAATTTTTGATTCCCTAAAAAAACAAAGCAACAACGACGACGGCACACAAATGAAAAAGTGCTCCAAACAATTACCAAAAAAAAAAGAGACCCTGTATTAAACTATCTGGCAACATCGTTGCTTTGTTTACCATATGTAACATTTTCCGACTGTGTACACACTGTTATTTTTTCGCTTCATCCAGATTGACAAGATAATAAGGCTTAAAATTCTAATATTATTCCATTGTTAGAGCTGCAGCTGCACGGCCGTACAAAGCGCATAAAGTTTTACATCAACTTTTTTTTTTAATAATTAGTATATTACTGTGCATATAGTAAAACAAGTGAAACATTAGGGGGAATATGAGATTAGTGATAAGCGTTGTGGCGCTTTTGGTCACTGTGGCTACTGCCACGGATGAACCGCATTTACTTTCTGACGAATTTATAGAACTAGTGCAAAGCAAAGCCGAAACATGGATCGTAAGTTAGATATCATAAGAAACTGCGTAAAAAAAACAAAAATGTATATTTATAATCACTTACCAGGCCGGCCGCAATTTTCCCGAGTCAGAGTCTATAGAAAACATACGTCGTCTGATGGGCGTACATCCAGATGCACATAAATTTGCACTACCCAATAAGCATGAGGTTTTGGCTGGACTAGCTGAAGACGATGGCGATGAAATACCCGCAGAGTTTGATGCGCGTACTGCTTGGCCCAAATGCCCCACCATAGGCGAAATACGCGATCAGGGCTCTTGCGGCTCCTGCTGGGCTTTTGGCGCAGTAGAGGCCATGTCGGATCGCGTAAGTCATGAACCCATCAGATTACGTTTTTACAACAACAAGCATCAATCATTATGTTGTTTTGACGTGGCGTTGCTTTTGCTTTCAACTGCTTAGCGCTTATCGATTTGGGGGAAGCATTGTTTTCCCTAATTAACGAATTGCGCATTGAGTGCAAACACAACAAAACTCTCTTTGTGTGTCATCATCGTTGTTATAAGTATGTTGTTGATTTTATATATTATAGGTTTGCATACATTCTGATGGCAATGTTAACTTTCATTTCTCTGCCGATGACTTGGTCTCTTGTTGTCATACCTGCGGTTTTGGCTGCAATGGTGGTTTTCCTGGCGCCGCTTGGTCTTACTGGACGCGTAAGGGCATTGTCAGTGGCGGCGCCTTTGGCTCCAGCACCGTAAGCTAGCTATTGGTAATTTATAAATAGCTTTAAAATTGACAATTTTTTTTTGTACTTTTTTCACACAGGGCTGTCGCCCCTATGAAATAGAACCCTGCCAGCATCATGTTAATGGTACGCGCCCGCCTTGTTCGCATGCAAAGACACCACGCTGTCAGCACAAGTGTCAGTCCAGCTATAATGTGGATTACGAAAAGGACAAGCACTTTGGCTCCAAATCATATTCAATCAGCCGCAATGTGCGTGACATACAGCGAGAAATTATGACCAATGGTCCGGTAGAGGGTGCCTTTACCGTCTATGAGGATTTGATTATGTACAAGAACGGTGTCTATCAGCATGTTCATGGCAAAGAGCTTGGCGGTCATGCTATACGCATTCTAGGCTGGGGTGAATGGGATAAAAAAGTTCCTTACTGGCTAATTGCCAACTCCTGGAACACTGACTGGGGCGATAATGGTTTTTTCAGAATTCTGCGTGGCGAAGATCATTGCGGTATTGAAAGTGCGATATCCGCGGGTCTGCCCAAATTGTAAAGCATGCAAAGACCAAAGATACTTTAATAATAATCTTGTATCTCTATAATTTTTTATTTTGTTTAACTTAACATTATTTTAAATTAGAAAATGATGTAATGCATGTATCTGTTAAAAATAATAAAAACCTTTTATAAAATTCTACAAAAATACATATTCAGTGCTGTGCCCAAAAACTCTTGATGTGTTAAAACATTAGATTTCTGAAAGAGATTGCAAACGAAAATTAAAGCAAAACGATATTTTCCTCTTAGTACTTTTCCAGGGAGCTTAGGGCTTCTACAAGAACTTTCCACCGGACTCTGTTAGGCGCAGTTTGCTTTGCTGTGTCCCAGCTGATGTTGTGTAGGGACAATTCGTTAAGTATTGTACGTCGCCAGGTTGCCTTTGGTCTTCCCACTCGTCTGCTTTCTTAAGGGTTCCATTCCAGAGACATCCTGACAATGCTGCTTCGATGTTTCCTGAGAGCATGGCCGATCCAACGCCACTTGCTTGTTCTTATCTCAGTGCCCATAGGAACTTCACTTGTACAGTGTCATAATTCTGCGTTTGATATCCGATTGGGCCAGAAAATCCCGCATATAATCCTTAGGCACTTGTTGACAAATGACTGCAGTTTCGACATCATTCTTGGCTGGGTCAGCCGCATCTCGCTGCCGTACAACAGGATGGATTTGACGCACGCATTGAAGATTCGCAGCTTTGTTCTTCTGCTTATTTGCTGGTTTCTCCATATGCGGAACAAGCGTTCAAATGCTGATCGCGCTTTGTTGAGACGATTCTCTATATCCTCATCCACCCCACTACTGGTGGATATCGTGGTACCAAAGTATGAGAAGCTATCGAACAAGTCGATAGTGTTCCCGCAGATGGTTATGCTACCTTGGCTGGTGTGGTTAAGGCGCATCGCTTTGGTTTTGGATGCGTTTATTGAGAGTCCAACTTTGCTGGCAAGGATCTCGAGGTCATTCGCTTTGGCTTGGATATCACTAAGTTTATGAGAGATGAGGCATATGTCATCCGCGTAGTCCAGGTCTTCCAAAACGATACACAGATTTCTAATTATTGCTTTCCTTATGCCCTCGCACTTCAAACAAAATATGATGGCTTGAAAAATCCGTGCTTTCAAGAAATTTTTTATGCCTATGCTTGACAACCGCAAAGGTTTCTAAAATCTCACTTTGCATAGAAGTAGTGTTAAGGTAAGTATAGGAATAGGTTCAAGAACGATTTTTTTTTTTATTAAATTTAATTCCTTTTCATAAAATATGTTCAATGCGTAGGAATCAAGTTTTAGGTGCTGGTCTACATCTGTTTTACTATATTTTCGGATTGCTGCAACGTAATACATCCTTTGTAGGTTAGGTTGCGTTGAAGCGGCCGCTGGCTTAAAACCAGCACACTTAGGCCCAGACTGGTCCGTTGTGTTACCGCACGGATCTCTATAACTTTTACCCCTTTCCCTTCATGACAAAACTTAGAAAGATCCCCAGCCTGTTGCTGCGCTGTAACCTGCAATCTTCCTCGGGCATATAGTTTCTAGCTCTGCTAGATTGTGCAGGAAATAGTTTCCCAAAATTTGCTCTACCAATTCTACCTCTTCCTCATCTTTGCAGCTTCTGCAAAAGTCTTTGTTCGGAACGTTTAGTCTGGCTGCATGTACACCGACGAGCCGGTGTCCGGTGATCGCTCTGACAACCGCCGAGCGCTGTGATCGATTTAGTCCGCAAAGCTTGGCGGAGCGTTTTGCGTCTATTTTTGGCCATATTTGGCGACTGAGTCTACAATGGGTTGTATTGTTCCACATACTTTGGGCATGGGAACTGAATTTTTCCCTTATTTGTAGCTTGAATGTGGCCAACGGCATACGGATATCCTTCTTTTTCGGTAGAAGGGTAGAAGGGTAAAGTTTGTAAAGTTTGTTTTGTTTAAATAAAAACAATAAAAGTATGCGTCATAAACGTATAAAAACCAAAAAACAAAATTAATATTGTGCTTGGTATTGTGACAATATAATGAAACAACAACAATACATATAAGCTTATATTTTTTATTTATACTCTTTATAACATCAAATAGAACATTGTATTCATATACATATATATCTGTATATATATTTGTATTTTTTTCATTTCATTTGTTTAATAACAAATGTTTTGTTTCAAATCTTGTATGCATGCATTTTAATACTTAATTCTGATATCGCTATCTCTTTCATGCACACGGCCTACAACAAACAGCTTATGTTTATCGAAAAATATGTTTTCTCTTTCTAGCGCACTTGGAAAATGTTTAATTAATGGTTTTTTTTTTTTTATGTCAACGCTGCTGCCTTTTAATTTATTTAGTATAAAGTTGGCTTTGGGAAAATATATACTATATATGTATATGTATGTACATATATATGCATCTGTTTGTCTCTTTCTCTCTATTACTTTCTCGCTTTCTAGTTGTGGTTACTCTTTCTTTCTTGTTGCTTGCGCTTAACTTTATATAAAATACATAACTATATATGTATGTATGTATGTATGTGTATTATATGCATGTAAATAGATTGACTCTGTTTGATTGCACTTTGTACAATTTGCGATTAATAAATACATATGTATATTTCTGCTCTAGTTGCCTTTTCATTTTTGTTTATAATCGTTATCTCTTATGCCTTTTTTGTTTAGGTTTATTGGACTTTTGCACTGGTTGCACATGACATGTTATTTATGTATTTTTCTATATGCTATATAGTATGTATGTATATATTATATGTTGCTGAATAATATAGCTGGCTTGCTTTCTTATCAGCGAAGTGGTGGGTTAAAATATCAATACGTTACGGCAATGTTTCGCTTGAGCCCTGCTTACACGATCTAAGAGGCAAGTAGGAATTGGACTACTCACGATAGTTAAACAGCTTAATCTTTTAATTGTTAATTAATGAGCATTCAAAGCTAGTTCTGATTTAATTACTGCGCTGATTGTTCATTTTCTAACTACCTATACTCATTATTTAGTAGCATTTATTTGTTTCTGACCACACTTAGCTCCTGAATCGGTATCTTAAAGCAAATTTTGCTCTGAGTTTTAAGCTTGATTTCGATGCGGAAGTAAATTTGGTAAATGCCTTACAATTACTTTTTAGGCTTTGTTTACACAATTCATATTAAACGCTTGTGTTTGAAATTTAGACATCAATTAAGACCGCCTAACCAATATATTTGGATTAACTTATTATTTCGTTAAAAATAAAACAAGCTGCAATTTGCGCAAACTGCATGCAAAATTTAGCAAGCGCTGTTTAAACGAAAAAACAAACACAAATCAGTTTGTACAGCTATCGATAAGTTTATCGATTCTTTTTTGTCGTCCTTTACAAACTAGTGTTGTGTAAACATGACTCGCTTTGATGAGTGAGCTCAGTTGCTCATTTTAAAGTGAGCGAGCAGTCTTGCTCACTTGCTCACTTGCTCACTCAGTGAGCAGTCTTGCTCGCCTGCTTATTCATAAATTCAAATATTAGTAAGTTACTTTTTAAAGAATATTTTTGTTTATAATGAATTATTAAACTTAAAACAAATGTTAAAGGTGCTGTTTTTTGGCTAAGTTTGTCCAGGACTATTATAATTAAAAATTGTTTATTTTCTCTAGTGTAATATGTGTCGATCTGGAGCATTGCAAGAGACTTGTAAATGGTAAATCGACACAATTGTGTAATCAAATATGTGGTACAGTCGAGGCGGTGCCCGACAGTGGAATACCCTGTACCTTTTGTGTCAAAAAAATGTTTCCTGCATATTCCATCTAAGAACTTTCCAATTGGAATTTATTTTTTTTTGGTGAAAATCGATATTTATACCTATAAGTTCCCTAAATTTTTACCCATTTTGATGAAACTCGAATGTTACAACAAAGAACTTATTTAAAGTATATGGGGTAAGTTTCAAGTTGGTATGTTGAGGGGTGTGGGAGAAAACACGGTAAATGGATTGCGGGGGGTGGGGGACCGCATCGATAAAATTTGGATGTGGATTTGTTCATTAGAGCTACATGAATGAGCTTACCAAAAATTGTGATTCTAGGTCACTTGTAGCCATAATTGCGTAGAGTCAAATATTGACGCAGTTAAAGGCAAGGGGAGGTGAAATTTGCATTTTGACTATAACTTCTGTTGTATTTGTCCGATTTTGTTAATTTTTTACACATAGATGCATGTATCCACAACGCATCGCTCTGTTAAATTTCAAATGAAAATATTAAACGATGTGGCTAAAAATCGGAAAGATATTGATATGATTCAACAGACTTTATCTGCTTAGGAAATATGCGCACCAGCAGGTAAAGTTCCGTGTCTCTAGCTCTTATAGTCTCCGAGATCTAGGCGTTCATATGGACGGACGGACGGACATGGCTCAATCGCTACCCGAGGTTATGATAAGCATTTTGGTATAAAGGACTTGGGGTCTGCCACGCCTCCCTCTGTCCGTTACATACATTGCACAAATCTAGTATACCCTTTGTACCTAGAGGTACAGGGTATAATTATATAAAAAATTTTTATTAGGCTGCCTCGTTTAATTATTCTTATGAGCAATATATAAGTACGTTCATTCGAAGGAAATAATTTTCCGCCATAGAGCAAGTGAGCAGTGAGTAGTGAGCAAGTGAATAATGAGCAAGTGAGTACTAAGCAAGTGAGTAGTGAGCAATTGAGCCAAAAAGAACAACTTTACTGAGTTTGCTCACTTGCTCACTTTAGTGAGTTGCTTATTTTTGCTCACTCACTCATGAGCAACCCAACACTATTATAAACCATTTAATAACAAGAACAAAAACAAAGTAAGCAAGAAGTGCTTGCTAAGCAATAAAGATATAAATTAATTATAGCATAAATAAATAAATTTAAAATTATTTAAAAATAAATATTACTATAAAACATATCAATATTATAGGTGAAACTGTAAACAGTTGAGTCTACTTAAATTATATATAGGCAACGAAAATTTTGGTATCTTGTAGGGTCGATCATAGCTTTTAAATTTTTGCTTGAATTCGAAGAACGAACGCTGACAAACAGATTTTTAATAATTATAAATAAAATTCATTGGGCCTCAGTAATGGCTCTCATAAACTGTGAAAGATTAAAAAACTAAGCACATTTTTATATGGAGTATAGGCAGTCAGAAAAAGAAAGCTTAAATGTTGTAGATCTAGGTCTTAAGCAATTTACGTGTAAGCCAAATATGCATTATGGAAGGTTTGGACAGTGCCGTACACCTCAAGTAAATGTACTAATACTGTGGGAATAATAAGCACGAAACGATTTCAAGCCCAAAAGCTCAACAGTTGTATGGATCAAGAGTTACAAACATGAAAAAATTGTTTTGCTAACTCTAGATCGGAATAGCAGTAAGAATTTTGAGAGTACCTACATAGTTCTATTTTTTGTTTGTTTTGATCTTAAAAACGTGAAAAAGAGTATTCTAGCGGCTACATTAGATCAAGTCAGTACGTTGTACTACATCAGTAAAGAGAATTCCAAGAGCATTTAGACTTTTGATCTTAAGAGCATGCTCACAGGTTTCATTAATATCAATGGATACAGTTTAGTATTTTTGGTTGAAAGAGGAACGTCGTTTGAACGGGGCAAGACTTTTCGTAACAACAATCAATCCAACAAATAGTTGGTATATTAATACATAGTATTTCTAAATACATAAATGTTTTACACAAACAACTTGGAGATTATTTAACTTCATTTCATTAGGTAATACACAATGATTTCATTTAAAATATACATCCATATATATATATATAACTATAATTTTAAACTCTTTGATTTGTATTATACATATGTAAGCATGTAGGAAGTAGTATGTCATATTATATATGTTTCATCAACTTGTATTATCTCAGCTGTAACAAGTTATCGTTTAACTAACGCAATTTTACATATTATTATTAATTTTGTTTAGGTCCATTTTCAATATTTTTTTTTTTTTTGTAATTTGTACCGTTTTGTAGTTGTTTCAGAGCTGTCATTACTCTTAGAGTGTCCGAAAAAACACTCATTTCCGAACACTTTGAGAAAAGCAATTGACAAAACCAACTCAATCGTGTTTTTGTTCAAAAGTGTTCCGCTCAGAGCAAGACCAATTTTTTCGGTTCTATTTCGGTTGAGTTTTTGCCCAGACACTTCCCAGTTGTTCTGGTGCACTGGTGCAGCATTAACGATTTCGGCAAACACCAGTGACGACAATTAACGAAATGTCTAACGACCGCCCTTGTATTTGCCTAACGAATTTTACATGGGCATGTCCTATGGAGGGACCTAAAGGTACGACGTTGCATAGCCTGTCGTTAGGGACTTAGCTGGAACCAGGTCGTTAGTAGCTTCGTCAGCACGACGTTGCATAACCTGTCGTTAGGTATTTAGCTGGTACCAGGTCGTTAGCTGTTTCGTTAGTTGTCGTCACTGGTGTTTGACGAAATCGTTAATGCATCACTTCTCGACTAAAAAGGGACCCTTTGCCACCATCAGAACAACTGGGTTTTGCCTAAGACTTTGTATGTGTGCGTGCTTGTGTGAGTCGCCTGTGTTTTACTTCGTGCATGTACACAGAAACGAGGCCGAAGCAAGCCGAAGTCGTCAATTTTAAATGCACGAAGTAAAACACAGGCAACTTACACAAGCACGCATACACAAACAAAAGACACTTTTTCCAGACACTTTTTACGAAACGGTTCAAAGTGTCTCGACGTAAGTCCCTGCAGTTCGGTAGTTCAGGCCTAAAAAGTTCAGACCTGAATTCAGGCATGAAATGTATGAGAAACAAGTACAAATATAAAATTCCTATTTCTATCTCTTTCTTTTAACGGACAAGCAAAGCAAAAAAAGAATAAGCAAAAAAAAAAAAAGAAAAGTCCTGACTTTTTAAAGTCAATCAGCACTCAATTCATAGCTGATTGTTACGGCTAAGGTTGAGGCCTGAACGCCTAGGACATGTACGTGTTAAATTTAGTGACAAATGAATGCGTAGATTCATGGCTGGTACTGAGAATTCAGGCATGATTTCATGACTAATTCAGTCCTGAACCGAACTGAAGGGGTGTTATTCAGAGAGAGACACGTTTGTTTTGCTCAGCCAAAAACACGGAACAAAATCGTAAAAAAGAAACGAAAAAGTGTTCGGCTCAGTTTGTGTTTTATTTGTTCGGTTTTGGTCGTGACCCGAACGCATGAGAAAAATGGGTTGACAGTTTTTTACGAGCTCTGGTAGGTTTTTTACTTGTGTACATTTTATAACTTTGTGTAAGTTTTACTTTTTATCTGATCAGATCGCATTGAATTGAGTTCATTTTTTTTTAAATTCTAAACGTCAAATGATTTACGAATACTAGCTTAATTATCGCTTAAAAGCTTTTTATGTAAAAAATTGAAAAAAAAAAACTGTGTTTTTCAAGATAATAACAAGTTAATATTAAAATCTTTACAGATATAACATAAAAGAATTTTAAATTTAAATATATTGTATACTTTTAAACGTTTAAGCATACAATTATGTTTTAGTCTTTAGAATTGCCTTGGTATGTAGTAATTGTATTTTGAACTCACAAAGCGAAGCAAACACATCAAAAGTTTGTCATAGCATTTGGTATTTTTTCATAAAATTTCATAAAAACTTTTAAGCGATTTCCATTCTCGGCTTATAACTTATAGAGGCTACTAGTTACTACTTTTGAACAAAAACATTTGAACATGACACATACTAAAATTACAATAATTATAATTTTGTTTTTTTTTTTTTTTTTTTACATTTTAGGGTGGGTTTTTTTTATACATTGAAACAGTTTTTTATAATTGTGTAATTTTTTTTTTTTTAATTTTGATGTTTTTTTTTTTTTTTTTTTGTAAGGTCACGACAACATTAATATAACAGTTTCAATAAATTTTTACAATAATTTTTATTTTTTTTTGGTATCTTTAATAGCGAAAGACTATCACAATTTTAGAGATTTAGGTTGTTTTTTTATTATTTGGTATTATTTCTGATCGAAACAGTTTGTTTTTGTAATTTTCTTTTTTATTCGCTTTTTGCTTGTTTCATAGTTAAAGTTTTAAACTTTACACTAAATATATATGTGTATGCATTTATATATAAATAGAATTTACATTTTGTTTACATTACGGAAGCCGTTGAGTTTTAAATTTTGGTTTTAAGAAATGCATTAATTTTGCCTTTGATTTTGCAACGCATGCGCGCCAACTCAGGTACAGTCATGCACAAAAGTTAGCCATTCAAGTTACGTTTTATTCGTTTTACAAACCAATATTTATTTTATTTTATTTTATTTTTTTTGAGATCTGCATAGTTTTTCTGCTAGTGTATACATATGTTTCGTTTTTCTCTTTTTGCATATAATACTTTTGTTTTGTATACATATATATATTTCTTTATTAGTTGTTCTCCAGTTGTACCTTGTTTTGGTGACGATTTTTGTTGAACTTTGTTCGTTTTCATATGTTGAACGATTTTTGAATAGCTTTAGTTTGTTATTTTATAATTCTTTAATTAGACAAACGTTTATTTTTATGCTTTCTGTTAAAAGATTTGATTTTTTTAAATTTTTGTTCTTTATGTGGTTTGAAAAACCATCAAACAACAGGAGGAAACAGTCTTTCTTTCCAGGTACCTGTGAAATATAAAATAAATAATATAAGTCATACGCAAATAAAATTGCTTATATAAAGTAAATCTCATATAGTATAAAGGCGCTGAACTCATAGAAAAATATTTATTTCCTGGCTAAAGCTATAAATTTATAAAATAATCTAGTTCTAGAAAAACTGAACTTTCCTCTTTACTTGTGTCTTAATTTGTTAATCTGCTCTGCTGTTATCAAAATTTTATAGGTTCCTTATTTGATAATCTGTTCTACTGTACCGGAACGCCTTTAGTAACTTATAAAGCAAGGAAAGAATGCAAAACGTTAGACGAGATTGTGCATTACCAGATCCAGTTGCGGATCTAGAATTTGGGGGGTTCTTCACTTCGAAGCGTATATATTTTAGAGCTCGCAAAAGACTTTCAACCCATTTTTTTCAACTTTTGGATCCCCCGTGGAACCGCCACTGACCGGATCATAGGGATCATCCATAAACTACGTGACGCTGATTTTCGCTAAAATAGACCAACCGCCCCTCACCGCTGTGGCACAGTGACGGAATATTTTTGAAGATTTTCCATATGATCGTGACGCTTCGCCAGACCCGTAAAACTTTGGGCGGAATCGGCACGGTTTATAAATTCCCCAAGTCGGGCTTGATTCTTTATGCCTGCTTTACTTTTTCGTTCCATCTCTCACGTTAGACACTGATATATTTTGTTCAAGAAACAAAGCTCCCGGGATGATAACCCAATAGTACAGTTTGGGCATGCGTTTAATTTGTTGCTCTTTTAATGTAAACGTATTTTGGAGGTTGGCTGAAAATTGCGTACTCCAAGCAAACTTTTGCGACACAGAGTTGATGATTTACCACTATGATTTACAGGCTATGACGCCATGTTGAGTAGCTCCAAGTGAGTTAATAATTATTGCAAAACTCTAAGCGAGATATCAAACATACCCACACTTGTTTAAAAAGGCATATCTGATTTAAAAGCTCAAATTGTTGTTGGATTCCAAAACTACCGGCAGTTGATAGAACGCCTTTTTCGGCTCTAGAAAGAACTCTGAAGAGGAACAGTCTTTCATCTCACTCGCAAAAAATAATCCAACTTTATGAATATGTTTAATTAAAACGAATACATATGATCTTGTAACTAAACGATAAGATGTGTGTCATCTAGAAGACAACGTATAAGACGCCCAAAAATGCTGCACCAAAACGATCAGTACAGTCGCGTCCTAAAAAGCTGTGATCATAAAATTTTCTAAGATGCTTCTGAAGATGTAGCTCTGCACATGTCTCGTTTTATAGATTTTGTATACCCTCTAACCATAATGTCAAAGCTGTAAAAGAAGGCTGGGTAGACCATACCAAAATGATCAGCATGAAATTGATTATCATTTAAGCCATGTCCTTTCGTCGTAATATAGATTTCGAATATCATTAAAGCAGCAGGCACATAAGATAAGCAAATTTGAACTCCTTTTGCCTTTAAGTTCCACATAAAGTAAAGTAGTCCTAATGACTTTTTTCGAGTGAAAAACGAAAGTTCGTTCGAAGACGTGAGAAAGTGTAGATCGATAGATTTGAAAAAAAAAGCATTAAATATACAAACTCTACGGGAAAAGGGAGAACTGTGTATTGGGCCCGACGACAATCGCCAACGGGCTCGTAACTTCCTCTTGACGGCCCTGATCTAAGGAAAGGTTCGGAAAAAATGGCAGTTCGTTCAAAGCTTTGGGAAGTGTAGATCGGTAGATTTGAAAAAAAGCATTAAATATTCAAATTCTACGAGAAAAGGCAGGACTGCGCATAGGGCCCGACGACAATCGCCAACGGGCCCGTAACTTCCTCTTGACGGCCCTGATCTAAGAAAAGGTTCGGAAAAAATGGCAGTTCGTTCAAAGCTTTGGGAAGTGTAGATCGATAGATTTGAAAAAAAAAAGCATTGAATATTGAAATTCTACGGAAAAAGGGAGAACTGCGCATAGGGCGCTACAATAGTCATCAACGGGCCCGTAATTTGCTCTTGACGGCCCTGATCTAAGGAAAGGTTCGGAAAAAATGGCAGTTTGTTCAAAGCTTTGGGAAGTGTAGATCGATAGATTTGAAAAAAAGCATTATATATTCAAATTCTACGAGAAAAGGCAGGACTGCGCATAGGGCCCGACGTCAATCGCCAATGGGCCCGTAACCTTCTCTCGACGGCCCTGATCTAAGGAAAAGTTCGGAAAAAACGGTAGTTCGTTCAAAGCCTTGAGAAGTGTAGATCGGTAGATTTGAAAAAAAAGCATTAAATACTCAAATTCTACGGGAAAAGGCAGGACTGCGCATAGGGCCCTACAATAGTCACCAACGGTCCTGTAAATTTTACTCAACGGCGATCGATAGATTTGGCAAAAAAGCTTTAAATATTCAAATTCTACGGGAAAAGGGAGAACTGCGCATAGGGCCCTACAATAGTCATCAACGGGCCCGTAACTTCCTCTTGACGGCCCTGATCTATGGCTATGGCCCAAGTTGACGGCTTTCACTATATAATTTATAAGACTGGGTGCTATAGCAAATACTAGCTAGCTAAACATAAGCTCTTGTGTAGTTTATGGAATTTTCTAATATAAAGAAACACCTTATATACATAACATCTGCGTATATTAGTCGTTAGTTGATAAGCTAAATATATTATTGTAACAAAAAAATTATGTAGAGATGATTTGGCGTACTCACCGCGTGACACATTTGACTTTGGTTTATATTTTTGTAATGTTTGCACAATTTTGTAATTTGTTTATGTATATACACACGTATAATTTCTCTAGATAGCTCGCATATATAATAATGTATATATATATATTTATTTATATATGTGTATACACAGATGTGGTATATGGCATCGATGCGGATGTTAAACTGCAACTAATGCTGATCCATTCATTAGATAAGGTAGGTAGTTTAGGTTTTAATGTGTGACACATTCATTTATCGTCTATAGAGTAGTAGTAGTAGTAGTATACGTAGGCTCTGTTTATATATATATAATATACTTATGTATGTATATATATCGAACGGTACGGTTGCTGTTGTAATGCAGTTTCAGAGTAACTTGCATATACACATAGAGTACATATATTTCTAGATTGTACATAGATACATAATGCTATAGTATATAGTTGATTGCTAGTTGCTTGGCTTGTACTTATAGAGAGCTTTAATGGAATTATTCCAGTCATTCAAAGTGCTAAGCTACAGTTGCTCGCTCTTTGGTCTGCGCTTTTAAGCCTTTCCAATCTAGTGCAGGCTTAAATAGGTCTTGCGTTTCAGATAACCGCTGCGTATCGGTGATGAAAGGCCCGTCTCATTGCTGCTCGTTTCAAATGGCAAGTTGATGAATGTTAGTGTTTGTGTATGGCGAAATGTAATTTTGTTGATGTTCATTATGTTTTTGTTGATTAGTTTAGCAATTGAAATGTTTTTGTTTTTTTTTTTTTTGGAAAAAGAAAGATAGAGTTAAAGTTAAGAAAGAATTGAGTTTTGCAGTTGATAGCATGAAAATTGGTTTTTGTCTGAAACACACAACACCGAACACGTTTTCTAATTTCAAACAAAACATAACTTTGTAATGCAACCAACTAAAACCAAGCTGAACACTAGATATACGTTTTTCATAGTTTTTTTTTTTTGTTTTTTTGCATTAAAATATTTGCTGTGCCAAAGCCATTAAGCAAGCGTCACGCTTGTCCGCGTTAGAGTGAAATGGCAAGTAGTATGCGGCATCATCGTGCGCTTGCACTCTGGCTTATGGCTGAGTGTGTTGCAAAACGTTTTAAACTTCGTTCGTAGCTTGCTCATGCAATCTGTGAGGTGAAGTTGAATTATAATTTGTGGTGAGTTAAGATATTGTGTGTGTGTGTGTGTGTGTGTGTGTGTGCGTGTGTGGGTGAGGTTGTTTGGACGCGTGTGTGGAAGAAAGCATTAAAGCGTCGTTATCAGAACGTTGCCAAAATAAACAATTAAAGAAAAGATATAAAATTCGAATATTAAATTAAATGGCGTTGGGAAATTATAAAACTCTATTCATGTAGGTATGTATTTTATGTACATAAGTAATTTCTATATAGCTATAGCATTTTTTTTATTGTGTATATATTGTATTTTATACAAAAAAATACTACCTGTATATAATTGTTGGCTAATTTTGTTGACAGTACATAATATCAGTAATCGCATACATTAAACAATATGTAGGTAGGTATACTAAATTATAATTTCAATTAAGCTCTAACAAAAATAAATAAAATACATTTTTTTTTTTACAATCAAAATGTAATACAAAGAACATTTCTTAAAACTAAAATACTAATCAATAACAATTCTTATTGTTTTTGTTCTTTTTTTTAATTTTTTGGTAGACTAGTAAAACAATTGGAAAAAAACATTTAGACAAAAAAAAAAAAAAATACTGTGCGTAAATTTTGTTTCAGGCCCAAAGCATTTCCTCGCTTGAACTCTCATTGGCTTCGATGAGTAGCCTAAGGCTGCCACTTGTAGGAGAGTTGGCACTGACCATGTGCTGCTCAAAAGCATTGCTGTGGGTTGCGGTGCAGTTTTTGAAAGGATTTAGAAATATTTAATTTGAACATGGAATTGGCACACACATACACACATAGTTTAAGGGTTTGGTTTAGGTTTTTTTTTTTTTTTCTAAGAGTGTCAAAAAGTTTTTGCGAAAACACTGTACTGAGCAGTGTCTAGTTAAATAGATTTTTTTAAATTTTGTTCTGCCATAAAAATCCCCATAACCACATCTTTACGTATTTAAAGATTATACTTCTTTCTACTTAATATACAAGATCAAGATCGTAAGTAAATGAGATGGTCAAGGTAGAATACATTTAAGCATTGTTTTAGAAAGAAAAAAAGTCTATCTTGAATAGACTTTTCAAAAAATATTCAACTCATTGACACTCTTCATTTTATAAAAAGCAAACACCTTTTATGTAAATATTTGTAATTATAACGATGAAATAACACTTAGTTGATTAGCAAGATTTGGCGCACCAGACACGAATCCATCAAATACATTAATGCATATACTAATTTATAGTCCATATGACAATGTATGTGAGAGTATGACGAAACGAATGGCCCATCACAAATTAAATTTAAGTATACATAATTAACAAAAATTAAAATACAATACGCGCTGGTCATGCGACTCAGCAAACAAACGAATCAACAAACAAATATACGAACAAACAAACAAACAGAGGGCGTTAACATCAACTTATAGACTTATAAGTACTAAATACATATACTATATGCAATATCATATTATGTACACATTTGCCTATTTACACTAGAAGACATAGCGAGCAACATATACACAGTGCTTTACTATGTGTACACATACATACATATACATAAAGTGACGCCAGACATGCATGGGACCTACCTTCGGCGTCGTGGATTCGCCGACTGGCCGGGCAGATTGAAGCAGCCGCGCGGTATGACCATGCGCGCATTGCCCTTGGCGGGCCGTGAACCACCCACGGCCTGTAGACCGGCCAAATGGGCGGCATAGCCTTCGCTAAGGACTGTGGCGTTGGCCTGCAGCTTCTTGCTAACCTGCAAATGGAAAACACAAATTTGAAGTGCCAACCATACATTTTTTATAACTGTACAACTTACCTTGCCAACAATGAAAATTTGCTCGTGTCGCATGCCCACATTGGTGTACACGCTAATATCCTTGCTACTGCCATAGGCAGCAGTGATAGAGATTCCATGATTTTGCACCAGATTTTTCAAATAGGCGGTTTTATGGCCCAACGGATCGGTGGATAGACCGTCGGCAAATGAGATCAAGCCATGTGGAAAGTTGTGCTGACTTAGCCAAGAGACGACACGCTGCTGCTGCATATCAGGACGTCCAGTAATATAGATAAGCAGATATCCAAGCTCCTGCCAATGACGGCAGACATCTACAGCACCAGCGCGTACCTTGGGATCACGTCCAGTTACTGACATGGACGCCGTAAAAGATCCATCAATGCTGAAGACTACGCACTCGGTAAGCGGCGGAACAACAGCCATATAACAGTCTACAGAAGTATGATCACCACGTACCACCATCTTAATAGGGTAAATGCCATACCCCAGGGAAACCTGGTCGGGTATGCTGTAGGAAATGCGCCCATTCTTGTCTGTTACTTCGGTGGTTAGGAAGGTCCACTCGCCAGCTGGCGGGTCTTTCATAATATGAACATCCACTTTTTCTCCGTGCAGCGTTATCATATCAAGGGGGCCGTACATGAAGCGCGCGTTTAAGCGCTGCTCACGTCCCTCCTGAACAATTACATCATTGGCACGGTGATTGGCTGCAACATTCTTCAACTTGACAGAAGTGCGCTTTTTGATCCATTTTTCGCGTGGCTGTCCCGGATTAAACGAGGCATTGTCCTTATCGTCGTTAGAGCCAACAAACGGTATGCCTTCGAATTTGCCTATTTGCCGTAATATAAAAGCAATAACATCAGGGCTTTCCCAGTAGCTGGCATGGAAGAGATGCGGCAATGCGTGAGCAGGAAAATTACTCAGACCCTCTGGACAGTAAAGAGCATAGTCCATGCGTTTGGTTCCCCACCATTTGTTTTGAACTGAAATAAAGTTTAAGTTTAGAATATTGCTTTTATAAATTTAAAAGCCATTGGGAGGGAATTTGGGCTAAAGTCTAGCAACTTACGGGAGTGAATGGTACTTAATGATACATTCTCAATGAGACCCGATATAGTACTTTGCATGGACGCATCGGAGAGACGTCTACCGGCTAGCAGATTGTTGCCATCGTTAAAATGCTGCGGATGCGACTGTATGACTTCCACTATAATTACAAATCACAAAGAGAAATATAAATACGAAATTGAGTTTAATATTAGGATGTTTACTTACGTAAGTGCAGCGGCTGGCCATTACCCAGCGGATACTTGGCATAGCGCGGCACATTGACCGGTGCCAATATGGAGAAACGCGCGCTTAGCAGCGGTTCCAGACGCGAAGCAATCGGATCGGTAGGATGGAACAGATTATATACCTGATGGCAGTTGGGTCGTGCCATTGCTGCCTTCGAATCGTGCAGCTTGCGTGCGGCTAACACTACAGACAACGGCGAGCCAAACATAAAGAAATCGCAGACCTCAAAGTCCAATTTTGTGGCACGCGAGTCGCTGGAGGAAGAGGAGCGGCGTCGACGTGGCGATGGTGCCACCAGCAGGCGCTTAGCATCCAAATCTGAGTCAATGAAGCGCTCATCATCATCGGCTCGCGAATGACGGCTATTGCCATCACCAGTGCCGGTACAAGCCCCACTGGTATGCGTTGCATTGCCCGAATTCGCTGTGCCATTGGAACGGCAGAGTGCCTCATAGGCCAGCAGCGAACCCATAGAGTCGCCGAGCATGACAATCTGACCGTTAAAGCCATGGCCCTCCTCAGACTTCAAGAACTCATGGTAGACAATGTTGGCGGCAGCCACTGTCTTATTAACAGTCTCATGAAACTCGGGAGAGGCTACTGCAAGCAGCGGTATGGCGCCAATTGGTACATCAGCTATGTTAGGTATGTCGGCGGCCGATGGTGATGCATCAAACGAATAAGGACTGAGACTGGAAAGTATGCCCAATGCATCGGTGCATATTGATGGACAGGGTACCATTTTAATGGTGACATGTGTCAATAAGCTAGGATAATGCTGCCGCATGACGCCCTCAAATGAGCCACGAAATGTAGTGACATCCGATTTTTTAGCTGTCAGCTCGCTGGCAGCATCCAACACGCTGCCGGCATGCACTACAAGCACCAAAATAGTGGTGGGACAAGAGGGTGTGCTTGGCGAGCCTGGCGGCGAGGAATCGTGGCTGCGATCGACACTGGCCGAAGAGCGCAATTGACGCTTGTTGCCGCGCTCAGAAGCAACGCGCATGAGGAAATCTTGATTGAATATGCTGTCGTCCTGTCTGTCGCGTCCGCTACTGCCAACGCCACCATGCGGCGGGGGACTATCATCGCCCTCGCCCAACAGTTCCAGGGAGCTCCATTTAGCCAGCGAGTTGGTCTCGTTGGTATCTTCATAGGAAGAGAGAGTTAATAAATAAACAAATTTCTTATTAGTGCAAGCTTACCCAGACAATCGAAGAACTCCTCGTCGGAATTTGATTTCGAATCAACCTCTAAACGTTCCATGCGCCAATTAGCCACCTGAGAACAAAGTAAAAGTGATTATAAAGCTTAGGGTAAAGGACTGCATAGCAAAAACAACATCTAAAGGCCTAAGTTAGGTGAAGGTGAAAGAAACTTACGTTTCGGCGCGGCGCATTCTTGGCATGCGGCTTTTTTGGCTGGGTGTGATTCAATCGATTGGTTGTTGATGTTGGAGATTGTGTGTGTCGAGGTGTCAAGTGTTTTATGGTGTAACAAGAGGAAATCAAAAATTATTGTAAGACGCGTAGGAACAACACAACGAACACAAGGAACACATAGATAAATAACGAGCAGAAAAAATATCGAAGTATGGACCGGCTAAGTTTGAATACTCTTGCAGTGTATAGATATCCATATTCATTACAGCCAAATCAAAAATAGAGTTTGAAAATTTAACTTTGGAACACTTGAAGATTTTTTTTAAATAATTTTATAATATTGCTTCCCAAGCTATATATAGACTACAATGGAACAGCAGTGAGTACAGACGGTTTTTAAATTTGACACATGTTTTACTTTTGCTGAGAACCAGCTGCTGTATATAGTTTCGTATAGTATTTAAAGAAACAGACGTATGTATATAATTTTCAACTGAATGAATCACAATAAAAAACATAGTTCTAAGTCATGCCCATCTGCAAGAGTATTTTAAATTTTACATTTTCTGTGTGTGCAGGCAAACAGTTCAACAACTAGAGCTCAACCTTTAAAAGAAAGTAGGCTACTTAGCCTGAACTGCAAACCTTATGGAACACACTATTAAAACTAAAACATTCAATTATAGCCTGCCTGCTAACTGACCTGTAGATCAAAACTATGAGCTGATCCCACAGGCGAATGCAGTGCACCTTTAGAGCCAAACTTGGCCTTATTGGCCATCTGTATGCTCTGCGAGCGAGAGCGCTGGTTGCTTGTTTGTGCGCCCAGCTCATCGGCATGCTCATCCTCGTCTTCATCGTCATCTTCTTCATCAGAGCTAACTTCTGCGCTGGGCGGCTGTTGTGTGACAATGGGCGGCACAGCTGGAGCGGATTTCTTACGTTCTGCAGCGGTTGCAGGCGCATTGCCTGCCGAGCTCACATAATTCTCAGAATTGCTATCGGCTGTAAAAGAAAGACAATTTAGTGCTAATTCATTTGGCATATATGTTTTTTTTTTTTGATTTACCATCGCTGCCATCTTCACCGCTGCCCATCTTTTTGGCCAAAGCCAGCTGCGTTTGGCGCTCCAGCTCGCGTATGTCCTCAATGGTTAAACCATGCCATTCATCTTGCCAAGCCCAAGCTTGACGATGTGCACGCAGCATGGTCTTACGCAAAGCCACATCGTGTATGAACTTTTCCAGCTTGGTTTGCATGCCCCAGTAGCGGAATTCCACGCGGCATATCTTATATGCCGTCATAAGTGACATGTTGCGTGGTGTGGGCTGCTTTTTGCCCTTGACTTCGCGCCAGTACTCCTCAAGCCAGTCCTCGCTAAGCGGACCGCGTCCAGTTTTTTCGGAAACAAACAACTTCGGATCCTCCTCTTTGACATAGTCACCGCCCCACAATTGATCTTTTACAATATCAATAACATCTGCAAATAATAATGGTAAACAAATTGCGTTCTTGGCAAGATTTAAAGATATTTTCTTAACTGACCTACGACACGATTGCGCAAATCACTGCCTGATAGCTGAAATACATTATCCTGATAGCCGTTGTCTGGAAAGTAATAAGTTTCAATGTCCAATGAGAACTTTTCCACAAATGGGCAGGTATAACGCGTGCGCGTATAGGGATAGGCATTCCAGGCTTCCTCCTCTACGGTTAATGCGCTCTTGGGCAGTAGACCTGAAATTATTTATTAGTTATTAAAGCTTTGTAGCTATGAGGCGGTAAAGTTAATGAACTTACTTTTAATCCAGCCGGGCAGATGACTGCCCACATGATAGATCTTTTTAGTATACTGTCCATTACCACCTGGCCCATCTTTATAGGGTTCATTAATCATAATCTCCACGCCGCTGCCCTCACCATGGCTCTCCTCACGACTTTTTTTCTATAGATAAACATAAAATAGACAAAAAATTAATTCAATTAGATTGCAAGTGTTATCTGGAACTTACCGCTATCATGTATAGCTGTGCTATTCTATACTCCTCAACTGTCAGCGGCAGCGGTATCCGATATTCCTTAATCAACATCTTGTTTTTGGGCTTGATTTGCCTTTTCTGCTGTATACTCTATGCTCTGGGAGCGCTGCGTCTATAGTCTCAAGCGTTCTTGATGTCTTTGGCAATCATCGATTATTGTTAGACATGGCTATGGGTCTCGACGGTGTCGTCAGCAAGGCGCGTCTATGACCTGCAATGGATTGCTAAGGTTAGTTTGTTTCCTGTTATTGTTGTTTGTTGTTGTTGCTTTGGTCACCTGAGTCCGCATGTCAGACCCAACCTTGCTATTTGATATTTACTATTCTTCTATATACATATGTATATTCTTGTTTCTTCATTTTGCTATGGCTTCTGGCACATGATTCATGCCATTCCCAATTGGAATCAGCGCTGTCTCAATTAGATACTGCTTTCAAATGTAAATTGCCATGTAATTTATCGATTTTGTATGCTCATTAAAGTTTAATGGCCAGAGCGGGATTCGGTTAGGAGGGTCTGTCTAAACGTTTCCTTTGTCAATTAGCCAAAGCAACGACTGATAAGAAATCAAGTGAGCAAAAATTGTGGTGTGAGTGTATTTCAAATGTACTGGCTTTGTCTAACAAGTCTACAATAGCAACCATAAAGATACGAAAAATCCAGCTACGGCACTCCGTACTAACCCTAAGTAATTAAGTACTATATAGTATATCCGATATGCATGCTATTTTTTTTGACAGCTTAAATGATAGACATTCAGCTAAAAGTATTACTTTGCTTAACTTTTTGGTTTTGACATAGATTCCAACGGACAAGATCTTAGGATTACACAGCCAAAAAAAAACATTTTCGAGTTTACAAAGCCGAGATCCGAAACAATCCAGCAAGTCAGCGTTTTGAGATAAATTCCTAAATAGCTTGTTGTATGGGGTTTTTGAGTTTATGAGAGCACGCTGACGTGCTAGGGTTTATTGGAACTTGGTTTCGGATGCTGCGACCCTAAAAATATGTTGTAAACATAGTCTGAGAACCGAACTCGAAAATCGATTTATTTTTGTGTAAGTGGAAAAAACCTCAGCACGTCAAGGCCCTAAGAAAATCTCCAAATACCTTGTGTTTTTTGGAACTCGGATCGAAACCCAAAAACATACAGAAAACATGATCTGTCCTCAGAACGCAAAAGTCGTTTTTTTTTAATGCAGCTATGTTATCCATTACACAATGAGTTCGTGGGTTGATAATATAAGTATACAAATTTGAATCATATCCATTCGACTGTATGAATGCTTAGATCTCAAAGATAAATTCTTAAGTTTATCGATTCATGTCGATTCCTTGACTAATTCTTCTGTAGAAGAATTTTGCGGTTTCGTACAAAAATAAGGTAAAAAATTTATCCATTTTAGACCCCCTTCCCCTAAGAACTGCAAAAATATTTCACATTGTTTTTTGAATAAACAAGTTAAGCAACTATACTTGGAATGTAGACAATGTCAACCTTAACCCGACGGATTCACAGGTTTTTGAAAATAATTGGTATAACTTGAGACTACGAATGTAATTCTGAATTTTATCTCCTGTTCCAAAGCTATAGAGGTGCAATAAGTTTTTGGGAAAGTATGTAACGAGCAAAAAGAGGCGTGGCAGACCTTATAAGCTATACCATATTCTTGATTAACATTAACAGCCGAGTCAATATAGCCAAGTCAGTTGGTCAGTCTATTCGTATAAAGTAAAGTATCTAAAGGCCTATACGCAGAATGCAAAAAAATTTCGCACGGAATGACAAAACCATATAAAAAAAAATTCCTAATGGGATATCCCCAATATTACTAGAAAATGTACATTTGTCGATTCATGTCGATATCGTTCCTTGTACCCACGTTTTTGGGATACCCCCTAAATGTGTTTTTTGTTAAAGATCAAAATACACAAAACTTGTACAAAACCGCAGCATACTTGAAGAAAATTCTTAATAGCGAAAAATATGTAGAAAAAGTTCGTTATAGGGGAGTTCGACTGTAGTACAATTAAATTTGTTTTTAGTTTATGGTTATACCACCCACTACTGCCAAAACTTTCCATGTACTTTATTTTTCGTTATCTATCCATGGGTTCAAATTTTTTTAAAAATCCGTTCGGAACAAAATTGTTAAAAAGCTACAGTCACCAAAGTCGGTATATAGACTCAAGTAGACTAAAATATAAAATCTTAATATCGGATGACCATTGTGATAATTACGAAAAAAAAAGTGTATATTAGAGTAGGAATGAAATAAGTTTGGATTACAAACTCTAAAAAACGTTAAGTGTAAAATAACGGCAATGATATACAATAAAAACAATAACAAAAAGCAACGGCAATGGTAAGCAAAATTTGGTTTATCGCGCATAATCTTTTTTTCTTTTTTTTTTTTTGCTTTTACCTTGAACCATTTTACTAATTGGATTTATTGTTGACTGCTGACAATACACACGTACACACTTACACACGCACACATACACACAACTTGTAGTGCAATCATACTAATAGATGCGTTGCAACAAGAAGAGCAACAACAGCAAAGAGAGCAAGAAGAGTACGCAAAAGGTCGCTTGCATAGCGACGTGACGTAGGCAGTGTCACAAAAAATGTTTTATTTGACTTATGGGAGAGTGGACACGTGTAATTGTTGTGGTTAAATGTGTTTGTTGTAAACAAACCGAGTAGACAAGAGCACTCCCCGCCATTTGAATAGCACACACTCAGACCTTTCGACAGGGTAGAGCAACGGGATGCATTCCCCCGTTGTTGAAGTTCTCTAAGTTTCACGTACATACGAAAAAAAAAAACATTTTCTTAGTTTTTTTCCGAAAGTTAAAAAAAATTCAGAACAAAACACTTTTTCATTACAAAATTCATAATCATAGTTTTTTTTTGGAGTATCTAAGCACTATTCCCAATTGGATCGAGGTTATCCCAAAGATTTATTTGAATTGTCCGAATAGAAGAAACAAGGGAAAATTCAGCCGGAAAAAGTTTGGAAATCGTGAAAAGTTGAAAGATGAGAATATTTTCATTACGAAAATTATATGTCATTTTAGTTTGAAAGAATTCAACATTGAACACTAAGAAAGCATTTTGAAAATTTCGCGCCAAGTGAAGATTATGGGGAAAAAGTTTGTTTATGTAGAATTTTTATATCAAATCAACTTACAACTTGGCATTTGGTGTTCTTATTGCGGATTAAAAAAAAATTTAATTTTTGAAAAACGGCTCCAAAAATGTTTAAATAAAAAGCAAAGAATAAAGAGCCAGTTCTATATTCTTTGATAAAAAGACAATGAATAACATATATTGTAAAGTTGAATTCCACCGCCCAAGCGCTGGGCGGGGTTTACACGCAAGTGGGGCTGAGCGCTTAGATTAGAAGATAGAAGAGAATTACGTTTCTATCTACTCTTGCCGCACAATGATGTAAGCTAAGTATAGAAGTGAATTCAAAACGATTTTTTTCCAAAAGTCATTATTACAAGATATAAAACGCGTAAGAAACAAGTTTTTGGGATACTTTTTAGCTTAGTTTCCAAAGTGCGAATAAGAAATTGAGAGAAAGAATATTTTTCTGGAACCCATTTTTTTAAGGTATGAAACGCGTAAAGGCCTATACGCAGTTCGAAATATTTCGCACGGAATGATAAAACTTCATATAAAAAAAATATCCCAAATGGGATTTTTTTTTTATATGAAGTTTTGTCATTCCCAAATGGGACTTTTTTTATATGAAGTTTTGTCATTCCGTGCGAAATATTTCGAGCTGCGTAGACCCCTTAAAAAAAAAGTTGTTGGCTACTTTTTCGTTAGCTAACAAAACTTGAACAAGAAATGAGGACAATAAAAATCTGTCAGTGGCAATACTTATTTCAAAAAATCATCCAAACCAGATTAGTATAAAAATTGCGCCATTTTGGCTTTTTGCGTATTATATATAACCTATATAAAAAAATATTAAAAATCGTAATTTTTTTTGAAAGATATTATAAATCTTATTTGTGAATACTTTTCTGGAACCTATTTTTTTAAGTTATGAAACGCGTAAAAAAAAAGGTTTTGGCTACGTTTTCGTTAGCTATCAAAACTCGAACAAGAAATTGAGAATGTAAAAATTAGTCACTATTTTCAAAAAATCATCCAATCTAGATTAGGATGTTTTAAAGATGTCATACCCATTTTTCTAAATGTATGAAACGCGTAGAAAATAAGTTTTTGGGATACTTTTTCGTTAGCTATCAAAACTCGAACAAGAAATTGAGAATGTAAAAATTAGTCACTATTTTCAAAAAATTATCCAATCTAGATTAGGATGATTTAAAGATGTCATACCCATTTTTCTAAATGTATGAAACGCGTAGAAAATATGATTTTGGGATATTTTTTCGTTAGCTATCAAAACTCGAAGAAGAAATTGAGAGAATTAATATCTGTAAATATCAAAAGTTTTGAAATTATTTTATATAGATTCAATTAAAGTTACCAACATTTATTAAAAAGCGTAAAAAAAAAGGTCAAAACTCATACTTTTGTTGGGAAGATACCATAAACAATATCTTGGAATTTGGTTAAAAAACCAATATTATGATTTTTGAACAGTCCAACACTTATCAATCTAAAATTTCGGTACACAAATGTAATGACTAGTAAAATAAATTTATAAAATCAATCATCAATCAATCATTCATACTAATTAGTTTAGAAAATATTGACTTTTGAATACCAAAAATTTCAGTGCCCTGCCTTATTCAAGTGCTTAGAGGTATTGCTATGTACGCGTATATGTGTAGGTGTGTATTATTACAAAACACGGATGCCAGTTGCTGTCTTTTTTAATCTTATCGTTTTATCTGTGATAAATAATTTATGCCGCAAAAGTTTCACTTTATAGCCAAGTACACACAAATACACTTTATATGATCAAGTATATTCAAATTTTGTAAAAATTTTTTTTTGTTTTTTGTGTTGCTACAATATACATTTCTGTACTATATATATATAGGTACATATTTATATATAAGTAGTGTATTTTTTTGCAGCCTTCACCTGTCAAGGCTTTGAGATAAAACAGCGCATAAAGTTAAGACATTGCGGGCCAGTTAAGCAGCTGTCCTCAAGTGTAAGAAAACAAGCGGGGGGCGGCTGTAGAAAGATACACACATTTTAGTGTGCACAAAGTCTGTGTGTGTGTATCTTTGTGAGCATGAAATGTCATGCGAGGCTTTGCGTTACTTTTAGTATCTCAAAGCGGCAAGAGGCAGGCAATTGAACTTAATTAATGACATTCAAGCTGGCAAAGATGCTTTGAGAGCGCAACATAACGCACCCATACCACCTCACGTAGAAAGATGCTCTCTCTTTTAGGGTATCTTAAAATAGTAACCACGTTATGAGTTAGCAGAAAATGTGCATACATTTTACATACCCAACGAGAAAGTACAGTAAAGACCCGGGCACTAGAAGAAGTAATGCAACGGCTGATAAGTCCTTCCTTCGAGAGTGATATAATCTGGGAAATGGTATCTCTAACATTCAAATATTTATTGATGCCCTCAGAATAGACGATTTTTGTGGCATCACTTTGTTATTCGAGCCAGATCGCCCTCCAGCGAGCATTTTCTTGGGGTTTACGAACAGTTACCAGTCGCTGTGGGTCAAATCTGAAGAATAAGGTGGTTGCGGAAGCAAATCGGTGTATAATTCGTGCGATTTTACAAAGATCGACATGATGCTGTTTTTGGTCTACTGTAAGCAAACGCAGCACCCACTTAGTACAAACTAGGGGGCTCCGCTACCCTGTATTCCTCAAGATATTCCGACCATAACATACTTACTCTATACTTGCTATTATTTCTAAAGTGTTCATACGAGTGTAAATGTCAAGAAGCTTCTTATCCTTTTCGAAATTTGGCTTTTTCGTTATTAGAATTTTCGCTAAACTATATCGACATACGATTTGTAGGAATTCATTTCGAAGAAAACATTCACTTTTTTTAGACTAGAGTAAAATGGGTTCAACCTGGGTCGATTTCCTTCATTGAAGCACATTGTGCTGTACGATACTTTTCGTTTTGTTCTCCGAAGCGAAATCAAGCCATTCGACAACACTTGAGCATCAGAAAATGAATTTCTTTAAACTCATATTGGTTAGAGATATGTTGCATGTGAAACCAAATCGAATTGAAAAAATAGATTCAAAAGTGCATGCTATTTAAACTGAAATAATTTTTTAATTATTATTTGACATTCTTTGCTTTATCGAAAGGAGTAGATCTGGGCTAAGGGAAATGTGAGCAGATATCGGCAGCAAAAAGTGGAGAGTTGAAAGCAAACAGAACTTGAGACTATCCAGTGGTAGCCAAAACAAAAAAAATATAACTTTCAAATCTGCGTTCATCGAATCCAAACAAGACACATAAATACGTTTTTCATTTTTTTTATCCTAAAATTTATTTTATGTTTTTTATATATAAAGCAATTTTCATGTGCATCATAAATCAACTTTTTTCGTACATTTTATTTCATTGTTGATACATTTTAGTCTTTTTTAGCAACAAAGAAAAAGTATTACGGCATAGTGTCAAAGGAGTTTGGTTTGGTCTATAAACTGTGTGAGCCTTTTAAACAAAAGTTATTCGTTTCTCGGCCGATTAATAGGAATCAACAAACTTCACTTGCATACGGATAAAGATAAGGTCTGCTCTAGCTTTTATAGCTTCTTAGACATGTTTAATCGCTACACGAGGTAGAACTAAAAAAACAACTTCTGTTACTTATAAATATAGCACAAGTATATAATATTAGTGTCTGAATGACTACAGTGCATAAGATGTACGTAATCTCAAACTTTCCATATGGTTGACCAAAAAAATTAAAAAAATGATTATTATCTGAACAAAACTCATATTTCTTTTTGGCAGACCATAATAATAAAAAATGAATTTTCACAATTTTCATCGATTTTGTTAAATCTAACTTCATCATCATTTCAACATTTTCGGATATACCAATTATGTACCCAAAATATAGAAAAATTCATTTGGCCATATGAAAAAAAGATGGCGTACGTTAAAGTAGGGCGCGGGCGACTTTGGGATACCCTGTACCACTAAATTGCAATAAAATCCGGTATATTGCTTAAGAACACCAACAAACATTTGATTGCCAAATTAGGTTACGATACCTTCATAAACAAGCGAAAAACAAAACATTTTTTTTTTGACCGATCCGTCGTAGCTATATGATACAGTCAAGCGATTTTGATCAAATTTGGTACAGTGCTTGGGAACTATAAAAAAAATTTTCGAATGTGAGTTTTGATTACGATGTCTTCATAACCAAAACGAAATTTGTACAAAAAACGTTTTTTTGGCCAATCCGTCCTATGGGGGCTATATGATACAGTCAACCAAATTTGATCAAATTCGGTACAGTGCTTGGGTACTCTAACAAGCTGACAACTTTGGTTATGATATAAACGAAATACAACGAATTTCATATAAAAAACATTTTTTTCGCCGATCGACCCTATGGTAGCTATATGATATAGTCAACCCATTTTTATCAAATTTGCTACAGTGCTATAAAAAACTTCCGAGTGCCAAATTTGGTGACGATATCTTCATAAACAAACGAAATATTTATCTAAAACTTTTTGGAAGCTATACAATATAACCTCGATATCGAAAAAATAAAAAAAACTTGTCTCCCGTAAGAGATCTTATCTGAAAGTTTGGTTGCTCTACCTTCTACCATCTCTGAGATCAAGGCGTTCATACAGACGGATAGACGGTCAGACGGACATGGGTATATCGACTTTTCTAGTTACTCTGATCATACATTGGGTAACTTTGCGGGGTCTCGGACGTTTCCTTCTGTATGTTACATACATTGTCGGCTTGCACAAACTTAATATACTCTTTGTACCATAAGGTACAGGGTATAAAAAATATATTAATGATGATGATTTATTTCTTTTCTCCTAAATGGAGCAGAATTAGCATAGAAAAAATTATATTAATAGCATCTCCCAAATAGTGTGCCCCTATACTCCAGTGGGAGATACAGGAAATAGCATTTAATTAACGTTAAAGGATTCCAAAACTTTTTGTTGTAACAGATTGGTATTATCTCATATATTTGCTAGAATTTCGATTATCCTTAGAGCTCAACAAGATTCTCATCTACGAAGCCATATTAAAGCTTGTATGTAAACATGTATATAACATAAGTTATTCAGGTCTAAGGTATTGCTAGTAATCCAAATTTGGAAATTCGTTATGGTTTCCAATCAGAACTGGGTACTATAGTTGATACAGCATATTATGTTTCCTACTAAGAAAATACATTGCTAAGAATATTTCATATATATGTATATATATATAATCCAATTAGGTGTAGTCAGTGGTCAAGAAGCCTGTAAAGAGAACTTTTGCTATCCTTGCCTTGACATTTAATATAAAAAACTAGACGAGCAGCCTCCTACTTGCTTCGCTCTGCAAACAGGATAATAAATAATGATACAAAAACTATTTGTATATATATTATATATAGAAATACAGTACAACTTCGCTAAAGAGAATTGAATACAAAAATTCCTTGTACAGAAAATTCTTATAGGGGAATTCGATACAAATAAAATGATTGATTTTTATTTTTTTAAATTTCATAGTGCTAATTATTGGCAACCTAATTGGTAGGAGCCTACTGTAGAATCAACTTTTGTATAATATCAGTATATAATCAATAATTATTGAGGACAGCAAAAAAAAAAAAGAAAAAATTGACATGCGGCCACAAGTGTCTGTATGTATGTGTTTTGCATAAGAGTGGGCCTGTAGCCACAACTAAACATATGGACTAGTATGTATTACATAGATATGTAGGCCATAGGTTACGTGTCATGGCAATTGTTGTATATACACACTATATGCAATCCTATTTACATAGATAGCATACTTACTATGTGGTCGAAGCATAATTACGTTTATGACAATATACGTGCTACACTTAAACGTATGTAAAATTGTATATGTACATATACATAGTTGCATATTACACAAATACATATGCGTTCTTAAGTATGGCATGTGCGTTTTATAGCCAACTTGCCTCAAACTGCCCACAAATGTGTCATATAAAATACTTTGAGATAATAAGCAATTTATGCTAAAGAGTTTGCACTGTACATAGAAAGCAGCCCCCAACTTTACTATGTACTATATACATACTATACATATAAATGCTAGGAAATTTATTTTTTCCAAATTAAATATTGGCTGATATTGGAAATTGAACTTTTTAGGCATAAGACAAGTCCAAAAATAGAGGCGGAAATTAATATTATTTTTGTATATCTTAGGTGATAAACTTTTTTTTTTTTATTCAAATATTGGTAGCTACAAATACTACAAGATGTTTTTGGCAAATACCAAATGAAAAACAGATTTCAGCTATCAAACCGAAAAGATTTCAATATAATTAAAATAGACACAATGAGCAAAAGTTACCACCCCTCCCCTCTCTATATATACCTACAACAATTTATGTACTGTTTAATTTAAGACGCCTGAACATCTTTTGCGGGTTCCATAAAAAATTATTAGCATATGTGCAAAGTGTTTAATTTGTGGTCCGAACGTCATAACGTCAATACATTAGCCATAAAAGATAAAATAATTGTGAAAAGTGTAATTAAAAACTACTGAGCCTCGACCCATGAGTGCCAAGCCCCAAACGACCTTCTACATTCATTCATCATCAGACACTCCGACTGTAATATCCTCTGCCTCTGCACTTGCATTTATTTCCCCAAGTGTTCATCAGGTTGACAAAATACACTGTGCCAAGATAGTTCCACATAAGTCTAATCCCGATTTTGGCAACTTAGCTTCTTCTTCAAAAACATTTTAGAATTAACTTTTTTTTGAAGGATCTTGTAGGTAAAGGAGTGTTTTGGTAATTTTGTGCTTTAACTTCCAAAGTTCCATCGGATTTTAATAAAAACTGTATCCAGAGAGGAGTAACGAAAAAACGATGGCAAGGTTTTGTAGCAAACAGTAAAAAACTGTTGCGGGAAACTGAGGCGTGGTATCCCACAAAAAAGGAACTTTAACTTTTTATTTTTAACTCTTCATGAATCTACATATGTACATTAAAGAAAATCTACGGAGCAAGATATCGACATGAATCGAAAAATTGTATCTAACTGCAGACAATACGAATCTCTTGCTAAAAATTTCTAGCTCTTATAGTGTCTGAGATACTTTTGGTCATGGCATAGCTTAAAGACGCGCACGGACGACTTTGGGATACCCTGTCCCAACACATTGCAATCAAATCCGATATATTGCTTAAGAACTCCATAATATTTGTTTACGATATCTTCATAAAAGCGCGAAACACATCGAATTTTGCACCAAACACGTTTTTTTTGACCTATGATATGGTCAACCGATTTTGATAAAATTTGCTACAGGGCTTGGGAACACTATAAAACTTCCGAATGCTAAATTTATCTACGATATCTTCATAAACAAATGAATTATTCATCTAAAACTCTGAAGCACCCCTTTGGGAGCTATATCATAGATATAAACCCGATGTCAAAAAATAAAATAAACTTGTTTCCCCTAGCGTAATAAGGCATCTTATCTGAAAGTTTGGTTGCTCTAGCTCTTACCATCTCTGAGATCTAGAGGTTCATACGGACAGACGGACATGGGTATATTGACTTCTCTAGTTACCCTGATCATACTTTAGGTAGCTTTGGGGGGTGTCCGACGTCTCGTTCTGTATGTTTCATACATTTTCAGCTTGCACAAGCTTAATAACTATACCCTTGGTACCATACAGGGTATAAAAATTATACAGTCGTATAAAGGGATGCAATATGCTGGGACAGGAGTCAACTAAATTAATTTCACTATAAATAGACCGAAGGGCGAACGAAGCGAAACACACGGCAGTTGGTTGGCAGAAATTTGAAGAAGAAGATACAGAGCTTGGCATAGGCCCTTATAATGGTAATAACAATATTTGTCAAGATCGACCAAATCGGACGACTATATCATATAGCTGCTTTGATCAAAATTGTATTCCATGTACGGAACTTTTTTATATATTTTAAGACATCGCACTTTTCTGTATTCTACACAATTTTGAAAAGTTTTACCAAAATCGGACAACTATATCAAATAGTTTGCATAGGGCCGAAGCAGCAAACTTTTTAATTTTTTGCTTGAAAAAGTTTGTAATACAAATTCTTTGTAGAATTTCTTCTCTCTGCTGCTTCTCTTCCAATTTAATTTTTATCACGTCATCTCACAGGGAGCTATCCTGGCGGCTAATGGATATTTCCAAGTCAATTTGTGCGGACTACAAAATCTTACTTCAAGATTCAAAACATTAGCTTGCTGGAATTGCCCAATATTAGGACTGATTGAGGATGTCTGAGAGATGCGTTTTTGAAAGACTGGAATTTTGTCATTATAAGTAACACAAAATTTAATATTCTTTTTAAAATTAGTACGATTTTTAATAATAATCGTTACTTGCAATTCGTACGAAAAGAACATAAACCATGGATGTAAAGCTTTGTAGATATAATTGTTCTACTAATTAGTATAATAATAATTTTAATTCTAAAGAATACTAGAATTTTGCCAGCCATAAGTTCCTTATACCAAAATGTTTATCATTTAGTTTATAGGCTCATATAAGCCATATCAACAACGAAACTTTAAAAAGGCAAAACTTGGCGTGGGTGTAGGGTATCGCACTGTCGTGGATAATTTTTTTATCATATTATTTATAGCTGATAACCGGGAAGACAATGCCCAAAAAAATACAAATTTCTAAATCTACTCAATAAAGATACAGTCACTAATCGGAATTGCGTGAACTGACATATTTTACTTTTTGTAAAACCACTCCCCAAGACTAAGTAGAAAATTGAAACTTACTGCGACAAAACCAAAAAATGGTTTCCAAATTTATGGAAATATAAATTTGACTAGAGGGCTCCGCTTCCTGCTTGCTTAATACGAAAACTTCGGTACGGTATTGAAATCTATGCTCAACTCTTACTTTCACTTCATTTCGAAGTGTACATACATCAGAGCTTGACTTTCAACCCATTTTTCCAAATTTTGGGGGGGTCCGGACCCGAAATTCAAATTTCACTACAAATGTCCCTTTGACAATTCTTCCTTCCACTTTGACGTAAAATCCAAAATCCTTAGCCTTAATGCTCATCTACACTCTAAAACGAAATCCATACAAATTTCCAGCCCTCTAGCTGCTACCGTTTTGCTCGTGCATCGATCGCCAATGAATGAATCAATCAATGAATCAGTCACTCATTCAGACCAAACCAGATCACCTTATATAAGTACATATATAAGCAGTTAGTAATAGTATGTTAAAGTTGGGAAGCCGGAACACAAACGTGAATTTATTGGTTCTTCAGAAATTGAGTGTTGCAAAACGTAAGCCATTTTCAATTTACGAGCGTATCCTCAGTATATCATTTAACTTATGTACTGTGTTTATATGCATTTCTTATGTACATATATGTACGTGTGTTTAAGACAGCACGTAACATAAATGCAACAAAGCAAACAATGCGCCTTATGTATAATGAGCTTAAAGCGAATGACAGCAGAAAAAAAGAAGAGATGAGGCCAAAATGCAAACAGTTGGTACTTAAATAAAAACAACAATAAAATTTTAATAAGTCGGGGTGTCCGGTAGTGGGGTATAGTACATTTTTTTTTTTTAAACGTATTATCTGCAGCAAGTTTTTTTTTTCCGAATGCAAAGGAAATGGTTTGGGGCGGCAGCAGAATAAAGGTTGTAAGGCGAGAAGGCCAAGTTTCTTTTTAGAATACTAGAATCTACGGAATATTGGATCTTCCAATTTGCATTCCAGTGAGTTCGTCTCATACGGAAAAAAAAGAGGTAAATGCCAGCTTCTTCCTCGTCATAAGGCTGCACGTATACACTTTACTTTGATAGTGTGACAAAAAAAATGTAATATCGATGATCCAGATAATTACTTTTATTACTGTCGTGACATCAGGGCCAAAAATTAAGTAAAGATGTCTCAAAACTTTTAAAAACGTTGGTTGATGGTATGCGTGCTTTTGTCGGTGTTATATTATATGTCTTATATGTTTCGAAACATATAATATGAAATCTAGAGATTGTATATAATATAAATTTACTTAAACATGTTCCGTTTAAGTATGGAGACCAAAATTTCGATGATTGTGAGTTTTTCAACAGAATAACGCTGCCATCCATGTCTCCCGTGGGAGACAAAATTCCGGATCTAAATCCAATTAAAAATCTTTGGGGTATACTTGATTTTAAGTTGTACAGAAATGGTAGGAAATTCGATACCCTATAAAGGACCCTAAAGTGGCTAAAAGTGGCCAAAATAGATAAACCTGCCATTCAGTAGCATCTACAGCTCTTACCCGATTTTGAAGATCTTAGGCTTGAAAATTTCGTAAAATAATTCTCTTAAAGCTCAAAGCTTAAAAAAATTTAAAAAATTTTTTTTTAAAAATAAAAAGCACTAAAAATTTGTAATTTTGAAAAGTGGTCACTATTCTTCGACTTCGGTAGCTTATAATTTCAACAATTTCGACTCAATCTTCACATATCGTATATGTCGATGGTATTTTATGTCGTTAAAACATTTTGTTCATAAGATATTCACGAATAACTGAAAACAGTACCCAAACACATGTTTTTCGAAAAAATCTCGAAAACGGTTTTTAAGAAAAAAAAATTTAATGTTATTTTCGTGTTTCTCGACCCAAAATTGCCCTAAAAAACTCTTAATTTTCAAGGTTCACTCGATGACCCTAAAATTTGTAAACTAGTGTAATCGTATGTGACTATTTGTTTTGTAGTTCAGCGAAAAAACAACGTCATGGCAGTGACATCTATTGTTTTTCCCCGTAAAAATACAAAAATGCTGTTTAAGATGTCAAATATGGTAGCGATATTTTTGCTTTCTTTATATGAAGTTTTGTGATTCCGTGCGAAATATTTCGAACTGTGTATAGGCCTTTAAACTAAAAAAAGGTCTTCTGTAAATTTAGCTTTTTTGCTCGCTAAAGTTTTTTTGTGATCTTGATAAATGTTAAAACATTGTGTGAACATATTTTTATCAGATGGCTTTTATAGTGAGGGTTCAATAGCGAAATCTTACCTAAGTTTTTTAAATTTAGCAAAAAAATAAAAAAAAAATAATCCACCTTTTGCATCTTAGAGCACAAGGCGTAGCAATCAAGTTCAATGCTATAATTAAATAAGCGTATCTATTAAAACCCCATTACAACATATTTCATCTTGAACTCCTCCGATCTCAGAGGTTCCAGCCAATACTGCTCTTCATTGCTTGGACACTTCATCTGCTAAAATAACTAACAATCTACAGGCTACAATAAACAACCTAGTCAAAGCTTATACCTCTCTTCTACTCAAATGATTCTTAACTCCGTAGACACAAATTGGGTAAAGACAGTGAAATGCTTAGAAGTTACTTTAGATAACAAGCTTACTTTCTAAGAGCTCATCAATTATACAATTAAAAAAGTAATTATGTTTAACAGAACTCGTAATTCTTTCATAAGTATACCAAGTGCTTATACTTTAAGGATGCAACAGTCTGGTCTCACGTTAGCAAACTACAAGTTATCCAAAACAAAATTTCGAACTGACCTGGCAACACTGCACTGTTGTCTTGCAACAAATAGGAAACATACAAATTATTTCTGAGAAATTTGCTCGATTACTAATTTTAGAAACAAATGCATATATTCATTCAATTCATTCTCATATAAATAAAAATTTAATAGCCTTAAGATATATACTTATATAAGTTACAAAAATTCAGGGGTTTTTTGCAAAATATTCTATCCTGAATTATATTAACAATGTTATATTTTAAATAGAGGTGAAATTATGTATGTTGAGAATGTAAATTGAATTGAAATATAATGACATTTAATTAAGCCTGAACTCTTTATTTTAGTAACATTAAATTTTCACGTGTGCCCAAGATTAAGGGAAGAATTTTTTGATCCAGCCAGCTTCAAAACATAAATTACCCAACTTGATTTCAACCTTTTTTAATGAATTAATTTGCGTTTACTGTGCCTGTATTGGACTAGGCTCTATTAAAAACTCATAACTTTTTGCAAACCTTACTTTGGGGATTCGATTTTGCTTTAACAAGTATTTGGTAACCCCAGTTGGTTCTAACTATGCGATCTAGGAATTCATACAAACGAACATGCAAAGATGACTTAGGTGATGACCAAGGCATATCTATTAAAAAATCATACCTTTTTGAAAACGCGCATCTTTGGGGATGCTTTAATGAGTATTTTGTGAACCCAGCTCGCTGCGATTCCAAGATCGAAATCACATGCATAGATGACAAATGTAGGTGATGACCAAGCTATTGCGCTCTAGACTCTTTGGGTACACAGAGGGCTTTAAAGATAGCAAGGTTATTTCAATAGTTGTTGATGGTAAACTTTTATTAGATTGTTTTGTTTCTTGGATGAATAAACTGCTACAATAATTGTACAATGCACATATAAACAATATTGCATATAAGTTATTTGCATTAAACAGACAGATACAAAAAAAAAGGGCACTCAGTCGTCCAATATGCGCTCTCTCTGGCACACCTGTGGCGCTCGTTATGCTTGTGTATATAAAATTTATAAACATATAAAAGAGCACAGCAGCTGGCGAATTTATGTGCATACTATATACATGCGTACATACTACATAATATGTATACAAACGTTGAAAAAAGGCTTCAATTTGATCCGCAATAGTCAAAGCTCAGGCAATTACTGAAACACTCAAGCACAACAAATGCCTAAAGAACGTTTAAATGTTACACCTGGGGGCTGGCTCATGCATATGTATGTATTTAGCTTTGGTTTAAATCAGTTAAAACAACAACTACAACAACGAAATATTAAGCCAAGCGAGTCCTTATATATATAGCTATGTGTATGTATGTGAGTTAGTTTGGTCACGCAAAAAATCAAGTTGCTAATTTTTATACACTGTAAGCGTAGGCTCAAGGGTATTAGAGATTTGCACAATATACTTATGTAGGTATAAGGCAAAAATAGGCGTGGCGGACATTAAGTTTTATATGCCAAGATCAGGGCCGTAGCGAGAAAATCCGGGCCTGGGGGGCAAATGTACCAGGCGCTCTATTACACCTTTAGCTTGAATCCCGACAGTAATTACACCGGGCCCCTGATAAAACTTAAGGCCCGGGGGGAATCCCCCCTTCCCACTCCTCTCGACGAGCCTGGCCAAGATGCTTATCATCATCTCGAGTAGCAATTGCGCCATGTCCGCGCGCCCTTTTGTTTCCCAAAGATTTCAAATTAATTATAATCTACGGATGGGGTAATACCTCCCGCTCCTACTCAGAGCTGGATACACCAAATGGAAGATGCGCTATATTATAGGTCAGGTAAGGTTTATCGCTTCACCTGGATATCTTGACCTGTTTCAACGCATCATAAAATCTAAGAGTTCGAAATTTGGCACAGCTTTGAACAATAAGATTCATTGAGTATCTTATCTTACTATACTCAAATGAATACTTAAAATTGGGTGGTCAGTTTGCACCACTGCAAAGATACTTCACCGTAAACCATTCGTTTATACTATTTCTAAGTAGAAATCATGCAAATTACTTAGACAAATTGATTGTTGTTTGAAAAACATAATAAATCATAAAAAAAAAGATGCAATTCCCTGAAACAAGATTCCAAAAGCTAAAGTCAACAAATTGGTTATTTACGCTTTTGTGAGCCTAATAAACAACAAAACGTTGATTTTTTTTATATCAAAAAGTCCTGCAACCGCTGCTGCCTTAAACAATTTACCAACACTCCTCAACGTGCCAATACAAAATTTGGCGCAAATATTAATTTTTATTATTTTTGGGAAAAATTGTTTGCAGAGTATACCACTGTCGGGCAGCGCCCCGACCTATGCACCCTTTTTTTTTTTTTTTGAAGCTATTGGAGCATGTTGCCACTAACGTAAAACAAAAAGAAAAAAAACAGGGATAACTGCTGCAGACCACATACTTATATACGTCTGTACATATTGATGCACATAAGCAGAGCGTTGTTGTTGTTTTTTAATGGGAACCTTGGGACGTAAACGCTGCTGCTGCTGAAGAGAGTCTCTCCTGCACACACACTCACACGCACGCACGCACTTACGCATTTACTCACATAGCTTGCCGTTATCCTTTATATACTATTTCTTGCGCATTTGAATTTTTGCCATATACTTAAGTATGTATATTTTCTATGCTCACTTAATTCAACAATTTTAAGCAATTAACTTACATTTTATTCATTCACTGCTGTTTACTACGCTTCATATATTTTTGTTTATTGCAAAACACACATACACACCACTCATAAGTGTAAAACACGCAATGGCACAATTATAAATAAAAAAACAATACACACTTTTCGTTTCGTTTTCTTAATTTTGACCGCTGCTGCTGCTTTTCATATAATTTAACACAATTATCTATAATTTATCATAGTGGCTACATGTACGCCTTCAGACTAGCAGAAATTTTCTTTTTGGATTTTAGCTTTTGGCCAGCTTTTTTTTTTCTTTGCAATCACAACACAAAATACAAACGGTAACGCGCAGCAAAACGCAGCGCAACGTGCAGAAGAGAAAAAGAGAATAGACTAAAAGTTATTGATATGCGAGCAGCAGCAATACATCAAATTATCGATATTTAAAACGACTTAAATATAAAGTATCAATATTGCGTTACTAACGATAACGATATTTTGTTTAGTTATCAACAGTTGTAAGCTTTAATGTTTTTAATATGAATTTTGATAAGAATTATAGAATAATTTGTAATATTTAATATTGTTTAGTTTGTTTTTTTTTCACAATAAATTTTAATCTTATTTATAAGCAAGAGCGCACGTTTAAAAAACATGTTGCTTTGTGTTTATATAGGCTTGTTAAAATATTCAACATTTTACAAGTTATATGAACTTATGATTCAAAAGTGCATAACCGTAAGAAATAATTCTGTAAAATGTCCAACTTAAGTGTGGTAAAATTACAAAAGCAATATATATAGGTATATATATATATTTTTTTTTTTAATTAAAAGTTTTTTTTTGCTTTTAATTTCGGAATAACCATTTTAAAAACTGCACGACTGCCAACATTAGCTGTAAAGCTGTGCTTGGACACTAGCTCTGACAAAATTTGCTTGTGACAGATAAAGTCTATAATAATAGACTTATACTTTACAAAGCCTATTTATAAAACTGAACAGAAATGTAAAGCACAAAAATGACTTTATGTAAATCTCTTAACTAAATTAAAGCCGATATCTTTGTCTATCGAAGTTTGTATTTTTGAACACGTCCACCAAAACACTTGCCCTTGAACATCCCATATTATTTTTGTTGCTCTGACGCAAAGACCACTTGCTAGCATATGGAAACTGACTAGCCGGTGAGGCGTAGCAGAATCTACTATTCAAACCTCAACGGAGCTTACCCTAATGATAACTGAATTCGTCCCACATGCACAAGCACATACGCATGGCTATGTTGACATAGTTGTATGTACAAAGTTTTGTATTAGCGAGATATTCATAGATTTACGCGCTCCCAAGCTGAAATCAACAAACAAAACAACATGCTGGTGTTTGCTTTTGCACTTGTTGTTGTTCTAATCTATGGCTGTCGTCGCTTATTTACGATAAAGTTCAACTTTGACATTTGGAAAAGGCAAACCCACAACGCGCATGTCCTACTCTACTGCCGGGGTGCTTTGTTGCGTGGGACGAAGCGACGCCAAACAAATTGGCAACAACAAGTCTTATGATAAGCAAATTACAATATAGATAACAATATAAATTTTGACTATTTTGAAATTTTTTTTATTTTTTTTTAACACAAATATTTACTTTTAAAATATTTCCGAATTTTGGGCGTATATTTGTTTAACGCTTTTTAGTCAGCCTAATATTTCAGCACGGTTTAACAGACGCGTCGCTTCAATAGATGACAGAGAAACCAACTGAGCGTTCCGGCCGAACAATTAATATGGAAATGTATAAACTCAGATTGAAATTGAACTGTTACCTTTGCCCAAGTGCATGACTACTCAAGCGTATATAAGTGCATACAGACATATATACATATGTATGAACTTAAGTATATAATCATTGCGTGCGTACTTTGTACGACCTTGCTCTACTGAAGCAATGACAATAAGTAATAAGCCAGTCGAAAAACTCGTAATGTTCGTTGACTTGGATTAATAAAGTTGGCGGTCTTTGTCGGGTTAGAAGTACAATTTAATTTTAATGTATTTGCTTAAAATACGCACATTAATCGCAAGTTACTGCTTGCTTTTAATGTAACAGTTTAATGCAGTTTTTTGCACGTTTTTTTTTGGTTTTTTAAATTGAAAACAAATCGATATTTCGATAGTTTGCTAGCAACATTTATTTTGTACCTGTAATGCTAGTTGTCTTGCCTTAATAATAGGGATACTTAAATTTTTTATTTATGTATTTAAGTTTCTAAAGTATTGACATTAATTGGACAAAGGTATGTGAACTAAAATATGAGCAACCAAAAACGAAACCACAATTTGCAGTCAATATTTATTGCATGCCAAGCCAAAAACTGCTAATGTTCGTTAAATTGTCTTTTTTATTTTCTTATGATATACATAGAAAACGCTTATAGATGTAACAATTTGTAGGCTCGTTTTAATTTTGCACGTTATATTATTTTTTGAATTCAGCAAAAACATCGATATTTTTACAGTCTTCTATCAACATCGATTGCATGCCTGCTGCCAGCAACAGCGGCATATTGATATGCTGCAGCCCTGGTGCATAGAAATCAAGAAGAAGAACATTTCTATTTCTATGCTGCTTGACATCAATTTTTAGTAAAACGAAAACATAAATATATCAACGTTGAGCCGTTTTAATTCATTTGTAAAAATTAAAAAAAAAAAAAATTAATGCACAAAATGCAAAACTTAAATGCATACGTAGTGAAAGCGTTTTAAGCTAAAAAGCAACTACAAAAAGTTGCACAAAAAAAAAAAGAAACCAAAACGGAATAGCGAATAGAGATAAGAAACAAAATACAAAACCCGAAGCAGCCGCAAAGTGTCACAGTTGTCGTCACCACACACTCAGCTTGCTCACTGGGGCTGGTTTTAAATGGATTAAGCAGTCGTGCACAGTGGCAAGTGCAAGCCAGTCCGTAGCATACAGTACCAGCAGAGATAGACCTAGGCAAAAGGCAACATGTCGTCTGCGGTAAACATACAAATTGTCTCGGTGCCGAATCTGGAGAAGATTGAAAGTTTCTTAAAAGATGTCAGCTATCGCGAGACCATCGAGTACAGTGCCAACTTTAATACACGGCTCTGCATCGAGCGGCGACTGCGTTTGCCATTTCTGGATCCACAAACCGGTGTAGCCCAAAACCATTCACAATTGTTTATGGATAAACGACAACGAATGCCTGGCTTTCGCCAGGGCCAAATCTATACCTATCCCGCAGCACGTTGGCGCAAAAGCAGGCGACAATACTTGACCAAGATGTACAGGTTGGGAAAAACACCACAACTAACTACACAATCAGCACTTAATAACCAACTAAACCTTAGCAGGTTTCCCGAGCGTCCGTTTCAGGCGCTGCGTAAGGAGCACGAAGCCTTGGTGGCCAACAGCGTGTCCAGCAGCTTAAGCGCTGCCAGCAGCACTGTTCTAGGCCTTAACATGCTCAACGCTGCAGCTAGCACAGCTTCGCCAACTGTTTTAACTGGCGCTGCTTTTCACAATGATGCCACACATGACTTTAACGGCGCCTTTTCGCTTGAGGAGTCCAGCTCCTTAGGAGCTGCCGGCGGCGATACATCTGATAGCAAAGACAGTCAATTACAAACACAGCAACAGTCAAAAGACGATTTACCCAAGGAATGGTTCTACGATGATATGGATATAAATGATGTTGACTCGCTGGAAGAGCCCAAATCCCCTGCAGACGATGAATATGACTATGATCCGCGTTATGGCAACAAAAAGCGGCGCAAACGTCGGCAGGGTAAACGCACCACAATTCACACAGCTGGCAACGAACTATGTGGCTCCAGTAGCAGCAGCGTGCGCCGACGTAGCGGCATGGCTCGCTCACGAGTCACCACCACAGATGCGGCGCTCGATGCCTCGCTGGAAGCCATTGAGGCAGGCGACATTACCGGCACACCAACCACAAGCAGCGGCAGTCGGCGTTCACGTGGCGCTGGTACGCGCGGACGTCGACGTGCCAAAGGTGCTGCCAGTACTGGCATTGGCAGCATTGGCGCTGGCATATCGAACACATGTAATCCACCCAGTCCAGGCTTGGTCAATGAACCGCCATCGTTTGAAAGCGCTGCAGCAGCTGTTGGTGTTGGTGTCAGCGCAGAAGAAAGCAATTCTCATTTGCGTAATTATCGAAAATATCTGTAACGCAAGGCGATGATGGCAACAGAAGCCACGTAGCGACACAAGACTTAGTGTATCAAAGGATCTTGCGCTTTTTTAACACTCCCCCCCACACACACACACACACTTTACTTCACGCTATCTCTAGCTACTAACTGTTTATTGCATTGTTTTAACGGTGATTTATATTATGATTATTTTTTTTGTCGAAATAATTTAAACGTAGTCTTAAGGCTTAGTTCATTAGTTCCTTATGGCACACGTGTGTTCGGCTGTGCGCTAAAAAAAAAAAAAAAGAAAAAAATTTGCAATGATTCCCGAAGCGTTTATGCTCTGCCCCAATAAGTACCAACAAAGATTTTGGGCAGAGAGCTAGAGAATTTTATTGTTATGCTGCCCAACGCGCGCTCCTATGCTGCTATTTTTCTCATTATTGTATTTAGCCCGTTCCCATAGCCAATTTCTTGTTAAGTTATAACAATGATTATATGTAATGTTTGCATAAATGTAACTTGCAAAGCGGTTTTACTTAAGCAATTGAAACAGCAAGCCAGCCTATACTTTTGATTTGAAATCTCTGGCTTGGCAAATTCATATATAATTTAATTTAAATTTAGTTCAAATTCAATGGCATAGTGTTTAAGCTGCAGTGCTAGGCTAGAAGCAAAACGAGTTTCGAGTTAGGGAATTACAAAAATCTGTGTACATTTTGAAAATCAAAGACAAAAATTCTAATAAAATGAGAAAACAAAACGTGAAAGTACAGAAAAAATAGTTTTTAATGTTAGTAACAACAATATATAACATAATACGATAGCAAGCGCAAAAATTAGTTCGCAGCAGGCAGTTCCTGGACAGGATTTGCCGCCAGCCGGTCATAAGGCGCCATGCTAATCGGTATTCAATGTTGTAGTTTCTTGGTTGTCAGCGTCAGTCATTTTACTTGACTGCTCCTGCTGGACTTTACTTTTTTTGGCTGGTCTTGTTGTTGGGGAAGCTTCATGTTTGCGCTTATTAGTTTTAGTGAGCAACTGTGCAATTTTTTGGTACATTTCATCAACATTGGGAAACTTTTGTGCACGTGGTGTGCGCTTGTGACCAGACCAAAGTGGCAGACGTGCAGCAGCCTCTATTGTAGGCTGTGCGGCAAGCGAAAGTTCAAAGGCACCACGTCTTGGTGCACCATCGGCATTGAGCTGCAGTTGTAGCTGCATTTGCAGTTCGCTTTGAATGCGGGCCTGCAAGGCAGCATGCAGCTCCTCGGCACGACGACGAAAGACGCGTCAAGAACGACAGTGCTCTATATAAAGCACTGGTTGATCAACATCCAAAGTTTCAGACGCTGGCTGCGACGCTGCTGCTGTAGCGACAGCACGTGCCTACGCAAAAGAAAACAGCTGTTTGCTATGCAACAATTAATTTTAAACATTTAAATAACTTACACTTTTAGCTGTTGTTTTTTTGGCACGCTTTGGCGGCATGCTGTTTTGTTTTGTGCAAATTAATATATTAATGGCGGCCTGAGTTCGAATGTGCTGAATGTCGATTATCGCTAAAAAATAAGTATATCGAATAAATTAAGTGTTTGTAAGCGTTACACATAATTTACCAATACAGATTTGTGCACTCAGGCGTCTGGCAGCTCTAGTTTACTTTATGGAATATATATATGTATTGCTTTTGTGGATAACCTCGATCGGATGAAAATGTATAAAGGAATAGTGGATTACAGTTATATATTGTACAGTTAATATCGCCATTATCTGTCGGCGTCGATTTTCGACAGAGGTAAGCCACGAGTTCCCGAAAAACCACTTGGTTTAGCATGACATTTATTAAATTTATCTAATATGTCTTTAGGAGCCGCTGTTTGGCATTGTATTTTTGTACAGGGTACGCCTTAGTTGTTAGTGGGGTAACAAAATAACATACAATGGACAATCCGGATGTTTCGACATCGCCCGTGCCCTTAACTTCGGCAGCAGCATTTGCCGCTGCGGCTCAATTGCAGGGCCGCAAACGCATTGGTCGTCCGCCAAAGAATGCATCAAAAGACATTGACGCAACAGCGACGCCATCAAAATCAATGGCTGGCAACATTGAAGCGGAGCACATCAGCGGCGACTCAGAGACTACAACGAATGCAGCCCTGGCACCCGGTCTAAACGAATGTCGTCGAAGTTCGCGCAAAAAATTTACCAAATTCGATGTGCTTGATGTACTCAATAAAAATAGAAAGACACATAAAATACAAATTGAAGCACGCATAGATTCAAATGCGGTGCCGTCTAAAACCATAACCGCACCGGCAGCAGCCATTGTGCCGCGTCGTTTTTCAATGTTTGAGAACGTAACAACTCGGCCAGCGCCACCCTTGCCTTTTCACGTACTAGAGGTGTTTGCTAAACCAAAGCCCACTCAAAGTTTGATTGTTGCTCAGGTTAGCAGCTCAACGGGCCACACGGATGATATAAACACGCCTATACCAGCAGCTGTTAACGTAAGCGCTTCGATAACTCCAGCGGCATTGCCATCTGAACAGTGTTCGCCTGCCCGCAAACGCGGAAGACCGCGTAAAGTACAGCCCGCCATAATGACGCACATGCAAGCGGCGGTAGCTGCGACGAATACAGAATTAGTCAAAATAGTTGGTTCACCAATAAAAACTGTCCGCAGCTTAAGCTATTCAGACTCGGATACCAATTCCACGTCGATGTCCAATTGCAGTTCGGAATACGAGGGTAAGCCAAAGCGTACGCATAAATTGCGTGTGTCCGTTAAGCGTTTAAATATGCCGCTACGTACAGAGTCCTCGGATTCATTAGATTCTTGTAAACTAACTTCGCCGCCAGTTACCGTAGTTGACAATTCTAGCTCATCGTCGTCCGTATGCGTTACTGCTAAGGCTGTGAGAATAATGGTTACTGCTCAGGATGAGAACGCTGTGGATGCCAATTTTGTGCCACAACTGCCAAATCCGAAGGCGGATTTTGTGCTGGAAAATGACGATTCCGATTCCCAGATTATTTTTATGGAAATTGATGCGGCCAAAGAAGAGTCGCAGCCGCCTAATCAGCCAAATAACACATCTGACTTGCAGCCTGGCAGTCAGCGCAGCTTTCAACAGTTGTTTGAACAGCAAAAGGAGTCGCAAAGTCATACCATACACGTAATGATAGAGCCATCAGCGGAGACAAGCACGTGGTCAATCTCTGAGGATAATGAAAGCAGCGATTCCAAATTATCACTGACTAGTCGAAAATCTAACATGCGACGCAGTAATCGTTCCAGTCAGCGCACTGCAGTAAAAGTTGCGTCGAATAAAATGACTCTGGAGGAAACTTTTGCCGAAATAGCTGCACAAAGCAGCAAACAAATACAATTGCAGACAGAAGTTGTGGAAGATGCAGCCGAGCCCGAAATGCAAGCTGATTCCATAGATGCTTCTGATGCAGCCGCGATGCCACTAATTGATCTTATCGAAGGCAGCAGCAGTTCGAGAGAGCAGCAAATGGAAACTTTAATTAGCAATGAGCTGGATAGCCCTGTGACTATAGCAGAGAAAGAAGTTGCAGCTCTCAAAGCCGACGTTGAAAGGATAACGAGAACAGCTGAATTGCAAAGGCAAAGTTTGGAATTAACATTTGCATTGGAGAGGGATGATACGGAAGCTGAGAATCTACCTCATTCAAGTCATTCCCAAGACTCTATGAATGCTGACACTGGCAGCTCGTTGGATAAGCAGAAGATTATGAGAAACAGCCTTCAGAGAAGAACGATCTGCAGCCGTTTACAATCAATGGAAGATAGCGACTCATCCAAAGCGTCAAATATAAGTAGTGAAAAGAAAAAAACTATTAGGCGCAGAGCGAGTCAGTTTAAGGTTGTAGATAACAGCGATTCCTCCAGTAGCAAAGGTCACCACTCAAAAAGATCAACACCGGATACTGCAACTGCATCAGAAGTTAAGAAACAAGAAATCAAACGGAGAAGCACCATTGCCAGTCGTGCACATATCTCGGAAGATAGTGATTCATCAAATAGTAAAATGAACATGAAGAAAATGTCAACACCAGAGGCTTCAAATGCAACAGTAAAGCAGGAAGGCAAAAAACGCAGAAGCACAACTGTAAGTCGTTTGAAGGAACCAAAGAAAACAGATGCAAAAGCAGAGCAAGGTCACAGCGAAAAGAAAACTGAAACTAGCGAAAAACAATCAAATACTTCAATTAAACGCATAGATGGTGGGTCCACGGGCAGCATTAAACCCAAGGAAAAGGAGAAAGACAAAGACAAGCTGACGGAAGCTACAAAGCCCATTGTGGAAAAAGCTGAGCTGCAGAAAAAGGCGTCAGCAACATTTATGGAATGCGATGCTTTGTTCAAAGCTATGGATAAGGCAACGGCTCAAAAACGCATGGAGGAAAAAAGCAAGAAGCGACTAAAGCAGGAAGCCAAAAAGCAGGAACAGCGTAATACAAGCAAATTACTTTCCGATGCATGCAAGTCAATCAACGATAACGTAGAGAATCATCCTAAAGTAGATGCTCGAGTTGAACTACTTAAAACTGGTAATAGTTCGCCACACTCGCATTGTACAAGCTCGGACTCTAGTCGCGTTTCCACACCGAATCTAAGCGAAGCCTTGCAGACTAAGAAAAAACGCATTAAGAAGCAGCCACAGTCGGCAGACACCTCGCGGCGCAGCACAATCTGTGAGGAGCGCAGTGGCCACAACAGTTCCTTGAGTAAGCGTCGCAACTCCGTTCATCCCAAGAGTCGACTGGAGCTTTATGATGAAGCTGTAATGCCACGTTCGGCCACAAACTCGCCGAAACCCAGCGAGCCACTGGCGAGCCAAAAGCAAACGAAGTCTGACGTTTCCAGCGAATCCAACAAAAAGAAGAAAATTGCGAAGAAAGCGATCAGTGATCAGTCAGAAAAGGCACTGTTAAGAAATGACTCAATAGATTCCACATCTTCGGCCTCTCAACCGGGCTTTAAGGTGCTTGAAAGTAAACTTGAGCGTAGCGCTTCCACGCTTAACTTGCCTGAAATAGAGTCATCAGAGTCCGCTTCGTCGGCATCCAATAAAGAACAACATTTATTACAAACAGCCATCATAGATACTCCGGCTCCTTCGCCACCACCTAAATCGTCAACGGAAACGGAAACTCCGGATCCGCTCAAAGACATTGCCAAGTTTATTGAAATTGGAGTCAATTTGCTTAAGCGTGACTACAAGCTGGACGATGAAAATGAGGAATCCAATGCAGTCAGCAAAGACACGCCAAATTTTACCCCAGACATGGAAAATTCTGTTACTGAGTTAACTGAAAATGTCAGCTCCTTTTATGATAATCCAGTTCTGACACCGGAATCGAAGCCAGCGCTATCGCCAATACCACAACCGAGTAGCAGCGGAAATGATGATTCTGAGAGCAAAGCCGCCTCCAATGGCGTACGCCGCTCTCATCGCATTAAGCAGAAGCCCCCGAGGGCAAGCATGGGTCGTGGTGTAGTGCGCGAGAAGTCTACTGCTGCAGATGATGGCGAAGTTGCTGTTGCTACAGTTTCCATGGAAGATCAGATGATGGAGCTGGCCCAAATTGAAGCCATTAACGAGCAGTTTCTGCGCAAGGGCAAGTTGAATACTTTTCAAATGATACGCGAGAATTTATATCGCTGCCCACGACAAGTGAGTAAGGAGAATGCCGCAATGGAGTGTGGGTGCTTTCTCACAGAAGATGAAGAGGCGCAGGGGCATCTCTGTTGTGGTGCTGGATGCATTAATCGCATGCTCATGCTTGAGTGTGGTCCACTGTGCACAAATGAACGCTGTACAAACAAACGCTTCCAAAAACGTCAATGCTGGCCCTGCCGCGTCTTTCGCACAGAGAAAAAAGGCTGCGGCATTACTGCGGAGCTACAGATTCCACCAGGCGAGTTTATAATGGAATATGTAGGCGAAGTTATTGACCTCGAGGAGTATGAACGTCGACAGCATTTGTATTCAAACGATAAGAATAGGCACTATTACTTTATGTCCCTTTATGTCGATGCTATCATTGATGCCACCGCCAAAGGCAACATATCTCGTTATATCAATCACTCTTGCGATCCGAATGCAGAGACTCAAAAGTGGACGGTGAAGGGTGAGCTGCGCATTGGGTTTTTCAGTCGGAAGACTATAATGCCAGGCGAAGAAATCACTTTTGACTATCGATATCAGCGTTATGGACGCGATGCGCAGCGCTGCTATTGCGAGGCGAGCAACTGTCGTGGCTGGATTGGACAAGAGCCGAAACCGAACGAAGGTGAACAAATAGGAGACGACAGCGGAAGTGAGGATGATGACGAGGAAGAGATTGAGCAGGAAACCACAACGGAATCGCCAGAGCTAAGCCACCGTCGCAAGTCAGTCAGCGGCCGTAAGATGATAAAGGAGCCCAAGACCAAATCGCTTATTAAACTTAAGCCAGGTCGCAAGCGCAAGGAGCCCACGAAGCCCAAGGATAAAGAATACAAGGCCGGTCGCTGGGTGCGCCCCAGCGACGAGAAAACGGCACGAAAGTCATCAACGAACATGTTACGGGAAACTGTTGAGGAGCCTGATGTGCTGGAAGAGCTATCACTGCTCAGTCGCAGCGGGCTTAAGAAACAGTTGGATACACTGCGATTCTCACGTTGCATGGTGCGTGCCAAGTTGTTGAAAACACGCAGTACACTGCTGGACGTGCTTATACGTGGAGAATTGCCCTGCCGACGCCTGTTTTTGGACTATCACGGTTTGCATTTACTACATGGCTGGATGAAGGAAAACGGTAGCGATACTGAAATGCGTCAGTTGCTGCTCAAGGCACTTGAGAGTCTGCCGATACCAAACAGGACTATGCTCAATGACAGCCGTGTCTACCAAAGTGTTAAGGATTGGAGTACACCAGCCGAAGAACGCAACTTGCCCACAGAAGGTACTGAAAGCGCGCCTATTAAGCTTGAGCTTCCGGAGGAGCTGCGCCTACGCGTTTTAGCACTACTGCAAAAGTGGGATGCCCTACCAGAAATTTTCCGTATACCGAAACGTGAACGCATCGAACAGATGAAAGAACACGAGCGGGAAGCTGACCGTCAATATGCTACTACCACGGCCTTAGGTGACAGCAACAATGCGGTAACCTTGGAAAATGATCGTTACAGGCAAGATCGCTTCAGGCGTGATACCACCAATCGCTATAGCAAACCGAAGCCTGCAGTTATGAGCGGAAACAATACGATTTGCACGATCACTTCACTTGCTAAAGATGGCCGCAATACACCAAACAGCACAAATGAAGCATACAAAAGCGATAACCGCCGTCGTGTTGATGGTTCTAGCAGCAACTACGATCGGCCAAAGCAGATGTCAAAGGAGCTCCGACGTGAAATGTTTGAACGCAAGGTAAGTGTAAGCAATATTTGGAACTATGTTTAATTTGTCTACCTTTCTTTTGGATGATTTTATTATTTTATCTTTTATCGCAGGTGGCTCAGTATGAGGCCGAAAAACGCTTCTCCAGCGAGGACTGGCACGAGCATGAAGTACGGTGTGAATATTTTGGTGCCGATACAAGCACTGATCCCAAGTTATTGCCCTTCTCGCAAAACTTGGAGACAAAGGAGTGGTATAACAGCGAAGACGCGTTAGTACCTGCCCCCGTGCGCTGCGGCCATGGAAATGAATCGCCCGATCTGGCAGATACGGCAGATTACAAGCTGCCGGCATCAGTTGCACCGCTGCCACCTGCCTGGCATTTTGGCGTCACTACAAGTGGAGATGTTTACTATTACAACTTGCGTGATCGTAAGCCGCAATGGGAACCTCCAACAGACGCGCAGCGTCTGGAGGCACTTGATGTGTCGCAGGAAGTACCGGATGAAAATTTGGATTTGGAAAATGATTTAGAGCTTGATATTGATGAGGATTTGGCTTGCTCTTTAAGTCCCAACGCGCTAGCGGAATACACTGAAAACAAAATAAGAGCCAGACGCGAGTTGCGACGCAGTCGTTTGGTGTCTGTGCGAGTAATTAGCCCTCGGCGCGAGGAGGATCGCATATATAATCAGATAGAGTCCCGTAAATATAAGGAGAATAAGGAGAAGATACGTAAGCGCAAAGAACTTTATAGACGCCGACGACCCGATGTCATTGGTGTGCCTGCAGCAGCTGTGACTTTAGATAGCACTACAGCTTTGCCCATACAAGGCTATTTGTACTCCTCCGACGAGGAAGAGAATAAATCAGAATTGAACTTAAATTATGCCAGCCATGCACGCATGCCACTAATTGACGCTATTGTAGATAGCGACAAAAATGTGGATGAGGTGGATGCGCTTAACAAACGCCGACAGCTCTCACTTTCTGCTTTGCCTCTGGATACAGAGCCAAGTACCAGTAAATCAGCGCTAGCTGCACTAGCTACGCTCTCCAAAAAGCAATTACCATTACCTACAACAGCTGACACGAGTACCGATATGGATATTAGTATGGACTTGGCAGCTGATATAATTGGAAATACTGGTCGCACGGCCGTAAAGCGCAAACTGCCCATGCCACCTATAAGCGAGCACAAGCGCCATCGTCTGGAACGTGAGAAACGTCGCAAGAGGTAAGTAAAGCTTTTTAGTAAACCGTTTAGCTTGAAGATTCTAATTTATATCATCTTGCAGCAGTTCAAGCAGTAGCCGCGATGCTAGTGAGAGATTCCGATTTGACATAAGCGCTATAGTAGCTGAATTTTTGCGTCCCTATCGCAAAGAATGCTGCACGGTGGGACGCATTACTAGTGATGAGGATTACAAGTTTTTGATTAAGCGGGTAAGTATCTGCTAGCGTTTTGCTCTATTTGTTTGTTGCAGATTGTTTCATGCGTTCCAGCAAATATAAAGTTGGTGGAAACAGATCCGCCCGTGTTTATAGTAATTGGCATGCAAAGAGTTATTTTAAGCGTTGCACCAGACGACAGCCGTCTTTATTTTTAAAGACCTGTTGCTCTTGTAAAAACATTCTGACCTTAAGTAAACTGAAGACCAATGGATAGCAAGTTTAATGGTCTACATCATTTGTAATTGATCGACTTTTAAGTCGTCCGACTACTATTTGAAGATAATCTGAATGTTTATTTTGTATATCAAGAAAAAGGTATAAAATATTTTTGATGAGATGAAAATTTGTATTGGCTACTTTTTGGATGAAAAATAATATATATATTTATTAGGTTTACATATCTATGTAACAAATTTTCCGGATCCTAGTGGAGTGGTCTTAAATTGAAGAATTTTTATAGGCTATAATCTTGTATAGATTGTCAGGGCGCCTTAGTGTACAACGCAAAGTTCTCCTATGGCAGGCAAACCTTACGTGTATACGGATAATATGCAGCTTTTGGTAAACTTTGAATTATTGATGAATCCCTGATTTAGTAGTAGTAGTACATAAATAAATAAATTTATTAATAAGTTTTTTGTGCTTCCAGCTAAGTCATCATATAACCACCAAAGAGGCGCGCTACTGTGAAGCTACTGGAAATACCTTGACCTGCTCAGATTCGGTCAAACACAAGTCCTATGATTTCATCAATCTTTATATGCGCAAAAAGGGCAAAGTGTACAAACGACCCCCCGATGAGCCGGACTATTAATAGGCAACGGGCTGACCAGGAAAAAATTGCATGCTGGAATTTCTCTTGCTTAATGTATTAAGGACCATCCAAAAAGTATAAAACTAAAATGGTGAACTACCCCGCCCCCACCCCGTAGGGGTTTTCCGTTAATTTGACATATGTTTATCACGTACACAAAAACTTCCAAGGCAAAAAATTTGTTATGGAAGATATACACCGAAGTTCATATTTTAGGCGGTAGAGGGCGCCAAAGTTACTACAACGCAGTTTTTCGTATCGCTTAAAATATGAACTTCTGGTTATACCTTCCATTACAAATAAAATTTTAAATTCAATTTAAAACATTTTGCCTTGGAGAATCCGAGATAAATAAACTCAAACATATGTCGAAATAATGGTAAACCCTACGGGGGGGAGATCACCATTTTGGTTTTAGACTTTTTGGATGGTCCTCAAGACATTAAGCAAGAGATATTTCAGCATGCAATTTTTTCCTGGTCAAAACCTATTTTTACTCTACTATGAGTCGTACCAAGCTGAGTCGGTACAAAGTTGGAAACAGTTTCAAAATGAATAATTTCATTGATTATTTGAACACCCACCAATAATTTCATCACATAATATTAGTATTATGGACAACTTTACTTTTCTCAAAGCCAGCTAAGTAGCCCTAGGCTAAGCATACGAAATGCTTTTTTTTTTTAATTTAAATGATTGAACTTTGTCTTTCATGGAATCATTTTAATTTTTATTTTCTTTTATATACTCATCTATGTACAAGAGAGCTCAGTTTGCAATTTAAAACATGCTTTCAGATATGACATGTTCTTTGTAGAGTAATTGACAATTTCAAGAAATAATTAGCTTAAGAGTAGCAACTTTAGTTTAAGATGAAAACTTTAGTTTAAGATGAAAATTTTAGTTTAAGATGAAAACTTCAGTTTAAGATGAAAACTTTAGTTTAAGATGAAAGTGAAAATTGTACTTTAAGATGAAAATTTTAGTTTAAGAACGAGAACTTTAGTTTAAGTCAAAGCTTTACCTTAGCAAAATGAAGTCTTATATGTGCATATATATAAAATGCATAAAATGTATGCACTACCTAGTTTTTTAAGTTTAAAGCAATCTTCTGTAAAAATATTTTTATTTCTAACATTAATTTTTTATGAAAATTTGACCTACACATTTTGAAAGACTATTCGCATTGTAGCAATAAGTAGAAATCTTTGTAACTTAAAAATCTTGCTTTTGTTTGAGAATCAAATAACTACTCTAAGAAATTACCAACGTCAGATTGAGAACATAAGCTAAATGCAGTATGTATAACTTTAGTTTTTTTGAAGCTCATTTATGTGCATAAACAAATTGAGAAATGGAGAGCTTAAAGCAATTCTGTAAAAGTTTCGTTCCAACGTCCATTTTTCGTTGAAACTGGTACGAAGTACAATTTGTAACATGAAAACAATTTTTTTTTTGTATTTTTTGGTTGTTTCATTATTTAATATAATTAAATTTACTATATTAATAAAGATTTGGTTAGTTTAAAAGCTTTGTAAAAATTTGTAGCTTAAAGCAATTATGTAACAAGTTTCCCACGTTCAATTTTCTGCTAGTAAGAACACTTTGTAACATGAAAACATTTTTTTTTGGTTTTTTGGTTGTTTCATTATAATACATAATTAAATTTACTAGGAATATAACTAAAGACTTGATTAATTTAAAAGCTTTGTAAAAACTTAGTTAAGCCCAAAGTGTAAACATTCAATTAAAAGCATAACTAAAATGACTATTACTTGCAATTTGCTTTATCTCAAATCGTTTATAAAAAAGAAACTGTCGCTTTTTTGTTTAAATATCATTATAAAATACTTGAAAGCTTTTTTTTAACTTTGCAAAATTTATGTAACTAATAAAGCTAAACATAAACAAAGAAATTTTTTAGAAATAACAGCTGACATAAATGTCTACAACAATTGAAAAGATATTGTATATATAAGGACATGCCAAAAACCGTCATTGTTATTTAAAAACTGAGGAGCTTTTCTATTTTTATTTGTTAAAAATTGGGCAAAAGCAAACACGTAGTTTATTAACTAAAAAGCTGAACATAAACAACAAAAATGTATTGTTAAGAACAGTAACAATTGCTAATACATAACTATTTGTAAGATATATAATATATATAGATCCACGCAACAACGGCTATAAAGCTCATCCTAAAAAGTAGTTTTCACTTTGTAAAAAGTTAAGCAAAAGCGAAAAAGTAGTAAAATTACTTAATAAGCTTAACTTGAGCAAAAAACTGTATTCTAAAGTTATATATGCAATATGTAAATATATACATGCATATAGGTAGATACGCAAAAATCATTCAAGCTTATAATGAATAGCATTAAATGAAACATATTTTGAATTTGAATGAAAACCAAATGCGCATTTATTCCAAGTTCAATTAACATAATGCAATTTAATTGGTTTGATGGAATAGCAAAAAAAAATTAAGTTTAAATATATAGAGCATTAAGAACAATAAAATTTGATTTAAAACATTAAGCTTTAAACTGCTTATTTGGGAGCAAATAGTCTTTTGCTATCATCATAAATGCCACTTAGTTTGCCGTCTGTGTTGCTTGAGGTTCTCCAGCATTGGGTCCGGGCGTACGATTTGCCTCCTCTGGTTTCATGGCGGGGAACAACAATACCTCCTGCAATTGTAAAAAATATGTAAGATATAGTTTGGGTTTGATATAAAGTTTATACGACTCTGTTCCAAGAGATAAAAAAAAATATAAAGTCAAATAGTTTATTTTCATCAATAGCAAAGACAACGCTCATTGCCTGGGAACAAACAACCGTATAGCTGCCAAGTGAAAAGTTTGCAATAACGTAATATCTCACCTTAATGTTATTGGAGTCAGTGAGGAACATGGTAAGCCGATCAATGCCCATGCCCCAGCCTCCAGTTGGCGGTAGTCCATATTCCAACGCCGTGCAAAAGTTTTCATCCACCATTTGCGCCTCATCATCGCCGGCAGCCTTATCGCTGGCCTGCTGTTCAAAGCGCTCGCGCTGCACAGCCGGATCGTTCAGTTCGGTGTATGCATTGCAGACTTCTTTTTTGGCCACAAACAGCTCAAAGCGTTCGGTAAGACCAGGCGCACTGCGATGATTTTTGGCCAGGGGTGACATAATTTGTGGATGCTCGCATATGAACGTGGGATTTATGCAGTTCTCCTCAATGAAATCCCCGACTAGTTTGTCCAGCAAACGTGCTGTAGTGCGTGGCGACGGACACTCGACCTGATGCTTAGTGCATAGCTGTGATAAGAATTCATTTGTTTCGCGCGTATTAAATGTGTCCGCTGAGGGAAACTTTACATTGAGCTTCTCCTCTAACGTTTTGATCATGGAAACGCGCTTGAAAGGAGGCGTAAAGTCTAGCTCTAGCTCAGGGCCCTCGGGACCATCGGGATGGTATTTAATTTTATAGGAACCGTGTATGGCTTTGACCATGCCCGAAACCATTTGCTCAGTCATCTCAATTACATCGTGATAGTCTGCGTAGGCCATATAGAACTCACAAGTAGTAAATTCGGGATTATGCGTTAAATCAATGCCTTCATTACGAAACTGACGACCAATTTCGTACACACGATCCAGACCTCCTACGACAAGCATTTTGTGATACAACTCAGGTGCAATACGCATGTACAAATCCATTTTTAGCTCATTGTGATGTGTGACAAAAGGTTTGGCAGTAGCGCCGCCAGCAATCATGTTCATCATGGGTGTTTCAATTTCTAGGAAGCCCATGCCATCCAAGAACTGGCGCACATACGAAATTATCTGTGGCATACAAATGAAAGCTTTAGAAAGGAAAGTTATTTATTCTTAGTACATTACCTTGGCGCGTATTTGGAAGGTCTCGCGAACTTTATTGTTTAGTATCAAATCAAGATAGCGCTGTCTAAAGCGTGTTTCTTTGTCCTTAAGACCGAAATGCAAGTGCGGCAGCATATGCAGACAAGGTGAAAGCAGCTGAATCTCCGTGGGCATTATGGACAATTCACCCTTCTTCGTCTTACCCGGATGACCCTTAACACCAATGATATCGCCACGTCTCAGCTTAGCCGTGTCTACCTCAAAGTCGCTTTCGGTTTTGTAGCTCTTGGCACTGGCCATAACCTGCAGTTTGACGCCCTCGCCACGCAAATCGTAGAATATCAGTTTTGCGCCTGACTCACGTATGGCATGCACACGACCGGCAACGCTAAGGTTAACATTTTCCAATGTTTCGCCGTCCTTGAGATCAGAATACTTTGCTATAAAATTCTCCAATGAAGTGCTTACATGAAACTTGTGTGGATATGGATTAGTTTCGGGCTTTTGCTTGAGTTCCGCAACAGCAGCGGAGCGTAATTTGAAGTACTCATTTGGTGAGATTTCCTCCTCTTCGGCGGCCGTAGATTTCTTCTTTTGGGCAGCATCGTCAGCTGGAGCAGTCGCTGCACGGGTAGCTTCTTTTTCAGCTTTTTCCTTGGCCTTTTGTTCGGCTTTCAAGCGACGCTTGAGTTCGCTATAAATAAATTTTTGCAAAATTAGCGTAATATTTGTTTAATGTTTAATAATAGACCAACAGTTTAGTACGTTTGCTGGGCGCCAAGTTGACGGCGCTCACGTGGTAGTATTTTTCGTAGACAAAAGCCGGCGGCGGCCTTGCAAGGCGCATGGAAATGTGTTCCAGACGCTGTATAAGCGCAATTGCACCGCGTGCAAACATTTCGCGTTAATTCGAATTTTCGCAATTGTATAGCGAAATTTCATCAGCGCTTAGCTCATGGCAAATATTTATAATTTACGTCACTACAATCTGCTGTGGTTTATTTGCTATACACAAGTTATTTATTTAAGCAGCGTACACAGTTTTGTGAATGAAACCAACTAAAAGCTTCAACTTAACCTCACACAAGCGCCTTGTTGGCCAAATTATGTTGACGTATTTAGTTGTTGACAACTGCACTTACTTCTTGGACAAATCACCAGTTGCTGCAGCCATGCTCTTAAAGTGTCGAGTGCTATAAATTATCTGCCTTTTGCAGCTAAAATTAAGAAAATCAAAAAAATATTTGCACACACAACGCGAATGCGCCACACATTCAGAAATTCTGAAAGTCTGTTTGCTATTTGTTGCTGTTATGTAGCAGAGTTGCCAATAACACATGCTTTGATGGCAGCCAGTGCTGCCACTATATCTACATTATTCAAATCTGATTGCGAGAAAAAATGTTAAGCAGTGGAAAATGAAAATTGTAGCTTTTTTTAAATTAATTTTAGCTTCCTGCTTTTTTCAAACCCTATACCTAAAGCATGCTGCTTATTATTTATATTTATATTAGTAAACACAGAAAAACGCTACTTTCTGTAGGGTCTGGCAACGCCGCGAGTGTTGCAAAATGCCTACACACCCGTAAAAATAGCGAACATATGGTTTATAGTGTGCGCAAATTTGCAACGCAGTCAGCATCAGCGTCGCAGCGTCGTCAGCGCTTGACATAATTATATTACACATTTTTGTAATTAACTGTGCAAAGATGTGTGCAAAATGAAAAGAAAAAAGCTAACTTCTATGCAAAAAGCATAAGAAGCTGTGGCTATAGTGTGCCGTCGCAAAAACGTGTCTCTTTATATATGATTGGCCAATATTATGAGAAACAAAAAATCTATAAATCAAAAGTAGAACAGCAGTTGTTGTTGTTGTTGTTGTTTTAACGCTCGGGGCGGTGCATACTATAGAGATTGCAGCAGCATCTTCAAGATGGAGCCTCCAACAGCTATCGCCGTTACGAGCATCGTTGCTAGTTGCTTTGGCGATGCTGCAGCTGATCTTGAGCAGAACAACCAAATAACAACAGCAACAAAGACGTCAACGCGTTGTGGTGAGCAGCCGCAGGAGGACGACGATGAAGATGAAGACGATGATGCTAAGGAAGCTTTCTATGAAGCACGTAATGGTACTGAAAGCGATGAGCTAGAATTGACATTCCAAAGTGCACTGACTTTAAATAATGACGTCAGAGTGAATATAAGCATTGAGGACGCGCCCTCGAATGAAAACCAGCTGACTGAAGATGGTGCCTGTGCCTTGGCGTTGCCTTCAAGCAACGAGGCAGTTATTTTTGCAGATAAGAATCTCCAAGCCAACGAAACAAATGCTCAGCTAGCTACAGAAACGGAAGATGAAGAAGATGCTGTTGCTGCATCCGTCGTTATGCGTAAGAAGCGCAATAAAAGTAAGTAAAAGTATACACGGCAATTCAAGACACTGCAGCTTAAACTATTTGCTTGCAGCTTTAAAAGACTTGAACAAAATCAACGAAACGCCTTTACTGGGCTCAGCAGAGCCCAAACAGCGCCACCAAACGCTGTTAACGACCAAGTCCTGCGAGACGCCAGCCACTGCCTGCGCTACGTCAACGCTCTCCCCTACAAACTCGTACAATGGAAGTATTGGCAGCGATGGCAGCAGCAGTGTTGGTGGTGGCGCACGTCGTAAGTCCTGGACACTGTCGCCACAAAGTGGCTCCTCCACGCCGCTCAGTGGTGCCAAAAAAAAGATAAAACCTTTGCAAACTAGCATGACAAATACCACGACCATTAAATCACCCACTAGCAGCGCTCATATAAATGGTCCAACTGATCCCTTTAATCTGTGGGTGGCACGCGAATGCTTTGAAACCGTGCCTGCTGAAATGGTCTACGAGGTGCCGCTTAACGATCCACTAACTGTCGAGGAGGAAGACGAAGACGAAGAGGCCGCTGCTGTTGAAAGTCTGCTGGGTGCTGCTGCCGCATTGCAGGTTAATTTAAATACCAATGCACCTCCTCATAGTGGCGTACAACGCCGCCAAAAGCATTTGCGCCAGCCACAGCATCGTCCATTGGAACGTTCATGGCCACCACGCGCCGTGGGTCGTGACTTTAAGCTGCAGGGCGATGTGTTTAAGTTTGATATATTGGATACAGATGAGCGGCTGGATGACTATAGCTATAGTGGCGGCAGTGGAGCCAGCAGTCACAATAATTCTCCACTGCGTTTGCTAAGTAATGAGTCTAGCCCGCCCATGTCAGCGGGTGCAAACAGCAGTAATACGCCGCCACCCATGCGTTTTAAGCCGTTGATCAAAAAAAAGATTGGACCCGACAGCTATATTAATACCATTAGCACTAAAAAGGTGCCCGCCAATGATAGTTATGAGTTTCCCACATTTCCGCTCAAGGAACATAATAGCAGCAGCAGCAGCAGTGGTACTGGGAACGGTAGCGCTGGAACTGGAAGCAATGTTGCTTCAAATGGCTCCGCAAAAAATAGCTCACAATTCCCTTATTTGCGTCAGCATCGCCCATTGACGCGTGCGCTTTCCAATGGCAAGCCGTCGAATATGCCCGCCAGCGATGATGTGGGCACAACCAGCTCCTCGCCACGACTGCTGCTGTCACCAAAACGTCAGCGTAGTCCACCGTCCGGCTGCTCTACCCGCAGCGCCTCGCCACTGGATGTAAGCCTTAGTCCGGAGCAGCATTCACCTACTCGCGGTCGTGGTGTTGGTGATGCTCTGGTTGCTGCCGCCACTACACTACCAGGCACTCCCACCACTTATCATGCACGCCCGCAGCAACGACTGCTAAAACGTGTGGGCGGTGGTATAGGCCCTGCCAGCGCTATTGGACTAATATGCCCGCCCACGCCCACACATCACGCACGTCGTCATGCACGCCTTCAAGCTGTCACTGCCAACTCTGCTGCAGCGGAGGTCTATCTGCCGCCGCAATCTAGTCAATTCGAATATAATTACCTGCAAACGCCGCCTTCAACGCATGCTGCAGCTTCCTTTGCTGGCGGCGGTAATGCCACGGCGGAGCAGCATATACGCACGGCAGACATAGTCCAGTTAGCCGGCAGTGCCGCCAGTACAGCAGAAGACAGCAATGCCCACGCTAGCATAGAGCTGGCTGATGATAATGATGTGGTGCATATAACCAGCACAAGGCTGCCTTCAATACCTGAGCGTAGCGCAGCTGCCGCCGCGGCTGCAGCAGCAGCTGCCGGCGCTGGACTTATGCGTGGAAGTGGTGGATTGTTTGCCGAACCTGTGGAACAAACAACGGCTGAACCACCGCTGCCACCTGCTTGGGAAGCGCGTATGGACAGCCATGGACGCATATTCTATATAGATCATACAACTCGTACTACCTCCTGGCAGCGACCGGGCAGCAATGGTTCAGCGCCCAACGCCGGACCGGTGGGACGCGAGCAACATCATCGCCAGCAACTCGATCGTCGTTATCAGTCCATACGACGCACTATAACCAATGAGAATCGTCTATCGCTACACAACAATGAGCCTGCCAACAATGGACAGACACTAAATCATCCGCAGCTTTATAATATACACCATGCACTGGGTAATAGCTCACCAGCACGCAGCTCCAATGTACAACAGTCGTCTGGTCAAACGCAGGCCATACATCCAGCCGTTTTGATGTTATGCCGGCCCGATTTTTACTCATTGCTGCACACCAATGAAGCAGCGCTGGCCATATACAATCGCAATGCAGCGCTTAAGCATATGGTCATACGCATAAGACGGGATCCGCATTGCTTTCAACGCTATCAGTATAATAAAGATCTTGTTGCGTTGGTTAATACTTTTGCGCTATTGAGCCGTGAGCTGCCCTCTTGCTGGGAGACTAAGCTGGATCAGTCAGGCAAACAGTTCTTTATTGATCATCAGCATCGCAAGACTTCGTTTATGGATCCACGTTTGCCTGTGGATTGTCCACGCGTGGTGCGACATCGCCAGCAACAGCAGTATTTTCAGCAACAGCTGCATACAAATCCAACAACATCACATCTGTCGGATCTGGTCGATGGCAATTGCTTGTCGGCCACAAGTGGCCATATAAATTCAACAGCTTCCTCAACGTCAGCTTCAACGTCGGCGTCGGTATCTGGTGTGCCACCGTTGCCACCGCCAAGACCCACAAGCAGCGGTATCAGCAATCGAAGTAGCGTAGCAGGACATAATTGCACAACGGCAGCAGCCATTGCTTGTGCGCTCAGCTTGAGTAGTGGTGGCGCTGCTGGCGGTGGTGCTACAGCTTCTGGTTATGAGGATGTGCCAGTTGCTTATAATGAAAAGGTAGGTTAATTGTCAGTTACTTATAAAGCGAGTTGTACTTACTATATGGTTTTGCCTTTTCAGGTCATTGCGTTCCTACGTCAACCGAATATTTTGGAAATATTGCGCGAACGCCAGGGACAACATACGGTATCCCGTTCGTTGCGTGAGAAAATCAATATACTACGCGTTGAAGGCGTGCCCGCACTGGAGCGTCTGGGTCACGACTTACAATTGACCATTTTACTTAGGTGAGTGACGTGCATGTAGCATGTAGCAAAGGGAAGTCAAAGAAAATGGAACAGCAGCAGAAGCTTTGCGGAAAATTTGAATTTTAAGCCGCTTTACAACACAGAAATTTGTTTACCTTTGGTGATAGCTTGTAAATTAGAGGAATGCAAGATTCGCCAAAATTCTAATGAGCCTGATTAACAAGCATATGAGAAATATGTTTATATTGCAAATGTGTTAATAGTAAATAAAATACTCGACACATGCCCAACTCGATGTATATATTACTATATATGATTCCAAATATATTAAGTAATAGTTGCGGCATGCACTTGTCATTCATTTGTTGAAGGCTTCATAACCGTATTGGCCTAATTGCATTGCTCGTGTTGGCCACCAAACACAGTGCGTCATCATTATAATCATCAACAGCGCCATCATTATGATTATCATCGTGTTTGCTTGCTAACCAACGTCCTGCTTCAGTGCACGCCATGCGACCAAATAGAGTTGCCTCCGTGGAACTGCATGTGTGTTAATTGCTTTTGAAAATTATATTAAATGCAAGACTTCAAGGTCGTTGCAATAGCAACTCTAACCAACTAACCAGCTGCAAGGTTAACCAATTTTCAAATGGCAAATTACAAATCAGAGCTGTTCATATTTATACTACTCAATATAACTACTATCGATAGATATACTATATTAGATATATATTTAACACTAACGAATTGACTTGACCACAAATATTGAGGAAATTCACATGTATTTTTGACCTTAATCTCAAAATTTGTGTAAAGATAAACGGCTTAGCTGTTTCGGCTGACTTGGCACAATGATTCCAAAGATCTGACTAGCCGAGACGACAGCTGCTGTGGCCGCTTGGCGAGTTCGAGTTCGTAGCTTTTTAATTGAATTTAATTAAACAAATTTTCACGCTTCATTGCATCCAATATTTCCAAGTTGAAGTTGGTGGTCAGCATACAGTCTGTGTCTATGGTTCGCCCCCACATTGGTTGTTTCTGCTTGTATACCATTTTCATTAAGTAGACTATAAGTTGGAATCTATTGAAAAGAGTCTTATCAGTGAACAAGGCTTATTTTTTTTTGTAGTTGTATCTTAATGGCAAACTTGTAATAGATTAGGGCCTATGTTTTAAACACACCAAAACCATCCAGATGGAGTCCTTATGTATTTATATGCCAAACAGTTTTTACTTAAAGGCTTCCTTACACGGAGTAGATATTCAGGCAGCTGCTTAGCTTTTTGTTTGTCTATTTCTCGCTGTATTTGAGCGTAAGGGTGCACTAGCTGTTCCCTCCCAAATACGAAAATTCGGTTATAGGCTTGACACAGGGTCGCAAATAATCCCTTAAAATCTCAAATATTTTTTTTCAGCTGAAACTCTTTGTTTATTGTACTATATAACTTTATCCACAGCACAATTTTTTTTGTTATCAAATACAATACGTATTTTTTTTTTAAATTTTAATTTTCAAGTTCAAAAAATGGCGGGTGTTAAATTCGAGATACTCTCTCTCTCCTAACCCTAGTGACACAATGACGAAATATTTTTGAAGATTTTCCATATGATCGTTTGAGGAGCAAAAAAGCCAAAATCAGGATTTTGGAAGACATTTTTAAAATCAAAAGAAAAATAAAAAAAAAAAGTATTTACAATACTACTGACAGCTGATGGCAGCTCATGGCTAGTAGGGTTCTCACTCAAACTCATGTGTTGGGCAGCATAAATATTCAAACTTATTTATCAGAAATTGAAAGCAAATAATTGCAAAATATGCTACAAATTATCGATTAATCCAATAATAAGTTAAATTTCTTAAATAACTCTTCAAAATCATGTAATTAAATAATTGTCTAAATATACTAAAATTATTTTTGAACAGTAGCAACTCTTAACTGCCATTCTCGTAAAAGCGTAAACGTTCGGAAACAATTGTCCGAAAAATGAAACCACTGAGATTTCTATGGCAGCTACGGTTTTTACTAGAGATTTGGTTTCAAACCGTACCCAAAATCTCTAGAGTTATCTGTGGTCTGAGTATGTGTCGTTTTCAGAAATTTTGAAAATTGTCAAAGTTATTCGATAGCTTTACTCTGTAGATTCGTAAGCCCCATAAACACTTTAATTGTTTCTCTTTAAGACCGATAGGCAGCTCAAAAAACTTCGCACGGAATGACAAAACTTCATAAAAAAAAAAATCCCAAATGGCAAAAATTTTCGAACTGCGTATAGGCCTTTAGTCGAAACAGCCCTCGTCCTAGAAAACTTGGCGCAGATAAGATTATTTTTTTTTGTGGTAACTGATCCACAAATTTCTAATTTTACTGATCGAATATATATAGTATATTAGTAGCTCTTAATAACAATATATTTATATATTATATTAAACTGTATGTGACCGCCCCATTAAGAATATATAGTACTACATGAAAGCAAACAACACACACGCAAAAAGAGCTCCAGCTTGAACACTTATATACGAGGGCAGCCCGAAAATTAATTGCCTACACGCATTACTTTTTTTCAACAAGAACCGGGTTTCTGAGCATCTTTATTACTACTTTGATCAAAAATTTACCGGAATCATCACCGTGTGGCGCTCTCAGTCACCCGATTTGATGTCTCTTTCTTTTTTTTTTTCATAAAGGGGTCTACGCAGTACGAAATATTTCGCACGGAATCGCAAAACTCACATATCCCATTTGGGATATTTTTATACCCTGTACCGTATGGTACAAAGGGTATATTGTGTTTGTGCAAGCCGAAAATGTATGTAACGTACAGAAGGAGAAGTCGGAGACCCCCAAAGTTACCTAAAGTATGATCAGAGTGACTAGAGAAGTCGATATACCCATGTCCGTCTGTCCGTCGGTCTGTATGAACGCCTAGATCTCAGAGATGGTAAGAGCTAGAGCAACCAAACTTTCAGATAAGATCCCTTATTAATCCATAGGGGACAAGTTTATTTTATTTTTTTGATATCGGGGTTATATTATATAGCTCCCATAGGGGTGTTTCAAAGGACCTCGAAAAAAACCAAAAGTCTTAGATGGATAATTCGTTTGTTTATGAAGATATCGTAACCAAATCGCACTCAATCGTTTTTTAGAGTTCCCGAGCACTGTACCAAATTTTATCAAAATCGGTTGACTATATCATATAGCTCCCATAGGACCAATCGGTCAAGAAAACGTTTTTTCTACAAAATTCGCTGTGTTTCGTTTGTTTGTGAAGGTATTGTAACCAAATTTGGCATTCGGAAGTTTTTTAGAGATCTTCAACACTGTACCAAATTTGATCAAAATCGGTTGACTATATCATATAGCTCCCATAGGACCAATCGGTCAAAAAATCGTTTTTTGTACAAAATTCGTTGTGTTTCGTTTGTTTGTGAATATATTATAACCAAATTTGGCATTCAGAAGTTTTTTAGAGTACCCAAGCACTGCAGCAAATTTGATCAAAATCGGTTGACTATACCATATACCTCCCATAGGAACGATCGGTCAAAAAAACATTTTTGGTTAAAAATTCGTCTGTTTTTGGTTGTTTATGAAGGTATCGTAATCTAATTTGGCAATCGAATGTCTTTTGGTGTTCTTAAGCAATTTACTGGATTTTATTGCAAGCAGTGGTACAGGGTATCCCAAAGTCGTCCGCGCCCGACTTTAACGTACGCCATCTTTTTTATATGAAGTTTTGTCATTGTCGGGTAGCGCTTGAACGACCTCCATTTGTGCGTATGAACGCCTAGATCTTAGAGAATATAAGTGTTAGAGAAATCAAATTTTACCAAAAGATGCGCTTTATCCGTACGCAGGCTGTTGATTTATCTAGTCTGTTAACTCATGAGGATATGCCGGCCTTTTCCCCCTTAGAAACATTTTACGGTGGCTTTTGAGATTTGTCACAGTTGCTGCTAAAGAGAGTATGCTGCAAAAAGTTATGAAATATAATATAATTTTTTTTTTCAACGAGCATGCAGGGTATTCCATTGTCTAGCACCATCCCGAATAATTCACATATTTAATGCTTGATAACACTAGTTTACAAATTTAAGGATCATCGAGTGAACCTTTGTATAAAATTGTTTTTTTAGTGTAATTTTGGGTCGAGAAAGACGAAAAATTTCTTAAGCACCGTTTTCGAGATTTTTTCGAAAAACATTTCAGTTATTCGTCAATATCTCGTGAACAAAATTTTTTAGCGACATGAAAGACGATTAGATCGAAAGGTATTGATGTGCTCTTTATTTTTGACCATTTTTCGAAATTACAAATTTTCGGTTCGCTTTTTATTAACGAAAAAAAATTGATGTGCTCTTTACACTGATATATGATATGTACAGATTAAGTAAAAATTATTGAAGTTACAAGCAGCCAAAGTCGAAAAAAAGTGTAATTTTCGAGCATTTTTCGAAATTACAAATTTTTGGTGCCCGACAGTGGAATACCCTGTACCTTTTGTCTCGCAAACAATTTTTCCTGCATATTCCTTCTACGAACTTTCCAATTGGAATTTTTTTTTTTTTGTGAAATTCGATATTTATACTTATAAGTTCCCTAAATTTTTACCGATTTTGATGAAACTCGAATGTTACGTCAAAGAAGTTATTTAAAGTATATGGGGTAAGTTTCAAGTTGGTATGTTGAGGGGTGTGGGAGAAAACACGGTAAATCGATTGCGGGGGGTGGTGGGACCGCATCGATAAAATTTGGATGTGGATTTGTTCATTAGAGCCACATGAATCAGCTTACCAAAAATTGTGATTGTAGGTCACTTGTAACCATAATTACGAGGAGTCAAATATTGATGCACTTTATGGGCAAGGGGCAGTGAAATTTGTACATTTTTGACTACAACTTTTTCTGTATTTGTCCGATTTTGTTCATTTTTTACACACAGATGCATGTATCCACAACGCATCGCTCTGTTAAATTTCAAATGAAAATATTAAATGGTGTGGCTAAAAACCGCGAAAATCTACAGCGGGGGAACGGGGAAAGATATTGACAGGTAAATTTCCGTGTCTCTAGCTCTTATAGTCTCCGAGATCTAGGCGTTCATACGGACGGACAGACGGACGGACGGACATGGCTCAATCGCTACCCGAGGTTATGATAAGCATTTTGGTATAAAGGACTTGGGGTCTGCCACGCCTCCTTCTGTCCGTTACATACATTGCACAAATCTAGTATACCCTTTGTACCTATAGGTACAGGGTATAAAAATTCCCTTTTTTGGGATATTTTTTTTTTATATGAAGTTTTGACGTTTGGTGCGGAATTTTTGCGTGCTGCGTATGGGCCTTTAAGCTGAAAAATAATTTTTTTACGAACATTTCAAGTCTAAGATCTTCGAAATCGAATAAGAACATGTTGTTCACGAGATATTGACGAATAACTGAAAAAAGTGCCCAAAAACATGTTTTTCGAAAAAATCTCGAAAACGGTGCTTAAGAAAAAAAAAAACGCTGTCATTTTCGTATTTCTCGACCCAAAATTACCCTAAAAAACACTTTTATACGAATAAAATGCAGATTTCCAATGTCTTTTGTCAAATGTTGATCTATCTCATCATTTTTTTTTCTATCTATAAATAAATTTATCTCTATCAACTCCCGCCAAAACTTTACACGCTGTTTCAAATTCTTTGCGCTTACTTTTAAGCCTGCCCTCGCTTGTATATGCATATGTAGTACATACATATATGTAAAAATAAACATTTCCAATAAGCCATAATTTATAGACGGACGCTCTGCCTGCCACTGCTGCCGACTTTTTTGGGCTGGGGCGCATGCGTCCCAGCTGGCTAATGCTTAACCCGAATATGGGGGTGTGGCAGTTGCCGCATCGTTTATGGCACATCGTATCAACAACTAAAGCTTTGTCATATAACAACGTTGGGTAGCTCAATTCCAACTATAATATTTATTTTTGTTATTTGACCCATTGACGAAACGGCTGTATGGCGGCGACTACGACGTACATATATACATATATATGGTGACTACCATGCTACATATAATGACACTTGAGTATCTGAATGAATTCTGCATGATTTCCAGTTCATTGGTTTGCAAAGGGCACAACGGCGGCAATGGTTATATCGCTCCTAGACAGTGGGCGCGTTTTGTGTTTGGTCTGTTTGTTGTGGTTGATGGGTTTGCATTGGAGCTGACTGTTTAGCTTCTGTTTTTGGGACGTACTAAATGTGGGCGTGGTAAACTGTTTGGAGCACAATAATCTCGAACTGCGCTTCGAGAGCATCGTTTGTATGAAACAGCTGATTATTATGGGAATTTTGGTGGCAAGGAGTTGGCAGACATTTTCGGTTTGAATAAAATAGGTGAAAAAGTTACTATTTACTATATATACGAAAATGTATGGACTTATAAATGTAACTATGGGAACATAGCGACTAGTCTATACCCTGTACTTTCGGTATGAACTGTGAAGTATAGTCTAAATGAGTCTACGTACTGATTACGATGACTGTAGCTTTAGATACGCGTTAACCATAGGTTGATTTTAGTGGTTTCTCTAGTTTAATGTGGCTATAACTACCGAAATTTTCAACCGATTTTAGAAAAAACTCTTTTGTTAAATGGGTTGTTTAAAATGAGCCGGAAAACGTAAAAACCAAATCGAACAATTTTATTCGGATTCGTTTTTGCTACGGAACACGATTTTTTTTTGTCGATATCTATTTTTATTTTCGATAAATTCGTATATTTCCCTTATTCTGCCGATTAATTCTCCTGTTGTGTTTATCCTTGTTTTATCTTTTAAATAAAATTACACAAAAATATTGCTTTAGCAACAATATTTATTAAAATGAAACACGACTTAGCTATTTTTGTTACAAGGGAAGTTTTCTTTGTGTAACGCGGGAACCTTGTCGCACTTCACTAGAAGCTTCATTAGAAACAAGCTATTTGTAAAAGTGTTTGCAGCAAACAGTCACCAAAATCGGTATGTATTGTAGACTCTTGTTAAATCCAATGTTCATTAGAAAACATTAAGCGTTTTGGCGTGACGTTACATTTGAAAAAAGGTATCAATCCATGCTTTTGAAATTTTTTTTTTATTCTACGTAATTACCAAGTAGCACTTTATTTAGTACAAAATATGTCAACAAACGGACTAAAGTATGGATATAAGCAAAAGTACGCTGGCGTGACAATATAAATATATAAAATAAAAATAAAATATATAAAACAAAAGCTTCTCTTTTTTTATTTGTTAGCCTTAGTATTGGCTTTACATGGCGTGACGTTACAGAAATTTCCACTAAAAATATTTTAGTAACTTTGTAATAAATAATAATAATGATCTAAGAAATAGGCCAAACTGTGCAAAACAGCTTTTAGACTTGTAGCCAGATTTCTAGACATCTTACAAGCTAACCTGTTAGAAAAGCTTTGAACTTTTTAATTTAATAAATTAAAAATATTTTTCTTTTATAAAATATATTTTTATTTAGCTCTTAATTTTTAGGCCTGGAAGCGCGTCAATATTGACTTAACACTGTGTAAATTAAGGAAAGTGTAGCGTATATTACAGTCGACTCTAAGCGAACCACTTAAAGTACCACATTTGGGCACCTAACCCCATTTGTACAAAATTTTATGTTTTTTCTATGAATCGAATTTTTAAGGGTATACATATAAACTTTGACTAGCTTCAATAGTTTTTATAACGTAGGCCAATAGATGAGAAAATGAAGGAGAGTGTAGGGTATATTATAGTCAACTATAACCGAGGCACTTGTTTTTTTGGTGTTAAAGGTTCTTAACTTTGATTTATTAAGGGTATACAAACTTTGACTAGTTCTAAACACTTTTTATTTAGTTTATGTGCGTATGACACTAGATAAGAAAAATTAAGGAAAGGGTATATTATAGTCGACTGTAACCGCTGCACTTGGCTGTAACCAAAATTTTTTGTTTTTATTTTCTATTATTATTATTATTATTATATTTAAAGGCCTATACGCAGCATGAAAAATTTCGCACGGAATGACAAAACTTCATATAAAAAAAAAGTCCCAAATGGGATATCCCAAATGGGATTTTTTTATATGGTTTTGTCGTTCCGTGCGAAATTTTTTTGCATTCTGCGTAGACCCCTTAAGGGTATACAAACTTTGACTAGCTTCAATAGTTTTTTTTATTAAGTTTATATGCGTATAACAATAGACGAGAAAATTAAGGAGAGTGTAGGGTATATTATAGTCGAGTGTAATCTTATATCTTTTATCAAAATTTGTTTTTGTTTTAATTTTTAAGGGTATACAAACTTTGACTAGCTTCAATAGTTTCTTTTTTGTTTAGTTTATGTGCGTATAACAATAGATGAGGCGTCAGCTGTTGAGCGTCGTTAATTGGCTTGCAATTAGAGAGACAGGGCGGGGCAAGACGAACCTCTAACGATGACACCCCAACGTTGACAACTATGACCAAACAGAGAAACGCATTCTTGTTTAGCTTATTATCATGACGTTCTTAGCTAGCTTAATCGAAAGACTCTGCCAAGTGTGAGTCAACAGACCCCCATCAGACACAGAACGAGACGGAGACCGAGACCCAGACCCAGACCCAGTCCCACTGACCATGCCTAACATAAAAATCGATCGTCCAAACGAACATTCGTTGCACAGCTGACTGCAGCGAGGCGTAGGCCTTCCGCTGCCGCCAAGTTCTTGGGCAGAGCGACTCCCGCTTAGAACTTTAACGGCGTTAAGCTTCGGCTTTATTCTCGCACTGACTCCATATTGATCAGCCGAACACTTGGCAGTGGCTTCGGCTGCGTCGTCGTCGTTGGCGTCGGCAGCGGCGCATTGCTCAATGCACAAAAAAAAAAATAATAATTAAATACATAAATTCATTTGCCGTTCTTGCTGCCGCAGCTCGCATTGTTTTTTTTTGTTGTTGTTATTTTATTTTCGGTTAATTTCATTTCATATTTATCGGCTAGGCGTTCCAAAAACGCGACCATTCTACGCTCAGCAACCACCAGCAGCGGCAGCATTTAGAGTATTACGTCCGTTTATCTATGTTACTACAACTCCCGAGTTAAGTTTGCCGGTCGCTTGGGTTCCCTGCCTGCCTACGTCACTCGTACATACGCGCGTCTTTAGACTACTCTGCGCTGGTCTGGTCTGCTCTGGTGTCGTCTCTTCATATTTGTGCGTGTTGCAATATTGAACAGAAGCTTTTGGGCTGTCAACATATTGAAATCGTAACGGAAAGTGTCAAAAAGTGCTTCCTGTTTGTGTTTCTTTTTTTTTTTTTTTTGGTGTAAAATAAAAATAAAAAGAAAATCCCCAGCGCGAATAGCATCATCCCCAACGGCATGATTAAGATTTTGTGGTGCACTACAAAATGGGCTTCCTATCAAAAGCTGCCTACATCGTTTGGGCTGTGTAAGTCATTGTTATCACATAACTTTTTTTGTATTAATCATTTTTGGCGCATTTTTTATTTTTTGTCAAATTTGGTGTAAAAATATATTTACTGCGATAAAAATTCTGAATTATATTCGTAATCGCAAACTAGATAAGGATTTTTAAGTGTTGTCTATTGTTCGATTAATCCTCACTATTTGCGCATAAAATATTCCAAAAAAAATGAAAAACAATTTTTTGAGTTAAAGGTATCATAGTGCAAAAAAAATAATGAATCTTAAAGATTTCCATTGTTTCACTCCAATAAATAAGTGCTCCCAAAAATATGAAAAACAATTTTTTGAATTAAAGGAATCATTGAGCAAAAAAATAACGAATCTTGAGCTTTTGGCATTTAAAGATTTCCATTGTTTCACTTCAATAAATAGGTGCTCCAAAATTTATTTTTCACGCGTCTCCTACCTTTTAACGAACCTTTTTTGAAAATTTATTATCATTTTATTTAAAACAATCAAGTTCGCTTACACAACGCCGCTGTATATTTAAAAAATATATATAATTAAATATATCGAATTATATTCGCATGAAATACTAGTTGCTTTTGAATGAATACCAAAAATACAAAAAACTATTTTTTGACTAAAACGTACCAGAGAGTAAGAAATTATAAAAATTTTAAACTTAGCTAGTTTAGACAAATCTTAAACTTTTGATATTTACAAATTTCCATTCTTACACACGAATAAGTGCTCCCAAAATTTATTCTGCACGCGTTTCCTAACTTTTAACAAACATTTTTGAAAACCGTTTTTTTTTTTTTTTACTTATTTCCATACCTATCTTTGAGAAATAAAATTCGCGCATTTATTTAAAATAACTAAGTTCTCTTACACAATGCGTTATAAATATAAAAATATATGCATATATTTAATTTTATTATTAATTTATAATATTGCCTTATGTTTATAAAAAATTTAAGCATTATTAGTTTTTATTATATTTATTATAAAGTCATTAAAATTCATTTTCACTAAACTTTGGTGAAAGTGAAAAGTGTAAGAAACCTATACAACTTTGCCAAATACAGTCAAACTTCACTATAACGAACTTCGTTACAACAAACTTTTTGCTATTACGAATTTTTTTCAAGATTTATCAGACAAATTTTTTTCGCTAACAATTAAATTTTTTAGCAGAAAGGTTTAAGGAATTTCTAAAAAAATTGAATAAAATTTCTAACGAGAATCAAAGTTTTTTTTGGGTTAAGGCCCATACGCAGTTCGAAAATTTTCGCATGGAATGACAAAACTTCATATAAAAAAAAAATCCCAAATGGTATGTCCCAAATGGAATTTTTTTTTTGGGCCTTTAATCTGATATATTAAATAAAGTAGCAAAAAATAACTAAAAGTTCGATTAGTAATATTTTTATTGTGAGTGCACATTGTTCTATGATGGTGTACCAGAAAGGTAGCCTTTTTTTTCGAAAGTTTTACGAAAAGTACGAGTAGCAATGATGTAATGTGTTTGAATCCCTGAGCTTTTAAGTAAAGAAAAAGAAAAGTAAGAAAAATTAAAAATTTGAGTCCCAATTAAAATGATTTCTTTAAATAAACGTTAAATATTAAAAAAAAACGTATGATTCATGTGTAAGGAAATTTTTTTATATAAAGGCCCATACGCAGCATGCAAAAATTCCGCACGAAATGTCAAAAGTTCATATAAAAAAAAGAATTCCCTTTTTTGGGATATGAAGTTTTGACATTTCGTGCGGAATTTTTGCATGCTGCGTATGGGCCTTAACAAACCAACTTTCTGCGACTGCGCTGCACTTCTTAGAAAATTCACTCAGTATCTGGGAGAACACTTCTTTGCAGAACGGGAGAGTCTGGCAATCTCAAAATGGTTCAGCAAGCAGAAAGATTGGGCACTTATATTCTCTTTTTGTCTTTCTCTATACTTCTCCCTTATATAGGCATCGTAATGAACTTTAAGGCCTTCAGGTGATCTCGACCTTGTGCCGAGCAGTCGAACTAACCTAACCTAACCTAACTTTATGCACCCGAATTCGCTATACGGGAGTTCTTATATAGTTAAATGACTACTAAACATAAATTTGTTTACAAATATTCAACAATTCAAGTTTTTAAAACTAAAAGACATAATAGATATAAGTTTTTTGATAATTCTAAAAAAAAATATCTTTTCAATAACGTATGCCTTGAATTTAAAAAAAAATGGGTAAACTATAAACTCTTAATACTTGAAAACCCAAATATTTTCTATAAATTAAGACGATTTGAAGGATGGCAAAATAGCTCGATTTAGTCATATCTGTCAGTCTGTTTGTCAGTTGGTCTGTTCGTGTTGCCTCGAGAATAGAAAGAGCTAGGAGCCGAAAATGCTTCTGAAGCTCTAGCTCTTGACTTGCTGTAAAGTATAGGCATGATATAAGAGCGCCTCCACTAGAATTTTTGTGGTTTACTCTCATAGACCTAATTTCTTAAGTTAAGAACTACGCAGGATTATGATATATATATGATATAATAGGGGCTCAGGGGGTTTTTCACTTTGAAGTGCTCGCAAAAGACTTACAACCCATATTTCCAACTTTTTTTTTTTTTTTTTGGTGATCCGATTGAGATATAGTACAGTTTATTAAAGTATAGAGCAGAAAAGTGGTTCGTTATAAGGTGCTACGAAAAGCAGTTGAAAATATGGAAAAATGCGTTGTAAAGGAGTTCATTGTAAGGATGTTGGACTGTAGTATATACAATACAGCGTACCCCAAGGTCGTTAACAATAAAATATAATAAAAATAATACTATTGGCGAATGCTGCAACGCGACACTTAGATTATATTGTGCTCCCTGATAGCCCTAGAGCTCCTCAACTAGCCCAATATCCGAGACAAACTGAATTATTTGAGAAGAGTCTAGTCGGGTGCCATTCTATGCCCGCCGAAAAGGAATGTCCTTCTTCTGGCAAGGGCGTCACACTCTGCTTACTTCGACCATTGGATTTAATGCAATCGCAGAACATAACTTGGCCCACATTTCTGCAAAGTGCTGCCAAGGAGACGTCCGAGATACCCTAAAGTATTATGAGGGTGACTAGAGAAGTCGCTATAGACATGTCCGTCTGTATGAACGACTAGATCGTAGATATGTTAAGAGCTGGAATAACCAAACTTACGGATTAGATTCCTTATTACGTCACAGAAGACCAGTCAATTTTATTTTTTCCATAAAAAATAGTTTTAGAGGTGGAATTCGTTTGCTTATAAGGATATGGACTGTGTCAATTTTTTGTTCAAAATTTATTATATAATATAGGCCCCATAGGACTGATCGGTCAAAAAATTTTCTTCTTTGTGAAAATATCGTAACCAGATATTGCAATGCAGCACTATGACGAATTTTTGTTTCTTTATTAATGGCTCTTAAAATCTGACGTAAACGGGGTTTTTTGTAACCAAAGATACGATCATTCCAAAATGATAAAATCTTATCAATATACAAATAATTCTTGTTTGCAAATTTAAAAAAAATCCTGGCAGTTATAGCTCATGGTTCTTTTTCTATTTTATTGCTTATTGACATTCATTTCTTTTTTTTTTTTAAAGTAAAAATAATTGAAATTTATACCTATATATTCGATAATTTATAAGCTATTGCAGATTAAAGATATCATTCTTGGTTATGAATTTTTAGGGTCTATGCTTAAGTTATTGTTAGATTTACTTGCTCATTTTTTTTTTTGCATCTTCAAACAATTTATTTTTCAACAAACTTTGGATATCACAAAAAGTTTATAGAGTTTATTTGTTAATAAATGGTTTGTTGAGATACTTTTAGTGTTTGGCTGCTAAATTTCACTCCGATCTAATACTGCTCTATAATTTCTTAGCCAAAGTTTTCACATAATCAAATCGTTAAAGCAGAATCGTGAAAATCTGTATCAGTAGTTGTCAAAATAGTTATATCAATGACTCTAACACTGTCATCGTCATCGTTATGGTCATCGTTATCGTCATCTTTGCAGCCATCATTGTCATATAAATAACTTAGTTGCTTTAATTGAATAGGGTCAGGTCTGTGTTTCAGCTTAATGTGAAATAAATACGAGAGTAGTAATAAATTTTTTTTTACGAGATTTCGTCTTACTGCAAATTGTGAAATTATACTTAATACATTGTTTGTTGACTTAATAAACACTTCATTTGAATTCTTTAAAATGTCAGCAGATGTAGTTTTTCAAAATTTTATATTTTTATACCATGTGTGTGCAATGTGTGTACGTCACCTTGATTTCGTCGACCACTAAAGCTAGAGAAATTTTCTGGCAGAGAGTGGCGACGCACTCTACAGATCAAGTATATTAAATTAGTTAATAGATATCTAGCCCTGTTCCCCCATAGGAGAATTTGTAGCTTTTTAGGCATGCCGACCGATTCGATTTAATACAGACAGAAAGATCGGTATAGACCAACCATACCGCTATCGATGTTTTGAGCATTTTTTTTTTTTGTTAGGCGATGTTTTGGCAAATAACACAGGTCAACATGGTTTAGTTGTTGGAAAGCTAAAGGTCATTTCCGAAGTTTTTGGCTGCGAAGAATCCGAATCCGGGGTCAGAATTGGCTCATCACGTCAGGATTTTGAGATATTTGAGGTTATTTGAGATTACACAGGCCTACAAATACCGGGTTCATGTCAGTTGTTGGAAAGCTAAGGGTCATTTCCGAAGTAATTTGCTGCGTAGAATCCGAATCCGGGGTTAATATTGGCCCAGCACGTCAGGATTTTGAGATATTTGAGGTTGTGTACCCGAAAACGGTGTTTTAACGACGATAATTCGTGAACCAAAATATCGCTATCGAATATTCAGTAACGACCACGTAATGTTGGATATTCAAAATTTTGAATCGGTAAAGCTTATTCCTCACCAGAACTCATATCTTACGCATTATAAGCAGACAGATCAAGTTTGTCGATTTTAGTCGATATATCGGCACATTTCCTCGTAGAAGAGTTATAGACAACGAAAAGCTTGATATTCCAAATTTTGGATCGTTAACGCATATTCCTAACCAGAACCCATATGTTACGCATTATAAGCAGACAGATCAAGTTTGTCGATTTATGTCGATATATCGGCACGTTTCCTCTTCTTCTCCCAAACCCTTGTTTACCTCTTTTCGGACTCGCTTATGCTTCTCCTGAGGTGTGGGTATGGGATCTCAGCATTCGTCTGCAGGCATACCAATCCTGGATCATGTCATCGCTGAGACCCATTCGTTGCTGATATTTTTGCATCGGCACCTTTCCTCGTAGAAGAATTATCGACCACGTAATGTTGGATATTCAAAATTTTGAATCGGTAAAGCTTATTCCTCACCAGAACTCATATGTTACGCACAATAAGCAGACAGATCAAGTTTGTCGATTTTAGTCGATATATCGGCACATTTCTTCGTAGACGAAGTATCGGCCACGAAATGCTGGATATTTAATATTTTGGATCGTTAACGCTTGTTCCTAACCAGAACCCATATGCTATGCATTATAAGCAGACATATTAAGTTTGTCGATTTTTATCGATATATCGGCACATTCTCTCGTAAAAGAATTTTGCTTTTTATTTTCATAAAGACTTAGTTTTATAAATTCAAAATTTTTTTTTTTTTAGGAGAGTTAGTAAGTTTTTGAGATTCCTGTTTGTATTTGGATTTAGTCTGAAGAGAATTTTTCTAGATTTTGTATTAAAGACCCTAAGTAGACTAATAATTTTTCTTAACGAAAAACGAATGAAAAGATTTTACATCAATTTAAAAACATGAAGCCTACTCCAAAACATTGTTGCTCAAAAACCACTTAACGTTATAATTAGTAAATTCATATTTTGTACTGATTAGGCAGATGAATTTTATCTTGTCTTATATAGCACGCGTTTCGTTTTTGCTTTTAACAAACTTCTAAGGGAGTACTGCGAATTGTTAACTTCTGTATAGATAGTGCTACAAGTTTAACGAACTTTTTGTAAAAGAAATTATAAAGCAAATTTTTGCGATAAAAAGTTGTGTTTGGTTTTTTTTTTCAACTAAGCCTGCTTACCAGATTTGGTGGCTTCTAGACAGTGGGTAGAGTAGTGCCGAGTAAGGCGTTTTATTTTCAGGTGAAAATATTTAATGGCGTAACTAAAAACTTCCAAGCTCGCCCACGGTACCTATGAAAATGGTGTATCTGTTGATAAAATTTGGTATCTCTCAACTCTTTTGGTCGCCAAAAACGTTCAATGGAACGGAGCACTTTACCACGTTTACCAAAACCAACAATTAGAAATTAAAATGTTCTCATAAACGTCGACAAAGTACAGAAAATAGAAATTTAAAAAAAGTAGATTAGATATTTTGGGCAGACAATTTTTTTTAATTTTTTTAGGCCATGTAAAAATCGTAATGTCTGAGGACCTAAGTTTTAGGTATGAGAAACTTACTACTTTTTATACTTTTCACAACGCCAGCTCGTGACTTCAACTTTAAAGTTCCATTCATTTGATTGCATAGGATTTGATTTAAAAATAAAAAAAAAAAAAATTAAATAATTAAACTAAAGAAGAAACCCTGTTGACCTCAGCACAATGCTTAAAACAGTTGTGAATTGTAAGCGGTATTTTTTGCAAATTGATGCCCTATGTCCAGCTCAGCTAATATCAGTTGTAAGCGATTTTTTTTGTAAATTGTTGTTTTTGCTATAACGCCTGAAAAAAAATGGGTATGCCCATTTATTTTGGTAAATTTTTTGTCTTGTTTTTAGTGTGAGTTTTAGGCAAAATCGAATCAAATTAGGTCGTTTTTTTTTTTTACTTATATGCAGTAGCTTATTTGTTATCCAGTTTATATAGTCACTATAAAAATAGCCGTGTTCCGGAAAACGAAAAAACCAAATCGAACAATTTTATTCGAATTCGTTTTTGCGTTCTCCGGAAAACGAATTTTTTTTGTCGATATTTTCGTTTTCTATTTTTGATAAATTCGTATATGAGTCGAAGGCCCCAGTAGCTAGTGCTCGTTAAATTAATATTAAGTTTGGTATTAAATACTAGATTTAATTTGTTAAAAATTCGTATATTTCTCTTATTTTTCCGATAAACTCGATGCAAAACAGCTGACATGGTTGCCGCAGTTTTGCACCTTTTTATTACTATATGTTGTTTAAATTTAATTTTCATTAAAATATTTCTAGTTCTTTATTATTCTAAATTACACAAAAATATTAATTAAGCAACAATATTTATTGAAATTAAACACGACTTAGCTATTTTTGTTACAAGGGAAATTTTCTTTGTGTAACGCGGAAACCCTGTCGCACTTAGCTTAATGAGTTCGTGTATGATATGTGCAAAAATTCCTTTTGGCTTCGTACGCTTTTTTTTGAGTTAAATCAGAAAAAAAAATTATTAAAAATAATTATCTATAAATATGCAGGCTGAAGGAATTTAATTTTGTTATAAAAAAAAGAAAGGCTCAATATATAGATCCACAAATAGAGTTTTGGGAAGATTGTTTTTTTTTTTAAATTTTTTTTTTCAAATTTCTCAATACTTTGGAAATAAGTTTTTAATAATTCCCAACTTTCTTCAAGCGAATAGCGCGCCATTTCATAAATGTCAGAATTTTTACTAAATATCTGTTACTACCCCAATGACATTTGACGTTTTTTAAGTCAAATAATCGATAGTTCAAATTCCAAACACTAGATGGACCAACCTGTATAACTTTAAGTTGGCATAAATATAATCTAAGAATATCAAAGAATATTTAAAAAATTATTTCGGTACCAAATTGGTGCGTTTTTAAACCTATTTTGCAGATTCGTTTTAATTCCTCTTGCAACAAAACAGTTTGGTGGAATTGGGAGCACCAAATATTCGGTTTCAAAACGAATGCGAATAAAATGTTCGTACTCGTTTTCCGGAGCACGGCCGAATATAACTCTTTTGTTTGAAATATTAAAGTTTTATTTATAAAGTATTAAGATTGCGTACTTAGATCTTGGATTCGGATTAAGCTGCTCAAAATCCATATGGGTAGCACTGTCTCTTGTAAAGTTTACACTACTTTTTTTTAGTGTTGTATGTCGAATTCTTACGTTTTTAATCTCTTATAAAATTTTCCAGTAGTATATCTTCTAGTTGTTAATATCAAAGTACTTAAGAGCTTTTAAGATCAGCTTTAGCTTTTCGATCAAAAACAAGCTATAACTTTAATATTTTCAAAAACCAACTTACACTGACTGCAATATGTAAACGAGCGTTTGATTTCTTTCATTCTTTTGGGATTCTACCCGAATGAATAATGGGCTGAAACTTGATTAGAAAACTGAAGTTCGATCTCTAGAAATTTGAGTTTATTAAAGTTTTTTATTTCCTAACTTTATAGCTAATAATTAACAAAGTGCTATAAAATGTTGACTCGAGGACTTTCTTGGCTTAAGGCTATTTTTAAATTTCAAAAGTTAAATTTTTTTTTTTTTGATACGTATACCATCTTAATATAGGTTAGATTAGTGCAGTAGTTGGGGCGTTTGTGTCCCAACTCACTTAGGTCAAGGAATTGGCCCATTGTGGTACAGCTGGGTGGACCTTACGCCACCCTTTCCCCACTCCAGAGGTGCCCTATATGACCTTAAAGTCACGTCCATCTGGCGGCCTGAATAAACCTCGAGAGGCTTCTTGGACTCATTTTCTGAGAGCTCAGATAGATCAGTAAGGAAAAACGATTTAAGAAAACGGAATCTTGTTCTGCACAGTCCAGGACAGTGACAGAAAAGGTGCTCCACCGTCTCTAGCTTCTCCTCATCGCCGCAGTTTCTGCAGAAATCCTGATGAGTAGCATTTAGTCTGGATGCGTTGATTCCCACCAGCCGGTGTCCAGTAAAAGCTCGGATTACAGTCGAGCATTGAGCTCTACTAAGACAGCAAAGTTTCTTTGTTCTTTTCCCGCAAAAAGTCGGCCAGGTTTGCCGTGATATCCTGCATGTGTTCGATGATCGATTCCACATCAGGTTAGCCGTGAGGGCGAAGTAGGTATACCTAGGCTCTCCTTGTTATACCCTGTACCTATAGGTACAAAGGGTATACTAGATTTGTGCAATGTATGTAACGGACAGAAGGAGGCGTGGCAGACCCCAAGTCCTTTATACCAAAATGCTTATCATAACCTCGGGTAGCGATTGAGCCATGTCCGTCCGTCCGTCCGTCCGTATGAACGCCTAGATCTCAGAGACTATAAGAGCTAGAGACACGAAACTTTACCAGCTGGTGCGCATATTTCCTAAGCAGATGAAGTTTGTTGAATCATGTCAATATCTTCCCCCGTTCCCCCGCAGTAGAGTTTCGCGGTTTTTAGCCGCACCGTTTAGTATTTTCACCTGAAATTTAAAAAAGCGATGCGTTGTGGATACATGCATCTATGTGTAAAAAATTAACAAAATCGGACAAATACAGAAAAAGTTATAGTCAAAAATGTACAAATTTCACTGCCCCTTGCCCATAAAGTGCATCAATATTTGACTCCTCGTAATTATGGTTACAAGTGACCTAGAATCACAATTTTTGGTAAGCTGATTCATGTGGCTCTAATGAACAAATCCACATCCAAATTTTATCGATGCGGTTCCACCACCCCCCGCAATCGATTTACCGTGTTTTCTCCCACACCCCTCAACATACCAACTTGAAACTTACCCCATATACTTTAAATAACTTCTTTGACGTAACATTCGAGTTTCATCAAAATCGGTAAAAATTTAGGGAACTTATAGGTATAAATATCGAATTTCACCAAAAAAAAAAAAAATCCAATTGGAAAGTTCGTAGAAGGAATATGCAGGAAAAATTGTTTGCGAGACAAAAGGTACAGGGTATTCCACTGTCGGGCACCGCCTCGACTGTACCACATTTTTTTAAAGTAGGATGCTGGTAGTTGCTTGTCTAGCCAGTTCATCCGCGATGCAATTTCACTCGATATCCCTATGTCCTGGCACCCAGATGAGGTGGATTGAAAACTGCTGAGCCATCTCCTCCACAGATGAGCGACAGTTTACCACTGACTTCATGTTTGATGTCAACGATGCAAGAGAGTAGATACAGATGTCCTTGTTACCTACTTGTAGTTATTTTACTTTTGTTAAAGCCTCCCGGATTGCCATGACTTCCGCCTGGAAAACACTGCAGTGGTCCGGGAGACGAAAAGATGTTCTAACATTGAGACTCTCAATATAGACGCCACCACCTACACGGAGCCAACTGGGCCTGGTATACCCATATTCCACTCCTCCCTGGTTGAAATGTGGGTTTTGAAGTTGGTTATACAGTGCTCCTGAGGAGTGCAGTAGTCTGTACTCTCGGGAATAAGAGGGTTTCTCTTAATATAAATAAAACACAAATAAAGTTCTTATTTTTTCCATATAGAATGCTAAAATAATTTATCCCACGAGATATGCTGAAGTATGCAATAAAATGCACTAGCTCATATATATACATATATTGAAAATCTTTTGCTGCTTTAGAATCAAGTGTTTCCGTTAAAAGATTTCTTTTTCTCTTATTTTGTTTATTTAATACTAAGCACTTGGCATTTGCTTCCGTTCATATACTACTATGTACATAAATAAACTCAATTTATATCATATTGCAGTGCAGAGCAAAATCTTTAAAGGGTAGCTGCTGCAGCACATTATGTAATCTAAAGCTCTATTTCCTTTGAGCTTCAATAAATAAATATGTACGTGGACATTGTATCTTAAAGTTTATGTGACATTTTGGAATGCTAACGATTCATAATTTTATATCTATGGGAAAATCTTTGAAATCTTAAGTGCTTACATGCATATTTGCGTTGATCTCAGTCCAGGCTATGAGTATATCCGATTACCACTTGGCCCAACCATCAAGTAAATCTAATTCTAAGTATTTTCTGTTGATTCATTGCTGAGTTTCAGTTAAAAAACAAAAAAATCGTAATGCATTTTTGGAATATTTTGAAAACGTAAACATAGACAGAAGTAGGCGTGGCGGAATAGGGTCAGCTGCATCGGCTCGGGTATCTAAATAGTCATGAACGTCTATATGAATATTTGGACATCGGATTCCGTGGGTACTTTAGAGTTGAGAAATATTTTTACATAATTGAAAAGCATGATGACGCTATAAATGGAAATGCAGTCAAAAATTTTACTTATTTTGAGAAATTGGAAAACAAAAAAAAAAATTAGGTAGTTTTCGCCCTTTAACTATGGAAATGAATAAAAATAGCAGACGTTAGAGTCGCCCGTGGATGACTTTGAGATAGAGCTGGGCTCCATCTGCAATTTTCAAGAATCGATCTTTTTGAACGATTCTCAAAAAAAAAAAAATCGCACTAAAACGCTAGCAAGTTAAATCCGCAGATAATCACAGAATTGGAAATCTATGTACAAAAAAAAAATACTTAAAATTCACTTTTATTTCCATAACTCACAATAATGAAACTAAAAATTCAAAACTTAATAAAAGAAAAAATTCGTTGATTCAAAAATTAAAACTTAAAGGAAAACATAAAAGATGGCGCGGAAGACTTTGGGATACCCTGTACCACCACATTGCAAAAAGATATTTATTTGTCAAATTTGGTTACGATATCTTCATAAACAAACGAAAAACAGATGAATTTTGCACCAAAAACGTTTTTTGGACCGATCCGTCCTATGGAAGCTATATGATACAGTCAACCGATTTTGTTCAAATTTGGTACAGTGCTTGGGAACTATAAAAATATTTGCGAATGTGAAGTTTTTATTACGATATCTTCATAAACAAACAAAATACAACGAATTTTGTACAAAAAACGTTTTTTTGACCGATCCGTCCTATGGGGGCTATATGATACAGTCAACCGATTTTGTTCCAATTTTGGTACTCAAAAAGATTAATTCTCTATAATAAAGATGGCGTACGTTAAAGTCGAGCGCAGACGACTTTGGGATACCCTGTACCACCACACTGCATTTAAGTCCAGTATATTGCTTAAGAATTCCAAAAGACATCTGATTGCAAAAATTGCCAACAAACGAAACGCAACGAATTTTGTGCACAACAGGTTTTTTTCGGTACCGATTTTGATCAAATTTGGTACAGTACTGGGTAACCCTAAAAAGCACAACAAATTTTGAGCAAAAAAAAATTTTGGCCGCTTGGCCCTATGCGAGCTATATGATATAGTCAACCGATTTTGATCAAATTTGGTACAGTGTTGAAGATCTCTAAAAAACTTGCGAATGCCAAATTTGGTTACAATATCATCACAAACAAACGAAACACAACGAATTTTGTACCAAAAACGTTTTTTTGACCGATTGGTCCTATGGGAGCTATATGATATAGTCAACCGATTTTGAATTCAAATTTGGTACAGTGCTTAGGAACTATAAAAAACTCGCGAATGCCAAATTTGGTTACGATATCTTTATAAACAAACGAATTATCCATCTAAAACTTTTTGTTTTTTTCGAGGTCCTCTGAAAGACCCCTATGGGAGCTATATAATATAACCCCGATATCAAAAAAATAAAATAAACTTGTCTCCCCTGACATAATAGCGCATCTAATCTGATCTAATTAAGAATAGTCCTGAGGTTCTCCAAAAAAACTTTTGATTAGGATATCCTCATTCAAAAACGAAATATTAGGTAAAAAACCGTTTTTTCGACTGCTAGCTCCTTTTTAATAGGAGCGTTGATATAGTCAATTGATTTTAATGTATAATGGAACAATGCTTGGAGACTCTAAAAATAACTTTTATAAAAAAACGATTTAAGTCTCTAAAACTTTTTTTTTTTTTTAAGGGGCGCTTTAATAGAACATATACCCGATAGCAAAAAATGTGATACAGTCGAGGCGGTGCCCGACAGTGTAATACCCTGTATCTTTTTTCTGGAAAAAATTTTATTCCTGCATATTCCTTCTAAGAACTTTACAATTGAATTTTTTTTTTTTTTGTGAAATTCGTTATTTGTAGCAATAAATTGGGAGAAAACACGGGCCACATGAATAATCTTACCAAAATTGGTAAGATTGATTTTATGATAAAAGATATTGACATGACTCAACAAACTTCATCTTCTGAGGAAATATGCGCATCAGGTGGTAAGGTTTGGTATCTCTAGGTCTTATAGTCTCCGAAATCTAGGTGTACATACAGACGGACGGACGGACAGACGGACATGGGTCAATCGCTACCCGAGGTTATGATAAGCATTTTGGTATAAGGGACACGCCTCCTTCTGTCGGTTATATACATTGCACAAATCTAGTATACCCTTTGTACCTATAGGTACAGGGTATACAAATACATAATAAAGCATCTTAAGGGGTCAACGCAGAATGCAAAACAATTTCGCACGGAATGACAAAACCATATAAAAAAAAAAAATCCCATTTGGGATATCCCATTAGGGATTTTTTTTTTTTAAATGGTTTTGTCATTCCGTGCGAAATTTTTTTGGACTCTGCGTATAGGCTTTTAACTGAAATTCTAGTTGCTCTAGCTCTTATCATCTCTGAGATCTAGGCGTTGTTCATACGAACATGTTTTTACGGACTTCTGTAGTCAGCCTGATCATATTTTAGCTAAATTTGGGGAACTTCGACGTCTACCTTACAGCTACAGATTATACAAAATTAAAGTTTTTTTGGAAAAGCGGGTGCACATATTGTTTCCAAAGCGCTTTCAGACTTATGTTTCCAAGATTCAATTGTTTTTGAAGTGTATAGGGTATCGCATTTCAACATTACGACTGAATCGAATTTCCTTCTTATTTTTTTTTAATTTCCCATACTAAAGTGCGCACTTGAACGTACTTATGTCCACTAAACACAGTTGGGCCCTTAAATTCGGTCATATTACAGCACCCACTCAATGCCTACATATCTAAACACACACTCGACACACATTTTGGGTATAACAGCAGTGCGATTGCCACACTCTGCCTATCAATAAATGACTGACAATCGTTCATATCAGCCAGGAAAAGTGTTGCGGATTACCCAAATGCGCCATAAAACCTTGCGACAGCGACTGTTATTAAAATCAACCTGTTAGACCCCCCCACAGTTTCAGAGGCCCACTAACTCGTATATGTTGCGCTTATCGCACTGGACGGGCTGCGTTGGCGTTGCTTGTTATCAGTGATAACAGCCGCTGCTTGCTTGCTTGGTTCCAATGCCCTCCCACACTTGACGTTTTGCACAATTGCAGCGGAGCTGCAGCAGTCTGGGGGCTAGCCAAAAACCCCTACTAGGCAACCTCCAGTCATTGGCGGTAATCAGAACTAGACGTGTATCGTGCTGTCCCAGAGTCGTTTTGTAAAGTTTTCGGTTTGAAAATTATTTACAAGCGTAACGTTTGGATCGTAAATGTCTCGTTTGGGCGCTAATTGAGTTCATTAGAGTTTTACAACGTTTTCGTTTTTTTTTTGGGTTTTGTTTTTCCGATCTTCGTTTTGGCTCGACGCATAAATTATATTTTTATGTACGCACCCGCGCTACGGCATGGGCCTATTTTCCAAGTTTAGCTATACCTATAACATGATGTGGGCCAAGTGAGTCAGTTAATGTTATTGTTTCCCATATATATGTACATATATATATATAAATATTTACTTTTTAAATGTGTGTCTGGTGGTAACCAGCATTATATAAAACGTTTCCTATTACAATGTATACCATTATTTTGGTAAAAAAAATTTACTTTTAATAACTGCCCAAAGTGCGCAAGTTGGGCATGGGTTCAATTTTGTATGGTAGCTATATGATATAGTGGTTCTATTTTGATCAAACTGCACACAAATATGCAGCATATAATACAAAACTAAACTGACATAAATTTGGCTGCGATATTTTAAAAACAAACGATTGGGCATGAGTTCAATTTTGTATGGTAGCTATATGAACTGTTCAAAGTGCGCAAGTTGGGCATGGGTTCAATTTTGTATGGTAGCTATATGATATAGTGGTTCAATTTTGATCAAACTGCACACAAATATGCAGCATATAATACAAAACTAAACTGACATAAAGGCTGCGATATTTTAAGAAAGAAAACATTTTTTTTGTTATTAAGAAAATGTTATGCTTCCAAAACCCCGTAGGTGTGCATCAACTTGCTAGGATTTTTGTCTACATAGCTTGAGTTTTGGGAAGTAAGAAACTTGTCTAAACAAATTGTGCTATCGAAAGTTGGAAAAAACGAAAAGTAGGACCGCACACGGTGTTTAAGTTCCACTTATGAATATGTACTTTACGAAAACAACAAGTAAAAACACAAAATTAAGAAAAAGAAAGATTAAGCTTAAAAATGAATTTAGGTGTAAAACTTGTTGACCTTTAGCCAGCACAATGCTTAAAGCAATTGTGAATTGTAAAAAACTATGACTAACAGCCAGCACAATGCATAAAGTAGTTGTGAATTGTAAGCGATTTTATTTAATTTTTGCTATAATTACCGAAGTTTCCAATAAAAAAAGAGCAAGGACTGTGTAATGTGGTGGGGTTGTTATGCCTACAAAGTTAATGGAGTTTTTGTGAACCAATTTTTACAATTTTTGAGCCACCCCACCTTGGTGACCAACCGTAGTATATGCGAATACCCGAAGAAGGCATTGACCATGCAAATTAAGTATTTTTCGTATTAATAACAAAAAACAGTCTGAATTTAAGATTTCATATCATAAAATTGTGACCACGAAAGTGCTTTTCAGAAGTCAGTTAAGGTAAAGTTTTTGGCTTAAATTTTTCTTTTAATTAAGCCCGAATAAACTTGAGTTTAGAGGTTATTAGGATTATTTCACACCGAAAAAAATCTTCAAATAAGAATCTTAAAATAAGGCGAAAAAAAAAGATCTAAAATACGACTATTAATTTTAATTTCACATTTAGAATTTTTTTTCATTATTTGCATTTCTGCTTTTAAGATCCAAAAATCTTAAAGATTAAAATGTTTAAAAGTGTAAAATAAGTTTCGAAAAGTCTAAAATCTGAATCTAAAGCTTATTTTTTGATTATTGGAATTTAAAATTTTATGCTAAAAATAAATTGAAAAATTATTTATTTATTTACATAATTTTAAAGTGGAAGTTAATTCTAAATTATAAAAGGTTTATAAGCAGAGCGGGCTGAAAAAAAAAATGAAAAATATTTACTCAGGTTTTTTTTTTGTTTGTATTAATTCAAGACTTTTATTTTATTTTACTAATTTTTCGTCTATTTTAAATTTTTTTATCATGGCATCGGAATTTTTTGTCTTGTTTGATGTTAATAATTCTTTTGCATAGTTCAAGATTATTTGGTCCCACAATTAAGAATGAGTGCTAAAAATCTTAATTTAAGATTTTATTTTCTGTGTAGAAAAAATAATGACTTGAATCGTAAGATTGTCATTTATTTATGTTGGTGTAGTCTATTTCTAAAAAGTATTTAAACTTTTGTATGTATTGGTAAAACTTTTAAGTCCGATTCCTTAGATTAGTTCCACGACATAACTTTACAAAATGTATGCAGATCGATTTTATGGAAAAATTACAACTCTTTTAAAGGAATAAAATGTTTTTAAATGGAATATCTTATCTTAAAAATATTTCGTAAAATGGCCAAATGAAATAATAATTAATTGGGGGCTAATACGCATCAATCACACAATTGAAATGTACTAATAAAATTTTTTTTAAATTTAATTTAAGTAAAAATCGGTAAGAAATTAAAATTAATGGGGAGGTGATTCAGCTGAAACTCAAACGAAGTAAGAGTTTCTCGATTTCTATAATTTGCATGGGTTCAAGAATAGGTTCTCAGATTTTGCGGTACCACCAAATGCCTCAATTTTTTTTTTTTCATATTATTCTTTTGCAACAGAAACCATACAAAATATAAGCATACCACAGTTTTGACATATCCAGCTAAAAGATTTTCACAAAAAAATCACGAAATGCGGGTGGTGAGGTGACTTAATAGTAGTCTGATCACTAAATATCGATTAATATTCAAAAAATCAATTGAAAATTCATGAAAAATCGAATCTATCAACTTACGATTTTTTTTAAATAATAATAACACTTTACTTAAAGTGTATTTTTTCCACCAAAAATAAGAACCAAAATTGACAAAATTTTAGTTCGCTTAGTGCATCAGACGCCCTATGCTCCAAATAGGAGTTAAAGGAACATATTGTAGTGCATCAGAACTTCGACTCTCAAAATAAACTCTTGATTTTGTTTATTTTTAAATTCCAATAAACAAACACAAAAAAAAAGAAGAAATTTTTGATGACTTATGGTAGGCAGGGTTCCTTGTTAGGCTTTCAGTAGTAACGAGGAGTCAATTTCCGATTAAATATGTTATTACATAATCTGTAGTTGGTGGGTCGGTCAAGCTCATATCGCTCATTGCACTTGGCTATATCTAGAATCCAGATATACATAACAATGACTACGCCAAGGCGCAGAACCGTATAAGCCATGTGTGCATGCATGATTGCTTTGTTTGATGTCACCACAGAGGCATCCAATATCGGGCGGGAACTGTCACTCGCGTTAGTCACTCTATTTTTTTTTTTGCGCACTTTTCACAATTTGAAGTTAATTTTTGTATTATGTGCTGCTATATAAGGGTATATGGACTTGCTGGTGTCTTGAAATATCTAGTCGAAAGTAGTTTAAGTTTTGAACCGAAGACCATTTGGTCATATGCTCAATTGGGGGTAGCTATATAATTTCGTTATTTGCACTTTCGCTTAACGAAACGATCATAAGCCCTAAGAATATCAATCGATTCCAAAAAGAAGGTGTTCATATTGAAAATGTGACGTTGGATTTTTGTATATATATATATATATATATATTAGGGCGGGTCAATTTGTATGGGGCCGAAAAAACCTTATGGGGCTCACTCGGATTTTGATTCTTTGGGTCATTGTAAGCAACTTTGCCCAAGAAACTATGGGTCTAAAATTAATTTCGAGTCGCCCACTTTTTCAAAATATGTTTTTTTTTCGAAATATTCAAAATTCGACTTAGACATTGCATTGAAAAAAAATTTCTAAAAATTATGTTAAGCTTTAAGCTGAAAGAGAATTCATTTACGAACATTTCGAGTCTAAGATCTTAAAAATCGGTTGAGAATTGTAGGTGTTATGAACGAAAAATAACGGCTACAGCTGCATACAAACTCGTGAAGACGTAAGTGAATGCAAATAAAAAAATTTTTGTGAAAATTTTTTTTTTCATATAAAATTGTGATTGAGTGAAGATTGGAACTTCCGTACATGGTTACATAACATCTACAATTCTCAACCGATTTTTGAGATCTTAGACTCGAAATGTTCGTAAATGAATTCTCTTTCAGCTTAAAGCTTAACATAATTTTTAGAAATTTTTTTTCAATGCAATGTCTAAGTCGAATTTTGAATATTTCGAAAAAAAAAACATATTTTGAAAAAGTGGGCGACTCGAAATTCATTTAAGACCCATAGTTTCTTGGGCAAATTTGCTTAGAATTACCCAAAGAATCAAAATCCGAGTGAGCCCTTACACCGAAAAAAATTGACCCACCCTAATATATATATATATATACTCATTTTTTAAACATTGTGTATTATTTTTTTAAATTTTTTTGACATGTTTTATATAATTTTGCCTAGCTCAAAATCTTAATCCACAATGATAATGCAAAGAGTAGAAATATGGTATACAATAGAAAAAAGAGTTCAAAGAATGGTTATGATAAAAACTTATACTGTTTCGACATTAACTATATTTTGTAAAAAAAATATAGCTTGAGTTTTTCAAAAAAAAATTGTTGGTAGTAGCTACACCTCGTAGCTATTGAATCAAGCGCATTGAAGATTTGTCCGATGTATCAGTAAACTCTAGATAAACAACTAGACTCTTAAAAAGAGTAAATTTCGTAAAGTTTGTCGAATATTGATATCTGATCCCCTTCCAAACTCTCAAGCCATAAAAGTCAACCGTCCAAAACATGGTACATGGTACAAAATTCAAAAATGTTATACCTCTCTTAGGATATTGGTATCATCTATTAAGAGGAGCGTTTAAACCTTTGAGATCGTAAGAATCAGAAATACAAAATTTAAGTTCTTCCATACCACAAAAGCCTTAGGCAAGCTTGGCATTTGTTATTTTCCTTATTTCTACATCTTCTTAAAAGACTGCCGAAAAAGAATGCACTTTTACCTATGTACCTATTTTATAGAGTCACGTAGAGCAAACTAGTCAGACTGCATAATGAACAATTTAAATTAGTGTAAATTATTTTAATACACTGTATTTTGGGTGTATACACTTTTATATTAAGTTTGTGCAAACAAAAATTGTTTGCTTAACAGCTAGACAAAACGAGTCAAAACCCGCAAACTTTTTGCCAAGATGATCAGGACGACAAAGGAAATGAACTCAGCCATGTGTGGCAACACCGAAGCAGTATTGCCGATAGGCGAGAGTGCGATAAACTCATCGTTTTGTTGCTATCGGCACGAGCCTTAATCGTAGCATCTATCATCACACTCTCTCTCTCGTCTCGCACCGAAATTCATTCATCATTACTCTGTACTTATTAATATTAATAAAGATATTAGTTATTATTAGTTTGATTGCTAAACATGGACAGCTGCTGGCGCCATCTAGTGGACATGCGATGGCGCCATCTTGCGTAATGCATCAGTAAAATCATAGGACAACACTGTTTTGTTTGTTTGCCTGCTTAACCCATCAGCAGGTGCGAATGTTTTTATACCCTGTACCGTATGGTACAAAGGAGACGTCGGAGACCCCCCAAAGTTACCTAAAGTATGATCAGGGTGACAAGAGAAGTAGATATACCCATGTCCGTCTGTCTGTCTGTCCGTATGAACGCCTAGATCTCAGAGATGGTAAGAGCTAGAGCAACCAAATTTTCAGATTAGATGCGCTATTATGGCAGGGGAGACAAGTTTATTTTATTTTTTTGATATCGGGGTTAATATATAGCTAGGTGTTTCAGAGGACCTCGAAAAAAACAAAAAGTTTATGAAGTATATATATACAGTAACCAAATTTTTCCACCAATAATTTTTTAGAGTTCCCAAGCACTGTACTGAATGTGATCAAAATCGGTTGACTATATCATATAGCTCCCATAGGACCAATCGGTCAAAAAAACCTTTTTTGGGCAATATTTGTTGTGTTTCGTTTGTTTGTGAAGATATTGTAACCAAATTTGGCATTCAGAAGTTTTTTAGAGATCTTCAATACTGTGCCAAATTTTATCAAAATCGGTTGACTATATCATATAGCTCCCATAGAAGCAATCCGTCAAAAAAACGTTTTTTGTAAAAAATTCGTTGTTTCGTTTGTTTGTTAAGATATGGGAACCAAATTTGGCATTCGGATGTTTTTTAAAGATCTTCAACACTGTACCAAATTTTATCAAAATCGGTATCATAGGAACGATCGGTCAAAAAAACATTTTGGTTAAAAATTCGTCTGTTTTTGGTTGTTTATGAAGGTTTCGTAATCTAATTTGGCAATCAAATGTCTTTTGGTATTCTTAAGTAATATACCGGATTTTATTGCAAGCAGTGCTGCAGTGTATCCCAAAGTCGTCCGCGCCCGACTTTAACGTACGCCATCTTTTTTTTTAAACCTGTCGGAAACGTAGTGAGCGATAGGCAAAAATAAAAACAAAATTTATTTATTTATTTATAAACAGCTTATATACTATAAAAATAGAATTTATTTAATTAATTTATTTTAAATCTATAGCGACAGCGACTAGGCCTTAAGCTTATAAAAACATGATAAAACTTTTTCAATAATCGTTTTCAAATCACATCATTATTGTAAAAGTTAAGGCAAGTACAGCGTATATATACGTCGGAATGTCCTGACTGTTTATAAGTGTAACAAATAGTCGGTATTGCTAAAAGATTAGCTTCTCTCATGTACTAAACATTGTTTTGATATTTATTTCGTTTTGGCATAATTAATTTGAAAATTTTCATTTAATTTAAAAGTAATTTAGCATAGCAGTGTTTTATATGCCCAATGATCAGTTTCATATACATACAAATGTTTATTTTTTTTTTTTTATTATATTTAAGGTTTATTGAGATAGCCGAAAATTGTGGCACATTTTGCAGCTGCCAGTTTAAAAAAAAATAAAAAATTAGTCATTTCCGTGACGCAAAAAAAAAAAATCGAAAAAAATTAGAGGCGTTAATTGCACGCAAACTGTTGTCACTAGTGCAAGTGGCCGGTGGTAAACATAGATTGCCCCTCCTACTGCCCCCCCCCACTCAGTTGGCAAGTTTGGGAACTGCCGCCTGGCCAGGTGCTATAATTTGCGTTATTAATTGAGTAAAGTTTTTCGACCAATTTTCAAGTTGAAGGTCAAAAGTAAGCGCAACAAAACTTAATACAAATTATTAATTAGCAATTAGAATATTGTTTAAATTGGCCATAATTTCGCTGACGACTGCAACGGCGGCAGCGACTGCGACGCATTGGAAAAGTTTTGTCAGCTGGTCGATCGGTCAGTTGGCCAGCTGATTGATCGGCTTTCCAAGGTCTTTTTTGAGCTTTAGCATCTCTTCCTTCCGCTTAGTTTTTTTTTTTTTTTTTCGCTTCCGAACAAATGGAAAATCAAGGTCAGTTTTATTTATTTTATTATTGTGGCTAAATAAATTAGCGTATTACTTGAAATGTCAGCTTAGTGGCTAAATCAATTGCCGTCATCTATAATAAGTTCTAGAAGCTTAAAAGACTGTCTATAAATTCAATAACAACTTGGTAATTCATATTTTTGTTTTGATGCAAATACAAATTTTTCATTTGAAAAAATAAGATATTGATGTTGAGAAATCCAAAAGGTTCAAATGGGAATTTGCGATGTGCGGGAACTAAGAAAATCTAACGTCCATCTAGAGCTATTAAGTGCATAAAAAAAAATCCAAACCGAACAGTATGAAAAAGTCAAAAAAAATTCACAGAAAAACAAAATTAATGGTTTTTTCCTAGAAGTTTTGAATTTTAATAAATTCGTAAGAATTTTTTCGTAAATTTTTTGGTGTGACAAAAATATTTTTTTGAATAAAGGGGTCTATGCAAAAATATTTCGCACGGAATGACAAAACCATTTAAAAAAAAAATCCCTAATGGGATATCCCAAATGGCCTTAAGCTACATTGTGTTTTAATATCAGAAGGATAAAAATTTTTTTCAGGTAGATTGATCTTCGAGCAAAAAATGCCAGATTCGCGATTTTCGATTTTTTTCAGGTGAATCCAGAAGTTTCCAAAAATGATAAAAACCGCCATAAAATTTCATCGCAAACATTTTATTTCTTTATTTTTGGTGAAAAAAAAAAGGTTGAACAAAATACATTGAAATGAATGAATGTGAAATAAAAATAATTGTTGCCTAGTGAAATGGACTGAAAAAATTTTTTTTTTTTAAAAAGAGGGAAATCGTCTGAAAGAGCACTCCTTTTGTCGATTTTCACTGCCTTTACCGGTTTACGGGGATTTGTTTCGCTTTTTTTGTAAGTTCTCGGCATTTGGACATTTGAAATCCGTGCTGAAATTATATTCAAAATAATGATAAAGCTCATTTCGACACTTCCGGATTCACCACAAATCGAGCTTCCGGATTCACCTCAAATTGACTTTTTCGAAACGGAGTAGCGTCATTGTGGTGGCTTGCAAAAATCGAAACGAACCCTTTAGCATTTTTTAAGCATAGAATCTAAATATTATTATGGATATACTTATATTTGATTTTACTCAAGAAAATGTTGGAATTTTAGCGACACAAAATCTTAAAATAAAACTTTCAAGGTAGCAATTTTTTTTAGAAAAATTATACTGAACAGAAGAACAAGTGTACTCGAGTTGGAGTATTATCAAAAACTAAGTCAAATGTCAACTCAGAAATACGTTAGGATGCGTTTCCGGATTCACCCCACTTGCCTCTACCATGTAATGTTTTCTATTGGCGATTTATTTTTTCAGAAACAGCTGATTTTTGTATTTACTTGTTAGTTGTTGCTAGCGCCATCTATTGTTAGTTGCGCCATCTACATGTCTGGCCTTACTGGCCTTAAATTCCCAAAGTTCCACAAAAACAAAGTGGTTTAAGCTCTACATGTGGAGCCCTGGGTGTTCGAGGTTTTTTGAACCTTGGATTCGGATTCAGCGATGCAAAATCTTTATGGGTAGCACTGTTTCATTAACAGTTCACAACACATTTTTTTGTAGGCATCTGTTATCGGCGTTCCCACTAAACTTAAAAAGCACTTGAATTATTCCGATTTTTCAGGGCTAACTCGAGAACTGCTACGCTTGAATACTGCACTGTTATAAATGCCACGAACCATCATACCCCGAACATTTTCAATAAGATTTAAGTCTGGGGAAACAGCAGGCCTCGGAAGTACCAGAATTTTCGCTTTAGCCAACCAGTCTTTGTGCAAGCCGAAAATGTATGTAACGTACAGAAGGAGAAGTCGGAGACCCTCCAAAGTTACCTAAAGTATGATCAGAGTGACTAGAGAAGTCGATATACCCATGTCCGTCTGTCCGTCTGTCCGTATGAAAGCCTAGATCTCAGAGATGGTAAGAGCTAGAGCAACCAAACTTTCAGATAAGATCCCTTATTAATCCATAGGAGACAAGTTTATTTTATTTTTTTTGATATGGGGGTTATATTATATAGCTCCCATAGGGGTGGTTCAAGAGGACCTCGAAAAAAAGCAAAAGTTTTAGATGGATAATTCGTTTGCTTATGAAGATATCATAAGCAAATTTGGCAATCGGAAGTTTTTTAGAAACCCCCAGTACTGTACCAAATTTTATCAAAATCGGTTGACTATATCATATAGGTCCCATAGGATCGATCGGTCGAAAATTAGTTTTTTGTACAAAATTCGTTGTGTTTCGTTTGTTTGTGAAGATATTGTAACCAAATTTGGCATTCAGAAGTTTTTTTTTAGAGATTTTCAACACTGTACCAAATTTTATCAAAATCGGTTGACTATATCATATAGCTCCCATAGGTCCAATCGGTCAAAAAAACGTTTTTTGCACAAAATTCGTTGTGTTTCGTTTGTTTGTGAAGATATTGTAACCAAATGTAGCATTCAGAAGTTTTTTAGAGATCTTCAACACTGTACCAAATTTGATCAAAATCGGTTGACTATATCATATAGCTCCCATAGGGCCGATCGGTCGAAAAAAAGTTTTTGATTAAAAATTCGTCTGTTTTTGGTTGCTTATGAAGGTATCATAATCTAATTTGGCAATCAAATGTCTTTTGGTGCTCGTAAGCAATTTACCGGATTTTATTGCAAGCAGTGGTACAGGGTATCCCAAAGTCGTCCGCGCCCGACTTTAACGTACGCCATTTTTTTTTTTTTTTTTTTTTTTTTTTTTTTTTTTTTTTTGTGCAAATAATGGGTGCTTTTGAAATATCGTAAAATTTTTGTTAAATAAAAGTATTAAAATTAATAGCTCAAAGCTTATTAATAATATATTAGCTAGTTAAAATTAAAGAGCTTTTAACTAGGGGGCGGTCGACCAGCTTAGGTTTATATTTTTTTGTATACAAAAAAATAAAAATATTTATTTCATAATTTTTTAGTAATTTTTTTTTTAATTTTAATTAGTTTTGAGCGCAGAACTTTACTAGTAAAATATGAGCTCGGATATAAACAACACCTAAGACACATCAACTAAAAAAATTTTGCAATAAATATTTAAGTTGTGAAAAATATTTTGAAATATTCATGACATAAGCCTGAGTTTTTGTCACTTAAAAACCCACTCTGGGGGATTTTTTTTTTTGTAAAAGGTCTAAAAATAAATTTACTATCATTACTAAATTAATTTAAAGCTGGTGGAAAAATAGTTAAAGTTAGAAGTAAAAAAAAAAATGGTTTGATCGTTGATCTGTCTATCTGTATGAACGCCTAGAACTTGAAGAGTATAAGAGCTAGGATAATAAAACTTAAAATTTTGACTTTTTATATGTGCAGGCTGAAGCCACACTCAAATAACTTGGATGCACAAAAACAAAACTGAAGAGACTCCAAACAGTTCAGGTACAGAAATCTGCATAAAGACCTTGGCATAGCCTTCATAGGGTACATCATAAAACAATCTAAGCGGAGGATATAAGAATAGATGGAAAACACATCCAAATTCGGCGGCCTGTGTACTTGCAAGTCAAAGTACATAAACATCCAATATTTTTGGAATTAAGAGGGTTACGTGGAAGAAGAATGAAGACGTTTTGATATAACAAAATCTCAATCAGTCATCGATCCAACAGACTTCGAATAGTGTTTACTTACTAGGATTTCATATTTTATGAAATAATTCATTAAATTTACGGTCTGTGAAAACGTGATGTAATGCATCCAGAGAACATCTCATATTCTATAATATATTAATGACCAACAGTTCTAATTGCAATCACCAAAAACGGGTTCAACTCTAATTGTTCTTAGTCACGAAATTTTATAATATTTTCGTCAACAATTAAATGCCCCTAAAGAAAAATGATCTTATTTTCAGAAGCATTCCAGAGCAGTTTATGAGTAATCAATCAGTCGGTAAACGAAACTTTATTGGATGTACACACAAAGTTCTGAGTGTGCAAAATTGGGCAAATATATCTTAATCAATTAATTGCCTAACGTTTTCTAGCAATCGGTTGCTGCGCGTCGTCCCTTGAGCCGGTGCAGGAGTCGAACCAGTTTTTAGTTTTCTCAAATTTCATGAAGCACGGCTTGGCTAGGCCATGAGTCATTGATCGAAAGTAGTGGTAGTTAGGGAGAAATATATTTGGGTGGAAGAAGAAATCCCAATGAAGTGCCTCCATTGATCGAAACCTAAGGTAGTCACGCGCGAAGGTACAATATCTGGAGAATACCTGAGAATATGGCCGGTGGGGTGAAAAATCCCATTGAAGTGCCTCCATTGATCGAAGCCTATGGTAGTCAAGTTTCGAAGGTGTAATATCTGGAGAATATGGTCGGTGTGGTGAGAAATACCTTTGAAGTGCCTTCATTGATCGAAAGAAATGGTAGGTAGGGGCGAAGGTGCAATATCTGGAGAATATGGCCGGTGGGGAGCGAAATCCTATTGAAGTGCCTCCATTGATCGAAAGCAGTGTTAGTCAAGGAGTAAGCGGCAATCCCTGAGCATATGGCCGGTAGGGTGAGAAATCCCAATGAAGCGCCTCCATTGATAGAAACCAATGATAGTTAAGGGCGAAGGTGCAATATCTGGAGAATATGGCCGGTGGGGTGAGAAATCCCATTGAAATATCTCCATTGATCGAAACCAGTGGTAGTCAAGGAGTAAGCGGCAATCCCTGAGCATATGGCCGGTGGAGAGAGAAATCCCATTGAAGTGCCTCCATTAATCGAAACCTATGGTAGTCAAGTTTCGAAGGTGCAATATCTGGAGAATATGGGTGAGAAATCCCATATGGCCTCCATTGATCGAAAGCAGTGGTAGTCAAGTAGTAAGCGGCCATACCTGAGCATATGACCGGTGGGGTGAGAAATACCAGTGAAGTGGCTTTAAGGTAGCCTGAGAACATGGCCGGTGGGGTGAGAAATCCGAATGAAGTGCCTCCGTTGTCGAAACCTATGGTAGTCACGTGTGAAGGTGCAATATCTAGAATGCCTCCATTGATCGAAAGCAGTGGTAGTCAAGGAGTAAGCGGCAATAGCTGAGAATACGGCCGGTGTAGAGAGAAATCTCAGGGAAGTGGCTTCAAGGTAGTCTCGATGACTCTGGCGACAGGTTGTCTTTGGTAACGTTGTCCAGAGATTGTTGCATTAGCTTTAACTAGCTCTTAGAAGATGACTCCAAGCTGATTCCTACAGCTGCACAGCATAAGCTTCTTGCCATGAATATTCACTTGTGCCACTGATGTTGATACATGGACGGCTAAATATTATGATTTTTTACGCTTTGGATTGCCGTAGTGAATCCACTCTTTGTCCCTCTTTGTGCAAAAACGTCGTTAGTTGCTTGGCTTGAGTTTATAAAGTATCCAATATCCTTGCTTTTGCAGCATTCCCATTGCCTTGAGTCGTTTAGAATCGTTTCCTAATGTTTCAGCAAGATTCTCTGGAGTTTGACATGAATATTTATCCAAGTGTTTCTCCAACTCAACGTCTGTAAACGTTAAAAAAAAAAAACATAGTTTTTGGAGATATATGGTATGTAGCATCACCCTATTGAAACCAAAAGCTTTTGTTCATAGAGCATACGGCTGCTGCTTCCTCATTTCCATAGATATATGGCTTGAGGATGATGTTGGCTGATAATCTACAGCAAGCAGTCCATTTTTCTGGATGCATTTCACAACTAACAACTTTCACTCCATATTTGGCCATTTTGCTTGTTTTCGTCGTAGTCATTTATCCTTAAATTCACAAAGCTAAAAAAAAACATCCTTTAAAGTCGATAATTTTCGATTTGTAATCAAAAATGACTTCACTAGCACGATTGCGGCTTAGTTTTGGCTTCATACCATAGATCCACTTTTCACCTCCAGTTGCTTTTTGTTTTTTTTAGAACTTTGTAAATTTGTTAAAAAATTTTGATAAACCCATTTGGGTTCCATGACGTACTAATAAAAACATCGTGGAATTTTAAACTAACTCTTCGGACTTTTTTTTTATATTATTAGAAAAATATTTCATATTTTGATTTTTGTTGTACTTTGCAGTTTGTTCGAGCAGGAGATCATGAGCTATGTTCCTATTGAAGAGCGCAGTCCACAAGGCTCGCCGGTGCTCAGCTCGCGTATACCCCAACGTGCTCCGCCGCCATTTCGTCGCGATTTTGAGGCCAAATTGCGTAGTTTCTATCGTAAATTGGAATCCAAAGGCTATGGACAGGGTCCACATAAGTTGAAGTAAGTTTTTTTTTGTTATGTTTATATACTGCGCACTCTTTCTAATTTGCGTATATATATTGCTGTTTCATTTTAGATTACACATACGCCGCAGTCATTTGCTGGAGGACGCCTTTCGTCGCATTATGTCGGCTAACAAAAAGGATTTACAACGTGGTCGTTTGGCAGTGCTGTGGGACACCGAGGAGGGTCTAGACTATGGCGGTCCCTCGCGCGAGTTTTTCTTTTTGCTATCACGTGAATTGTTCAATCCGTACTATGGACTGTTTGAGTACTCGGCCAATGATACGTACACTGTGCAAGTGTCGCCGCTGTCGGCATTTGTAGACAACTGCCATGACTGGTTTCGTTTTAGCGGACGTGTCTTGGGCCTGGCCTTGGTGCATCAATATTTGCTGGATGCATTCTTTACGCGTCCATTTTACAAGGCATTGCTACGCTTGCCGGTGGCTTTAAGCGATTTGGAGTCGCTGGATAATGAATTTCATCAGTCGCTGCAATGGATACGCGACAATGATATAGGCACTGGCATAGATTTGGGTCTAACGTTTTGCGTTACCGAGGAGCTATTGGGTCGTGTAGTGGAACGCGAGCTCAAACCGGGCGGCAAGAATATTATTGTCAATGAGAAGAACAAAAAGGAGTATTTGGAGCGCATGATCAAATGGCGTCTGGAGCGTGGTGTGCAAGAGCAAACCGAGTCTCTGGTGCGCGGCTTTTATGAAGTGGTCGACTCACGCTTGGTCTCTGTATTCGATGCACGCGAGCTGGAGCTGGTCATAGCCGGCACTGCCGAAATCGATACAAACGATTGGCGTCTCAATACAGAATATCGTTCGGGCTATCATGATAACCATCAGGTTATTATATGGTTCTGGCAGGTGATTGAAAAGTTTACCAACGAGCAACGCTTGCGACTGCTGCAATTTGTTACGGGCACCTCGAGCATACCCTATGAAGGCTTCTCAGCGCTGCGCGGCTCAACAGGACCACGTCGTTTTTGCATTGAAAAGTGGGGCAAACCAAATGCTTTGCCGCGCGCACACACCTGTTTTAATCGCCTGGACTTGCCGCCTTATCCCACGCCCGAACTGCTCTACGAGAAGCTACTGCTGGCCGTCGAAGAGACCAATACTTTTGGCATTGAATAGAGGCAGCAAGCAATCCATGTTTGATTCGTGATATTTTATAGTTTTGATTATATTCAAAGCGCTTTATATATATATTTTTTTTGTTTGTATTTTTTGAGTACTTATGTATATTTATAATGACTAGGGCCTGTTAGAGTACTTTATGCAAAATACTTGTAGAGAGGACTGTTTAATTATAATTATAATTATAAAGTTTTCCAAACTAGTTAGTGTCGTTATTATGTTTGCAACTAAACTTTATTGTAAATGCTACAATTTAAAAACAAAATTCAAAGCAGTGCTGCTAAGCAAAAATTTTGGAGTAGTTAGTCAAGATTTGCCGCATTGGTTTGCCATTAGCATTAACGTAACCTTACCTCAACTTTGCCGCACATTACAGTCATTAGAGTTAAGTCTTAAAAACAGAAACTGATGCTAGACGTTGTTTAAAAATTTTTAAAATTGTATTGTATTGGATTTTGATTTCAAAGTGCAGCAAGAGAGCGTAGTAGCACATAACTTATATGTGCTCGTTTGGCGCATGTGAGCCCAATCAACAAAACTTTAACGACTGATTTGCAAATTTTTTTTTTCAACAACGAAATCAAAATTCGAAACAGTGCTGCATATTTTGAGAAAAAAAAAACTGTTTTTGAAGTAAATTGTTAACTAATAGGTTCCGTAGGCGCTGCTAGGTAAAAAAAAAAACAAAAACACATACACTTAGTAACTGTTAGTAGAGTTCTTACAACTGCCTGAAAAAAAAAAACATTTAAAACTTAGCTGGAATTCAAAAACAAGCTAATTGCATGCCAAACACATAAGAATTGATTGGCTGATTAACTATTTATATACACAACTATAAAGTGTTCCAACTTTGGACCTCTTAAGCTTAACAAAAAACAAAAAAACTCGAACTCTTTTTCGTAGCATTCCAAACCAAAAATATATAAAAAAAAAAATACAAAAACACAAAAAAAATATATTATATACTAAATATAAATGAAAACATTTTACGCTGATACTTATAGCCTTTAATATTAAAACTTAGCATTAAATTGAAAAAAAAAAGTATTTATCTATAGATGTGTGCGTCAATAGTTTATACATATATATATGAAAAAAAGAAGATATTTTGTTTATTTATCGCCAGAGTCGATATAATTATTTACATGAATTGTTCAATTGCACCTAAGCATATAAACGAATTGGTCCATTGCATTGTTTTGATCTTGGTCTAATTTGAAAGATATAAATATATTTTAGCTAAATAAAACTATTACAAAAAAAATTGAAAAAAACAAAAAGCAAATACAAATTTTATAATAAGTAATGCAAAAATTGAATGGTGATTTGTTTACAAACACATTTTGACGTATTAATAAATTTTGGCATAAGTTAAAAACAAGCCGCGTTAAACAAAATTGAAAATTAAATAAAGTATGTAACGCTTTTTTGAACTGCATATGTATGTATGTACTTGATGTATTGATAAAGGCATGTTTTAATGAATTATTATAAATGTGCGTGTATTTATTGAACAAATAAACTATACATAATTAAAAAACATAATAAATGTGAGCCACAGTTTACCTTTGAAGATTTTTTTTTTTGCGCCATGCAAGAGTTTTCATAAAAAGTTAAAAAAAAACAATTTTTTGCTTAGGACCTATACGCAGTTTGAAAAATTTCCCACTATTATGTATAACTTCATATAAAAAAAAAGATGCCACTAATTGTGATTTTTTTTCAAACTGCGTATAGACCTTTAATTAAAATTCAAGCGACTGCGATTTTGATGCTTTTAAGTGATATTGAATTCGCAAATTTTGAGCGAAGTTTAAAACGATTTCATACAAATGGCCTAAACAATCATCTCAATCAAATTCTGCTCAAAAGTTGCGACAAAACAGCAGATTTTCTTGAACTTGATTATTGTATAATCTAACCTATCCATATGAAACTCTCCTGGTAACGAAATAGTTCTTAAGTTGGCGAGAGGCGTTGCTGTGAGACCACTTAGAGAGACTGAGCGCTGCTGTGGAGAAAAGAGATCAAGACGAAGCACAGAAACTGTATCAGGCAGGCTTAGCCGATTCCTATAATTTGGATAGGTTCAAAAATATATTCCCATTACGAAAGAATAGGCAAGACTTTTTAACACCCTGGATACAAGGAACGTTTTAATTCTCGTCGACAACCAGGCTGCAATTAAGGCGCTCAGTTCGCACACCACTAAAAGCTAACTTGTCCGTAACACGGCAACAGCGCTAAATCACATCCACCACCACTCAATGACCCTCTCTTGGGTACCGGGGCACTCCGGCCTCCCTGGTAACGAGCAGGCAGATGAGTGTGCTAGAAACGGTTCAAACGGTCACGTATATAGGAAGACCCTTACGGGACGTCGTACTGCAAATTAGGGAGACGGTCAGAGCTCTGGCGGAAAGAGAATAGGACTCTAGTGTCCGGTTGTCGCATCTCCCGAGCACTCTGGCCACGGTACAATCCAAAGCGAACATCCAAACTACTACATTTTCACAAAAACAGGACAAGGAAGGTGGTATGAGTGGTAGCGGGGCACTGCACCATAGGCCTAATGGCTGAGAGGTTACACGTTCCCCATCACGACTTCTGCCGCAGCTGCGGAGACGAGGAGGAGATAGAAAGTATTCAACACCTGCTATGCGACTGCCCGGCGCTTTTTAGAAGACGAACCCAGTTTCTGGGAAAACCATTCTTCGAAGACCTGGGCAGTCTGGCAAATGTGTCTATAGCGGATCTGGCTACGTTTGTTAAATCCTCGAAATGGTTCTGTAATAATAGAGACTTGGGCGATTAGAAGTACCCAATAGTTTTTGATCCTCTTTTACCCATTGTCCCTTCTTATAATCCTCTCCCCAATTAGGCATCACAATGGGCCATAATGGTCTCTGGGTGACCTCAGCTATAGTTTGAGCAGCCTATTCAACCTAACCTAACCTAACGATAGAATTTCCTGGTTTTGACTGGTTTACTGGGCCACACAGCCGACTAAGGAAAAGCCTGAGTAAGATGGGCAGCGTCAATTCTAACAAATGCAGGTACTGTGAGATTCAGTAGGTACACTCCCAAAAAATACTTTCTCTTTGTTTTAACTTGATGAGTTTTACAACACTATTGACTGTGTTAGCCGCGAAATTCGTTTCAGAAAAATTGCTCAGATAATCAGTATAAGTGCAATGTTTTGGTAAAACTGGTTCATCCTTCGAAAGATGTGGCGATGAATGCTGACTTTATAAAAGAAACTCTTATGGTCAGCCCTGATTTACGATTAACCTTTGCGTCGAGACGAGACCTTTTTTAATTTTTTCTCTTCGTTCCATAACAGACCATCAATAAAGTTGGCTTACGTTAAAGTCGGTCGCAAACGACTTTGGGATACCCTGTACCACCCACATTGCAATCAAAATCCGGTATATTGCTTCAGAACTCTATTTATTTGCCAAACTTGTTTACGATATCTTCATAAAAAAAAAGATGGCTTACGTTAAAGTCGGGCGCGGACGACTTTTTGTACAAAAAACGTTTTTTTTTACCGATTGGTCCCATGGGAACTATATGATATAGTAAACCGATTTTGATCAAATTTGGTACAGTACTTGGGAACTTTAAAAAACTATTGAGTGCCAAATTTGGTTACAATATCTTCACAAACAAACGAAACCGATTGGACCGATCTTTATAACCAAACGAATTAACCATTTAAAACTTTTTGTTTTTTTCGAGGTCCTCTGAAACACTCCTATGAGCGCTATATAATGTAGCCCCGATATCAAAAAAATAAAGTAAACTTGTCTCCTATGGAATAATAAGTGATCTAATCTGAAAGTTTGGTTGCTCTAGCTCTTACCATCTCTGAGATCTAGGCGTTCATACGGACAGACAGACAGACGGACATGGGTATATCGATTTCTCTAGTCACCCTGATCATACTTTAGGTAACTTTGGGGGGTCTCCGACGTCTCCTTCTGTATGTACATACATTTTCGGCTTGCACAAACTTAATATACCCTTTGTACCATACGGTACAGGGTATAATTGTTCTCCAGGTTAGGGGCGCCCTGCACTCATGTAGATCCTTGGGCCCATCACTGATTGATCTCTCAAAAGATGTCAGATTAACATGGAATCAAACCACAACGGAAATTTTTCTCCAAGTGCTAACGCTAACCCGCAACAGCTGGCTAATCCCCCTGCTTCGGCAGCCAGCACAGAGGATTTGGAGGTGCTAATTTCAATGAATGTAACCAGAAAGGGGATTAACCTAACTAATTTTAAATTTCCCAATACATATTTATATAAAAGCTCTTTTTATAATTAAGAACTTATTTCTTGCGCATTCATTTTTATATTTATGCCTCATTGCAGAAAAAAAAATTCAAATTATTAATAAATAAAATATCCGGCGAATAGATCCATTCAGTAATCCATTACTTCATTATATAAAATATAAACATTTTTCCATTTCAAAACTCTTAATTTTTAATAATAAATAAATAATTTTAATATTAATTAATCAATCTAAATTTTTGGCAATGCAGAATTGCAGAATTTATCAGGCACACAGTAATTATAGCAAGTTTAAATAAAATTATTTTAAATTCAAAACTTACAGCCAGAAGCACAAAAAATCATATTTTTAAGTTTTTGAATAGTTTTGGTTAGTCCCGGCCGCCTTCTACTACTGTATTTTCTTAACTAGAGCCCATGCAGATTTTCAGAAATGAACTAACAACTACCAGGCAAACAGAAACAGCAGCAGGTGCCAAGTAAAATTTAGTGTTCCCCCCAACAAACAGCTGCCGGCTATAAACCAAAGAGCAAAAAACATTAGGAAAAATTTTAATTTGCACTTTCACGACTTTCACACTTTTCCGGCTGTGTTTTAGCTGATGTACGTAGAATGCAATAAATCCCCAAACATCTCGGTTTGTTCTAGATCTTTTCTTTATTTACACATATTAAAAAACATATGCTGTTTTTTGTTTTTGTTTATGCTTTGGGTTTATGCACAAATGCATTTTTATTTCTCTTGTTTTGTAAGATGTTCTTGTTAATTATATTTTCAACTACTCATGTAAATAACTAACTAACCTCAGCTACATATTATGTACCAAAGCAAAAAAAATAAAAGCAATAAAGAATTCAGCAATTTAAAACATTTAAAACGCTGCATCGAAAATTAAAAAAAAAAAAACTAGCACTTATTCATTTTAAACTTATGCTATGATTACACGTACTTAATATATTAAATTGAATATGTTTAATTTTAACACAAACTACAGATCTGAGTCGTTTTTAATACTTAACAGAAAAAAAAATGAGCAATAAATACATTGGATGTCGTTTTATAAAAACATAAATTTCGTATGCGAGTATATTAAATACAACTACAAATTCCAACATCACAGGGTCTATGGGTCAAAAAAAAAAAAAATTAAAAGTCAAAAGGGTTAAACATAAAATATGTTTGCGTAAAAAAAAAGGAAAATGAGTGCAAACTAGAAATTCTTAATGTAATAATATCAGTTTTTGAAAGTACATTTTTCTTCCTTCTCGAAAACTAAAAGTATATAAGCATGAAAGTGTAACAATGTGCGGGGCAGCTAAAAATACTTTCAAAACATATTATTAGCTGATAAAAACGAAATGTGGCCAATGCCAGCGCTAATCCTTCTCCTGGCTTTGAAGTAAAGCCGAAATCTCTTGGAATTTGTGACGAAAGTCAACGCTGCTCTCGCTTATGACTGACAAAGTGGAAGAGGGATCCTGCAAAGAGAAATGCAAAATTTATAATTGTTCTTATATCGATGTAAAAACCAACTATTGAGTACTTACCAAAATATCTCGTGTGGTATCAATTTCATCCAAGTGGCCCAGCAAGCTGGTCAAGGAAAAATCATTGATATTATCCTCCAGCCAGCGCGCATTGGATGTGGAGTCCCGTAAAAGATGCATTGGACTAACGCTGCCATTGTAAAAGTTTCCCGCTGCAAAGAAGAAAGTTATTTTGTTTTTATTATTTTAGCTAAATTTTATATTTAAAGCATTTAGATATGACCCAAATTGATATGGAGCGTTTTTTATGGCAAGGGAACGGATGTCATCTGGTTTATAAGTGTTCATTGGTATGCCTCATGTTGACAGTTCAGCGGAACTAGCGATAGACAGAATTCGGTCAGGAACTAGAAGCACCCCTTCACAGCTAAAAGCATACAAAAGCTCTTCTGTCCGGCAATGAGTCCAAGGCATTGAAATTCAAATGAGTTTTAGCGAAGCAAATTCCCTCATGGCGTAGTTGGCATGTGAGAAGAACATAACCAACTTAGGGATCACTTCTGTAGTATTCATACATAGAGCTATTAAATTGTATAATTCATAATTCAAAAACAACTTGAAGGCATTAAAAAGTACTTTGTTAGAGTGATCGACTATGAGACCAGGTCTTAATCCAATGGACGATTTGTGGGAAAAGATTTTTGTAGTTACAAAGCCAAATTAGCAGTACGACAAAATGCCAACAGCTTGATTTAGGTGTGGGTTGACCACTTCTCTAAAACATTTGCATCTCAGACTTTCCTGATCTAAAAGATCGCACTGCATCTAACACACTAATTTCCTACTATGCAAAGTCGAGTGTTCAAGTGAGCTTGAATCAGACGCAGGCCTTATCCATTGTTTTGTAGCGATACAAATCGTGTATGTTGAGTATGTTGTTGCAATTTGGCTTTCCAAGTCAAAATAAACTCACTTGTGCTCTCGTCCTGCGCAGCTTCAGGTAACGTATTGCTCTCAGCATAGTCCAGCGTTGGCATGTCAATTTTAGCATTATAACCGCTATAATCCATTTGTGCTGCTTGCAACAAGGAATTATCGCATGTATAGGAGACGGTGGAAGAAGTATTCGTCGAGGTAGTTTTGGAAGACGGACTGTTGTTTATGGGTGTATTAACGCTTATGGCGGCTGTGCGATTTATATCGCCAGTTCTGTTATTGTTTGAATTTGCGCTTTCGATGGGCTCGAATAGATTGTTTTGCATGTTGCGCACTTCAACCAGATCATATGGCTGCGTAGCAGCGGAAACGGGCGGTGGTAATATACGCCTTTTCACGAGCACCTGGCGTGACATCTTTTGGCGCATGTGCTGTGGAACAAGCAGAATTAATTAATTAAGCTCTCTAAGTTCAGCTTTTACTTAAATTAACTTACCGAAGAAAGCTGACGCACTGGATCGATGGTCACAATTGGTCGGCGCAGGGGCGGCATGGGCGTGCGAAAGACCGGCTCTGCGCTAACTGCACTATCTGCAGTGGCTGCGGCAGCACCCGCAGGCAGATTTTGCAGCCACAGTGCCTTGGTTATCAGATCCCGCTTGCATTTGGCCGCTACGCGTTCACAGCTGTGACCACAGTTACATTGACGCTTGCGCACACGCTCGCTAAGATTGGCTACCAGCAGCAGATGCTTCAGCTTGTTGCTAACCGTGGCCGTGGTTACGGCCTTAACGCGTTCCACGCTATCACAGTCGTTGGGATTATATGGCAGGCCTGTGACTGTGGCAACAGGCGTGGAAGTAGCTACTACAGTGCTGCTGGGCTCGCACCAGTAATACTCTAGCTCCAGCTTGGAGTCCTGACCCATAACTACATACAAGTCGCCAATGGTTATATCTGCGGCAGTTGATGAGGTCCAGCCGCGGCGTATGCGTTTAATTACATCATCGCTGAGCATCGGCTTAAAGTTGTTGGCATTGCGTGCTGCGACGTTAGCCTTGCTAGCTTTACTGCCAACAGCCCCGCCGGCATCACTGCGTTTTTGACGTATATGCGTTGAGGGCTGCTGGTTAGCGGTGTTGCTGGTACTAGTGGGAGTGGAGGCACTGATTGTGGCAGTAATAGTTTGATTTGCAGCCACTGTGCTGGTTAAAGTTGTAGTAGTTGTGTCAGCTGACTGATCGCAGGTACTGGCTATGCCGAGGAACTCATTGATCTCTTCGTTTAGCTCATCACCGCTGCTGTTCTCCAACTTGGTCGTGCTCAGGTTGGTCACTGTATTGTCTTGCGTACTATCCGCTGCCAATGGCTCATCCTTTACAATGATTAAATCTTCCTGCGCTGCACAGTTTTGTGGCTTGATTTTTTTTGCGTCTGGCGAACGTTTCTCTGAGCCACTTTCAGTGCGTGGTCGCTTACTATTTGCAGCGCTGATACTGCGTTCCTGGGCTAGCGTTTCACTGCGCACTTTGACACCCAAACGCTCCTCATAGGCAGTCAGGCATATATTTACGCTGCTCAGATAAGCTGTAATACTGAGCAGTGGGCGATGTATAGGCACGCCGGGTTTTGGCTGAAAGCATAGCTCAGCATCGGCATAGTTGCTCATAGTGGATTCGCTGGTTTCATTATTTTGGGGAAAGAGTTTCTCCTCGTTTAATCTAGCTATGGTGCTGCGCCATTTGTATTGAAATGTCTTGATGAATGTGATGAGTTTTTTGTGCAGTGGCACTACAGCGCGTGTACGCGGATTTTGCGCCAAGGCCTGCACACGACCAAATGTCTCCATGTTGGCAGGGCTAAGTAGTACCTCAATTTTGTTGGGCAAGCGTATGTCCTCAAAGGAGTCTATAAGCAAAAGGAAAAGTTGTTAAAGCTTTGAATTGAAACGCCAAAACAAGTATACCCTTCACGTGACATTGAACTCTTAGACAAAGGAAAATCTTCCCTTAGTGATAAATAAAAATTTATTAAATACTTATGCACGGTGGCATCATTACGCATTGCAGCTATGCCTAATCTTTATGCATTTGGATTGGTGGTCATCCAAGATTTTGGATGTAATTTTGCATACAGACAGACAATTTTTGCATAGTGAAGGGTATTGCATTTATGGCTTGAGAATTAAGCTTACCATCCAGCTGATTAAGACGCCGCAAGGCCTTGCAGGAGGGCGTCTTAATGCGCGTATTCTTGCCCTTGCAGCGCACAGTAATCTGTCCCTGATAGATTAGCTGTTTTAGTTTCATAAAGTGTTTTTCACTAAGAAACTGCAGTTTGCGTCGCATTTCACCATAATTGATGAGCGTGTACAGCTCCTGGGCGGGCTTCTTAAGCTCTATAAAAATAAGTAGAGTTAGAACTGTGTATTAGGAGTTGTGAAGCTGCGCTACTTACCATCGGTGAAGCGCACATATTTGCATATCTTGTGATATGTCTGATAATAATGTTGACGCACTTGATCCTTGGTCTTAAAGGAGTAATCGCTGCCACTGCTGGTGGTATTGCGTCGCTTAAGCTTGGCGTTTATGCAATTGGCCACAGCCTCAAAGTCTTTGCCAAATTCGTTGAGTGCATCAAAGAAACAATTGCGCTCTTGATTGGTCCAGGTGGTTTTATTATTGCTGCGCATTTGTGATGGCGTCTTCTGGCTGCTCTTCTCCTCCTTCTTGCTTTGCTCCCGTTCGCTAGGTGGCGGTGTCATTGGCCGTGTCTGATCTTGCTTCATCTTTTGTATGACTCTAGCGCTAGCGCGCGTGCCCGGACAATTGAGCGTAGTCACAGAGCCAAGCAGCTCCTCAGTCTCTGTGGCCAGCATAAACTGTACGCCCTTGCCATTGCACACAGGCGTCGTCGTGCTGGCAGCCGTAGCTGTCTCCGACTGCACAGCGGCACTGGCTGTGGCATTGTTGCACTGCGCCAAGGATTCCGCCGCCGCTGCTGCTGCCACTTTTGCTGTTGTGTTGTTGTTATTACCAAATTTTACGCTTTTACACATGTTGTTTTCTTCCATTTTATGCCACTGCGCGGCCCCCGAAAACTTCCTGTTTACAATTTCGAAATTTGCAAAAGAAAACAAAAAGGCGTAGCAAAATTAAGAATGTATGCGTGCTGAGATTATCGATTGCAGCTTGCAAAAGCTGCGACGCATATGCATATTAAAGCACATTTGTCATGGTTTTGCCCAACCCGACGCTACTCCAGAGATCGCATTAAATCTGGCCTAACACTTGGCAGCGCACAAAGCAGCAACGCAACAGGATGCAAAAAAAAAACAAAAAAAAAAAAAATTGCACAGCAGCAAAAATGGCGCTCGGAAACGGGTCAAGTAGAGCCTTTATATTGGCGTTGTGCACAGCGGTCTGGGCATTTGCGACGCAGGACCAGTTGCATTTAATGCCAAGTTGCGGCTAGCTTAGAATTTGCCAAACTTACCTAAATTGCAGACATGGAAATTGTTGGCGATACACAAAAATTGAATACACTTCCACTAATCAAAATTCATTTTGTTATGATCTGCTGTAATTTGTTACCATCTTCTTCTTTTGTTGTATTTATTTTGCCATTCCAAGCGAATGGCGATAAATTAAACGCGATAACAAATGCGCCGCAGCCAGCGCGATAACAATAACAAGCTGTGTTTAGTGCACACACACACACACAACTGTGGTGAATTTCCAGCTAACGTATATTCAAAATGCACAAAACTAGCTGCTTTTATTTAAATAAAATGCAGCGCGCAGTCAACAACTTTGTTGTTTTTTTTTTTGGGCATTTATATAATTGAAATGTGAAACGGCACTCAATGTTCTTAATTAAAAAAGCCAATTCTGAATTTGTTGTACGTAAGTATTTTTAAAAATTGTAAACAAAATCATTAGAAATCGCAATTTTGAAAAGAAAATAAATTTTTTGGTTATTAAAATTTAAACAAAAAATTTAAATATCAAATATATAGGGGAGATTGGGGCAAAATGCGCCACTTTTGATATTATTGCATTTTTGTGGCATCCAAAGGGGCTGAGGGGATCTTCAGTTGGCCCTATGTTGTAGCCCAAATATGTGGCTAAAACTTTGCCTCAAACAACTTTCACTTCTAGCTGCAGTAAGTGCCTCGAATATTGAGTTTTATAAAAAAAAACAACACTATGGGGTAAAATGCGCCAGCTCTGGGACAAAACGCAACATTCCGGAAAACGCGATTGTCACGGGGTTTATTGGTGAAAAAAGTGTGGGAAACATAAAATGGAAGATTGAATTAGAAATTTTATAAAAAAGTTTTATTTTGAAAATGTCAAGGAAATCGAAAAAATTGCTCTTGGGCTGAGCCGAACACTTTTGAGCAAAAACCCAATTGAGTGTGTTTTGTCAATCGCTTCTCTCAAAGTGGAGTTCACGGAATCGCAAAACTTCATATTAAAAAAAAAATCCCATTTGAATGAATTGGGATATCATTCCGTGCGAAATATTTCGTACTGCGTATAGGCCTTAACGCAGCGAAACAATACAACAAAAAAAATTGTGGCGCATTTTGCCCCATGGATTCATTTTCGAGTCGGTAACGCGTGGTTCGAAAGCGAGCTAAAACTTTGCCAAATCGATTCCATTTTCGTGTTCATCACCTACAAATTACTATAAAAACTCACTTACAATCAAGTCCGATGAAAAAATTTGACCCAAAGCAGAGAGCTGCAACGAGTATAAAAATTTTGTGAGTGCACTCAGTCATGACTTAAACTTTTGAGCAATGTAAGTCAATTGAGCAAAACATGTATGTGTATCTCTTGAGCTATCAAAAGTGACTCACGAGCCTTTTGTGTTTTGAGTACAAACAAGCTGTGTATCTTTTGAGCTGTTGATTTGCAAAACTCACAATGTACTCGTGTAACACGAGTTACCTACTGAAGTTTGCCACGGTGGGTCTTGCTTGGTCCATAACTTGCATTCTTGTTGCTATTGTTTATGAGGTAGTAGGTTGTTTCAGCGATTTTTTTATTTGCAGCATTATCACGCATACACATGTGCATGTGTAGCGACGAAGAATGAATTGTGAGCCTTTTTTTGGGTGAATACAAATGCGTAGTGAGTGCCTAATTCATCTTATTAGTTCACCCTATACTTTTGCATTGCATTAGAAACATAGGTAGTAAGTCACACTCACATTTTACTTGTTATGCTCATACAGGCTCGAGTTAACTCCACGCAGCTCTCCGTTCACTTTGAGCGCGATACTCAAACAAGCTCATTTCGGTTTGCTACTCACACTCACATTTTACTTGTTATACTCGTACAGGCTCGAAGCGCACTCAATGCATCTCTCTGACCCAAAGTTGATAGTTCAAAGCGAAACGCGCTTACCGACGTTTAGAGCGCTCCACCAAAGCTATGTATGGAAAAAATGTCAAGCCTCCAGCGATCACCGTCGTGACGGCGCATTTTGCCCCACTCTCCCCTACCTATAATAATATATAATAAAAGAGCATAACTTTTGTTATTCTTTGGTCTAAATAGCGCTTGCATTCAAGTCTAAATAAATATTAAATTTTAAGGACATAAGCATTTGGTTTTATATCTATCTAATCTTATGTATCACTTCGCTTGGTTTATTCGGAGCACTATTATGGGATATCAAAGTTAAGAAAATAATTGAAATAATTGATGTCTGTAAAGATATTAGTTTAGAAACCTTAGACCAGTATAAAGTTAAAAGGTTTTAAAGATTTTTAAAAACAAATAAAAGTGTAAAAGGTAAATAAAACATTTTTCCCAAACTTTCAGTTTTGAAATTTTCAATATTTATTTTGACTTTGATTTTTTTATTAGTAAGGTTGACACCAAGGGAATTTTTTTTCTAGTTGAGCATCACTTAAAAAAAAATAAAAAATTATTACTTTAAAATAAAAAAAAAGTAAAAAATTATGACGTTTTTTTAAGCGTTTCTAAATACGTAAATCATAAAATTATTTTGCGAAATTCGTTGTGGGCTCTTTATTAGAATCTAACTAGACTTTTAGATTTCTATATATATGGGGTGGGACATCTGTTGGTTTGGTTGTTAAACACTCATAATTCGGAACATACCCGTCCAAAGTGAATGCTCTTCGATATATGTCAAGTTCAAAACTGCTCAATTTTAGTCATGGATCGTTAAACGATGACATATGTCGAAGTGCAAGCACTTTGGACAGATATGTTCCGAATTATGAGTGTTTAACAAGCAAACCAACAGATGGCCCACCCTATATAAACGCTGAAGCATGATTTTTTATTATAATTTCTTGCCAAAAAACATTCGCACAAATAAAAACTTAACTTTTACTTGCCAAAAAACCGAACCTTCACTGATCTATCATTTGTATCTATAGTTCAAATTCGGATATATTTTGTTTTGGTTTTTATTCATATAGCTTAGAAATAGACAAAAAAAAAAAAAGAAGTTAAATCTTATATAAATATAGCTAGAGACAATCACAAAACAAAGCCAACTAATATTAGTACTAACAATACGGCAACGAGTATAGCAATGAGCATTATTTTTTTCTGCAAAGGAAGCAAAAATTTTAGATATTATTTGTTTTTCGAAATAAAAAAGAGCGCCTTTACCTTGCGCGCTTTTTTCTGATACTTCTCCGCCTGATCCAGCTCTACGGCGCCTTTGTCCACGTACAGTGAAGCCTGCTGTGCATGGAACTCCACGCGTTGTATTGTTTCGCTCTGCTCCATGACGAGCGTTTGTATGTGCATAAATAAGGCGTGAACATCTTCAATGGATTTCTCTAGCTTTTTTAGCTCATTAAAACGATCCATAAGATTGCGTAATATATGGCGTTCTTTTTCGGTTTCCTGCAGTATCTGTAATACATAAGAAAAAATTAGTATATAATACAAAATACAAATGCAAAATTTTTTGAGTATTTACATTATCCACAAAGAGCTTTGTAGACTTGCTCTCAAGCAGCAGTTCGATTTCTTGTTCCGTAGCATCAGCATTGACTGTAAATAGAAGTATATATAGTATATATAGGTCCAGTTGAAAAAAGAAGACAAAAAAGATAAAGACAGTTCTTGCTGTTGGCAAGTTCTTGGCGTCGTTCCGAATCCAAGTTCCAAAAATTCCAAAACATCAGCTTTCTGAGCTAATTCCCAAAATACCAAAGTTAGGATATTTTGAGGTTATGTCAGTAGCCGGACGTGTTGCGGGTTTTTGTAGCTCACACTAGTTTACATGAAAAATGAACCTTCCTAAAAAAGTGCTTTTTAGGGAAATTTGGGTTCGAGAAACACGAAAATGGCAACCTTTTTTTTACTTAAGCACCGTTTTCGAGATATTTTCAAAAAACATGGTTTTGGGCACTTTTTTCAGTTATTCCTCAATATCACAAAATTGACATGAAAGACGATTAGATCGAAAGGTATTGATGTGCTCTTTCCAGTGATATATGAATATGTACAGATTAAGTAAAAATTATCGAAGTTACAGGCAACTGTAGTTGAAAAAAGTGTAATTTTCGACCATTTTTCAAAATTACAAATTTTCAGTGTTCTTTTTATTAAAGACCTATACGCAGCACGAAATATTTCGCGCGGAATCGCAAAACTTCATATAAAAAAAAAATCCCATTTGGGATATCCCATTTGGGATATTTTTTTTTATATGAAGTTTTGTCATTCCGTGCGAAATATTTCGTGCTGCGTAGACCCCTTAACTAGAAAAAATTTTTGAAAACTATATTAAGCTTTCAGCTGCAAGGGAATTCTTTTACGTACATTTCGAGTCTAAGATCTTCGAAATTGGATAGGAACTGTAGATGGGAACCATGTACGGAAGTTTACGAGATATTGAGTTATAACTGAAAAAGTGCCCAAAAACATGTTTTTGAAAATATCTCGAAAACGGTGCTTAAGAAAAAAAAAAGTTCCCATTTTCGTATTTCTCGACCCCAAATTACCCTAAAAAACACTTTTTTAGGCAGGTTCACTCGATGACCCTTAAAATTGTAAACTAGTGTTATCAACCTCTAATTATTTTTAATGTAAAATATGGCGCCACTAGATCCACATCGCTCTCCAGCGCACTATGCCCCCCGGTATTCACTTTTCGACCATTTTTCAAAATTACAAATTTTCAGTGTTCTTTTTATTAAAGGCCTATACGCAGCACGAAATACTTCGCGCGGAATCGCAAAACTTCATATAAAAAAAAATCCCATTTGGGATATCCCATTTGGGATATTTTTTTTTATATGAAGTTTTGTCATTCCGTGCGAAATATTTCGTGCTGCGTAGACCCCTTAACTAGAAAAAATTTTTGAAAACTATATTAAGCTTTCAGCTGAAAGGGAATTCTTTTACGTACATTTCGAGTCTAAGATCTTCGAAATTGGATAGGAACTGTAGATGTTATGGAACCATGTACGGAAGTTTACGAGATATTGAGTTATAACTGAAAAAGTGCCCAAAAACATGTTTTTGAAAATATCTCGAAAACGGTGCTCAAGAAAAAAAAAGTTCCCATTTTCGTGTTTCTCGACCCCAAATTAACCTAAAAAACACTTTTTTAGGAAGGTTCACTCGATGACCCTTAAATTTGTAAGCTAGTGTTATCAACCTCTAATTATTTTTAATGTAAAATATGGCGCCACTAGATCTACATCGCTCTCCAAGATGCGTTCCAGCGCACTATGCCCCCCCGGGGCACTACACTATACACTAACACTATACATATATCAATTCACTTACTGATTTTCGTATGCAAGCGCAGATTCTTTTTAATCTTGGCCTCATAGTTCTGTAAAAATTCCTCATTCTTTTGCCACAAATTTACATAGGTTTGATAGAGTCCATAGAAGAGTGTGCGCTTCATACGTGCCTCCAGACTATAATCATTTTCGGGCGGCAGATTAGCCTTGAATTCCTTAAAGCGACTCATCAACATATTGCCCAGTCGCAGATTTTTGTTATGCAATTCATCTACCTCATTCTCTGTAAACGTTTTAAATAAATAATAATAATAATAATATACATTTATTTTTATAATACCATTAAAAATACGCAGGTTGATGGTTTGTGTCATACGGTTCATGGTCTCCAAATTATTCGCAATATGTGATAGATTCAATCGTATCTCAGAGTACTGTAAAAAATTTTATTAAAAAAGTTAAAAAACATAAAAATAAAAATAAAAAAAGTATTGTTATAAATGTGCAAGGGTTCGTCGAGTGGCCAATTACTTTAAGTTTTAGAGTTTGAGAGTTAGGAAATCGTTTTTGAACTTTAACGAAATGTGTAACTAAAATCGGCAACTTATTTTGTGAGCAAATAAAATTGTTTGCGTTGCGTTTATAAGCAAACAGTGCTGCCCATTTTTGGGCAATTGACAGCTAGATGGCGCCAGCAGTCAGTGGCGGCTATCGTATTGCCGCTGCCACAAATAAATTCTAATAGTCCTCTGTATACTGTGCTTACTGGTTACAATCAGCTCTCTGTACTTTTCTCTATTTTCACCGTGTTCATACGATTTTGAAGCATTCTGTAGCATATTAGTGGGTCCATATACCGCTGACTGTAGCTTCTTCAAAAACACTTTTACAAATTGCTGGTTTTAACTGGGGAATGAGGCGCCAATATCAAGTGAAGAAGTAGACCATAAGATACAGCTTATGGTAAGAATTTGAAGCACCAGCTCTTTTGATACTCAAGAAACAGACAAGACGGAAAAGCGGAATGACGGACTTGACTAAATCGATTTCTCTTATCTTTCTGAATATTATACTTTGCACCAGTAGCGCATACAGAAATTTACCAGAGGCGGTTTGGGATTTTTAAATTAATTCACTTCGAATTTAATTATCATTACGTGGCAGAGTACATAAGTGAAAACTAGTCCACCCATCATGTGTACCTTCAGAATTTTTTGGATTTTTTAAACCGAAAAATGTCCTCTTTACTACACTGCTGCCCTGCCCCATAGGTTAAATGGCATGCTAGGATGTATGGCTGCAATGTAGATATGTAAGAGGCATAAGGAAAAATTGTTTATCAGAAGCTACGGTAGCAATTGAACTATGTCCATCTAATCGTCCGTATAAACGCTTAGATTTCGTTGACCACAAGGGCTAGAGATCTAAAATTTTAAGAACACATGCGATTTAATCGCCTTTTGGGTCTAGTTTTTGAAATTATGATCTTGTTCCGTTCCCCCTCTGATAAATTTCGTTAGTTTTTTCAATGCTTCCTAATGTTTTGTTCTTAAACGTAGTACCCCAATTATTTGCAACTGTTTGTCACTAAAAAACAAAATGGGACAAATATTTACAACAAAAGTTATAATTAATAAGTGGGACGGCTACAGTCGGGACATCTTTCTATTTTTAATTTTTGACAACAGGCCACCCAGGGATGGGCTACAAAAAGAAGGTTTTTATCGAGTTTTAACTTTCTACGGAGAACGTAAGTAGTGAAAAATGTTGCGGGGGTAGTATCATCCCCATACGAGTCTACATATCTAATTTGATGACTGTGGCTATTCCACAAATAGTTGTAAAAAATATGGCGGGCCATCACATTTTAAGGCACTTATTATCTGCATATACCCCTATGTAAAGGTAATATAAAATAGCGCTAAAAAAAAAAAAAAAAAAAAAAAAAAATACAATTGCCTCGACTGCGAATCGAACCCTGGTCTCTAGACGTCGCGAACTTAAGTATTGAGACCGGCACTCGATCAACTGAGCTATCCGTATGTATGATTTTGCCGCTGTGGCGATTTGGACGCCCGACTCTACAAAACTGTTTTGTAAATATCTCAGCTGTCTATGGTCCGACATAAATGATCTTGCATATTAATCAAAATAGTTTTTTATTTCTCACATTTTTTCTTCATACACCAAAGTTGTAACTTAAAAATTGTAGAAAATAAAGCGCTTTAATATTATTTGTGGGTAGTAGGCGAACTGGCAGATGGTAAAACAAATAAACTTGACATGTCTGGTTACATAACAAGTTCAAATGTCGAATTTGGTGATCCTAGCTTGTCTAGTCTTCAAGATCTAGGTGAACGTACATGTCTAGATCAATTTCTTTTGCACTTCAGAGCATATTGTAGGTAAGTTTTGGATATTGTCGGCATTTCTTTCTGCACAAACTTCATATATACTCTTCACCATATCAATATTTAAATTTACTTTGAAAGCTGTCCGCTTTCATTTCTTTCCGAAGCTTCAAAGGCAAAGCTTGCATTGTTTGCATTTAAGTGCGCCTATTTTCGACAAATGCGACCAACTGAGCTTTTTTTTCACGCGGCTATATAAAGCAAATTGTATCTAGAACTCAAATCCATTACATATTACTATAATAAAGCTGTAAGTAGTACCTCACGCTTATCACAGGTGCTCACATACAAAACTGAGTAATTTGTTGACAACATTTGCCGGTTGATTCATAAGCCACGGCAAGGCCAAAATTTCCACCATACGCTGATAATACGAATAAGGTGATTTTTTTTTTTTTAAAGCGTAAATAACTTACCGGGTTTAAAATTGCGTCCACATTGGTGCCATGTTGCGACATCTTGTTGCCAGTGTCCTCCTTGTGATTATTGTTATTGGACTCAGTGGTGGCGTTATAAACCGAGAGCAGTAGCGATCCGTTGGACGACGATGATGTCGAGATTCCGCTGAGGGAACGCTGCAAAAAGGAAACGGAAACGCACAAAAGTCAGTCAAGCTGTGCTCGTAACTACGTTTAGAGTTTCGTCTATTTCGGATCTAACAAGTTTTTCAAAGCGTTCTATTTCCGAAGCACTTCAAAGGCAGCGTCATGGCAGCAATAAAGTTAACGACTGCTCAGAGTAGTAAGAGTTGCCGAAATCAACGCAATAAAATAGTAGCTGGGAGCTCGTGGGAGTTCCCAATGTACGAGGGGGGTTTACGGTTGCTCCAAAAAAAAAAAACAACAACAACCTTAATGAGGAGCGCGACAAAGTTCCTATGCGCTGTACGCAGCTTGCAATTCACATGGCGAAATGAAGTGCAATGAGCAGTAAAAAATAAAAAGCCATTGAAGTTAAATTCACGTATCGGTGTTATCTATGTAAATCTATGTAGACGATTTGTGAGCGTCTAGGTAGGGAGGGGTGTGTGAGTGTGTGTGTGTGTGTGGGCTTCAGATAACGCCCAAACGCAGTGCCAAACCAATTTGCTGGGGCACATGCTTGGCACCGTGGTTAAGTAGTTGGCGGTTAGCGAAGAATAATGAACTAGTTCTTAATTTTAAAAGTTGAATTAAACACTTGTGGTTTATGTTGAAATTAGGAACGTGGAGATTCTCACAAAAAGCTAATGGGATTCTTTTATTTAAAAACACGAAATACATTTTTATAATACACGTAACTAGGGGGCTCCTCCTCCTGAGTGCTTCGCACGCCAATCCCCGTAAGGACTTTTATATATAAATTTCGCGATATCCTGAGCTCATTGCTTAATTTCTAAGAATTCGAGTTCGAATTCACACTTCACCTAGTTTTTAAGAAATCTTTTAGGCAAAGCAGTTGTGGAACATGTGAAGCAGATTTGAGAATTCTAGCGAGTATTGCAATTAATTGTAAGCCCAAAACCTTTTATTTGGAAATACGAAATAACTTTTATTTTACAATTTTTATAATACAGGTAACTAGAGGGCTTCGCAAGCCAACCCTTGTAAAGCCTTTTATATTCATTTCGAGACATCCCTAGTACTTTCCTTAATTCCAAAAAATTTGAACTTAAAGTCGTACCTACCCAAATCTAAAATAATTTATACCAACGCACTTCAGGCAGGATCTTCTAGCAAAGAAGTTTTGGAACATCTGAAGTGGGTGCTATAAGAATTTGTAAGCCCAAATCCTTTTATTTAGAAATACGACATTACTTTTATTTTAAAATTTTTATAATACAGGTAACTAGGGGGCTCCGCCTCCTGAGTGCTTTGCACGCCAAACCCCATAAGACATTTTCTAAGAATTTCTAAGAATTTGAGTATGCTACAGTAGTCCCAGCCCGACTTTTTAGCACACTTTACCATTTTTTTAGGATCTTCTAGACAAAACAGTGCTATTTAGCATATTTTCAGCTATATCTTCCAAAGTTTCCAAACGATTTAGATCTCACAAATTGAAACGGAAGGGGCATTGATATTGATATTGATAAATCAACCAACTTTACCTGACAGAATATTATCATAATAAATTCTTAAAATTTAAATTAAATTTATCGCGTTTTGGCTTAATTTAAAAAAACGTTTTTTGTTACTTAGTAATACTTAATATAATACTTAATTTAAATAATACAAATATTTGTATTCAAAAAAAAAACTTTGAACATTTCATTTAACAAAAAAAAATTTTCTTTTACAAATTTTCAGTTTTTAAACTTAAAGCGTTTTGACTTAATTAAAAAAAGGATTTTTTTACTTTTAATTTTATTGTGACTAAGCTATTGAATATTTTTGAACCAATTTTTTTTATCTAAGTTGTTAATAGGGCTCTTAAAAAAATGTTGGTTTTTATTTTAACCAACACATTTTGAAAACAATTTTTTAATTAAAAGTTTTTTTCATTTCATATTTTTTTTTTTTAATAATAAATTTTCTTTTTTTTTTTTTTAAGTATGTTATATGCCAATTACCATTTTTAAACTAGTCTCTTAGTAACATCTTTGTATGGTGTAAATATGAATCCAATCTATTTGGGTTGAATGCGATGCCTGTGCTGCCCTAAGTAAGGCCCTTTCACTTTTGTAAAAAGAAATTTAAAAAAATATAGCTATACATAAAAAATTCAATTAATTTTTTTAAATGTTGGACGGGCATAATTGCGTGACGCCAAAAAATGCCGCGGATCCCAAAATAATAATAAATAATAAATTCAAATTCACGTTTTTAAAACATTGGAAAAATATTTTAAAAATAGAATTGACGAAGTGCCTTGTGTAAAAGATTAATTCTTAAAAATAAGTTATTAAAAGAACATTTTGGGAGTAGTTGGAACGAGTGGGTGAAGTAAGTCACTTTGATACGGGTCTGTAAAAGCCATTGTAATGAATTCCAACATCCTTCCCCGATTTAATTTTTGATCAGCGTCAAGGGTAACCCAAAGTATGCAAATTCTGAATTATTATATTTCTCAATCTTAAATTCTATATGTGAAGAAAAGGGATTTTTATTTTAAAGCCCTGTACGCAGCAGTCTAAAACGCTTTCGAACAAAAACGAACGTCATAAAAACAAAAATAAAAACTTTTGTACGTTTGTGCACACAGATGTTCAGCAACAACACGCAGAATTTCAAACAAAACAGTGTTGCCTCATGATTTTGGGGAAAAATCTGAACAGCTGCTTAGTTTTGACGGTACAAGCTAAACTAACAAACAAAGCAACATTAATTTTGAGTCAAAAAATTATGGTGGGTAGCAAAAATCGTATCTTATCGAGCATGATAGATATATATATATTAGGGTGGGTCAACTTTGCCCAAATAGGTTTTTTCAAGATAGGTTTTTTTTTCGAAATATTTAATAATCGACTTAGACATTGCATTGAAAACAAATTTCTAAAAATTATGTTAAGCTTTAAGCTGAAAGAGAATTCTTTTACGAACAGATGTTGTGGAACCATGTACGGAAGTTTTCACTAAAATTTTTTTATTTGCAATCATTTACGTCTTCACGAATTTGTATGCAGCTGTAGCCGTGATTTTTTGTGCATAACAGCTACAATTCTCTTAGAAGATCTTAGATCTTAGACTCGAAACGTTCGCAAAAGAATTCTCTTTCAGCTTAAAGCTTAACATAATTTTTAGAAATTTTTTTTAAATGTAATGCCTAAGTTGTTTTTTGAATATTTCGAAAAAAAAAAAATCTATTTTTAAAGGTTTTAGACCCATAGTTTCTTGGGTAAAGTAGCGTAGAATGACCCAAAGAATCAAAATCACTGTGAGCTACAGAACGTTTTTTCGGCTCCATACAAATTGACCCGCCCCAATATATATGCAAATATGTTACATTACAAATTTTAAATAATAGACGTTGATAATAATTAATGTTTATATGATTGTGATCGTTTTCAACTCAATCGGTAATACCAACAACATAAAAAGAGCACATTTTTTTAGTAGGCACACACTGCTTCTGTTACAGTATTTGTTTGGCAGCATTTCGGACTGCTGCATACTGAACTTTATGAAGTATGAACTAGTTCGCAACGTCTTTTGCACCACTATGCACAATGTGTTCAATTAGTATTTCAATTAGCAGCTAGTTTTAGCAACTGATACCTAACCGAGCAACCGACTTACAAACTGTCCAAATTTTTTCGCCTATGTAGGAGCTAACTTCAGAAGCTAAAGTAACTATGTATTCAGAATGTATGAACCCAGTTTGAACTGGGGGGTATGACTTACCTGCAAGAGCTCCGGCAGTCTATCTCTGGCCATTTTGTATGTGCCAAGTTTTTGACAACAAACTATTAAGTATTGAGTAATATTTGTTGTTGTTGTTTCAGATATTGTTTAGCACTTGTGTTTAAGTAACTTGGGGGCAGTAGCCAGGTTGTTGTTTAAACGCGGGTTTAATATGGTCTACAAATACACAATTGTTTTTTTTTTGTAGTGATTGTTTTAAATTAAATTGTTTGCACGTTTAACAAAAACAATGGCAATAAAAAACGCAGCCTGCGGCAATTGTTAAATAATTTGTTTTTTATTGTATTTGATATTATTTAAACTTGCAGTCTGAGCAAGAGACAGAGCTCTAGAGAGCGCGTAAGCGCGTTTTAACTTGCATATAGATTTATTTTTTAAACTGGGCAGCACTTTTTATTTTTTTCAGTATTTCTTCCTTGCTTTTCTTTCACACTTTCCGTTTCAGGCAATTGCCAGCTGTTTGCATTCCTTTCTAACCACAAACTTTGCACATTTATTACTGCTGTGTCTGTTGCGTGATTGAGCGACGACGCCTCGACGCGGACAGCCTAAGCAGAGAGCATTGTGAGAGCACAAGCAGCAAAGAGAGATCATAAGTTGAACTGAGAGAGTCATTGATAACGCAGCAGATATACCGCTTGATAAGCTGTGTGCTATCAACGGTGCTGCTTTTGCTTGTATTTGTGTGAAATATTTGCTTTGCTTGCGTATGTGTGTGTGTGTGTGTGTGTGCGTATGACTCTTATCTATTTTATTTGCAGCGGGGCACTTCTTTGACAAAACGAACATCTTTTTTTGGCTTTATAATATTTTTTTACATAATTATTTTTTCTATTTTATAAATAGTTGTAAAATAAATTTATAATATTTTTGTAAATAATTATAATAATAATAATATTTTTTTTATATAATAACACTAGTTTACAGCAAAATGTATCCCCAACATGTTTTACTCGTTTCCGTAGTAAAATGGCACGCTAAAACCGAAAAATAAGTCCAAAAATTTTAAAATGGAACGGATTTCGAGTTACTTCGAAAAAACCAATTTTTGGAATTTAAAAAAAAGTGTCTCTACTTAAAAGCCAATATCTCTGGTTCCACTAAGCTGATTTTGATAATTTTTTTACCAAACTGTAGATAATTGAATTACCCAAGGATTATATTTGGAACATATTTTTTATCAAATTTACGGTTTTTAAATTTACGTTCGAATTAGAATTTTCCACAAAAATTTGCTAAAAATGACGAAAAATTTCATGTGAATGGATAAATAGCGACCAAACCGCAAAATTTGACAAGAAAATGTTTCAAATATAATCGTTGGGTAATTGAATTATCAATTGTTCGTTAAAAAAGTTATCAAAATCAGAGATATTTACTTCTAAGTAAAGAAACTTTTTTTTTTATTCTCGAAAAATGAATGACTAAAACATGTGAGAATACCAAAATTTTTTAAAATTTGTACACTTGTCTAGTTATTTCTATTTTATAAATAGTTGTAAAAAAAATATAAGTTTTGAAAATTTCTTTATACTAATTTAATAAAATAAAAACTGATTTTAAACACGTCATTTTTTTTTAGGTAAAAATTAAGAAATTTCACATTTATATATAAAGATTTTTTTTTTTTTTGTTTTTTTTTGTAGCAGAAAAAATTTCAAAAATTACTTTGCGAATTTTGCTCGAAAATCCAAATGCTTGGCGAATTTTGATTGAAAATCGTTTTGAATTTAACAATTAGGTTTAACAAGACTTGGTTAATCTTCTTTCACTCTACCAAACAGCTTTGTTTTTTTTTTTCAAATAAAAATTGATGAAATAATATTTGAAGCACATTTTTTAATAATTTTTTACCACAAAAGCTATTTTCAGCCCAGCGCAACAAACAAAAAAAAATAAATAAAAGAAAAAATATAAAAAAAAGAGAAACAAATTAGTTTTGGAAGTCACAACTTTTTCTAAAAGTGACATATACATATGTAAAATTTTTAAACAGGTAAAAAAGTTACACTCAGCAAAAATAAGTTATTTAAAATATCAATTTTGAAATTATAATTTTTTTTTTCTTAAATTAAGCATGAAATACTTTCAATCTCAGCATTAAGACTAAACATTCTTATGATTTCGAAATGCTCTTTGGCAGCACTTTTTCTGTAAACAATTCTAAACATTCTCAAATTAAGAATTTTTAACTTAAAAGCTATCTACAATCAAACGCAATTGTTCTCAAAATCATTTTAAAATTAAAAATTTCAAAAAAATTCCTGAAATAGGAATTTCACTGTCAATATTAAAATAGCCTTTGAGTTACTTTTAACAACGCAAATTCTTGTTTGTTGTATTGTTGTATTTTCAATATTTTTTTTTTTTAATAAATATTAAATTTTCCGAAATTTTTAAAACTAGCAGCTTTGTTATTTTGAAATCGGTAATCCAGCCTGTTGAGCCAAAGATATCTTAGATGAGTCACTCAATATTTTTGCACATGTTTTGACAATTTAAAATAAAATTTACGTCAAAAAATAAATTTAGATTTAACTTTCTTTAATCATTTCAATTTGTAAAATAAACGCCCCAATTATGTTAAATATTTGTCGCTGCTGCTGCGCTGCTTTTTTGAGTCACACATACAGTGCAATTGTTGTTGTACATTTTAGCACTTCCATTTAATTACAATAGCACAAAGCCAGCAGCAGCAACGTCGACAGCGACGCTGGCTGCAGCAGCAAGATACAATTGAACACTTATTGAAAGCACTGCTAGTATAGTAAGTAAATGTATCTTTTGTACTGCACTAGTATCTTTAGCTGTCTCACATAATAATACATAAAGCGTCGGCACGGTTTGTCTGAGAACTGAGAACTTTGAGTCTGAACTAAACGCAGCTGAGCAAAAATAAACTTACTGAAGCGTCTGAATCAGTAGCGGAGATTTCTTTTAATTTAAAGATTAACACACTTACACACACACACGCTCATAATCACAATCACACACACACACACACTTGTTGTGCCTATGACTGAGCTTGTCTGTCGATTTGTCACTTTGGCATTTTGTTGCTAGTTCGCACTTTTTTGGGGCAAGCGAAATTTTATTTAACCGGTTAAAAGACGCGCTCTACTATGAAATATGTGTTAATTGTTTATTTTTCTTTAAAAAAAAAGCTTTTTTTATTTATTATTATATTTTTTACTATGCTACTGTCTGCAACAGTTTAGCAAACTTTTTGTTTGACTAAGTATCTCAAGCTTACAATGCACGACGCTGTTCAATTGAAGCAAAGCGAATGCAGCGACGCGACGCCGGCAGCCAAGTCAAAGTCGACGTCAAGGCACAGTGGTCGAAATCTGATTAGCGGCAGACACTTTAATTGTCGCTATGATAGTATAAAAGACTTTGGCATACTCTTTAGCATCATATTATATGGTATAGTATCAGTTGATCAGATTTTAGATTTTGGGGCCATATAAACCTATCAACTCAGCAGTGCTGCCAATTTTCGTATAGATTTGTAATTTTTAAGCTACTTCAACCGGAAAAAATTTCAAACATTCCCTATTTAAATATCAGCATTGTTTAAGTTGTATTTTTTGTTTATTATATAATCTTCGAATTATAATCGAACATGCACTCATTTTCCTTTTATAAAAATACATCAATTTCTTATATTTCATCTTTTAAAAACTAGTTTTTGAAGTTAGGCCGCAAATAAACTAAACTTTTAATATAAAAATGTGGTACAGCCGAGGCGGTGCCCGACAGTGGAATACCCTGTACCTTTTGTGTCAAAAAAATTTTTCCTGCATATTCCATCTAAGTACTTTCCAATTGGAATTTATTTTTTTTTGGTAAAAATCGATATTTATACCTATAAGTTCCCTAAATTTTTACCCATTTTGATGAAACTCGAATGTAACAACAAAGAATTTATTAAAAGTATACGGGGTAAGTTTCAAGTTGGTATGTTGAGGGGTGTGGGAGAAAACACGGTAAATGGATTGCGGGGGGTGGGGGAACCGCATCGATAAAATTTGGATGTGGATTTGTTCATTAGAGCCACATGAATGAGCTTACCAAAAATTGTGATTCTAGGTCACTTGTAGCCATAATTCCGCAGAGTCAAATATTGACGCAGTTTATAGGCAAGGGGAGGTGAAATTTGCACATTTTTGACTATAACTTCTGTTGTATTTGTCCGATTTTGTTCATTTTTTACACATAGACGCATGTAACTACAACGCATCGCTCTGTTAAATTTCAGGTGAAAATACTAAACGGTGTGGCTAAAAATCGCGAAACTCTACTGCGGGGGAACGGGGGAAGATATTGACATGATTCAACAAACTTCATCTGCTTAGGAAATATGCGAACCAGCTGGTAAAGTTTCGTGTCTCTAGCTCTTATAGTCTCTGAGATCTAGGCGTTCATACGGACGGACAGACGGACGGACGGACGGACGGACGGACGGACGGACGGACGGACGGACGGACATGGCTCAATCGCTACCCGAGGTTATGATAAGCATTTTGGTATAAAGGACTTGGGGTCTGCCACGCCTCCTTCTGTACGTTACATACATTGCACAAATCTAGTATACCCTTTGTACCTATAGGTACAGGGTATAAAAACTATAATTTAGCTTCATTTAATATTATATAAAAAATATATAATTATTAAAAATGATATAAACAAAAGAGTAAGAAAATTAAGACTGGAAAATTAAACTAAGTTTCCTTAAATTAAAAAAAAAATACTTATGAAAAATTGTAATATAAAACAAAAATTATTGAAAATAAAAAAAATGTATATGTGCAAAATAGTTACTAAAAAAAATGTATACACAATAAGAATTAAAAATGGCAATTAAAAAATAAATTATATACAAAACAATAAATAACATGTTTTTAAGAAAATTAATAATTACAAATTAAACTAAGTTCAATAAATATTTAAAGAAAAATATTTATGAAAAATTATAATATAAAAAAAAATTATTGAAAATAAAAAAAATATATATGTGCAAAATAGTGAATAAAAAAAATTGTATGCATAATAAGAATTAAAAATGGCAATTAAAAAATAGTTGAAATTAAATTATATACAAAACAGTAAGTTACTTGTTTTTCAGAAAATTAATACTGAAAAATTAAACTAAGTTCATTAAATATTTATGAAAAATTTGAATTTAAAAAAAAATTATTGAAAAAAAAAAAAAAAATAGTTACTAAAAAAAAATGTAAGCACAATAAGAATTAAAAATGGTAATTAAAAAATAAATTAATTTTCAAGTATCATGGATCCGAGTTGAAAATAGTAAATTATATTTGATAAAAAAATGAATACTTAAAAATTAATGTAAGTTTCATTTAATAGTTAAGGGAAATATTTATTAAAAGTTGCAGCTAAAAATGAATTGCTTATTTATTTATTTTAATGATAATAATAGTTAAAAACTAATAATTAACATAAAATATAATGACACTGGCAACTAAGGCCTTCGGCTATGTCGCATTGTGATTCATTAAGTTTTATTAAAAACAAGAAAATATATATTATATACAAAATAGTAGTTTAAAAATATTAAATTTCAATTTTTATTTCAAACTTTGAATCGAGCCGTTAGTTCGAGTTGAAAATAGTAAATAACATTTTATTAAAAAAAACAATATACTGAAAAATTAATTTAAGTTTTATGTAATAAATAGTTAAGGAAAAATATTTATAAAATATTGTAATTAAAAAAAAAAATTATTAAATTAAAAAAAAATGTACTTACAAAATATAAATTAAAAAAATGTATACAAAATAAGAATTTAAAATGGGAGTTAAAAAAGCAAATAAAATTTTATTATTACAAAAATAAATAATGAAAAATTAATGTAACTTAAATTAATAGTTAAGGAAAACATTTATTGAAAATTGCAACTTAAAAATTAATAGTAATTCAAAAAGTTGCATAAAAAAATAAAAAAAATATATTATATATAATACAAAATAGGAATTAAAAAAAAATATTAAATTTCGAAGTTAGTAAATTGTATACCCTATGCTCTGAATAAGAACGACAACGCAGTGATGTTTAATTTAATTTACAAATGGAAATAACTGTATATAATCAATTAAACAATAAATAATAATGTTATTAAAAAACAAAAATATTAAAAATTAATGCAAGTTTTATTCAATAGTTAAGGAATAATATTTATGCAACAATTGTAATTTAAAAAAAAAAAAATATTAAATTAAAAAATATTAAATTATTAATTAAAGAAAATTTATATAAAATAAGAATTAAAAATGGGAGTTAAAAAAATTAATTAAATTTCGGGTTTATGCTTTGAATCATAGCTTGGATTTAAATCGAAAATAGTAAATTATATTTTATTTTAAATTAATGCAAGATTTATGTAATAGTTAAGGAATAATATTTATGAAAAAATTGTAATTTAAAAAAAAATATTAAATTAATAATTAAAGAAAATTTATATAAAATAAGAAATAAAAATGGGAGTTAAAAAAATTAATTAAAATTCAAGTTTATGCTTTAAATCGAAGCTTGGATTTAAGTCGAAAATAGTAAATTATATTTTTTTTTTAATTAATGCAAGATTTATGTAATAGTTAAGGAATAATATTTATGAAAAAATTGTAATTTAAAAAAAAAAAAATATTAAATTAAAAAAAATTTATATAAAATAAGAAATAAAAATGGGAGTTAAAAAAATTAATTAAATTTCAAGCTTATGCTTTAAATCGAAGCTTGGATTTAAGTCGAAAATAGTAAATTATATTTTTTTTTTAATTAATGCAAGATTTATGTAATAGTTAAGGAATAATATTTATGAAAAAATTGTAATTTAAAAAAAAAAATATTAAATTTATAATTAAAGAAAATTTATATAAAATAAGAATTAAAAATGGGAGTTAAAAAAATTAATTAAATTTCAAGCTTATGCTTTGAATCAAAGCTTGGATTTAAATCGAAAATAGTAAATTATATTTTTTTTTAAATTAATGCAAGATTTATGTAATAGTTAAGGAATAATATTTATGCAACAATTGTTATTTAAAAAAAAAAAAATATTAAATTAAAAAATAATAAATTAATAACTAAAAAAAATTTATATAAAATAAGAAATAAAAATGGGAGTTAAAAAAATTAATTAAATTTCAAGTTTATGCTTTAAATCGAAGCTTGGATTTAAGTCGAAAATAGTAAATTATATTTTTTTTTTAATTAATGCAAGATTTATGTAATAGTTAAGGAATAATATTTATGAAAAAATTGTAATTTAAAAAAAAAAATATTAAATTAATAATTAAAGAAAATTTATATAAAATAAGAATTAAAAATGGGAGTTAAAAAAATTAATTAAATTTCAAGTTTATGCTTTGAATCAAAGCTTGGATTTAAATCGAAAATAGTAAATTATGTTTTATTGCTGAAAAATTAATGTAAGTTTTATTTAATAGTTAGAAAATACAATTTTTATGAAAAGATCATATAAAAAAATTCTTCAAAAGAAATAAAAACAAAATGTATGCAAAATAGTAATTAGACTAATTTTGTGCAAAACCAGAAAATATATATTATTTACGAAATAGGATTAAAAAATAAATTTAATTCCAAGTAACTGGATTGACGACACTATATATGAAAAATGCAATTTATAAAAAAAAACATTTTTAAGTATTTGCAAATAAAGAATAACATAAAATAAAAATTTCAAGTACTATATACTGAGAATCGAGCCTTGGATTCTACTCGATATTAAGTTTTTTGTTTTTTACCAAAATTTAATCTACTCGATTTTTTTCAAGCGTTATATTTCAAATATTCAATACCCACAACATATCTCGTTTCGTTACGTGACAATTTGCTGTCATTTCTTCTTAACGTTTTTCCAAATAGTTTGGGTGAATACACTTCATTGTGAAGAAAACATTGAAATATAAAAAAAAAAGTGATTTAGTTGGGACATTGCAATATAGTAGGATACCCAACACCGAAACTTCCAGTTTAAAAAATTTCTAATTCAAGAAAAGAGCTGCCGCGGCATCTTTTATGAAAATATCAACATTTCTTTTATGATTAGGCTCATATATCTCTATGTACTAAATTTGTTAGCTCTAGCTTATAATCTTAAATACCTTTGAATCAAAAAAAACTATAAGAAGTTGGCAATAACTTTTAACTTAAGCTTTTTGTAAATTTTATGCTATAAAAAATATTCTTTAATGCGAAATAAATGCCGCGACCACTGTGGTCGTCGTAGCCTCTCTTGGTTCCAAAAGTCACTTGTGCTAATTAGTCCAATATTTTCTATTGCTTTGTGCTTTTGTAAACTTAAACAAAACTTATTTATAAGTGCATACACATAGTAGTATATAGGTATATATACATATGTATATATTTATATATGCAAGTATGACGCTCTTTATGACGTTTATATAGTATACATATAGCATATCATATTGTTTTTATTTTTGTTGTTCTTGTGGTTGTAAAACGCTCATCGTTAAAAGCTTCTCGACACTGGAGCAGTTGGAATTTTATGCTCATAATTATATTGCTGTCAAAGCTTTGCCAATTCAGGGCTTCTCATTTCCATGGCCAAAAGGTCGTTGCACAGTGGACAAAATTGTATTTTTTTTTGTAACAAATTTTAGTACTGTGACCATTTTGACAAAATTTAAATTTTTATTTAAATTTACTAAAATTTAGGTACTTTTTTTTAATGTAGGCAATTTGGGGCACAATAACATTATTGGGAAAATGGACGAATGGAACTGCGACCAATTATTTTTTTTTTTGCTAATATTTAATTTTTATAAAATTGTTGGCGTTTTTTGAAGCACGTCTAAAAATATCATAGCTGCGTTAAGTATATATAATATATTCCAATATATTGTATAAAACTCATTTGTAGGCGTTTTTTTTTCTTTGCCGTGTCGGTTAAAAATGGAAAACAAAAAAATTCTGACAAAATTCTGGTACATTCGTTTTTGATTCGGATACACTGACAGTGCTAGGGAAATTCGGAAACATGTCCCGTTTAAAGGGTCAAGTTAGCAAAAACTGCTCTCAAAGATTTTTAAAAATTTATAATGCAAGATACCTAACCTAACGCATTGTGGCTTGATTTAAAAAAAAAAAACCTGTCTTTCACTTTTTAATTAATATATCTAATATATGATATTTTTGTACCAATTATTATTTTTAATAAAATTAAAGACTCGTTAAAAAAAATCAATTTTTAGAGCACACACATTTTCCTAAAAAAAAATATACAGATCCCAATAGCTAGTGCGCATTAAATTAACATAAAGTTTAAGTATTAAATATAAATAAAAAATGGTTTGTTGAGCAAAGTTAATATTTTAATATTTACCTAAAAAATAATTCACTTTTTTTCATCGTATACACAAGAAGTGTGTGTTCTATTAAATATTATAAAAATATATTATAATTTAATTCACCTTTTGTGCCTATGCAGATGACTACCAAATTTTTAGGAAAATTGGTAAATACCGCACTATTAACGTCGATCCGCTTCTTAACGATATTCTAACTTGGGCAAATTACTCAGGAGCCCGACTATTCATTGAAAAATGTAAACACATCCATATATGCAAAAAAAAACCAGTTGCCAATTCCAACTCACTTCCACTATCTCCCCACTCGAAGGTACTAACTCAATAAAGATTCTAGGCATTGTTTTTAATAATAGATACAATTGGAACAATCATGTAGATTACCTTTGCAAATCACTCACACAAAAGCTCAATATCATTAAATGCCTTTCCCATCACAAATTTAACAGCAACCACAGCACTCTTATCAACATAATAAACGCAACCATCATGACCAAAATCGACTACGGCCTGTTTCTTTATGGAAGAGCAAGCAAGTCAACCCTCAGCCGAATTAAATCCATCTACCATGCCGCCCTTCGCCTCGCTCTGGGAGCTTTCAGAACTACCCCAATCCACAATAGAAACCAGATTTCAAATTTCCATAGCCAAGCTAAATAAATCAATCCTCAACTCATCAGATTCCGCACTCTTCAAACCATTATCAACAATCGCCAATTCTAAAAGAAATCCAAAGCAATCATCCTCCTTACACCTGGCACTATTATCATCACATTCACTACTACTTCCCACCACGCCCATCAAATATCACAAAGACAACCAGCCTACTTGGACCATCAACCCCCGCCTAATAAACATTTCTTTAAGCAATCGGCCCAAAGAACACACCTCCAACTCAACTTATAAAACAGAATTCTTAGCTTTTCAAAACTCTATTCCCGCTTGCCAATTTCTATTCACTGACGGCTCCAAATCTGAATCTGGTTGTTCATTTAGCATTACAACATCTAGATCAGTTATTTATCAGGCCATCCTTCCCCACTACACTTCAATATTTTCAGCAGAAATCATAGCCATCCATCAAGCAATTTCCCTTATTGAAAGCACACACACAAGTTACTGTATTTGCTCCGACTCTCTCTCAGCTCTTAACGCCATCACACTACCCCACAATCATCCGCCAGAAACTCATCCAACACTCTCCCAGAATAATGCTAGCTTGGATACCTGCTCACTCAAATATCGAAGCTAATGACCTAGCAGACTCCGCAGCTAAAAATGCCCACAACTTACCCCTTATAACACACCCCAACAACAATTGCTCAGACATTAACAAATACATTAAACGACACTACACCAAACTTTCTAATACAAAAATTTACAGTCAAACCAACAATCACTACAGACTAACAAACACACTTCAAAACAGCCCACTACCAGGTACCTGGGATTCTTCACCCGACTCACTCAGCCGAACAGACCTCTCAAAACTCCTCCGCATGCGATTCGGACACTGCCATCTCACACATAGTCACATTTTTAATAAAACGCCAGCCCCACTTTGCAACTTCTGCAACTCAAACACCACCCTATCCCTGCACCACATCCTTACAGACTGTTCTTACTTCCTCAACACGAAAACAAAATACTTTCCTAATTCAAACCTGCTCAACGCTATTTCTATACCTTCACTTACAAACATCCCCAACATTATTAAGTTTTTAAAAGAAAGCAAATTATATAATATGATTTAAACATACATTAATTATAAAAATTGTACTATATAATTAATTAATTTTAATTAAGTAGGAGCTGTTCATAAATAAATAAAAATATTATAATTTTTTGACATCTGACAAAAAAAATATTTTTTTTCGCACATCTTTTTAAAAAACATTAAAAAATTTTCCTTTTATTTTTTTAACAGTTGAAAGCCGTCCATTTCGGTTAAAATTCAACTTTTTTTATTTTTTAAAGATTTTCGAAAAAATACATACTCTATTTTCGGTTATACCAAACTTAACAAGACTATTCTAGCAACACTTAAAGATTGTTTTGAGGCCCTCAACCATGCAGTACATAATCCCACCAACGCTCCAAGTTCTGGAATCTCACATTGGAAGTGCCTTAACAAAAGAACTTGACTGTTTGAAAAGCTCAACAATTGTCTGATTTATTTATTATAAATGCATATGAGAACACACTTCTGAACTTGTGTTCAGGTTAATGACCCAGAGCAGTAGCTGTCATACTACTCCAGTTTAAGTTCGTTAAATACGATTTATTTTGATTTTTTTGTTGTTGTTGGCATGCCCAATATATCAATTTGCAAGCGCAAATGAATTTGAATCGCTGTCGTCAAACAAATTAAAAAAATTTCGAAAATTTCAAAGTCGGATGTGGCCGACTTTGTGAAACCCTGTACCATCATATTATCTGCATATACGTATATAAGTATGTATGTAAAGGTAATATAAAATAGCGCTAAAAAAAAAAAAAAAAAAAAAAAACAATTGCCTCGATTGGGAATCGAACCTTGGTCTCTAGACGTTGCGAGCTTGAGTTTTGTGGCCGGCACTCAACCCACTGAGCTACCCTTATGTATGCTTTTGCCGCTGTGGCGATTTGGACGCCCGACTCTACAAAACTGTTTTGTAAATATCTCAGCTGTCTATGGTCCGACATAAATGATCCTGCATATTAATCAAAATAGTTTTTTATTTGTCACATTTTTTCTTTATGCACCAAAGATGTAACTTTGAAATTGTAGAAAATAAAGCGCTTTAATTTTATTTGTGGGCGGTAGGGGACGTGACAGAAGGTAAACCAAATAAACTCGACATGGCTGGTTACATAACAAGTACAAATGTCGAATTTGGTTATCGTAGCTCGAATAGTCTTCACGATCTAGGCGTTCAAACAAACGGACGTACATGCTTAGATTAAATTCTTTTGTCTTCCTAACCATATGGGACGTTACTTTGAGGTGTCTGCTTTAGAAAAGAAGAATGTAGCTGTTAGATGTAAAATCTGCTTATAGCTAACGCTCAACGTTCGGTAAAACTTGTTTTTTCTAGAAAAAACCAACGGACAAATATACAATCATTTAGTCTCAAGGTTTTCATTCGTTGATACATTTACAAGTATTTATATGAAAAGCTCTCTAAAAATATGTAAAAGTTATTAAGTTACAATTATTGATTTCTGAATGACTGCTATGCCCACGTACATAAGCCCTAGACAAAAAGCACTTTAATAACTTAAAAATTAAGGCTTCTTAAAATTTGCCGCACAATACAAGAAATTATCGATTTCTATGCGAGAGGCTTATTCAGTTGGTGGGGTACATCTTTATAACTTCGTATGCCTGAAGTTACTACGAGTAACGACTCTGTTCCTAATTGCACTTTAAAGGTAATTCCATTTTCTCCACCTCTTTTGTGTTAAACACTCATATGAATACTTTTGCATATAAATAGTGTTGCTTGTCCGGATGTTTCACTGAAAATTAGTTCATTTGCGAATATGCGCATAACTCATACGCCAAGTGGTCTGCCTAGTGCGCTTATCCTAGCTTGGCCTGTCCTCCACCGTCTGCCAGCCAATTTCGTATGTATGAGATTAGAAGGCACCTCTAGCAGCGAACCCAAACTTAAGCTCTCAATTTGCCACTCGCCTTGCAACGTGTTGAGCCTTTGCGCACACTTATCCTTTGGCATCAAGGAGTAAGCTTGACTTGTCATGAAGTTTAGCAATGCTTTAAGCAAGCTTTTAAACTTTACTAAGTTTTTGTTTTCAAACACCATAGTCTTCTTCTTGTTAAACTGTCTCGTCTGGGGTTTCCGTCTTGTCTTTTAAATTGGATATCGTCCTATTTATCCAACCGAGTCCAGAAGGTAGTTTTTAAAGGATGCGAATCTACTGAAATTATGGTCACGTCAGGGGTACCTCAAGGTAGCCATCTAGGCCCTCTTCTTTTTAACTTATTTTTAAATGATCTCCCTCAGGTAATCTCATCTTCTCACATTCTTATGTATGCGGATGATGTTAAACTCTGTATGTCCTACTCCGATAATAATAAGTACTTACTTCTTCAGCATGATTTTGATAACATGCAATCTTGGTGCAATATCAACCAACTCTTTCTCAACAAGACAAAATGTAACGTTATGACATTTTATCGTTCTGCTCCTTATTTGGCTACTTACTCTTTAGAATCTTCTACCTTAGAACGCATCAAGAGTGTGTCTGACCTTGGTGTTTTGTTTGATCATAACCTTAAATTTAATAACCATATTTGCAACATCGTGAATAAGGCTAGAGGTGTTCTTGCTTTTATTAAGCGTTGGTCTAAAGAGTTTAACGACTCACACAACCAAACTTCTTTATATTTCTCTCGTCCGTCCAATTTTGGAATATTGTTACTGCGTTTGGAGCCCTCAATACCAGCTTTATCAGGACATGATTGAGTCCGTACAAAAGCAATTTCTCCTCTTTGCACTTCGTGGCTTAAACTGGGACCCAAATATCCGACTGCCGCCATATTCTGACAGACTTCGCCTTATAAAGTTGGCGTTTTATTCTTGCATAAACTGTTTCTCGGTCTTATCGATTCCAATGTACTTCTTAGCAAAGTTACTTTTGCCATACCATCCAGAGTAACTCGTAATTTTCGACCCTTAGCCTTACAATTTTGTAGATCTAATTATGCTTTGCACGATCCTTTCCGTGTCTTATGCTCTAACTATAATAACTTTTACAATTGCCTCTCTTTCGAACGGTCTATTCAATCTATCACTTCTTCTATCTTAAGTCACCTTGACTTGCCACTTCGAGCATCCTTGACCAATCCAATATTATGAGTCACCCACTTGGTCAACGGTGATCCGACCCATTGGCTCTTTTTGCGATATAATGCTTAATTTTTATCTTGCTTCCTTTTTTCAACTTTAATATTGTAAATCCAAGTTTCTGGCCAGTTCTTGATGTGAGTTGGTGCATATCATTAAAAAGTTCACCCATCGGGCTAGAGACGCGGATTAGTTCATATCAATTTCCTCGCTCTATTTTCTTTTCTAAATAAATTATATGTACTTTTTTATAATATAAGGTCAACTGTACGTAGTTGTACCCCTCAAATAAATAAATAAATAAATAATATTGGTCACGAAAAGTCTTTAGATAATGCGGTCTAGAAATCAAAAGTACAAACTAATTTCAATTTAATTTTGACTATTTCCAGAGTTATTTCCAGATTTTCTGTAAAACGTAAGTATTTGTGATAAAATTCGGTTGTAGAAGAATTCTAACACATAGGCATATTTCTGTCGGTTTGGAAATTGGTTAAAGGAGATTGAAATCATTATACGATTTATTGTTGTTGTTTTGAAACTAGCTTAAAAGATAAAAGAATTACTGTTGGCATGAATTTCTTTATAAAACCTGGGAATTTATTTATTTATTCAAAGTGTATAACAAAGCTATTATATAAAAGAAATTTTTTGAAAAAATAGTTATGTTGGATGAACTAAAATCTCGAAGAAGAAATTCCTAAGAACCTAAGAAGCATGCTGAGCCTAAGCCGCTGTACACAGCCATGAAAACGAAAATTCTCTAATTAAAAACTTCTAGATACGTAATTTTTTGGGTACCTAAGTCGAAAAAAAAAGAATTTTTAATAGAATTCTTAAAACAGACGTAGTTTTTAAACGCTCGTTTCTATGACAGCCATAAGCTGTGCCGGCTATAATTTAAATAAACATGTCTAGTGATTATTTATGACGTTAGCTTTCAATTTTATTGCGAGATGTTTTGAGGCCAGTACGCAGCATCAAAAAATATCGCCAAGACAAGAAAAGCGCTGGCAAAATTTTTAAGCAAAGATTTTTTCTCCCTGGCACGCGGCTTTGTAAGCAACGTTTACATTTACGTTAGATGGCGCCATCAGTAACAACAGCTTTTTTCAAAGATAGTCAAATCTTTTCAAATTTGGTTCTCTAAATACGTTGTAGTAGCTCGGCTTCTATGTATGGGCACATTTTTATGTTGTTATGACACCATGAAAATATCTACTCCAATATACAATTGAAAGAAAACATATTCATTGGTGTTAACAAAAATTGTAATTGGTACAAATACAGAGTTTCTTTCCGAAGCCCAATAGTAGATAGATAGTAGCTTTATCTAACGCGGTTTTGCAGATTAATTTTTTTTTCCAGAAGAAGCCGTCACTTCATCTGGTTCGAAAAGCGAAAGGCATTGCGTTGGGTCATGTGTAGGCTTCTGCTGGAGTTTGGCTCTTTTTATCCCAAAGAGTCGGTAACAATTTGATGAATTGAGGAAGCCATCACTTAAAAGAGAAAAAAATATATAACGCTGTTTTTCCAGAACTTAAAATTTGTCAGAGAGAGAGAGAGAGAAGTACAGTTGCGCAATGAAATGGTGCAAAAATATTATTCTGCTCTCGACCTATGAGTAAGGGCAATTACAAAGAGAGTAAAGAGAGTGTCCTTCGCCACTTGAAGAGGAGTGCATGTGAACGTAAATACACAAATTTCTGTTGCATTCTTGGGATTACCAACGCTCCAGACATGGTACAGTTTATAATTGTTTACCTCCAAACTATTTCAAAGTAAAATGTTCAAATTTGACGAAAAATCAAAATTTAATCGAAAATCGGATTAGTTATTGAGGTTACGAGGGTTTCCATTCAAATTTACGCCAAATACAAACATAAAATGTAGTAGTTCTTAGGTTTCGAAAAGAAAGATCTGGAATTCCAATTTTCTATTGAAAAACACGAAAATCCAGATATACAAAACAAATGTGCTATCCATTTTACTTTATGGGAGTGAGTCTTGGCTAATAACAGAAGCTATTCTTATCAAACTACAAGCCTTTGTTGGAAGAGTTCTCCGACGCATTCTGAAAATCTGGTGGCCAAACACGATCAGTAACTCTGAGCTGATGCAATATGAAGCCGATATCCTACATAATTACCAGTCGCAAATGGGCATGGATTGGGCGAAAGCCATCCCATGAAGTTTGTCGTCAGGCTCTTGATTGGAACCGGCAGGGCAACCGAAGAAGAGAGAGATCCAGAACAACATGGCGCCGAACTGTTTTGAAAGATGCTGAAGAATCAGCACGTTCCTGGACGGAAGTGAAGCAATTGGCACAAAACCGGATACGATTTAGATGTTTTACAGAGGCCCTATGCTCCTCAAGGAGTTAAAGGAATGCAAGAAGAAGAAGAAGTTTTTAGGAAGTGCGAAGATTTTTGCACCTCGGATTGGGATTCAGCGACCTGAAAATCAATTTTATTTTTTTATAGCTGTATTCACACCGGACCCGGAAGCCCCCCGTAGATCCGCCACTGCAACGAAGTAGCATATCTGCGCGTTCACCCAAACAGGCGGCTCTTTTGGCTCAAGCATAAGACGCATCTGAAACTTAAGTCAATAACCTTTACTGGCTTATAAACGCTCGCTCTACACCTGGCCTGGACTATGCTAAAACTTATCTGCATCTATAGCTGCGACTTATGGGGCAACGTAGGCAGAACCAACATCCTCATCCAAAAACCTGAGAGTCATCATTGGGGCACCGAAGCGACGATATTCCCGCAGACCTGCATATCCAGCTCATAAAAGTAGAAATTTTCATATTAAAACCGCTCAAGAAAGAAAATGTTTTGAGCCTAATAGACATCCATAACTACCCTGCACAATTAGGGTACATGAAGTTCGGTGGCCCATCTTTAACATTTACTTTTTCTTGCATGTGTGGGTTTTTTTTGTTTTTGTGTGGCATCTGCTGCGGCGGCTACTGTTTAATTAAAACATGAAGTAAACCATAAACAATGAATAATTCACATCATTATGACGTTGATGACGATGACGACGACGACTCAGCCATATGCAAGTGTTTCCTTGTGTGTGTGTGTGTGTGTGTTTGGTGAGTGTGTGCGTCAGAGCGTGTATCTATGTGAGAGTGGCTGCCACGAGTTTTGCATTAAAATTTGCCACTAGTTTTTTGCAATTTCTTCGCAGTCGCTCGACTTTTATGCAAATGACAAACCAACCATCCGACCAAACGAATAACCAACGGATCCCGCAAAAAAGTCACAACATTCAAGTGCAGTACCAAAGCAACAAAAAAAAAATAAAAATATGGCGAATATTACAGTTGTATGCTGTCGACTTTGAAATACCCTGTATTATCAGATGAGTATAATAATTTAATTCAAAGATTCTTTTTTTTTAACATAGTATACTGCCTACACAAGTGATTCAAATGCTGGCCTCTAAGAAACACAAATAAGTTTCCGCAGTTGGACCATAGATGGCAGCACTAGAAGGTTATGTTCAAATCATGATGCAACGAATTTTACAAGGTGGCGCAAACAAGTGCGCGAATTTGCCTGCGCAGAAAACATGGCGGATCGGGCTCACTTATTGTATGGTAGCTATGTGAAATAGTGGCCCAATTTTGATTAAACTTTACACAAATGTAAAGACTTATACTAAATTAAACTGACATAAATTTGGTTGCGATATTTTAAAAAATAAAAAAGTTTTGGTCCACTATTTCACATAGCTATCATGAAAAAAGTGAGCCCGCTCTCTTTTGAGAAAGACACGAATAAAGGACCTGCGGATTGCGTGACTTTCTTTTTGTTGGATCATGTGTTCAAATTGTCTGATTTGAAATCCAATATCGTAAGTTTGGTCGTCTGATAACAACAGAACCTAGGCGAGTCCATCATTTTTGATTAACTTTATTTATTTGCAGAAATTTTCAGCTGTGGCACATCAATAGCTTGGAGAAGCATTTCGCTGTGGATGCTTTAAGTGCAAGAAGTTGTCGTGAGTGGTTTGTAAAGTTTAAAATTGGTCAGTTTGACGGAGTGGCAGACTGAAAGTGTACCAAGGCACGGCATTGTAAATATTATAGGAAAGGATTCGTCCCCAAACATAAAAAAAAAATTGTACTTACATTTATTTTACATCGCTTCAAATCGTAGAAAATTTTTTTAGAAACAAGGAAATTGGGTTTTTCATTAGTGAAATGCTGCTTGCCAGGCTTAAAAAAATGGTGTTGAAAAATGAATCCACTGCGATATAACAAAATTATTGTCTGTGCTAGTCTAGGTAACTATTCCGTGTTTTTAGCTCTTGTGATCTTGAAGATTCACGTGACGAACAGACGGAGATGCCTCAATCAATATACGAGCCAATGCTGTTTTTTTTTGTGAGCCCAAATCCTGTCAAATTTTTTTCTGCCATCTTACATGCATAAATCCATAATACCCTACTTCAAACTAAAGTGTATCAAAAAATAGTAGTCAACTAAAAAAAAAGTGTTGCATAGTTTTGGGCGCGCATTTAAATTGGTATGCCAAGTTTTTGCCCGCCGATGCACTTAGCCGGGTTATATCCGGCCAAATCATGTATGGCGGCATTGGCAGAGTTATATATATATATACAATATATGTCTACTATAAAACAACAAAGACTATCGCAAAACATATACACAAAAGAACAAAATACAGAAAATAAGCGACGCAGTCTGCCTTAAAGGCTTTAAAAGCAATTTGTATAAATTTTTGGCAACGAAACATTTTTTGGAAAACGCTTCTATAGATACCAATATATGTATATATATGTATATATAGTACATGTGTGCATATAGTACATAGCTTTCCATTGGGCTGATGCTGTTGCTGCTGCAGGGCTGTGGACTGTTGGCTGCATAGGTTTTTTTTTTTGTTTTTAGTTGAATACGCGTGCGAATTTAATCAAAAGTCAAAAGCATAGAACGTTCCCGTGTCCCACGTTGCGTGTGTCGTCACTGCTGACCCAAATGAAAGCAAACAACAAATAACTACAAGGCAACAACAACAACAACAACAGCGAGCAACAACGAGGACAACAGTAGCAGAAGCAAGCCCGACCGTGGCACAAAAAGGCTCATCAAAAACTCATAAATTTCCAATTTTCGACACATGACAAAATAAATTGTAAACAAAGCTGCGCTTCGTATAAGCCAACTAAAAATAAAACAACAACTACGGCCATAACAAACAGAACAACACTAAAAAAAAACAACAACAACAAGGTGGAACAGCAACGAGCTTGGAATACCCTGCAAACACCTTTTCGAAAAGTATTTATTCGGTTGCTGTACGGGTCTTGCAGTTGCTTTTAAAGATATCAACGTAATTTTATTGATTAGGCTCACAAAGACTTAAGATGTGAAAAAATTTGTATATTGAAATATCCTGCAGCTACTTCTCTCCAACAAAAAGTATTTATTATGTTGGTGTACAGGTCTGGGAGTTGCTTCATAAAAATATCAACAAAATTTTATTGATTAGGCTCACAAAGGTTTAAGATGTGAATAAATTTGGATATTGAAATATCCTCCAGCCACTTCTCCCAAACAAAAAGTATTTACGGTGTTGGTGTACAGGTCTGGGAGTTGCTTTTTAAAAATGTCAACAGAATTTTATTGATTAGGCTCACAAAGGCGTAAGGTGTGAATAATTTCGGACATTGGAATATCCTCCAGCCACTTCTCCCAAACAAAAAGTATTTACGGTGATGGTGTACAGGTCTGGGAGTTGCTTTTTAAAAATGTCAACAGAATTTTATTGATTAGGCTCACAAAGGCGTAAGGTGTGAATAATTTCGGACATTGGAATATCCTCCAGCCACTTCTCCCAAACAAAAAGTATTTACGGTGATGGTGTACAGGTCTGGGAGTTGCTTTTTAAAAATGTCAATAGAATTTTATTGATTAGGCTCACAAAGGCGTAAGGTGTGAATAATTTCGGACATTGGAATATACTGCAAACAAAAAGTATATACTGGCAGCTAATTTTGCATTTAAGCGTCTACGGGTCTGGGAAATCTCGATCTATCTATTTGGCCATTCCAACCGTTTATCGGTCGCTTGACGGCGCCAATGTGTGATCTCAAGGCTACGAAAATCTAGATATGGCAGCTGATTTATCAAAATATCAGCATTACTTTGTTAATTAGGGTCAGCAAAGAGTCAAATATGAAACATTCCGCATATTGGAATAATAATGGACAAAAAATTTAGAGTATTGAGATATTTTGTAAAAATATCAACGCTATTTTGTTAATTAGGCTTACATAAACATTTCCCAAAGTGAAATATCTAGCATGCACTTTTTCCCAAAAAAAATTAACTGCTGCGTAGTGCAAAAGTTAACATTATTTTGTTCATTTTGTTCACATAAGCTTATAATGCCATTTTGGTGATTGAAACATTTTCTAGTTTTCATTCTACAGGGTGCGCCATTTTTTATGACGGTATGTAAATATTAAAAAAATTTAAAACAAAAAAAAAAAAACGATTTGGCTATATAAAGAATTTATTTTTAATTTGGTTCGTTACAATTTACTTGGAATAGTTTTTGAATACAATATCAATTAACTGACTGACTTTTCTGGCCATTGTTTATCTTGAGCTGGTTCATTGTTTGAGGGTGACTTGTGAACACTTGCTTTTGAAATAAAAAAAAACAATAAGCCCGAAGGTGTTAAATCCAGAGATATGGATGGCCACGTTATGTCGCCACTTTTTTACATTGTACGCCTAGGGAATTTCAGTTGCAGAAACTACATTCCGTCTTGTTGGAACCAGTGCCAACATCGACTAATAACCGATTTCCAACAACAGTCTCGACTTCTTTGAAAAAAATAACCCAATATAGGTTATGGAACAAACGTCAGTTCAATCCAGCACTTTTTTGGTTACTCATTGGTATTTCATTGATTTCGTGTGGATTCTTCATTCCTTAAATACGGAGTTTTGCTTGTTAACGTGAGAAATGGGGCCTCATCGTAATCAAAATTTGCTTCCAAAAATCACGACTCTTTTTAATGTCACTATTTCGACACGTTGTTTTGTTTAAAAATTGTTATAAAATTATTATAAAGCCTATCGGCTGATAAGGGTCAAAATAGTTCAATGTTTACATAACGATACAGGGCGCACCCTGTGTTTTAATAATAATGTGGCTTGAAGCCTACCGCGAAGGCTCTCTAAGTTCTAGGTAGACGAACATCGTTAAAAATCTGCCTCGCCTTCTTCTGCCACATTGCATAAATCCATAGTACTCTTGATCCTATATGAGTATAGGGTATAACAACAACAAAACGTTTTGAGATTGAGCGATGTTACGAACAAAAAAAATATTTTTTAAGCGTTGCCGTATCGACAAGGCTCATCGCTGTAGCTGCTTAAACAGCAACAACTATTGAACAGTTGGTATGGGACATAACAAGATCGAGCAGTACCCTGCTCCAGCTCTTTAACTGACGAGCTGTCTAAGACGCCTTTACCAACTAAACCGTAATGGTACACACAACAAGAAATTTAGATCTCTCTTCCCAAGTAGTGAGACTTGGACTGTAGGCAGCCGCTGTGGAAATATCCGGTGGCAACAGTGGTTGTCACTGAACAGGGTTTAGGAGTTGGATCCAACACCAGAATCTGCATTGCAATGGGTATTTGGCCCAGCGTCTTCCAAGCAGAGATTCATGCCATAGAGATCTGCGCCCATATTGTCCTTTGCAAGGGAACTAGAGAGCAAACATTTTCATTTATTCAGATAGCCAAGCTGCTATCAGGGCGCTATAATACTGGATGGTCAAAGAATGCCATAATTACCTCCAACTCCTGTCCTCTCTTAACAAAGTCGTGCTATTTTGGGTACCTGGACACTCGGGAGTCGCTGATGATCTAACACGACATGGTGCCTCAACCCTCACTACATCTCCTGTGCTCTTCTGTGGTGTTGGTTGGTCCACAATCAAAACCATGGTGAACAAAGCGGCTGCAAGAGAACATAGGAGATACTGGTTCTCTTTACCGAGGCTGCAACAAGCAAAAGAGCTTGTAAAACCTCTGGATGTAATCCAGACAAAAGGTCTTGGCAGAGTGGACCTAAAACTTCTTGTAGCATACCTATCTGGGCACCAGATACTACCTACAGAAAATGGGCCTATCGGACTCTTTAGACTCTGTCTCGAAGATGACGAAACCAGCAGCTATATACTCTGTGACTGCACAGCGCTGGTGTGGGACAGAGCCTGTCACAGGGCAAAGAAAAGGATCAGTCCTTTCATCTTAAAGCGGAGTCTTGTACTACTCTAGAGAGCTTAAAAGACTGAAATCGGGGAGCCTCAAGTTGAACGCTGTACAAAAACGGCTCGAAGACGAGAAACGGCACAGGAGCGACAACCTTTCTGCTGGCTTCTACGAAACTTTGACAAGTGCAAAATGGAACAACAACTTGATGTTATCATCAATAAGGCTCTGACATCTCATTTCACTCTAATTCACTTTATAGCCGCTTCTGTCTATGGAAGAGCAACTAGATATTCCTTGATTCAAAGCAAGTAAGAATTCTTGTCTCGTTCTAAAAGTCAACAGATTATTATTAACCCAGTGCTTGATAGCGTGAGATTAAGCCTTTAAAGCAGTTATTAACCTTAAACCGATTTTAAGCTCAGTAGGACAACATATTAAAGAGTGAACTAGATATGAAAAAGCAGCTAGAGGCAGTTCCCATAAAGCACAATTTATAGCAAGGCATTTTATGTTGATTTAAAGCTGATCGGTTGCAACAACAATGGCGTTAGTCCAACCACCAACACCCCAACACCTCCATCACCAACACCATCGGCTCCAACACAAACCCCAAATAGCACCTCACTTTCATCCATCAACTGGAATGGTATCAAAAACAGCAAAAGCAATTGCCAAGCCGCATTATTTATATGCGCGCGGGCAACCGCTACGGGAATTACGATGCCAAACAAAACAAAATGGCGCTGATACATAATGGCGACCGAGTACCGTTATCGTAGCGCTTTCTTTCCTTGTCGTTGTTGCTGTTGCTGTGGCATTCCTGGCGCAGCGGATGTTTGGCATTTATTGCTAGCGACAATATCTCGCTGGCGCTGACTTGGCAGCCCTGTAGCCCAGACCGGCAACCTGGCTCGTCGCTGCAGTTCGTCGTCCTGTTGCCATGGATGCCGGCGCATCCGCATCCGCTGCCATTGCCGTTGGGTGGTTTGGAACTGGCGCCATGCTGTCATGTTGCCATGTTGCAATGATGCAGCAGCTTCACCTAACGTTGAGCGTGTCATTGTCATGACGCTGACGCTGCCGTGCATTTCTCTTATTTGTTTATAATAAAGAGTGCAAATTTTTCACGACACATTGCCACAATGGAAGTCGTCGGTTTGTTGCCTCGCTTGGTGGCTAGATGGGGTTTTAGTTTGCTGGCCTGGCGGAGCGTGGCGCTGGGTATGTTGTCTCTACTGAAATGTGGCAGTTTGATGCAAGGCGGCAATGACGACAGCTCGTTGGCTGTCAATTCAATTGCCAAAGCGCCTTAGATCATGCCAAAGCAAGCACTCAAGCAATACACAAGCTATATACCTAACGTAGTATATATATTTATTTGTGTGTGATTGTGTATAGGTGTATATATTTGTCATGCCTTTTGTATGTACTAGAGAGCTGCACAAAATGTTCTAAACTGCATTTCACTGCAGAGCTGGCATCAGAACAAAATGTTTTGATGTTCTGTTTGCTGCAAAACAAAACCTTCAGTGCTTGAACTGCCTTTGCTTCAGTGCATGACAGTGCTTGAACATTTCATAGCATTAGAACATCACACTAAATGCTTTAGTGAAGCAAATTTTCGGCAAGCATAGCGAGTGCACTAGACATGACGTGCTTAAAATAACAGCTGATGGCTTACAAGACATTTGTGCAGTGCTTGCGCAGCCCTCTAGTATGCACTGTATCCAGGGCTTTTGAAAAGGCTTTAAAGCGTACATTTTTATACCCTGTTGTACCTATAGGTACAAAGGGTATACTAGATTTGTGCAATGTATGTAACGGACAGAAGGAGGCATGGCAGACCCCAAGTCCTTTATACCAAAATGCTTATCATAACCTCGGGTAGTGATTGAGCCATGTCCGTCCGTCCGTCCGTCCGTCTGTCCGTCCGTATGAATGCCTAGATCTCGGAGACTATAAGAGCTAGAGACACGAAACTTTACCAGCTGGTGCGCATATTTCCTGAGAAGATGAAGTTTGTTGAATCATGTCAATATCTTCCCCCGTTCCCCCGCAGTAGAGTTTCGCGGTTTTTAGCCACACCTGAAATTTAACAGAGCGATGCGTTGTAGTTACATGCATCTATGTGTAAAAAATGTAAAAAGTCGGACAAATACAACAGAAGTTATAGTCAAAAATGTGCAAATTTCACCTCCCCTTGCCAATAAACTGCGTCAATATTTGACTCTACGCAATTATGGCTACAAGTGACCTAGAATCACAATTTTTGATAAGCTCATTCATGTAGCTCTAATGAACAAATCCACATCCAAATTTTATCGATGCGGTCCCCCCACCCCCCGCAATCCATTTACCGTGTTTTCTCCCACACCCCTCAACATACCAACTTGAAACTTACCCCGTATACTTTAAATAAGTTCTTTGTTGTAACATTCGAGTTTCATCAAAATGGGTAAAAATTTATGGAACTTATAGGTATAAATATCGATTTTCACCAAAAAAAAATAAATTCCAATTGGAAAGTTCTTAGATGGAATATGCAGGAAACATTTTTTTGACACAAAAGGTACAGCGTATTCCACTGTCGGGCACCGCCTCGACTGTACCACATTTTTCACTCTATTTTGTAAAAAAATGGTAAAAAATCCGCTGAAAACTTTGGCTGCTGAGCTCGAATACCTTGACGGTAGACGTGTTCGTCTTTTGAGGCTATCCACAAATCAAGCCATTTTGTGATGTCTTCATATGAGTGGAACTGCTGATCAGCCAGACCATGTGCCATCGAACGGAACAAGTAATAGTCGGGCGGCGCAATATCTGGGTAATATAGCGGATGGGGTGGGACTTTCCATTTGAGCGTTCCCAAGTAGGTTTTAACAGGCTTGGCAACGTGAGGCCGAGCGTTGTCATGCAGTATCACTTTTACGTGCCTCTGCTTGTATTGTGGCCGTTTTTCAATAGCATCAACAATCGCTCGGTTTCAACAGCTCATAAGACTGTTGAGACTTTTTCCTCTTTGGGTTGCTGTAATGAATCCATTTTTCATTACCCGTCACGATGCGATGAAGAAAACTATTCCTTCTTCTTCCGACACTCAACGTGCCTTGGCTTCAAATCATAAAGAACCAAAGTTTCTTGCTTTTAAACCATTCCCAACGCATGCAATCGCTTGAAAATGGCTTGGCGGGTAACACCTAATGCTAAAGCAAGCTCTTCTTGCGTTTGGCACGAATCCTCATCGAGGGCCTTCCTTCACGTGGAAGGTCGTCAACATCGAAAGAGAGCAGCATCTCCGTACACTTTTTGGAGCTCTCGATGCGCTTGAGCTGCCGTTTTCTTCGAAGAGAAACAGAAACTCAACACTTCCCACAAATGACGATTGTTTGGCACAAAAAGAGGTGGTGCATCTTTTGGGTTCCCAGCCACCAGGGCATTGATGGAAATGAAATAGCTGGCAGGCTCGCAAAGGAAAGAGCCGGATCAAGGCAATCGTCACTTGAGGATCTAAAAAGCAGAAGAAGACGCTGTAGTCAGATTTGACAGAAGGTGGCACAACACAACAAACTGCAAGATAGCTCGCACTATGTGCAAGAAAACCAACAACAAATTAGCCCAGTGTATTCTGAAACTCTCAAGAAGAGACTGTAGACTCATAGTGGGCATACTTACTGGTCACTGCCTGACCGCAGCTCACGCTAAGAAGCTAGGCGTTACCAACAGCGACGAATGCAGGAAGTGTAGGAAGACAGATGTCAAAGAGACTCTGGAGCACTAGGCACATCGAGACTTAAGTACCTAGGGAAACCCTGGCTTACCTCACTGGAAGAGGCAGCCGAAAGGGCATCTCAAAAGCTGCTGGCGTTCGCCAAGCACACGCGCATAATCGATAACTAACGGGTAATGTACACCAGCCGCATCCTCCGGTTTCACTAAGGACTATGCAGTCTATGGGTGACTCCCCCCCAGGGGTCAACCGGCATAACCTAACCTAACCTAATGCCAATAATTTCAAACATGTGACGTAGTTAAGTTAAAAGAAGAGAAGAGCGTGAGAGTCAAAAATTACACAAATCTTTACACTAACATACTTTTTTCTTTACACCAACATGTTTTAAGGCTACAACGTAAAAGGTGTGACACATAAATTGAAAGAGTCACAGAGAGAGAGAGAGAGAGAGAGAGAGTGAGTGCGTGTAAGTGACACATAGAGCAAGATGTGCCTGTGCGATAGAACGAACATTTGATATAAAGGTGGCACACTTTCGGGCTGCAGGCATAAATTCTAATTGAGCGTTAAATATGAGCTAATTGGCTGGCAAAACATACGAATGACTTAATAAGCAATAGACTTTGTTTTATTTATTTGCAAATGAACCGTTAATCAGCATAATAACTTGAATTACAGTTAGAGAGAGAGAGAGAGAGAGGTAGACGAAGAGGAGGCGCTTGAGACAAGGACTACTTGGCGGTAATTGAAGTTTTTGAATAGTAAATAACTTGGAACTGCTTTGTTATGCATGGCAGTTAGTACGTGGCATTGGCTATTCCTATGCCTGGAGCCTGGAGCTTGGGCTTTGTTTAGCTGCTTGTAATATATCAGTGGTTGGTTGGTTGGTTGGTTGGTTGGTTGGTCAGGAGCATGACTTCGTTTTGGGGTCGCATCAGCAATCACACAAACACAAATACAAATATTTAAGCAGATGTTGGGAAGCAGCCAGATCCTGATTGCTTCTATATGCATGCTTGTTCGTGTGTGAGTGAGGGGCACACGTACTCGAACCGCAATAAATATTGATGAGCACACAAACAGAACATTAAAACCTGCGCCCACCAAATACAGCCAAAGTTCCAATATGTCTTACCAGTTTTACCTAGCTGTCTTCTCATTTTGTCTTAGAAACCAGTGACTGACCCAGTCCGGACTGACCACGCTGCCGTGCAACAGTTACGGCTGCCATACCTCCCCCTCGCCACACATTGCTTTGTGGTCTAACCTTGGCGAGGGGGGGGATTGGCAATAAAATTTAATAACAATAAAAACGCACAAATACAGCAGCGGCCAAAATAATAGCACGGCTTATGGCCAAAATGTATTGCATTGTTGTTGTGGTTTATTGTTGCTGGTACTTGGGAAAATGTTTTATAAAAATTTTTAAAAAAATTAGGTCAAGTAAATCTTAAGTTGTCTTGTAGTTTGAAAAAAAAAAGGTGAAGAAATCGTAAAGGTGGAGGGTGCATAGAATAAAAGATTCACATTTTATATGTATATGTGAAGGATTGGATGTAACAAGTATGGCGGAGTAGTATGGACGGTATCATAAAAAACCCTACCAGAGCATAAGACGTACTGTACTTACTGTCAAAATTTTATGCTCCCAGCTTCTTAGATCTTCGAGGAACAGGCGGCTGGACAACCAGACATAGGGACTTTAATGGATTTTCTTCTAGACTTAATAAACTGCGGGGCTTCAGTATCCGAACGCTTCCTAAAGTTTTGAAATAAATTTATTAAAAAAATTAAAATTATTAAAAAAATTAAAAAAATTTATAATTTGAAAATCTAAAGATATTGCATAAATTAAATTTAGTTTAAGTTTATTAAAGCCCGTACCGGTGCTCACTTTATTTTAAGTAAGGTATTATTACATATTAAGGTATGGTTTTTTTTATAGAATTTTTATATTTTGAGTTTAGACTGAAAAGTTAAAAAAAATCGTCACATAATAGTGTGAGACATGTTGTATGTGCTTATGTGAGAGTAAGGCCAGCTTAAGTCTCAAGTTTAATTTTCAGTCAAAACATATTCTTTGTTACTATTTAATACAAAATGATTATTTTTTAATTCACATTTTTTTTCTATTTTTTTTTTTTTTTTTAAGTTAATTTATTTACAATCTATCACTTGGACCATAGGTAAATGTTTTGGAAATTAGAATTCAGCAGTGGTTATAGTTATAATCCAATGAGTAATAACTATTTTTTTTAATTCGCATTTGAAATATAATTTTTTTAAACTCCAATGAGTAATAACTTTTTTTATTTTAATTCACATTTAAAGTATAATTTTTTAAAAAACATATAATTTACTGTTTTGTACATATATTTAAAAATTTTATTTTGTTTAGTATTCATTTTTATATAATATGTAACTTACTATTAAGTGTATAATGTTAAATTAATATTTTATATATATATTTTTTTTAAATACTATTTCGATTATGTAATTTGTATTAAATTAATATTTTTGATAAAATATTTCATTCTCAATCGAGACACATTCATTATTACTATTGGGCACAAAATAATTTTTTTTCACATTTTGAAATTAACTTTTTACAAATTATATAATTTACTGTTTTGTTTTTAATTTTTTTTTTTAAATTTTGTAAATAATTTTATTTAGTTTAGTCTTTATTTTTATGTATTATAAAATAAAATATAATTTATTTTTTGGTATATTATATTAAATTAATTTGTTTTTAATGCTACTTTGTTTTTGTAATTTCTTATTAAAAAAATATGTTATTCTCAGTCGCGAGACACTTTAATTTTTACTATTTGCTACAAAATTCTTTTTTTTTTAATTCACGTTTTGAATATATTTTTTTAACCAAATACATAATTTATTGTTTTGTATATATTTATATATTTTTTAAATTTTTATTGTAAATAATTTTATTCTGTTTAGTATTCATTTTTTATTAAAATATAATTTACTATTTCGTGTATAATATTAAATTAATAATTTGTGCATATTTTTTTTAATCACTATTTATTTTTGTAATTTCTAATAAGTAAATATAATTCATTAAACATTTCTTTCTAAGTTGAGACAAATTCATTGTTACTATTGTGCACAAAATTATTTTTAAATTAATATTTTTAATACAATTTTTTATACCATTTATAATTCACTGTTTTGTACTAAATATATTTTTTTTGTAAATAATTATATTAAGAAGTCATATTTATTTAATGTATAATTTAGTATTCATGTATAATATTGCATTAACATCATTTAAACAATTTTATTTTTTTTTTAATTTCTAATAAATAAATATTTTTTATAAAATATTTAATTTTCAGTGGACACTTTCATTGTTACTATTTGGTAACATTTTTTTATTAAATTTAAGTTTTTACAAAATATATAGTTTACTGTTTTGTATTTTTTTTTTTGTTTTTAATATTGTAAATAATTTTTTTTTTTTGTGTAATATAATGGACTATTACGAGCATGTTATTAAATTAATTTTTAGCATATTTTTCTAAATTGTAATTACTATTTTTTTAAATTCCTGATAAATAAATATTTTTGTATTGAATATACTTTTTTAATTATTTAAATAATTATGTTAAGTATTTATTTTTATTTAATGTATAATTTACTATTCACGTTGCATTGATATTTTTAGAACTATTTTGTATTTATAATTTCTCATAAATATATATTTTTTATAAAATATTTAATTTTCAGTCGAAACATTATCATTGTTCTATTTAGTACAAAATTTTTGTTTTAATTGCCATTTAAGTTCATACAAAATATATAATTTACTGTTTTTTATTATATACATTTATTTAATTTTGTAAATAATTTTATTTTAGTGTTCTTTTTTATATAATATAATTGACTTTTTCTTATATAATGCTAAATTAATTTTTTGCCTGTTTTTGTTTTATTTTAACTACTTTTTTTTTGTAATTTTTAATAAATAAATATTTTTCTATAAATATTCAATGCAATTTACTGTACATTTTTTTAGTTGGTATTTTTTTATATATATTTTAAATTTTGTAATTAATAATTTGTATGTATTTTTTTTGTGGCCCTATATTTTTGTGGCTCATAGGAGT